>CANUEZ040000182.1:17542500-18142500 GCA_948099385.1 Fasciola hepatica
TGTCTTTTCAAATTCGTGGGCTAAAGCAGTTTGGTGCCACACAAGCTGTTGTTTTTCTTTTGTCCACCAATGTACTCTCCCAGTCTTACTCTACTGCTCTCCCGTAATCTTTACTGGTCTGTTTAAGAAAGAATATATTATTCTACGCCGCTGCCTAGCCATTATCATTCTTATCTTTTTGACTTTCATGGGCTGTCTTATCTCCCAAGTTTGCAATTTGCACACTATAGTCTGTGAAAATTCGCCAAGAAGATTCTTGCGGACCCCTCTCATCCCCTGAACCGTGACTTATATGGATGCCGTTTGCATCCCTCCACACGTTCCGAATTTAGACTTCTCCTTTCCCGCATAAATGTCTATCGTAACTTTACAGTGCCTTGCTTAGCACGTGTTCTGGTTTATAAGGAGAAAGTCACAGAGGAACTTCTCACTGACCTCCGTGACTGAACCAGTTTTATTTCCACAGTATTTATTTTTATGCGTATTTCAAAGTGTCATTGATCAGTTTCCCTCCGTTTGGCTGGAATGAGAGTTTTTGTTAACTTGCTAAAGTCTTCAATACAACATCACGCAATGCGATACAGTGCAAGCTCAGCCACTTAAAAATGCCGACTTGAATGAGAAGAATGACCCTCCAAATAGTCATGACGAATTTGCTGTTTTCATTAGACATTTTTTCAGTTTGTTCGTTTTGCTGATGCATTTTAGCGAAGAAATCAAGACAAAAAGATCACTTTTTCTTCCATGTGAGGCTTTAAATTTGCGAACTTTTGTAAGTAGTTAAGACAGTTGGATGTGATTGACACTGTGTTATGGTTTACCTTCATCCACGCATTCGATTGACATTATCGTTATCAAATTTTTCCATCAATTTCGAAGTTCATGTGAATCTTGACCCGTTTATCTACCACAAAACTATGATTGATCGTGAATTATGAGCGCTAAGTCCATCGCTGAAATTCGAAGAAGCACCCAGCAGTTGTCTCACTGTTGATATGAATCATCAGCTGCAGTACACATCCTTCGAGTCTCCACTGGGACTCAACCCCCCCCCCAGTGAACGACTGTCAGTCGAACAAATAATCACCAGGCTATCCGGACAGGCTCACAACCATTTGTGTAATGTACCCGCTACTTGATGCATTACCCTTCCGTCACTGGCCTTTTATCGTGTAATAATGGCACAATATTTCGGGATGGAAGTCGTGGTAAATTAGAGACTGCCAGTTGAGGGAAATGACCGGAGGTGGAGACAAGATCGGAACAGTAGACAGATGGGCGTAACAGAGTACCACGATGGCCGTTTGACCATTGCCTCCAATGAACGAGTTCTCCTTAGAAGCCTAAGTTCGATGGCGTTAAAAATAACCTGCCAAGATTCGCTTTGTATGTCGCTATATCACTGGCCCCTCGTCCCTCGGTCTTCCGTGATTTAAACCGTCCGTGGTGCTCTGCCACATAGTCAGAGGTAAAAAAAGACAGACTTCAACTGGCTTTCTTTTCACATCCGTCCCGTATAATTGTCCGTCCCTTCGCATTTTGTCTGATCTTACTGCAGACTAGTAAGCTTTCCCCCACCACTAGACGAATACGTTGCAGATTTATCGGCTATCTGCACACTACGGTTTATTGCCAACCTTTTGAGACATGTCATCAGCTATGATCGACTGATTCTTCTACAGTAAAATTTTAATACCGTCTTTCTGTTCTCTGACTTGGATGTTCGTTTACCGAGCAACTCGACCTCTGAATGATAGCCCGCCATAGACACATAGGTATATTTGCCGATCTATGTGGGCATTTCAAGTATATAAGAAGCGAAATAATTCTACCCCTCATATTACAAACAGATTATGGTACCAAACATAAGAGCGACCTTTCCGCCGGAAAACATGGATAAAATAATTGAACGAATACACGTTCGTTTCAATCTATGATGATTGAACAGTCATCTTGGCACTAAGGAGGTCACGGAGTTCCATGCTGTAAGTTCAGCCCTGTCGATGGAGGGAAGTTAGATGTTTCTGAAATGCGCATGCTAAAAGTATGCTGGCTGTATCAGACTTATGAATTATTGAAAAAAGTGAAACATGGCTCCGCTCTCATCGATCGCTGTTTTTCAAAGCTTGATGTAACACCATGGACTATCTGGTTAATGGATACAAGTGAGTGCCTTTCGGAAGTTTACCTAACGGGGTAAGAATTAGTGTTGAAAGCCTAATCTCTGTTTGCGAACTGGGGTGTATCTTTCGAAATAATTCACTAACAATGCTTCGGAAAAGAATTAGTTGCACAGTAGGCGTAAGTCATTAGAGGCAGTCAAGTGTAACACGAATCCCCCATGAACACAATCAAAAGTGAATGATAAATGGGATTTCTTCGTTCAATCTAAAAGAAAAAAGAGACAAACGTATTCACGTGAATGAAACACGTGTATTGCTTCACGTAATGTGGTACTGCTCCTAAACTGTCTATGTTGTGACTTTTTTTTACGAATCAGGAATGTTTTGCAAGTTTTGACCAGGATACCTTCAGATCCTACTCCATCTGAGGAGCCAACGATTTATGTATCCTACTTACACTACTTTTCTTGAGACTTTATGTGTAGTATTACTTATAAATGGATTCCATTAGAATAAAAATGGGAATCAGATGTTAGCACCTTGAACACGGGGAATGCAAATACCGTATGGTCCACCACTCATTTGTTAACTACCAAGTCCACGGTGTACTTCGTTCAGTTCAGTAACAAACGAGCATTTTTTGGGCGCTTCGCTGTGTCTGGCATAAACTTTTCCGTATTTGAATCTATCCCAGGAAATCCATAGCTGTTTTCTTGCTTTGACATTTTCTCAACATGCTTCCCTATTCAATAATGAAGCCTATCCAATCAGCACCTCGGAAATTCCTTCCGCTTCACATTTTTTTACCCAAGGGCATTCTAAGCTCCTGAGAACCAGTTCAGGCCCCTTTAGGGATGAGTAGTATACATCGGGCAGGAGTTAATTTTGAAAACCTAACTGTCAGGAGTCTGTTAACCTTTGATTTTCTTTCCTCTCCTACACCCCTGTTTCATCACTGACGAAACACGGATTGATGAAGTAAATCCCAATGGGTAGTTTGATTTGTGAGGGATCGAACCACATGCGACGGTCGCCATTAGAGCTTTACCAAGGCATTAATCTAAGTTAACGAAGAATTATACTTTTGGGATAAACACATTCGCTAACTTGTTTCTACTTGCATGACTTTTTCGACCGGGATGAACTTAATTATTGGTTGAACTAAGCTATTCTGATAATGAAACACACCACACTAGGAACCTCCTATCTGTTGGCTGAAATTATCAAATTCTAAATGAAACGTGAAGACCAAGCAAGTACTGGTATCTTAAATCCTGTAAATTTGTGATTCGTTGGTTTGGGAATAAGCTATTTAATGGGTTAAACGAGATAAGCCCCCAGTTCATTCTCGTTGTCAAATTTGTCTTATTTCGCTGAATATAAGTTGTCCCTGCGCGTGATTCAGCTGAAATTTTCAACCCTTAGCTGCTTCGAAATAATAATTTTCAGTGTAAGATAACTGAATGTACAAATACCTTTGCATGATGTTACTGGATAGGATGGCTTTTGATCACCTGTTTCATCGGTTGGTGGTGGTTAAGGGAATGTTTACCCCGGACTCACGTGCTTGATAGCCAAACACCAAGTCCCGTGAAAGTCGATCAACATCCATGGTTCCGTGACACACTGCACTGTGTGATCTATTTGCTTCCTCGGTGTTCATAGAATAACATCCGTAGCAACCGTTGTCTCATTTTAGGACGATTCACTACTCTCTTGTAGTTCTTAGGCAGGTTTCCTCTGCTTAATTGTTGCTTGACCATGAGACGAAAAGGATGGAACAGACCGACTGAAATAAAGACATGACCTAATGCTGTTTCGTTTGTTTTCAGTATACCAGTCTGTCGCATTCATGTGTGCAGGAAATTAGGTTCGGAAGAGGACTCAGACCAAGGAATTAAATACGTACTACAGATGAAGTCAGTTCGAACATTAAAGTAATGATAAAGGACTAATTGCTGTAACATCTATATGTTTTGGGCATGGTGCAAACGTATAAGGATAACAATAAGATGTGACCAGTGTTTGTTTATACCAGAAAAAGATAGACTTTTGAAGACCGTAGTGTCATCACGCCGGAGAACCTTTGAGTGTGATCACTTCAGTAAAAATAACCCACGCTTTCCGTAAGTGCGGGATAAGTCAATGCTGCAAATCTTGTTCTCAATTCGGGACAAGATAAAAACCGCAATGCTAATCAATACCAAGTGCTTCACGATAATGTTCATCTTAAACATCTGAAAATGTCAGCTCTATCTATCGAAAGGGGATATTACCAACCGTGTGGACCGTAGTTATTACGATGCACTTTGGGTGTCATTTGGTGCAAAATCACCGGAACTACTCTAAAGTGTGTAAAACCCGGGGTACGGAAGAATTTGGAACTGTGTCGTGTTCCGTTAGATGGAAAGTGATCAAGATGTGTAAGACAAGGTGCTTGATAGACTGGGCTATACTTGTGTGCTCTCACTACCTCATTGATTTAATATAATTGGCAGCTAAAAGTCTTTATATACGCTAGCAGAATAATTCTAGTCAAACAATTAACCGGATTTTCTGCTCAACTGGATTTAACCCCTCATTTATATGAATAATTTCCCATTGGATCCATAAACCGCATCCAAGATGGTTGGAAGATTGCTTTTAATTGCATCTTTCTGACCAAAATGTGTATCCCCTCACTTTCTCAAAATAACTTTGGATCAAATGTTCCATCTTCATCCCAGCGTTCTTGTGCATTATCTCGATGTTTTTTTTAAATTGCGAAATCACTTGTGTCGATGGATGTTTTCATACTGTCCACTATAATAAGATTCTAGCAGAATGACTACAGGAGCCTGGGTGTGCACTTGCGTGAACTATTCCCGGTGTGGAAATATCGAAATATCTGAGCTATACCCAAAGAAAGATACTGATCGCTTGGATATTCAGAGTCATCCTAGCTCAGCCTGAATTCTTCTAAGTTGAGACGGCTGCATCTACTTCAACCCGTGACAAATATCTGCTTCTCCCAGGGCTTATGATACACCGCCGGTCTGGTTTTCCTTTTATCAGGCAGAGGTTATCCCGACATTTCAGCAGGCTTACAGTAAGCCAAATATTTCCGTAGTATGAGGTTTCACCCTGATCCCAGGTGAGTACTAGAGCCTTAGCGGTGGATAAGGGTTTTCTTGAAATATTGGTTTGTTTATTTTTTCAATGAATACACGTAAAACGTCACTTGAGTCTTTTAAGCATGGTGAATATTGACAGCTATTGAGCCAACACTTGTTTTTCAGAATAGATACTGAAAAGAAATTCAAAAATTGCAAATTTATATATATATATATATATATATATATATATATATATATATATATATATATATATATATATATATATATATATATATAGCCGTTCTATCTACTGACTTCGTCAAAAAATACGAAATAATATCTTATTTTATGAAAGATAGACATTATCTAATTTTTGAATTTTTCTCCTTTCGCGATGGAATAGTTGTCGTTCCATTAAAACTAAGGTCACACTATCAAGTCGATGAACTGACAGTATACTGTCTATGAAGTATGGCACTGAAATCCCATTCAACTTGAGATCACCAGAGAACTCATTTCATACCATTACTTTGCAGAGGCTCAAAATCTGAGAAGATGAAAAAAATTTGGTAATTTTCCGTAAAGGAGAAAACCAGGTCCTCTTTTATAGCATGCATATTGAAAAAAAGAAGAATTCTACCCAAGGCCGTGTAAATATTTATCATATTGTCCCGCTTTTCACTCATATCTCGCCAAAAACCTTCGATGGTATCTGAAAATATATAAAAAAATCTGATAAAATGTTAAGAACACAGTTTGGCGAAGAAGCTCGTTTTCAGTAATTTATAATCATGCCATTACATCACAATATCGTAGAATATGCCCATCGGTTCATGAAAAAACTTGTAACACGAAGAAATTTCTTTTCATTATATCACTTCAGGCATTGACACATATAGTACTGGGTAAAAGAGAGTATGAATAAGCACAAAATGAGGCTGCAGAATCAGGCGCTTTGTCTTCCAACCGCAAAAGCACTACCGGCCGAGATTCGAACAAAACCCGGAGCTTAGCTGTGTAGAACGTTTTGCTGATAAGCCCTGACAATCTTCGCTGCACGATCTCTGCCAACGTGTTACCCTTGAATGGCAAAGATAGGTATATCGGCTTTCTTTCCACCCCAAACTTCCTTGGGGTTTCCACTTTAACTCGCATTATCTTCTCAACTAGCCGGTCCGGGTTGCCGTCTTGAATGAAGATTGTTCGCACGGTTCGCAGTTCTTCTTCTAAGGTGTCCTCCCGACATATTCCTCTTGCCCTGCTTGTGAAGCATCGAATCAGCTTCTTTTCAATCTTTCTGACATTCAAAATGGTAATCTTTGATCCGTGAAATGTATTTTCGAAGGTGTATATGCTCCTTTTCATGGGTGGATAAATGTTCACCAATACTGTCCTTGATGTCTACAGTCAAATGAAACCGGGTGTATTAGGGTAACTTTTTAGTTTCGACCTGGAACTTTATGTTCTGAGATGTCAGAGCAAACCAACTACTGCAATGGACAAGAAATCCCACTTACGGTACCCATTTCATGGTGCTGAGGACTTGCGTTGATATCAAAAATACACATTAATTTATAAGTATTCTCGGGTGCTTGAGACATGCACGCTGTCAGACTCGTTTTGCCGATTTCGCTGAAGAATTGAAGTCGTTAGCTGGGACTCCAGTTGTCCTGCTTTGTGTTGACACTCTAAGTATATGGCCGATATTACAAGGGATTTACCTTGAGTCCGTTTAGTGAAATTCGTTCAGCTACTGAAAGTAGATCAGGTGATTAGCATGCCATGATTTCTGCTAAATACCCCTCTGAAGTTCCGATTGATAAAATAGTGGGACATCTTTTCATCGCAGTTCGTAATGTGAACTTCTATATTCCTTTGTTTCGCTGACTGTCTATAGGACTCAAACTTCCACGCACAAACCTCAGGTCTTCCGACCAACCCTGCGCTCGGAAGAATCAGACCCGAGTTTCGCTGTTGTTAAAGCTCGTCAGTGGTGCATATCCTCCGTAACTCCCAGGGTTTCAACCCGGACCCTTTCACCTCAAAGGCTGCTTTGATACCACTGTGCCACCCACCTCTCACCCAAGCTTATCCGAATCACCAAGATAACTTTGTTCACCTGTCATCCTCTAACAAGAGCTAAACTCGAGTCTGGTGCTTCCGAGAGCAAGGTTGGTCGGATGACCTGAGGTTTGTGAGTGGAAGGTGGAGTCCAAAGGATAGTCAGCCAAGAAAAAGTTTCATACACACACACACACTACATACTACTCGCAAGCATTTTCGTGATATTTACATATTCCCCTAGTAAATAAAAAATATAGCAAATTAAACAGCATGGAAAACAAAGGATGAGTATGTGGAATTAAAGTAGCATCCGATTCGTTGGATGAGGGGGGAGAGAAAAATGTAGTGCAAAAGAAACTATGGAAAAAACGTAGTTGTGGTTTTACTGTTACCGAATCCTGCCATTTTCACGCCTGTAATCAAAGGATTCCAAAAAGGTATGCACAACTTATAAGCTCTGTTCGCAAAGTGCACCTTTTGACACACCAAAGGGAACTTGATGCTCATGAAACCTCTTGGCAATAGTTTGCAGATAATAGGTCTACAACCTTTGAGACCAAAAAGTTTGAACATATGAGATATTTGTGTTTTGGTTGAACTTCTAAGAAAATAATGCGTGAAAATAAGTATCGAACATTTTTCACGGTTTTATTTTGTTGGGTTATCTTTTAATCAGTGAAGTTATGTTGATGACGGAAGTAATGCGACTTTCTGTGACCGGATAACGCGCCAGTGATGCTGGATGATCTCATATTTGTATTTTTAGCCATATTTTCCGCGGTTTCATACACGCTGATTCAGGTGATCTGAAGCTTTCCCCGCATGTCATGTCAACACTCAGCAGGGTTTGTCGACACTAACCAGCTGTGCTACTCATTGCAAACCGACTGTGCTCTGTGTTACTGCCAGATCGCCATGCGCGTACGTACCATTCCAAAACAACTTCCGATTGATTATTTTTGTGATGGATGGATCTAATAACTGATATACACTTTTTTTGGATGCTGCACTCACTTCGGCGTCTTCTTCGTCTTGACCCATAACCTTGGAGCAGTATTGTCTGATTAGTGGAGTTCATGAATTAGGGCTTGTGATCTTTCATGACGTGGTCCAATTTCGATTCGCAAATATTTCTCACAGAATGATGTTTGTATTGGTCAACAAATTATCTCCGAAATACAGTAAGCTTACAAAGATACAAAGAACTGAAGGTCATTTGCACAATTAGAAGCGATTCTGACAGGGTTTTCAGTTGCATTTTAGTGTTAAGTCTTGCAAGCAGTAGAATAGATGCGCTTTGCTTCTTTTTAAAAGTACATAAAGGGTAACGGAGCTTTGGATAAGACACCGGTTTTAAATTTATAATGAAGAACTTATGTCCTTTTCATAACGCTAGCAGTGGTTCCTATCCTGAGGTAATGCCCTGTTACCGCACGATGAATCTTTTGGTTACCGAATCGAATTTTCTGCCACTGAAAGTGATGAAGCAACCAAGATTCTTAGGTTGGCTGAAAAGTGAAGCCCTCGTAGTCGCTTGAGTATACTAGGGAGAAGCCATTCATCATATGAATCGATCGCTGTGCTGTTAACCGGCGGCAACTTTTGCTAAGCCCGTGACGAAAGGGAGCTTTATCACCTAGAGAGAAAACCAAGCAAGTTATTGACGGCCGGTTCAGATAGCCTGTTGGTTAGGTGTTCGACTCACAGCATTTCACTGGCAGTTCGAGTTAGAGTAGAGGCTCGGTGAATGTGCACTGCTGATGAATCCGAACAAGGTTGACACATCTGTACAGAGCTATAGCGTTTTTCAGTAATGAGTTAAACTTTGATACTGAAAAATGAAACTTTTGATAGCTGCTCTGAGTCATTGAGGGCACTGTTCACAAAGACTCTCCTGTGTTAGGGGTCACATTCGATATCGCTATGGTGTAGTGTACACCAGACCAGTTGGTTGATGACTGCCTCATAAACAGGACAAAGGTGTAATTAATTGATTGACACCTGATTTCACTTTAGATACACTGTATTCTAGATGGATGTTAGCCAAAACTCGGCGCGCACTGAAATACTTTTGATCCATGCTTCATAGAAGTAGGAATATATTAAGTTTCGTAAAAAGAATTGGTACCTGGGAAATCTTAACTATCGGGTGAATCTATAATTTCAACTAAAATTAGCGAGTACATACACGTTGATTGTGTTTAAAACTATGGTAAAATAATTTTCTTGAATTTTTTTTATACTTTATTAAATACTATAGGAAAGGGCTCACGGCCAATTAAAAGCTGCTAGATTAGGAAAGTGGCCCACTGCGGTGGAACGATTTCACCCCTGGCAGAATGGTTCCAATTCCGTTTCGATGACCAGTTAACCACGGCTGTATGTGCTCCTTAACCATTGCATTCATTGTTCGGTTTACGGGGGTCTTCAGTGCTCCTTGAGAAGTTGCTCCCGAAAAGCTGTAGCAAAAACGAAACTAGCTGTACTTGAGCAACAGAGAGTACTTCAGTCCGTAGAGGAGCTGAATATTTCCGTTGCTAAAGAACACCAAGGCGGTGGATCCAAAAAACGTAGCCAGTATTCTTGGTTTGGGTCAGTTAACGAAGAGGCTCAAATAATTAATGCTAAGCGAACGTTACTTGGTCTTTATCATCTTGATGGGTAATAGATGTTTAGAATTAGTGCCAAACTACACCGGTACCACTGCAAGAACCAGAAATAGCATTATCGAGAAGATCAGCTGAATAACGTAAGGTTATTGTTCATTAAAGTTTAGCAGATAAGTGGAAATTTTACGAAATCAATTATAATTTGGAAAACACAGGCTTGCGAACAATTCTGTATTCAGGGGTTCCAAATCATGCCAATACAACACAGCATATGTGTCAAGATACATAAGGGATACAAACAATGAAGTTAGTGTTAAGGATCCGTGTTCATTCCTACTGTGGCATGGGATTATCCGGAAACCAGGTGGGAACAAATTACCGTATGCTCATCGTGTAAGCCATCGAACGATCTAGCACCTGTCATTGGGTGGTGAGTGGTTCAGGGGAGACCAAGTGCGTGCAAAATGATCTTCCTATGGCTTGCTCGCTGAGCACGTGATAATCCGTTCATAACTTGTCGCCGGTTAAGCGTGTACCACAGTATGCGAGAAGAAAGATCACTAGCGCTATTTCGTTCACTGTATCCATTATGCCTTTAGTCACACATACTGTGTTATTTTTGCATGATTAGGAATCACTGAAACGAGCTTGTTCGTGAGCCTGTCTTCTCCAGATAAGCTCTGAGGGATTTTTCAGAAAATTCATTTTAAGATCTTGAAGATAATGAATGAATGATGCCATTTCATTCTTTGACTGAGGGGTGACAGTTATGCTCTTAGTCCTAATTAGATTACATATCTCATTGAAAAGCATATCAAGCATGATATGTGGTTGGGAAATAATTAGTATTTTGCGAAATTGGAGTTATTCATTTCGCTTGCTTGATACGTTGTCTTGTACCACTTTATCCAATCCGGACCCGATTGGGATGTAATGCGAAGAGTGTTTTTCCTTCGGACCAGCGTACACACCCATCTAAAGACCATATTTACGACAAACGAAACTCCACAGGGAAACAAAGAGAGGTACGCGTTCTTCAGACAGCTTTACGATCTTTACTTAGATGATCGCTCCACCACGAACGCTGCTAGACACAGCTGCTTGCCATGATACTTAAGAACCAAAACACCGAACAACTACAAAATGATCTACACTTACACTTTATCGGAAAGTCTTTCGCTGGGTTCTTTCTGAGATAGTCAAAGTGCTACACATGTATATATAAACTATATACACGTATATATATATATATATATATATATATATATATATATATATAATGTACGACATGTACGTATTTTTGTAAACATACAAAACGTAACCGCCATTCTCCTTTACTCCCCCCAAACTTTATTTCGTGTAGAAACTTTTCTCATTATATTTGTATTTTGCAATGCGCTCTATGGATAGGTCACCTGTGTACATGAAGTATGGCTCATGACAGTGCATTCGCGGATATTCATTATCGCAGTACGCATTTCTCGCGTGCATGATCCGATCCCACATCAATGGACGGTGTTTGGCAAATTTATGCTCACCAGTCCCGTTGCTCCTGGATTAATACCCGTTTCCATATGTGTTCCGTTACGCATTTCATGCCTATAGAAAAGCCGCATTTTGTGTGCAGTCGTATCAATACCTTTCAATGCCGACTGGAGTGTCTTTTGATTACTTTTTGGGCAATTCGGTTATAACAAACATTTACCAGTTTTCCTTGGAAAGATCATTCGATATCTTTGAAGCTAGTGAAAAATGATTATGATGTCAAACTTGTGGGCTGAATCAGTCAAAGTTCGGAAGCTGAACACCTGAACATACGAAACACATACTCGGCGTGTTTTCTTCTCAGCCAAAAATGTCCCTGGTTCCCCGAAAATCCAAGAACTGTTAGGGCGATGGATTTGCTTTGTTAAATAGAATGAGAAATCACGCATTGCAGAAGTTCACTCTGAAGCAGAAAATCCTCCGAAATACAGAGTGTGTGATAAGAGATTCCTGATAAGGACCAAACTCCCGTACATTGAATGTTTTCACGACCGTGCAGTGAAGACTTGGTCGCTAATACGTTTGATTAGTTCTTGTGTACCAGAAAATTGAGTTCAACAAAAGAAGTGCTCTTCTTTCTGAATGCATTAAAAAGCTGTTGATGAAATGGTCAAGTGGCGGGGCCTTTGAAACTGGCCGTGCTTTTATTCCATCTTCCATCATCGGGATTAAGAATACACAGCTTATACCATAACAACACATCTTGCATTTTTTAACCTTGGTTGAAATAACAGTCATTGTTCCTTTAGGAAAAGCCGAAGTACTCCAAAAAATTTACGAAGGTCGCCAATTTCCCAGTGGCACCGCGGGAATTTATCTAAAAACTAGTCAGAAACAATATAAAGGGGATTTACGCAAAAGCTTCTGGAATATCGAAGAAACACCGTGTCCGACGGAAAGAGTGTCCTCGGTGGCAGAAAATATCACCTACGTGTCTACCCATTATTCTCAGTTCAAAAATGTACTCACTCATTGTAAACTCCTGTGATTTGAAAGGCCCTGTTCTCTTTCGAAAATATGGGCAATTGGGGGTCATACTGCTACAAGAATCGTGGCTCAGTGACAATACTGATGGCGAAATTATTCATCTCGAAGGTTTGGCTGGCTACTTATTCTATCGATCCTTGCCTCGTCAGATACACGGAGGAAGGGCTTATTACTTACTCTAAAGATCATTGGTTTAGGTCTGTCCAGGTGCCACTCATGCACTCGAATTCTTACATTTGTGCTTCCATGGTCTTATGCAAACCTAGGCGTATGAGTAGATATCGCTCCGTAGTTAATGCGAATGCTTCATCTTCCTCCCACATGCTCAGATAAAGTTTTGCACTACTTCTCTGAGATTTTCTCTTAACTCTTAACCTATTTCTATATTCCTCTGTGCTTTTATATGGTGACTTCAACCATTCTCGTTTAGAACTTTTGACGCTATTGGGTAAGAAAAATGTTGCAAACTTCGCCACTAGGATTGATGTCCACCTCGAGTTTCGCTTCACAAAAACCCCGATCTAGTTTGGCCCATACATCGATCTCCTCTGGCGATGTCAGACCTCTTCACAATGCTGTTCTCTCCAATGATAAACAGCTCAAGCCACCTGAACACAAAGTCGTCAAAATGATCCGGAAAACTTACAAAGACTTAAAGCTATAGTGGACCAGACTAACTTCGACGTCCTCAACTGCCAAAACCCTACCATGTTTTGTGAGCATCTCTCTTGTTCCTGGAGTTTCTGCTTCGAAGTGTGTCGCCCATTAGAGATCATATGCACCCGTGGTGACCGATCATCTTCACCGTCCCTTAAAAAATTACGCCTTATGAAGGACACTACTTACAAGAGCGGGAACAGCGGAACAGTGGAAGACCTTTTTTAATTAAATCAGAAACCTGAAAACTCAATGGTTTATACAGTCGTGCGCTCGTAGCCAACAACAACTGCCTGGGACATCGGATGTCCGTCAGACATTTGAGTACTATCTCCACAAGACATTCGTCCCAAAATCGCCACTTCAACAGTCAGTCACACCGTTCGTTGTTCAGTTGTCCCAACGCAACCTCTTTTCCAGCTTAACCAGTTCCATCTCCCACAATATATCCCTTCTAGTTCTTTACAGAGAGCTATCACACCCCAAGAGCAACAGATCCCATGGACGTAAAAACCTTTCCCCAGTTGTACTTGATCAGTGTGCACAAATACTCACGCAAGTAATGACACAATTATTTAGTCAACGTCTGAGTTGTATGAAGATGCCTGATTGTTGAAGGTCAGCTTCCATCACAGCTACGCCTAAGAAAGGGACTGCAAAATTCCGTCCAACTATCCGTACCTCCATCGTATTAAAGGTGTTGATTCTATTTTATCATCAAGTAACCTGATTCTTAGCTGGAACCCTCTTTTGTATAGTGACATTTTTGTTTTGGTCACCTCATAGTACTGACCATATTTTCGCCTTTTGCCGTCACCGTTCACGTAGCATTCTTCCTTTCAACCATTGCTTAAATGTCCTATGTTCATTTATTTGATACAATTTCCGTTTAAAGTGGTCACCCCATCTGCGGTTCTAACCGCTGACCTTTTCAGCTCTAGCCCCATATCCTACCTTTACCCCTATCCGGCTACTCCAGATAATCTGCCAATCGTGTACAGTCACATGCACGCACGCATGCACGCAAGCAAGCACCTCACTGGTCTTTATCCGCCCTCCTTTCTGATCTCCGTTTAGCGCAAGCGCGTAGTTTAACCTTTAAACACCGCAGAACCGTACGCCGTCTGCTGCCCTCTGTAAACCATGTCTGTTTTCTCATTTGCACGTATTTTCTTAGTTATCCACCTTATGACTACCCTTGCTGTCTGTTTCTGATCAAGAATGACGTTTTCTCAAAACTGATCGTACGTTCTGCTGGAAATTATGTTCATATTTGCATTCAGTACCAGTTCCAACTGATATGACTGTTTATTGATTGCTGCTGCCCCAACCTGTCGTAATTTACAGTTGCTGCCGCTTCTCCTTTTGTAAACATATTCGATCTGTCTTCATGCTTTCTGGTTGACCGTCGTCATATTAGGACTGCGTAAGATCAAGTGACCATTATCTGTAGGATCCATAGAAGTTAGGGATTCTACAAAAGGTATTTGGGAAGCTACTGCTTCAAGGACTGTCCGGTACGAGACATAAACCAGTTCGCCTACCGCTGCTTCAGCTGAACTTTGGATGCTATTACTTCTTTGATCCATGTATGGTCTTCGCTGGACAAGAACTCAAATCTGTGCGTACCTGCGTCCTAGACTACAACGACGCTTTTACTAGTGATGATAAACGAAAATTTCTCCGCATCCTTTCACATAAGGAGATGTAACTCTCAATAGTTTTACTTTTATCGGAATATTTTTTCAGTCGGCAGAACTTCTTCCATCCCTGTTTCGACCCAAGGTTTCCTACAAGAAGCAATCCTCTCCTCTCTTCTATTTTCATCCTAGGCACTCTGCATGTCACTCAGTGACTGTTCCTTCATTAGGAAATACACAGATAATGTCGCTGTTGGGTTAGCCCATCCTGATTTACCAGTTACACTTAAATTCTAATCTGGTCTCTTAGATCTTGAGCATTGGTCAAAAGCTTATTGCGTAATCTTAAAAACCAGTAAATATTCAAATGTAGTTTTCTTCTCTCAAAGGGTCTAAGTATGTGAACATTTTGGAATCCTGTTCAGACATTCACGTAGGAAACATTCCCGTTTGTCGACAGCCCTCAGTCAACTACCTTGAGGTTGCAATCACACATAACCTTTGTTCGACTGTTTAGGTTGCTTGTGTTTTCGAAAATGTGATGAGATTAACCTACTACGTTTTGCTCCTGAAAACGAAGTCTTTAAGCCACTTACCTCATTCAACGTTTTGTCCTTGCATGCACATTACCTCACTGGCTGTATTTTTCTCCCGTCCTCTTCCCTGGACTACAAGTTATTGACTTCACAATTATGAAAGTTCTCTCAAGTAAATGGTTCATGCTTTAATGTTTACTTCCACGGGACTATCACCTGCTTGAGAATGAGTCTTCAACAAGAATATCTCGTATCAATGCTGACTGTGCGCTGAGGTTGGAAGCGAGTTCGGTGCAACCAGCGATCCAGTTTGTTCCTATGGATGGCACCACAGACGGACTGTAAACCTTGGCGCTTTACATCCTTCTCGACAGTGTTGACCCACGTTTTGAGCTGGCCACTAAAGCAACAGAGCCAACCACGACAGGGTTCAGGATAAAGAGCTTGTTTAGTTAATTCACTCTCGGGTCGCAGTAGGATATGACCCAGCAAACTCAGTCGACGACAATAGAATAAGTCTGATAGTTCGTCATTTTCACAGCACGGTCTCCTAAATTCATCATTGGGTACACTGTAGAGCCAATTTGTTTTCGAAATACTTCGACAGCACCGGCGATCAAATACCTCCAACTTTCTAGTATATTTGGCTCTCGGTCGCCAGGTTTCACAGCCTTAACTGGGTGCGGGGCGCATAGCAGCACGGTAGATACGCACCTTGGTCCGAAGGTTGATTTCACTGCAGGTCCACAACGCCCGTCGTAGCTGGACAAATGGTTTCCTGGCATTGTCTATCCGGAGTATTACTTCTTCCTTCGGCTGACCTTTTGGGAACAGTGTAGAGTCTGGATACTTGAGTGATGGAAAGCTCTCAATCACTTTATCATTGATGGACAGCTGTTGAGCTGTTGGTCCTAGACAATTTGACGTACTTCTAGTTTTCGTAGTGTTTATTTCTAGCCCGATGGAATTTGAGAAGAAATCGATTCCGTCAAGACCGTTGGGAGCGTGACGAGAGATTCCGCTAGCACAACAATGTCATCCGTGAAATCTGGGTCCGAGATGTACATTTCCTGACCCAGTTGGATAATGCGACAGTCAGCCAGAGCCTGTCTCATTGTCCAATCGATCGCGTAGCTTAAAAGCACACGTGAAAGAAGGCAGCCCTGTCGGACGCGCGTAGTGAGCGTGAGCTCGGATGGCTCCCCACCATACATACGGACTCGCCCCCTAGTGGACGATAAGCATCCTTGTCATGATGTCCTGATCCGAGCTACAGCCAACTCAAATATTTAAAACCACTGAGACTAATATCCTCTCAGAAGCCTTGTGAGTTTAGCGGGCATCCCGTCGGATTCCCCTATCGCCCAGAGACCCTCTCGCTTAAATGAATCGAAAGCGATCCTAAAGTCAATGACTCAGGCTACTGTTGGCTGCTGGAACTTTTAGCGGTGCTCCAATGTTCGACGTAGTGCGAAAATTTGGTCCACGCAACCTCCACCACGTCGGGAACCACCCTTGGTTCGGTCGGGTGCGACAGTCTCCCGCTAATGAGAGGAAGTTGAAAGGCAGCGTGAAGAACATCTTTTGCAGTCACATTGATCAGGCAGATCCCCTCATAGTTTTCGTACACGGATTTGTCTTCTTTCTTCGGGATTGGCAACAGAACAGGCGTGCCCCAATCAGTCGGAACGACTTCTTCCCGCTGTATGGAGCTAAACAGGGTGTTCAATCTGTCGGTAAATGGCGACTAGTAGCACTTGTAGGCTTCAGATGAAACGTCTTCTCTAGCAGCATCTTTGTTCTTCAGCTGATTGACGACTGTGGCTATTTCATTTGTATTCGGTGTAGAGCAAATGATATCGTACGGCCCTGCAAGAACTGGGTTTGTAGGGTCGTCGTGCGGATTGATAGTCGGTTGAGCAATTGATCGAAGTGCTCTATCCATAGCTCTGTTTTTCTTTTCAGCTAATGTATGAGCTGACCTGCTGTATCTCGTAGGAAAAACTCTTACTTGCAGCGCCTACCCGACTAGCTGCGAATGAGATGGAGTAGCTTGCCAAAGTCATCGATCCCTGCTGCAATTTCTATTTTTTCAGCTAAATTTATCTAGTACCGCTTACGATCAGCCCTAGCAGAGCGCAAAGCCTCGCTCTGCAGTCTGAGGAGTTCACCACTTCCGGATATCCGGGCTTCCTATGTTTTAGGACACAGCTGAAATGTATAACTACAGAGCCAGTCTTTTGGAAGCCTTTCAGTTTCCCCTAGTTCTTTTAAGGCAGCTTCTCTAATCGTCGATTTGATTATCATCCACCGTTCTTCTACTGGAGTTGAATCCGGTGATATGTTGGTCATTGTGGATGATCGGATGACCATTGGGCTTAACAGTGCTCGCATTTCTCTGACATTTCTAGGGCTGCGAAGTTTACGCAGGTCGGTAGAGAGGCCTTAACGTGTGTGGACTGGTGGATTCTGAAGCCTACACTAACAAGAACGTGGTCAGTATGGTTTGCGTTCCCCGTCACTGCGCCGCGGTAATCACGACAGTCTTCTACAGTCAAAGACCCATAAGACCTCGTTAGGACATGGTGGATTTGATGTGAAGTGTGACCGTCGTTGGAGTACCACGTCAGTAAGTGCTTCCTTGGGCGCTGAAAACGACCATTCTGCTGGAGTCAGCCAAATTGAACTGGCGGTCACCATTTTCACATTGCTGACCAAGGTCAAATTTCCCCAAGGATTTGCGGCTTCAATGAATCTGACGGATCTGTGCAAGCGTTTCAGTCTCCGGCGATGTACAGAATGTCATTTCTCTGGATCCGACAGATAAACTCTTGGAGACTGCCGTAGAATCCAGCTTTTGTCTCGTAGACCGCCGCGTTGCTTGGAGCACAGACCGCAATCACAGTCAGATTCTGCGGGGAACTTCTGAAACATGCCAAAGCAAGTCATACTGAAATCGGATCCCAAGCTATCCTAGAGCAGTTGGCTTTAATGTTAACAGCGAATGCGACGCCACAGCGCTCGTAGCTGTCTGTCAGGCCTCTATGACAAATCCAGCGATTCGCTTTTTCTCCTGGATCTTTTATACACCGAGTACCGGAGTTAGGTATGCGAACTTCTGAGAGACGGGCTATGTCCATGTTGTACTTCTGCAGTTTCCTCATTGTGAGGCTTTAACTGCCCACATTTAACAGCGTCCGTACATTCGCACACACTATATAAGCCTGTTTCCTACAGTTGAGTATTGCAGCTTGTTGTCTTGATACCTCAACCGCTGGAGGCTGAGAAGCACCGCTTGCGGCGACGCTATAGCATGATCAGAGTGCATTTTTCAAAACTATTCGTCGATATTCACAGGAAAGTGGTAAGATGCTTTGTCCCCAGCACCACCGGGGACTGTTGTACTACTCAGTCACCCAGTCCGGAGTAGGAATTAAGATAACGGTACCTTATCCGGTCTTTTTGTTCGAGAATGCACCTCAAGATTCTACACTCCCGAGTACAGCCTACAAGGCAACAGGGTTGTTCCAGATAAGCCGATGGCCTGTTACGCGGCTCATTCGCCTCTTCCAGAATACCGGGTCAAGTGGGTTGGAAAGTTTTCCTTTGTGGCCTTTGGATTAGTAGATCTCGTTCACCATTTCAGAAGTATCTGTCATTGCATCCCGAATACCATACCGCCGAGGTTGTTAGACCTTGGTTACCCCAAACCTGGTTTAGCTCACCTGTCTAGCAGTTTGTCGGGCTGTGGCCGCTAATGCATGCTTTAACTTTGTGGAGCCAAATATGAGAGCTTGGTGAATGGGAGAGACCAGGGAGATGGAGGATGCCCCAAGGGACACGACAGTCTACCTACTCCAATGAGCTACTCTTCTCAGACACCGCATACGCCCCTTGTCCTATGCAAGTGGTATGCCTTGTAAACATCTCACAGAAACCAAAAAATGTCTATAAGATTCTCTGAGAAAATTTCGAGTGATTCTTATCACCCGCTCCACAAGGATCTTAGCATGTGTGCTTCATCTTATTTCAACTGCAATAAGTATAAAAATGATCTATACACGAAAGACTGCCTACCGATCATCTGTTGTCCCTTAGCTTGCTCGCTTCTTATGTAGTCCTGCAAGTATCGACTATAAAGTTTCGTGTCTTGGTTCCTAAGTCGCCTCATATCGTTGAATTTTTTGTTGTTGCAGATTATTCATTCTGTAGTTGTTTTGAGTATACCTATATACTGCTGAATATTCATCCACCGGGTTGTATAAAACAAATAATTGACTTGACTCCATATTATTGACCATTCCAACCAAGTGCCTACTATTATTCCAATTTTTTGGTGCCAAGGGGCTATCCGAGTTGAATCTCAGTGGTTTCTTGAGGACTAATTATTTATTGAAGTGATAAGTTGGAAATCAAAGCAATTTAAGTATTTGAACCAGTCGGCAACTAAGGTGTGAGGTTTAATCGGAAAGACAGTCCGGACTCCTTGGGAACTGAGCTGCCATTTTTCTTTCTACGTACTGTCTTCCTCCTGAATATTTCTTTCAGGCTATCGGAAGTCAGATAATATGAAAACACATATGCAACATGCCGTTTCTATGACCAACGTTCCGCGCTTTCCCTCTTGTTTCTCATCTTTCGGTACCACAAACAACCTCATGTCAACTGTTAACTGGTTACACGAAAAAGTTATTTTTCCTTGTGACTGAAGAAATAAGTCCTAATTTACTTTTCTACGCCGAGTAGCTCCTTCGGCTTCATGACATCATTGAGTGAAACTTTGTTAAGAAGGAATTACCAGACATTTCCACCTCCCTGGTGTGAGGCTGAGATCTTGTTCTGGGCAATTGACATTTTCATTCGAATTTATCCTTCCTCGTTCATCTCTTTTTTACGTTGTCAAAATAGTTTGCAGCGCAAGTCTCTGGCCTTTCAATATCGGACTCAAAATGCGTAATTCCTACAATTGTTCCAAACAGAAAAGTCCTAATTTGAGCACTCATCCAGATGACCTAAAACAGCACCAGTCCAGTTTGAGTACTTTGTCCAGCAATCGCCAAATCTGATTATGATTGCGGACTGCCCTTCAAAGTTTGAGTGACTCGTGAAAGACGAACTCCGAATCCCTTATCAAAGGACGTTAAGTCGGAAATGTAAGTGACTCATGGGAGATTCATTCAAGCCCAGATAAATACCTACCTTATAGAATGGGCAATTCGGCCACAAGGTATAGATTACTCAAGGAACTTAGAATAATCTATCATATGGATCAGCAATCGGAGGAGTGCGGAATAGAGAGCAAAGCCATAAAATAAAGGGGGCAAGCAGTTACCCGAGATGGGCGGTGGTAGATGACCAATTTCGATCAGGGTTCAACATGGGTCTATGGGACAGCGCGAAGTGGGTGGTTTAAGTCACTGGACTTTGACGGGATGATGGAAATCACTGGTGTCGTGGGCAAATGAGCAACACTGATGATTATCAAATAATGCACATGAATAGTCAATGCAGTGCCAACTACTATTCCAGTGATACACGGCAAATATTCTTGTTTTAGTCACTTCCCAATGGGATAAACAACACACCGTTGAACGTGATCCAATGGACATTGAAACATGTTCACAGACTGTACTGTTCGCACAAGGAGCCTGAATCTCATGTAATGAAAAACCCACTAGCTCTTTTCACATCCAGATAACCTTCGGGCACCTCATGTCATTAACGTATTCTATGAATATTTTTAAATGTCCATTGTGTCACTTTCAGCCATGTGCTGTTCGCCCCTTTGGGAAGTGACCTACAAGGCTAGCTCAGTAATCGAAACCAGAACAGTTGCTATGTATTACTCAAATGGTGGTTCGCGCATCACCGGATATTTATTTGCGTTATTCACATCCGATTGGTCTTGCCGCCATAGCTCATTTGGTGGAGTATCTTCCAGGTAAGCAGAAAGTCTCCTCTTCGATTCCAGCTCGAGTCATAGAACACCAATTTCCAAAAGTAGTGAAAACATTGTCAGATAGACTGTACGACATAAATAAAGCATGACTATGAGTTCGTGAACAACAATACCAATCGGCCCGGCGTGGAAACCAGTGGGTCCCTGAATGCGGGACACAAAGGGGAAGAAAGATTGCGTGAGGAATAACATTAAGTACAGATCAGAATTGAGTAATGAACGACACGAGGTAACAAGGCCATCAAATGGGTCGATAATAGATACGGGCTAGGTAAATATAGATCACACAGATGGCACTGAAATAGGAGCCAGTAAATGCACGACAAATTGACACACGAGAGTGAAGACAAGTTGCATACAAGCTCAATCCAATGGACCTAAGTGACTGGGTCAAGGACAAACAATAGGTGGGTAGTGGTAACACAATGGATGTGGCTTCCAGGAGTTAGAGAAAAGTACGTGTGAGAAGCAGCGGCAGTTGGACGAAAATCGGTTCAGCATAGGAATTTTGACACGTTTAACTGGAAGCGAAAACACGATGATTTTCAACTTAAGTCGGTTTTTACGGAAAATTTGCTCCTTTCGGACAAATAAAGTGCATCCTTGACTTGACTCTGATAATTAAAAAAGAATCGACAAGAGAACACATTTCACACAGTTGATTGCTTTGTAAATTATAACAGATCAGGAGTACAATTTGTGAACGATGGAGAGAATCTCACGCAGTTTGGCCTAAAATTCTTCGGTGTTTCCAGTAAAAAGGATGAAAGTAGGAAGTCAGTAAGAGACGCCAGCTAAATGTAGGTACGTATAGCAGAATTATCAACCGTCTTTCTTGGATTACAATTGATGCTGATAGTAAGAGATATTCGACCCAGAAGAGCAAGGTTGATTTTTCTGATATCATAAACGCTCGAGCTATCTGATGAAGACTCACCATTGAAACATCGCGCAAAAATTTACAGATAGGGCTTATTGAGGGGCGGTTCCCTAGTGGGGAAATTCGTACAAGAATAATAATTTATGATTGTAATAGTAAGCCCCATGCATCACAGGGAAAGAGTAGTGAAAAATCAGAACAAGTTATATGGACCAAGTGAATTTTGTGGACTTCTTCTTTGCGAAAACTCTAACCGTGATACGGTCATGACCTAGAGGTCTTGAAATTGAGCTATTCTTTCGACTATCAGATGGACGGTTCATTAAAGTCACTGATGTCGGAAGACTTTCAGTTAGAGGTGAAGATATTATTAATTTTTAGATGCCCATGAATAACCGACGTATGAAAACAGCGTTTCTACCTTGGCCAAGCTCAGCCGTCTAATGATTGTCGGATCTCAGTAATCATAAAAGCGCTCTCTTCACCTTTTCCAGATTTCTACCAATTTCGGATGAGCAAATCTACCGCTGCAAACCACCGAGCTTTCATCGAGACAAAATAAATTAAAAGTAGACATCCCAGGATTACCACCGTATTTGCTTGAATGGTGTAGATGGAAGACAAACACCCTGTATAGATTGATTGGTAAAGTTATGTTTAAGATGAAGAATGCTTTCCTTCTGTAAGCTTCAAATCTGGATATCTTTCTCACTGCTTTGTGCTCATAAGCACAATGAAACTGTGATGGCCGGCAGAAACCGTGTTACTGGAAGGAAGTACAAATTGTGCGGTTATAAATGACTAATTGAGGCTTGTTTTCCTGCTATGGTAAGAGGCTGATTGTTGGAGCAACATATGATATAGCGATTTTCACAACAGACAAATCAGCGGAACCAGATAAGTGACAAAGCCTTCCTCAGCTATATTCTTTGGAAAATTTCAATCCCTGTTCGAACAAGTGCTTTGAGTATTTGTTAGTTAAAAGCTCCATGGTTCAGGAATGCTTCAAGTGTACTAAACAAACAACTGTCGTGGTACACCCGTTCGGAATGTACTTTAATTCCGACATCATAGGGAACAGTGAACAGTAACCCGCCCTGATCAATAAGACCACGGGAATCTAGGTGGGTGAGTGCGACGAAAGCGATTCTGTCACTTCCGTAAACCTAGACTTTCCATCAGAGAAAACCCCAAAGTTGAAAGTATCGAATGCATTCCTAAACAAAGGCAGTGGAAAAGAGAAGTACAGGTATTGTTGAAATTCCCCAGACATCAAGGATTTACAAAATAATCAATCTCCAAAGTACTAGGCTGTACCCTTGTGAATCTTTCTGAGTTGAATGGGCAATTTGTGACGAATTCTTCGTTACGCGAGGGGAATAAATTTTTCGTCTTATTCAAATCCTGACCTCTAGCAGGAAATTGTGCAAATTAGGCCACTAAAACTTCTAGCGGTTTTTCCGCGGTACAGTTTTTTAACGGCTGGATAAATTTTCAAAGTCTGTGAGGTATAGCCTGGTGTGAGGTATGACCTGATGCAGCATTCCAATTTAGGATAGTTTTCCGTGAATAACTTCTGGTCTAAGCACCATGAATTCTACTTTGTTTCGGGGTATTTTCAATAAAGCTTCATCAACAACTTTGGTTGTGAATTTTGCACAACTTATCAATTAGCGTGGTGGGTTGTGTGACCTCAAAGTCACTAAAATAAGTTTGTTCGGAAATTTCTTTTAACGACGGAAATATTCACGAGCCCCCGAATTTCAACCCCGGTCCGTTCCAACAGTATCGATGGTAAAAGTTTCACAATGCGATTGGGATATTTTCGTGACTGCCAGATTTAACCTATTCTGTTGTTCGTGTGGTATTGTCTTTGGATCAGCTGAAGCCTAAAGCAGCCAACTTTCCTTCACACTGGTTAACAGATGCGCTAGGGAAATTTTATAAAATCTCCCAGCTTAAATACTTACTACATTCTGATTGATATTTTATCCCAATACTACTAACATTGTTATCTAATTCGGATATGTTCGTTCTCTGCTCACCGCATCCTACTATAAGGAAGCGTTTTTCATGAGTAATGAGAAAGAAGCTTGCTATCATTCACAAGAAGAATAGGAAATATTTTTGTCGTGTGCAAACGTGTTCAATCGGTTCGTGCAACGTTAGCCCGCTCTTCATCAGCAAGGTGGCGGAGTTTTCCGGTTTCCCATAAACTTTTTTTCGACTTAGCGAAAACAAAACGGATAGCAAGGGGGCTGCCCTCTTGAGACCTTCAAATTCAGTTGAGGCATTCGAAATAAACCAAATGTTTTCCTCCAGTGAGCTTATAATTCACCGTTAGTTGGTCGGTGAACTGTCAGATAAACTAGTATTCTGCAAAATATGTTCACTTCATTTTCGCCTCCTTTTCTTAGGCGGGATCCTGGCAGACAATTCAGAAAAGAGAAACGTTTCTAGTAGGAACAGTATTCATTTCTCAATAAAAAAGCAATCCATGGGAAATCTTACCTTCGCCGGTTTAACAATAAGTCACATCTGACTTATGAATAATTTCACACTTCTGAACTTCAGATTAATTTGTCACGGCGATCAGCGTCATGTAATATCAATCGCCAAAGGAAGGTAGCAAAACTATTGTAACTGATATCAAGGTCTATGGTATCGTACGATTCCGCCCTCTGTTGTGATATGCTACTAGACTTTTGGAGAAGAGGAATTAATTACCAAAAAAATGTTCGTCTAGTGAATTTCGACAACACCTGTATGACACTTGATGTGGCATTCAATGAATCACAGTAGGTGATGAAAGCGATAAAACGAATTCACCGGACTTTATTCTAATCTCCGTCCTGAAAAGTTTTCACACCGTTCTAACATAACATTCGCTGCCAAACAACCTTCATATAGCTTGATAACCGGAATCTGACTGTAATCGGTGAGGAAATAATTCAAAAATATGACAGCGTAGTTTCAGCTTTCCGCGTTGATTCTCTAATGTCTGCAGCCGGCGCAAAGTTGCTGATGCAATACCGTTTTTGGATACAACATTCACGAATGATGTCATCGGATTCCGTTTATTCTAGAATGTAAGCCAACTTTCAATTATGTGTCGGGAAAAACAACTTAAATTCACGGAAAATACTGCTCCTGAAGAAATCCATCACTGCTTGTCAGTATGCTTCTGCTTAAACATGTAGTTTTTCACTGTAAACGTTTTATCTAATGGGAATTATAGACTCTCTCCGAAGCAGTGAACATTATTTTTTGTCTCATATATAGTACGCGCTCAGGTTTGAGCACATTATCTGAAATCATAGCTATTTTTGTCTAGGGGACAGTTTGCAAATGGTCTCGGTGACAATAAAGTTAGTCTTCATGGAGCCAGAAAGCTCAGCAAGCTCAGCCATTTTGGGCTTTCCTCAACAATATTACAAAGAATTGGTCACAACAATCCGCGCATTATGTTCTGTAATGAATTCATAATATGATATCGAAAGAAATCGGAAATCACAGATTGAACTGTAAATTTGTTCAACCCAATTCTGGTTGCTCACGGATACACTGCTCACATTCCATCGAATTTGGTCACACTTGAGGTACAGAGTATTTCACTCTCAGCATAATAATTGACACGACTGACCTTCTGAGGTTGCATGGCGCCGGTCAGTGCGCATTAAAGGGGCGCATTTGACAGCTTTGCTGAGACCTGCTGAGTCTATGGTGTTTTCACCTCTCTTTCCACTCACACTTTTGCATATGGTGTGAATTACTATTAACAGCTGGAGAATATCGATCACTGAAATACTTTTGTAGCCGTAAACAAAGATCAGTTCAATTAATTGAGATGTTTAATCTGGTACCTCATTGCTTTAGTCTCAGGAGCTACCATGTTAAGAGGTTAGGCTCCAAGTCCAGGGACCTCTAACATAACTCAACCAAAGTAGAAATCATAACTCGAGTGCTTCAAAAGACAATGTTTATTCTCTTCCCGAAGTGAGTTGTAAAGGTTTGCATACGTCCCCTTTGTGATCCAAACGGATACATAGTGATTAAACATAGTGATCGTTTGAGTTTTCCTGCCTTACCACCATGATGGCATCAAAAAACAACCGGCCAAGGGGCACAGACGAGCTCTCAGGCGCGGACGTCTCTTACCACAGAATGACTCGTTTGGTGTGGTACAGAATCGAATCAATACGACTGCAATAATCATTGCCATCCACGGATTATCCGTTCCGTCAGCGGGCGCAGGTATTGCAATGCTTTGCGCGGTGGAATGCGTGTGTGTGTGTGTGTGTGTGTGTGTATGTGTGTGTGTGTGTGTGTGTGTGTGTGTGTGTGTGTGTGTGTAAACAGTGATGCGCCTGACCTATAATCCGACTGCCGTTGCCTTTTTGACGGGGCGCGCAGGGAAGCGCGCACTAGCGTACACGAACGTGAATCAAACATGACAGCGAGAAAACCCAGGACTTCAGAGGTCTATTGAACATTTGTGGTTAGTCCGTGCACAGTTGCATGGCAAGCGCGCATTTTTGCTCGCATAACAGTGTGTGTGTGTGTGTGTGTGTGTGTGTGTGTGAGTGAGTGTGTGTGTGTGTGTGTGTGTGGATGCGTTAGCACGTGATTGCGGTGGCGAGCAGCAGTGAAGCCTTACTTTTACAAGTACTCGAGTGACAACTATCGGTTATCCTCACCGTATTCCTTAGTTAGCAACCCGAAAGTCGAAATCCGAATGCATCCTAAATGAGAATATTTTTATATCATTTTGGTGTTTTTGCGATTCGTTCGGAGGTGGGTTTGACGGGATTTTACACCATTTTAGGCACATTTTCCTGAATAGATCGATTTATCTGTATCTCTTCTAAAATCCGTTTGCAGATTCGATTTAGTAGGGGGTTGACACATCTGTCTGCTAAATTGGGTAGCTCCAAGTGGTTTTGTTCAAAAGAGAACTCAGAAAAATAGAAAACAGGGTGGGTTTGTGAACTAATTACAATGAACTGAACTGACAGGACGTATCGAAATTGCCCCCACCCGGAACTACGCAAACGAAAGCAGCAAGAAGACCATGGCTGCGAAATGGCACGTTAGTTGCATTGCAAAACTGGTTTGTATAAATGGAAAATCATAGAAGATAATTGGTAGACTCGAAAATGACCAATCACAGGAGCTTTTGTCGGACTTGTCCGAGGCAATCCTGATTGGTTGAGGCTCATTCGCGAGTGTGGCTACGAAGCTGTACCTGGCCGTAACACGTGTGACAGCTTCTGAATCACCAAAGTTTGCCTGCATTTCGCGAACTGTGTATCTAAGGATTCCTATTTACCACCAAACTAAGCGGTTAGGTTGCAAAATTTCCATCAGTGCGCAAATAGCGGTCCTTATAGGAGTTGATATTTATGAGAATTCAGTTTTCACATTTGTCTTTCACCCATTCGATGTCCTTGGAGCTCCAGCTACTCTATATGGAGACTTGACCCTTTGACCTTTCCTGTGGTCGTTCTTTTTTGAAAGTTTTGGTCTGAAAATCTTCTACAGGCTGCCCGGGGACAGGTAACAAAATTCAAAGGAACACAGCAACGTTTTCTAAGTATTTTATCAACTCTATCACTTGTACACCGAAATAAATCTGAAAACGTTTCAAGGGAAATATTACAAAAACCAGAGTCATAACTATGGATAAGTTTTGTGGAAGACTTTGCAAACCCAAAGAGTTGCCTATGTAGGACACAACCATTTCGTTCGTAATTTTTTCTCGCTGCAACTGGCATAACTTACTTACTTTTTTACTTTTACGCGACTATCTCCTGCGAGAGGATAAGTCGGCTCCATGGATATCACGAACCATTGCTGACCACGCGCGGCGGTCGGAGGCGAGCTCCGTACAGATCTTGATCCAGTCCTTTTTCCATCGCCGGGCTCCATAGACTGACCGAAGGCCTAGAAGCTCTACGTCTTTCTCGATTGTACTGGTCCACGTTTTGAGCTACCCACCAAGGCGACAACGCCAACCAGGGCAGGGAGTGGGGCAGAGTGTTTGCTTGGTTAGCTCCGACTCGGGTCGGCGAAGCGTATGGCCGAACCACTGAAGTCGTCGACGTTGGAGGAGGACGGGGAGAGCATCGATATCACAGCATCGTCTCCTTACCTCGTCGTTGGACACCCTGTCGCGCCACTTGACTTTGAGGATTTGCCGCAGGCACCAGTGGTCAAAAACCTCCAGCCTTCTGGTATCCTCAGCTCGTAGCGGCCAGGTTTCGCAGCCATAGATGAGTACGGGCCGGATGGCAGCACGGTAAACACGAGTTTTGGTTCTTAAGCTGATTTCACTGCGAGTCCACAGCGTTCGTCTCAGCTGAAGAAAGGCTCTCCTGGCGCTGTCGATCCGTAATACCACTTCATCTTTTGCCTGGCCGTTCGGAAGCAGAGTTGAGCCTAGGTATTTGAATGAAGGGACGTATTCGACTGGTTGGTCATTCATCGACAGTTGTTGATTTGTCGGGCCCAGATGGGTTGTGAAAGCCTTTGTTTTGGTCGAGTTTACTTCAAGTCCGATGGACCTCGCGAAGGAATTGATTCGGTCGAGGATTGGTTGTAGCGTAACGGGAGAGTCTCCAAGCACGACAATATCATCCGCGAACTCCAGGTCCGAGATGTATATTTCCTGGCTAAGCTGAACGCCAGGGTAGTTGTGTAATGCCTGTCGCATTGTCCAATCGATGGCGTAGTTGAACAGCACCGGTGAGAGGGGACAGCCCTGTCTAACTCCGGTAGTGAGTGTGAACTCGCGGGACTCTTCACCGTACATACGAACCCTAGCACCGGTTGTCGAGTAGTATCCCCTTAACGGCCTTAAAAGCTTATCGGGCATTCCATTGGATTGGATTATGGTCCAAAGAGACTCGCGGTTCACCGAATCAAAAGCTGCCCGAAAGTCGATGAAACAAGCTACCGTCGGCTGCTGGAACTAATAGCGGTGCTCCAGTATTCGGCGCAGTGTGAAGATTTGATCCACACAGCCTCTGCCACGGCGGAAACCCCCTTGGTTCGGGCGAGTGCGCTGGTCTCTTGCCTCGGAAAAACGGGTTAGTAACAACGAACCAAAGATCTTTGCGGCCACATCGATCAGGCTGATCCCTCGGTAGTTCTCGCATGCCGATTTATCACCTTTCTTCGGAATGGGCAGCAGTATGGACATTCCCCAGTCCGGTGGAAATGCTTCCGCTCTCCAAATGGAACCAAAAAGTGTACACAACCTGTCAATCAATGACGATGAACATGCTTTATACACTTCTGGAGGGATGCCATCTTCCCCAGCAGCCTTTCTGTCTTTCAGTTTGTTTATCATCTCCGTGATTTCCGCGGTGTTTGGCTGATCACAGTTGCTTTCGTTCTGGGCTGGAGGGGTTGATATTGGTTGGTCCGTCCGGTAGTCCTTAGGCCGGTTGAGCAGCTGACTAAAGTATTCCACCCATCGGTCCATTTTCTTGCTCTGTTCAGGTATTAAGTTTCCTGCCGTGTCACGAAGAAGGGAATCTTGCTTACAAAACCTATTAGAGGCGCTACGAATAAGACGGAACAGTTTACCGAAGTCACCTATTCCGGACGCGGTCTCCATTTTTTCGGCTATTTCTATCCAGTATCTTATGCGATCAGCCTTGGCGGAGCGTGTGGCCTCTCGTTGCAGTCTGCGGCGTTCGTTACTACCTGCCAGTCGCGCTTCGTGTGCTCTGGTTGACAGCTGGAGCGTGCTCTCCGAGATCCAATCCTTTGTCCGCCTTTTCGATCTCCCGAGTACTGTCCAAGAAGCTTCCTTGATTGTCGTCATCATTCGAGTCCACTGCCCTCCCACAGAAACTTCATCTGCCTGTGCATTGGTTGCGCTGGTTAGTCGGGTTGTGATTGCTCGTGACAACGCTTCTCGCTTCTCTGGATTTCCTAGGGCAGAGAGGGTGCAGACACTTTAGCACGTGTGGACAGATGAACTTTGAAGCATGAGCGTAGGAGGACATGGTCGGTGCCGTTTGTGTTGCCCGTTTTTGCACCTCGGTACGCTCGGCAATCCTCCACAGACGAGGCCCAACGGGCTCTCACCAGGATGTGGTCGAGTTGGTGTGCAGTGCGACCATCATTGGAGTACCATGTGAGTAGATGCTTCTTGGGGTGTTGAAATCGAGTGCTGCAGACAACCATTCTGTTGATGTCGGCTAAACCAATCAGTCGGCCACCGTTCTCGCAGCGTTGGCCAAGGCCGAATCTCCCGAGAATATGGCGAGTAGATTCGTCGACCGTACCTGTGCGAGCGTTCCAATCTCCTGCGATGAAAAGTACATCGCGCCTCGAAACCCGGTTGATTACCTCCTGCAAATTAGTATAAAATTCGTCTTTGGTTTCGTCATCAGCTGAATTGGTTGGAGCATAGATCGCGATCACCGTCAAGTCGTGCGGGGAGCCTTTAAAACGTGCCAAGGCGAGTCTGGATGAGACGGGTTCCCAAGAGATCATTGCATCATTAGCTGCTTTGTTCAGAGCAAACGCGACACCGTAGAGACCGGAGTTGTCTTTCGGGCCACTGTGATAGAGCCAGTAGGATGTATCCACACCCGGGACCTTTATTTGTCGGCTACCTGAGTTGGGCAGGCGGACTTCCGAGAGGCAAGCAATATCTACGTCATAGTCGTGTAGAGTTCGCATTGTGATGCACTGACTGCTGACGTCTAGAAACGTCCTGACATTCCAACAGGCTATGTGTGTTCTTTTCCTGCAGCGAATAATCCCAGCTTGTTGTCTTATCACCTCGACCGCCGGGACACGAGGCGCGTCGCTTACCGGGGACGACGTAGCATGATGAGCGCTTGAGGTTTCGTGAATAATCATAGAGAGTCGCGGGAGTAGGGTACGAAGCTGTGTCCCCAGCACCGTTCGGCCTTTTTGTTCGAGGTTGCACCTCTAGCCCTTGCACACCCAAGTGCAGACTGCAAGGCAGCAGGGTGTTTCCAGAGGAGCCGGTGACCTGCTGTGCGGCTCGTTCGCCTCCTCTGGAATGCCGGATCAGGCAGTTGAACAGGTTTCCTTTGTAGCCGTTAGATCAGTAGATCTCGTCCGCCCATTCAGAAGGATCTGTCTTCACATGTCGAACACCGTCTCGCCGAAGTTTTTTAGACCTCGGTAACCCTCAACCTGGTTTAGCCCGCCTGTCGAGCGGTTTGCCGGGGTGTGGCCGCTGATGCATGCTTCAGCTTCGTGGAGCCACAGGTGAGAGTTGGGTGAATGATGGAAACCAAAGAGATGGAGGATGCCCCAAGGGACACGACAGTCAACCAACTCAGAAGTGCTACTCCTCTCAGACACCCCATACACCCCAAAACTGGCATAAGCACGAAGGGAAGTTCTGCCATTGGGTTTGAAGTTCAAGTTGCCGCCCGAAAATATTAACCAGTTAGAAGCGTCGAAAACCGAAATGATCAAACTGAAAGTCTGACGGCGGTCTCACGGGGCAAAGCAGGAAGTTTTAGGGCGAAATTGGTGGACGTATCGGAAGTATTCAGTTTCACCTTTGTCCGACAAAAGGTATGCCTATCGCAAGAACACTAAGCAGCAATTAGACAATTGGAAGAAATGAAGGATATGGTATTTCTTCAGCCAGATAAAGGATCAGGTGTCGTCATCATGAAAAGACAGGACTGTCTCAAAATGATGGAGAGCTTTTGGGGGACAAATGATGATTTATTCCGCATTCGACCCCAGAGAATAACATACCAGTAGAGAAACAGGCCAAACGACTCCTTCAGATATTACGCATACATGGATTTATCTCTGTGGCCCTATATTAGAAATCTGAAAGCTATAGGCACTCAAAAGCCAAAAGCGAGGGTTTCACCGAAAATTCACAAGCCCGATGTTCCATTGTGACCTATTTAGTGTGTAGAACTCAGTTTATCACAAACCGGCGATCTGGTTGGTGCATGTTCTGTCTCTTGTCTGAAAACACGTAACACCACACTGTCTAAAGGACGCATTTTAACTAATAGACATCCTGGAGCAAATGCTGGTGCTTTACTAAAATATGTTTTCTGTTGAAGTTGATTCACTTCCCATCCTAAGGGAAACGGTAGAGTATTTATGCGACATGTCATCAACATTCAATCCCACCTAGCCGATTCCTGTTACATACATCCGGGATCACATTCTCTTACTTGCGGAAAACATACTTTTTGATTTTGAAGGACAGTCTTACAAACAGATTGACGGTGTTGCAGTGGGTAGCCCTATTGGACCCACACTGGGAAACATCTTTCCGGGAAAGACTGAGAAAAATGTACATTAGAATATCATCCAGTTTGCCCTGCAGAAGCGTTTTGTCGATGATATTTCGATTTTTACTGAGGAAGAACAGTTCACGAATTTCTTCAACTCAGTAAACACCATATATTCCAACTTATCAGACCCTCGTGAAGCGGAAAGTGGCAACGGTCCCTGCTTTTCTGGCTATCCTGATGACAAGGCTTGCTGAAGGAACAATCCGAGAAACCATCATCGTAAACCAAGGTGGAGTGGACAATAAATCCAGTTTTACAGTTTCGCGCCGGGTGCCTACACAAGGGGTTTGGTCAGAACTCTCTTCTACAGAGAACGTAGAATCTGTAAAGTAGACCCATTGCAAAAGGAGGGAGAGTTCATAGCCCAAACCCTCTGTGCAAACTGGTACCCTGATAAGTCCATTGAAATTCACAAAAAAGAAAGACCCAAGACCCTACAGGTAGACGCGGTCGACGAAAAACGAGTTACTCTAGTACTACCATTTAAACCGGTTTAGTCGAAATCTCAAGTGTGCCTTAAAGTGCATTTACTTAGCGGCTGAATGGCAGATTTTGCAAACCACTAAAGGGCTGGACCTCCAAGCCCATTCAAACAGTGACCCGAACCCGAATGCCTTTCACGTCGTTTATCGGTTCACCGGCAGCTGTGGTGGCACGGCTCGGTGTCGCAAAGATTGGGGAAACATGTACCGAAGTAGCAAGTGCAGTGGATGAATCATCCCCGGCACGGACAATAAATGACCACGAGGAAACCGACTTCATCGATCGTGAAACAGCTTGTGACCTTTCGTCATCAGATTGATCCGAGTTAAACGGTCCGAGTGATTGCACGAAATCGGAATCCAAAGCTTCCAGTCTTCTGTGAGGCCGTATAGATGAGTAGACTCAGACCTCCATGGTGTGAGCAGAAGCTTTCGACCCACAATGAGTGTTGCCGTGATGGTGGTAGCCAGTCAGACAGCCTCCTTATTTCGTTCGACAAGTGGCGAGTTGAGCTTTCAAGCTGCATGATGAGTCATATTATATATAATGTCTATTCCATTGTGCTGCTCTGCGCCCCATTCGAACACGAATCCGCATGTTTTACGTAAGCGATTGAGAAGATTAAAAGAAATGCATGCATCTTGTATATTGTCTTCCAACTGTTTTAATGAACTGGATCAAGGGAACCCAATGTTTCAAACTTCTATTTCTTCGCAGGCTTTCACGTGAAGGATTGCGGATCTTGGATAAGGGCCTAGCTGTCGAACTGGATTGAATACTCAGTCTCCTGATGAGCAAAGAATATAACTAACTCACGAAAGGGAACGGAACGGAAGTCAATCCATCGAACTGACCTATAGCGAAAGAACCAAGTTGTTCGAGGGCATGCATTCAATGAGCAAGGTTGCTAAGGCTTTTCAGAATTAAACTTCTAAAAAAGGAGGAACCAGATGACAATCAAATGGTCAGGTATATTAAATTTAGAAATACCCGCGAAAAGTCGAAAGTTCGAGACATTGAATTCAGAACGACCTTAAATCTCAATCGATGAGGGGAAAGCAAAGGTTGGCTCATCAATCAGTGGGAAGCATTTGTTACCCGTCAAATGAAGGGTTTTAGCTTCAAGTCAATTTTAGGGGAATATTTTGGTTTTTATGTTGACTCCTAGTTAGTTTCAGACTGCATTCCCGCAGGGAACTTACCAAAAAACAGATTTTAAGTGCAATTCAGAGTATAACAGTAAAAACACAAAAAATAGATGCCACATCTGTTTCCGATAGATGTGCGTGGGCACTTCAACCACCACCAAGTTCCCCAGTCTTGTGTTTGTCCCACCATAAGTATATCAGTCGACATGTGCAGGGCGCCCATAAAATGGCATACAGAAAATGTACAATTTCAGCTTAGAGGCGACTATTATAGACAAGACGATGTCATGGCAACAGGATCCCCACTTGGTCCGCTTCTGGCGGAAATGTTCATGTCAAAGATAGAAAATCACACACTGGGTTAAGTTATCACCCGTTTTCCTGTTGATAAAGTATATATAAACAAAACATTCTGTCTGGTACACTCCAGCCGCAGGGCAGCAGAGCTACTGCAAAATCTCAGTGAAGCCCATTTAAACTGCCGATTTACTCTGGAACTAGAAAGGGACAGTCCACCATCATTCCTCGACGTCCCACTGTAACGAAGAGCAGAAAGCAGTACCTATCATACAATAATGTCTGTATGATAATACACTTATTCAAGAACTTTATTCCCAAGCAGCAAAAACAACAACTAATACAAATGACCTGCGGAGCTCTCTCAAAATGCTCCAAAGACCCATTTCTGAAAGTTCTGCCGGCCATCGCAACTCATTTAGAGGAAATGGGTACCTAGATAATTACCTCAGACGACAGGAGAATACAAATCTTCGACCGAGATACCCCAACTGGTCACACACTAAAGCTGGGTGGACCATTTAGCTTTGTCTACCAGATGGCGGCTAACCTATATAAAGGGGTCAGAACGAATTCTCTCTACTGCCGACAGGATCCCAGTCAGGTTGTACAGGCCATTCCTGCGCTCACAAAGAACTAAATTTGTCGGAGTCAATAAAGCACTGGGCACAATCAAATTTCATGTTTGTTGACAGAAATACTCCAGTACAATATCTTAATTACAGAGGCTAAAGTGACAGAAGTTGTAAATGAAGCATATAAAACTTCTGGTGTAACAGTTTTGGTCGCTTGCCAGCTTTTACTAGTCTATGTCACTTCTTTGCCAGGAAGTGCTGGTTCTCCTTGTGTTCCATGTAATAGCTCAATTGTCTAAGCGATTTTTTTCCTGCGTGAAACTCCAATTGATAACAAGAGCCAGAAGGCAATTTCACTATCTTTAAAGTGTGCTGCACAGGTGCTAGAAGTTCTTAAATGACAAATGGGTTACTTACCTGGGGCACTTTCTAGCTGATGACGTTGTTGTGGAGCATGTTGAAATCTGAGGTAATATTTTTCCCCAATTTTTCCTCGTCAGTCTCATGGGAAACTACACCAGCAGTTACATTCACAATTTACTCCGTAGTCCAGTCGGATTTTCCGCCGCTTAGGTCATCCTTAAACCGGATCTCTATTTTCAAAAGTGGGGAAAGTGAGTTATAATGCAAACGACCCTGCGCAAGGCCGGTGGGGCAATAAGCTGTGCCGAGACCAATGTATTAAGAGAGTTTGGAGTTCCGTAGTCACATACATTGTTGTTCGTGCACCGAAGTCTTACGTAGCTGTATTGAAACAATCCACGTTTTCCCATCTTTCCGCTTCAGTCTGGAGACGGCTGAATGCTATTAGCTTCGAAGGAGGACACGGACCGCTTGAATAACTGAGTCACAAAAAACAGAGTGTGGAAGCGGAATGGATCAGTCACAAAAATCCTTATGCAGCTCACGGTCAAATGTGCCTTCTAGTATTGCCTTCTCGTATGGCCTTCTCGTGTAGCGTTCCCGCTTGTTGCTAATGTTACACCTCGTCATGTGACTCATTGTTGGGTGTCCAAAATACTTTTAGTTGTAGACGTTTTGGTGTACGTGAATCATGAATTGGAGTAAATCAAACTTGTTAAAGCTTTACATTAATATTCTTTTATTATTTGGAGGTAATGAAAAGACCAAGAAAAACTCCATACTCAGCAGGAAATCACAAAAGTTTATTGACGTTCAGATTTTGTTTTGTGGCTTCTGCATACCCCACGCATCGTTTTTTTTAACCCATTTGCTTTTTTACCCCAGATACTACGATCCGATTTGGTTTTTGTCTCTTTCTTGTTAAATTATAATTGTGTACTGAGGAACTTTCCAACTACTTTCCTATCTCATGTCTTAACTGACGTGAATTTGTACGCAGGCTTTCAGCTTTCGGTATTGATGATGGAAATGATGTCAGCCAGTTGCCTGAGAAGATTACTTGTTTTGAATTGCAAGTCGTACATTTGTAATGGCACCGAAAGCTCCTGAACATTCCAACTGCTAGTCTGCTGCAGTCGAAAAGATTTGTTCTACAGTCTTTAAATCAGTTGATTAATAATCATACTAATATTTGTAATGGTTCTCCTGATCTATGTTTCTGTTTTACGGTGGTTTGTGTCCTACGACAGCTTTAAGGACTATGCCGACTGGAGCCTAAAGCGCTTCTCCAGGGTTGTCCATGTCTGGCAGATTGAAGGTGGACAGTCAGGCGAAAGCAAAGCGGCACTGTTAGAGAGCGCGGCGGGTTTCTGCCTGGCAGCGAACTCTCTAGAAGAAAGCCCTTCTTAACCCATAGACTGCAACGTGAGGAGCGCAAATGTTGCCCAGCAACTAAACAAGGCCATTGCCTCTTGCTTTTACTCAGTGGGGTAAGATCCACTAGGACGTGTTGGTCTTTCTGCACTGGCGGACCACCATCCGAAAGGGGTATGAACCGATCTTCCGGTCACCGGATCCCAACATACAAACTTTTTGTTGCCGAACAGGTAGTACTTGGTAGCTTACGGACTCGGGTTGCTACCTCGAACAGATAGCCGAATAAAGCTTGAGACCCCGCCTCGTACTTAGTGCCCAAGATTCATCGTGAAGATTTCCTCCATACACACCGGTCACGGGGTGTTGCCATTCGGGAAGTTCTTGAAGCCGGCTCATCCTATCGCAGGAGCTAGCCGCGTAGAAGTAAGTAATAACATTTCCTGCTATATTGGAAATATAAACAACGTAACTCGTCAAGTAGTGTCAAAGCTTACTCCGTCACTGAAAACCATGGAGGCACTGTACGGCTTCTACATCTTTGTTAGGAATCCTCAGAAAAGAGCATCCACCGAACTATCGAGATGCTATAGGTGAGTATTGAAATAACAGATGTGAAAACCGGAGAGATAAACCACCGTGTAAGATGAACATTCATCTTGCCTTTGGAGATCTTTGAAAACCATATGTTTCATGAGTTCAGTAAATCACTGAGAACTTGCGCGTATAATCTGGAGGTTAGCTGTCCGGCTCAAAATCGTTCTGTCCGGATATCAGTTTCCTAGGGGGCTTGGTGAATATTCAGTGTCGCTGATGATTCCTAGCGAGGATGAAACAGCTGTACGGTTTTCAGTGGTTACGTGAGAATTGATACTGCATGGTGAATCACGTGGTGCACAACTTAGTCCCCTACTACTCAAATTCACCTAAAGTATATAGTTCTGAATCATGTTCTATCTGCAAAACCTAAGAACTCTATGTTGTCTGCATCTTTCAAATCGTTACCGAATAATATTCATATATATAAGAACTTTTTGGGAGAAGAGATACGACGCGTCTGAAAAAAGTGAAAAAACGCAATGTCAATAATGAGGAGTTTTTGGTGGACATATTATAGTAAACTGACAGCACCATGTTAGTAATATTATGTTTTTATCGTTGGACACGCAGCGTGACACGTCGTTTATTTGAAGTCCTCCAGGTCCTGTTCAGTTCTGACCCACTAAATATGAGTGTCCGTTGACCTTATTGTGATTGTGGATAAGCAAATCCCGTGTTCCATTGGATATCGACCGTGGTTTTAATAAAACGGACGAATTGACAGAAAAATGTGTGGATCTGACTAATTACACCAAATGCACTGCCTCACAGCCCACAGGTAGATCTGGTTCACTCCTTTGAACCCCGGTCTCTTTGTTTTCCCCTTTTTTTGCTTATCCCATCCCACCATGTTTTGTTGTTATTGTTGCCTTTGTTGTCGTTGTTGTTGATACTGACCAGTTAGAGATCACTGGAAACGAGTTTTTCCGTCCATTTGATTTGTTATCCAGCCATTCAGCGGGATTATTCAAACTTGCTTTTAAGTTGATACACGTACGCCCAATTCAGTCGAGGAAAAAAGGTCGAAGCAAACAAGTGTCAGACTCAGAATGAGGAAGCATTTGAATTGGAAGCCTTTTTCATGAACGAAGAATCTGTAGAGGAACGTGACACTAGCCTTAATAGTTGGCCAAATCGTTTGGTATTTTCAAGTTTCTGGTATGCGAAATCCATGAGTATCATTCTAGAGGCACAAAATGTTCCAGGTCAAGAGTACTTTTTCCCGCATCAAGCAGTTAGCAAAAAGTCCTATTTTGCTTTTGGTACCTTTCTTGACAAACACTTCAGATATATAAGGACCAATTATCTGCTTACGTATGACAAATATAAAAAATCAACGTAAACTGTAAACTATTGACTTGGTCCAATAAGGATCCCTGGATTATCATAGCCTAGGAGGAACGTCAGCATTACCGGTAGAGTCATTAGTCCGGAAAGGATGTGGTAACATTTTTTGTGAAACATTGACTGTCTGCATGTTTCTTCCGCTCGAAGCGACCGTGGTTCTGAGCCGCTTGTCAAAAGTTACCCAATCCCCTTTAATGTGTCTTCGACCCTAGGCCGACCGTATGTATGATCTTTCTTGAAGAACACAAAATGTAGTGACTGACACGAGTCAGCCACGCTTTCTGTAAGCACTAAGCTGTCTCATCCTATGTGCGACCATCCAGCAAGATGCAACTGCTGAGGAGACTGAACTTGACCAGACTAACCCATTGAACCTATTCAGTCTTACTGTACTCGTTTTACGCTCTAAATTGCAAAGTGTTTCCCAAACAATCTTTTAGGAACAAATGTTTGTTCGAATTTCGGCGGCCCAACCAAGTTGATCAAAAACCGATAGACATATGTACTGATATCGTAGTGGCAATATTTGAACTGAGACCGAAGTTGAACGTTGATATCCTGTTTGTGGACTTTTCGCTCCCCTTTTCTCTACTGTCTACGTTCCATACCTGGACTTAATCACTATTGATAACCGATAACCTAAGAGTATTGATACTGTCTCCGACTCTTTTTGTCGATCTTAATGAAAGAATACTTGTCAACGGAACGCCCTGAACCCAGTGGTTAGTCGCCCGATCGTCAATACGAGTTATCGTGTGGCCTTTGTCTTCTCACTGAGCTGGTATTGATTTGGTGAGCCGGTAGCTGAGGATCGAGTATTTTTGTATCAAACGCCAACACTGCTTTTATCTCGCGTCCATTTTAAAACCAACTGTCATCTTGCCTAAAAGCCCACATCGGCCTTGTCCACTAAAGAGTAATTTCTCGGGTAAAGTTTTGCTTAATATAATTTCATTCTCGTACTATCGATTGACAACCCGACACGTGATATAAAAATGCCGTGATATTTAAAACCAATTTAAGTAAGTTCAGTTAAAAACTACTCAGCTAGAGGATGATATACAATCCAGTATCAACGAGTCATCCAGCAAAGTTAGCCGAATCTTCACTTTTGTGGCAAAGCACAACGCTTCCCATGCTGATCCTTCTTTTTTCCACAAAGAATCTTTTACTTCACTTATAAATTGGTATTGTCAACAAAACACAGTAAGCCTTTGAGATCCACTGCCATGTCCAAGTGACCTAAAATATTTTTTTTTAATTTGGTTCAGCGTTATGGTCTAACAAAACTCATGATCAGTTGAAATTCTGCAGTGGTCAAGCTGTTATCATGGTGGGGTTTGGACTATAAAGACCAAGGTTCAGTTTCTCTAACCACCGGTCACTTCCTCATTTCAGGGTCTTTCATTGGTAGGCTTCCCCATACCAGGAATACTATGCTTTGTCGTATGTAGAATAAACGAAGTAAATGAATATAAATCAGTCCCTGTGACAACCTGCAATTCCCGAAGCTAAAACCAGCGTTTAAAACAGTGTGCACTTGTCTGGAACTACTGTCGTCGGTCTCTGGTAAAATTGCCAAGCGGAAAAAATAGGTCGGATATATTTTTTGCACCAAAATACCGGTCGAAATTCCTGCTCTGAAATCGGACTTTTGGACATATAATCTTCAAATAACAAATAAAAATCATAATATAATTTTAATTAATGCACTCTAATTCGTGGCTGCTGATATTGGTCAATAAAAATCCTAAATAGGTCCAGACTTACGAGACGGCGAACATTCTTTTTGTTATGTACCATAAATGTAATTTGGCTGTAGTTTTTCGGAAAGCACAATGCCTAGCGTACCCAGTGCAAAACTGCCTTTTTGAAAAAGCTAGAGGAATATGAGTGTTGATAAGCCAAGTAGGGCTGCTTTGAGTTCAGATAGATGCGTTGTTACACGGCAACAAGTGTAGACTGAATACACAGGAAAACTTTGACATTTACTCTTAGTAAAGTTCAAGTTTTCTTCATAGCATATTCATTTTCTCCCATGGTCTTCAGGCCAACAACTGAACTAACGAAACTGAATTCCAAAAACATTTGCCAATAAATTCTGTTCAGTTTATCCAAAGAAAGCCTCGAATTAGTGAGAGAATGTGAAAGCTTGTTCAATAATGATTGAAAAGATTATGCAAAAGATATGTAAAGGGGAATAGATCTATTCTAATGTCAGAAATAAACGAGATTTGAACTGGTGATAATTTCGTTTCATTTGTTTATCGAGATGGAGTCTGTTTTATTTTATTGTCAACCGAGAACCACAAAATGTACGAGGCTTGAATGAAAGCAATAGACGAAAAAACTGAAGTGAAAGATATTCCATCCTGGTGAAGGGATTCTGAAGTAGTTTTCAAAAAGCCACAAACAGCTCCCTGATCAATTTTTGAGGCTCCCTTTTTAAATCGTCTGTGACCAGTCCTTTAAAAGGATTCATCGAAATACCCGATAAAGTAAGGTTTACGTTTATCATTCAAGGTCCGATGTGGTGTTTACGACCGAGATAAAATTCGTCAGAATCCCATAACTAATCTACTCTTGCTCATTCCCGATTGTGTAAGACCTAATACAGTAACCAGGGTCCTAAAAACGAAATTTTGACAAACCTTTGTGCAGATACCAACGTCCTTTCTAGAGCATGTGAAGGGAAAGTACGGAACAGAACCTGAAAATCTCAGTATTTCACCCATCTGTTGCACACGCGGAAGTCCAATATTTTTGTTACTTTGAATTGCTCTGACAGTCAGTAATCAGTATTACTAAAGATTCTGCATATTTAGCTTTATTTGATTCGGTTTAGTGGTTTTCGAATGCGTTTCGTTGTCGAGCGTAGGTCGTACATGTTTGCACACCAGAAAAGTGAAAATAGTCAATATTATCTGGACAATGAAACAGAGAAAATAGTGTTGCATATTTCCCCTAGAGGTAGTAAGTACGGTGAGATTTTACATGAGAGTTTCATTTTGTAAATTTTCCCGAAATTGTTGGTAATAATTGAAATCATCGCCAAATTTAATGCACACAGATTTTGTTAATGGAAAACAGTTTCACGTAGAGTATACGTAGTCCGGAAATACAAACTCGCCTCAACAAACCAGAATGCAATAGAACACACTAGGTTATACATTTTGACGAAAGCATCTCGCTCTACTCTTAGCTGGACCTTAGCGAGGCCCATTGTGTTGTGAATTGCTTTGGTCCTACTGTTAAGTAGTAGGCTGCTTTTTGAAGCTTTAGAATTCAGGCTGGTGCGCATGGGAGGTCGTTTCTTCTCGTTTCGTGGCATACTCGTCACACGATTCAAAAAATAGGCCCATCACTTCCCCTTTATGCGTACTGGACGGACGATCTGACTATCAGACCAATCTTGTGTTAGTTGTTCATTCGCTCGGATAAACGAAATCAATATAACTTGGGCTGCTATTCATTTGCGCTTCATGAGGACCTGATACATATTTTTATCATTTAGAAAAAGTAATGTGGCGAACACAGATCTGTCTTTTTGGTACTTCTCCTTAGGCCAGTACAGTAAACTTGCCAAGATTTAGCGATATTCAAAAATATGATCTAAAGTAATAATGCAAATGCTTGGGCATATATTCATGTCAAACACTGAAAATCATATAATGAGTCAAATCCTCACCAGTTTACCTATCTATAAGAGGTACGTAGACGACATTCTTCGTCTAATTCCTTCCAACTATGTTGCACAAGAACTACTACAAAATGTTCAAAGAAGCACTTCCGAATTTGCGATTTACGCTAGGAAAGGATCAGTGGAAACCAGTGTTTATTATAAATCAACGTGAGTAGATGAATACACTACTTTTGAAAGGTTTTTTCCCATGCAGTACAAACGAAACTCAGTACGCTGCTTGACATACGCAGCTCGCCAAATACGCTCCAACGGCCAACTTACGAAAACGTTGGAATCTGTCAGCAACTCAGTCAGAGAAAACAGATACCCAGATAGCTTTCTCAGACGACACATGAACACAGATCCTCGACCAAGATGCCCGAAAGTGCCCAAAAGATCGTATTTCATCTTATAGAATTCAAAGGGGATAGGGCTGCCGAAACACTGACCCGACGGTTATCTAATGCAGTGACAAATACGTTCTACGCAGCCAAGCTGCGAATTGCGTTCTACACTGAACCATGCTTACAACATAAACTCAAAGACAAACTGCCTGATTATTCTACCTCATGCCGTGTGTATTCCTACTCTTGGTCAGGCAGAGCGAAGTACGTCGGAAGAACAACCAACAGCCTGTCTGATCGAGCCCTAGAACACTGTTTTGCATGGTTAACCAAAGGGATCAATAGGACGGTAAACAGCGCAATACTGGCCTATGCCACATCTACACGGTTCACACTAACGCGAGATAGGCCATTTAGCGTTATCTACCGTGTGTCGGAAAACCGCTCCAAAAGGGTCAGACAACGAATCCTCTCTACGGCCGAGGCGATTGCAATCAGGTTGCATAGGTCAATCCAGTGCTCGCAAAGACAGCTTGTCAAGACACTACAGCTCCCCTTACCGAAGGTCACCGTGATGGTGGGACAGACACACAGGACTGGTGAACCTGGTGGTTAATGCACCCACACAAAATGCAACGGAAACGGATTTGACATTCAGTTTTGTGCGGTTACTGCAATATTCCGGATCATATTTTTGAATAACGCTGAATCTTTGCATGTGTACTGTACTGGCCTGAGGAGAAGTACCAAAAAGACTGATCTGAGTTCGCCACATTAGGTTTTTCTAAATTCAGACTATGGGAATATTTCACGAGCTGAAATTTCCATCATTGTAAAACATTTCGTTTCTATCGTTTAATTAATTCTGAGTTGCGCGAGCTTGATTAAAGACACTGTCTTTCAGAGAGCAAACGTTTAAACTACGTGAGATGGTAAGCCTAAGGTGAGTTAGTCATCCAGGGTAGTGGGATTCCAAACCACAGTCATTAGGACCTGTTTTAAGTGAACTGTTTGTCATGGAATTACGATCATCCACGAAAGAAAGTCACCACCGTCGCCTAACAGACTCGGAAAGGTCACCTTCCACATACTTAGCAGCCGCGGAACTATCTGCTGGATTTCGCTGCTTGAATTTAGACTTCTGTTTTATTCTGGTTCGCAGCTCGAAGTATTGAATGCATTTGTCCGATTATAGTTATTTCTTCACTTAACAAGGCTAACTTCCATTCACGCTTCTTGAGGAGTGTTCAAATATGAGGAAATTTGGGCAGCAGAATATCATCAACGCGAAACCGGTCGTGCAGTCTCAGAGAAATGCCATTCCGTCATCGAGATACAATACCATGCTACTTATACCAAAAACATTTATGCTCTACCTACTTTATAATGTATCATCGTACCCTCATTAACTTTTACAGATTATGCAAATTCGTTAACAAGGAGGTTGAAAATTTTCCGAAGGTTAACCACCCCAAAAGGATCCAGTTACGTTGACCAATTATTGGTTTGTTCTCTATCGGAAATTTAAGTGAAGTGGTTCCACTGTAATTATAGCGTCAAACATTGCCAAACAACTGAAAAAAAATGTTTTTGCAACCTTGGAAAGACTTGTCAATATGTTTAATTTTGTCCATCACTATCGTTTCAAAAGAATAGTGTTTCTTAAAGGTTCCAGTTTTTGTGAACGACCAAAGCTTTCCAAAATTCACGTTCATGTCCAACAGGCATTGATGGAAAAATGTGCCTTTCGAACTTTTATTCAAACGAGACGCTTCAATTTAAGTTTCCATCAGACTTTTGTGATTTATTCAAGTTTATCTTTATTGAACTTGCTTATGTGTGTTCCCAAATGGCCACAACAGTGTATATGAAAAGCACACTCTTTTTATATAGTTATATTTGAACCGAACAAAACAAGGAACTCAAATAACTTTGAGCTCACTCAGAATTCCTTGATACAAATCATACCTATCAGTGACAGAGCACTCAAACTTCAATGGAAAACGGCCTGGTTTGTTCATCATTCGTTTTGCTCTTAAATAGCTTATTTTTTCGAACTTGTAGGCGCCTGTTGCCCAAAATTCTTTCTTTCCCTAACTGTGTCCCTTTTCATTTTTCTCGTTAGTAAGACTGCACTTTGATTTTATTTGTTCCAACCTAAAGTCAAAATACTGTTTAGTCACCTTCTCCTGTTTAGCAAGAGATCAGTACAAGCGGAAAGGGAATGACCCAACCGGATGCATGCCCGTCAATAGCTGTCACAAAGAGAAACGAAAAAAATGTACCCATAGCAAACCGGTTTTTTACGTAGGTTTCTTTGTTCCCGTAGGATGTATCCTCCGGTGTTCATGGCCGATAGTTCATTGCCTTTCCGTTCTCGTTTCGCGGTAAAGTTTTCTAGCTGTTTTGGCTTATAATTCTGTCCAGCCTGCTGATTTCCTCTTACCAGAAGGAATGTAAGATTTCCCGGCTAACAATTTCCGTTAGATAGCGAAGTATATGTGTTATAATGATTCTTCACGGTCTTCCTAATAACCTGTAATAATACAGGCATTCCACCCACTCAGTTTCATCGTTTTATTCTAATCCTAAGTTTCCAGCTTTACAGCAAAAAAAAACAGCAATGCATTTTTTCCATACGGGGTATTTTCACCTAACTACAATGATAAAGTTGAACTTCCCTATAAAAGAGCATTACCGCTGTCAAAGTGAACCGATACGCACTACCGTGAGGCTGGGAGCAGCGAACCAGTGAAGGCCTTGGTAAAAGGAGAGTCCCGATTAGGGATTCTCGTGGGTTTCAACGCCCCAGAGTTTAAGGACAAACCTTCACCAGGGGCCAAGGCATTCGTGCTCACCCTAGTTCTAGTTCCGAGTGAGTTAGATCAGTTGTGACAACTCGCCGAACGAAATCAACGCATTGCCTGCTACTCGCCACTTTCGACCAGACGGCATGGGGTTCAAAACTTACGTAAGTAAACTAACTCAAGGGCTACGCCATCACCCTTAGACTATGGCTCTCAAAAATTAAAACCTATAAGTTGCAATGATCAGATTGGTGACGAACCAGTATCTGCGGTTTTCTTGTCTGCTTCTGACAAACATACTGCAGGTGCAGAGTAGATTTCCGCATCGAATGTCATCAACAGCTTCAACTACAGTAGAAACATTCAGCTCAAAGATCAATCCATTCACCTTTAAGAGAGGTAGGTAGGTAGGTAGGTAGTAGGTGAATTTCGAATCGACTAATTGTTGGCTGCTTATACACTGTCTTGGGAAGTGTAAGATCAGTTTAGTAAATCGTCAGTTTGATGTTTCATGTGCATCTTTCAATTTGCACCTCTAATGATACAGCTCAGTACCCTTCAGTGAAAGCTGATTTTGTGAGAATTACTCGTAGTTGAATTGATTACAGCAATAAGTCATTCGACAAACAGTACTACTTGTAAAACTATCAGATAACGGCATGATCTAGGAACAAGGTGTAAAAGTTATCCTTTTGCTTACATAACATAAGGAAGGTAGTAGCGTTTGTACATGTGAAATTTGAGTCTTCTGCTGTTAGTGATTCTAGAGTGCGGAAGTCATTTATCAGTAGAGCAAAGGCGTTTCGTATAAGTCACCATAATATTGCCTGTCAATCGGCATTGGCATTGAAATTTAAAGATAGACATGTTTGTATTTTAGGAACGTGGAAATCACGTGCTTCGTGAGGAGCTTTGTCTTTGGTTTTCCGAGGCAACAAAAGCCTCTACAGACTGAGGAATAGAGACAAAAAAAACAGTAAGTTATGAAATTAGTCTCTCAGCAACCAAATCCGGAAATGAAAATAAACGTCCGAAAGTGTTTCCAGCCGACTAAAGTTTTCTGGCGACAAAATAATATGGCCAAGTGGAACAAATGAACTGTTTCGTTACATCCGTCATTTAATACTTTATCTTATTCATCGACCCGTGTCGGTTTTGAGATTAAAGACGACTGGACTGGGCAGGTTGAAACGTAAATAGAAGAAATGATCTGTGAAAAATCCTGGGAAATTCACTCTGTCACCAATGACCAGTCATATCCGTACTCGTGACCGAAAACAAGGACTAAGGATTTCGTCAACGTATTTTGATAAATGACGTTGTGTGTGGAAGGACACAAATGGAAAAAAGCTACCGTGTTACTTTCAAAGGTTAGAAAAAGGACTGGATGAAAATCTTGACACTGACGTTTGCGACAACCCCTCGCCTGTCCCCTATATATCATAAACGGAATATTTTGCCACCAACTTCGAACTAGGTCGGAGCAGATAAATCAGAGATCCAGATAAATCTTGAGACTAAAACAACTAACGGATTCATCTGTGCTGGTATCGCAGGACAAATAATACCAAATCAAATCTGAAAGGAAAGGAACGGATAATGCGTGCACACTGCGGCAATACAGATTGATCCTTATGTGTATTCAATGTCTCTATGGCAAATAGATGATAAAAAGTGCTTTTGAAACTTGAAGAGACTCTGGATTTTGGAATTGACATCTGAATAAGTCTGGCTTACTTTTAATTGGGTAAATCAACAGTACTTTTTCTCCGAGAAGATTAGAGACCTGTAGCAGGGTTCTGCCTTGCGCTAGCCAAATATTAGCTGTGACGCTCACTCCGCAGTTTCCCTCGTTCATTGTTATCGAAGAATGTCTTTGCTTTTTGTCACCTAAAAGGTGTCCTAACCTGGTGCTTGATTCAGTACGGTCTAGTATCGCCTGAAAATCTGAAATATATTATTAAACATATTTTCAAAAGGAACTAATATGAGCCGCAACCGACTCATGATTTGACCTTTATTGCCTAACGGAAACAAGCACATCTGTGCAATTTTTTTCAAGAACCACTGTGCATAAAAAACTCTTTAGTATCTGAAAGACTTGAGGGCTACTGATCAGATAGAGAAACGTTGAGAACTATGACTACAGGATTGGAGAAAACGTGTTACGGATGTGCAGTTGGTTTTATGGTAAATCCTTTTCTTCTTATTGGTGTACACTTTTTCTGCCTATGGGACTAACATGTAGCCTAAACAGAAAAAATAAAAGCAAATACATTTTCTATCACTCGTGTCTATTTCTACTCAACAAATTACAGAAACATCGTCGGTCTCTTTTTTCGTGTCAGTCTTTTTCCCCTAATTTTTAAGCGAGAATCCGTCTACTTTGAGCTAGGTACACATTTTTCGACTCAAACTGCTGATAAGTCTCTCCTCTCTGATAGAGTGAAAATGTACCCACAAGTCCCGAAAACATTAATCGTCAGATTTTTTTCTAATCTGAGTGAACTGAAAGTTAAAGTACTGAGGATCAACTGAAGAGAACGTCAATAGGAAGGTATTAGTTTTCTTTGCGGAGAAAATACGGAACGTTCAACGTAGACAACATGAAGATCCTCCACCGGTTAACACGGTACCTTCATTACTGTGCGACATTCACTTGGAAAAGACATTTTCAGAGACAAGGGCACAACTTCATAACCCTTACCATATCTAGTCTATATGTCTTTCTTTCCTTTTATTGTCTTCGTCATAACGAGATTAGCATTGACGCCGCTATAACCTCGGTTACGAATTATTTGCCGCTCGTGATTCAAAGCTAACCCGTTCCTATTAGTATTTCGAACAAAATTTTATTAATTCGTTGGAAGTCACATTATCATGTATTTACAAGCAAACCTTCAGATCTACTTAGCTAAACCAGAATCAATGGTTTCCGAAAAAATGTGCAATTCTTTCGCAACCATCATCTATTTGCCAACTATGAAAAAATTTCTCATGAAATTCTCCTATGGGCACAAACACAAAAAAACAGATTAGCTCACAAACCAATCTCCACTGAACAATATAAATAGAGAACCTTTCCATGTGTATAGGTGTTGTTGGAATTCGTTAGACATCCTTTCACTTGCGATAAATTCCTCTTTTTTGAAAGTTCTGTAGTGTATCATAAGATTGAAATAGGAAATTCTAAAGGACTTTACTTTACTTACAGTAGTTATCCTGCGACTTGTTGATGGTTAGAATAGTGCAACCTTGGTCGCCATGACCAGCTAGCTTTATATTACCAAGTTCGAAAGTGGCTGAATGTTGAATTACGGCTCATTGTCAAACCAAGGTAGGTGAAATTTACCAAAGGTGGCTTTCGTCATTGATAAGTAAAATATGATGCTACCAGAGATATTTTTTCCTTAAATTTTCTGCAACCTTTCTATATAACAGAAAAAAGCAAGACGATGTGAATATATTCGGAGAAACTACGTTGTCTAAGAACCTAACAGCCAACTCACAGAGAATTATACTCTCAGTGGAGTACAACTTTCGGTTTATTTCCAATGCCTAACCTGGAATTCAAGGTCAAATGAGCCTGGTCCCCTGACTAACCATTTTGTCTTTTCTATGTTGAAGAAAAACTTATTGCAAATTAGAAACTTCTACTTTGTTAAAGAGGATAAGGATGACTTTGTGTGAGCCCACGGAGTATTTATCCTTGTAAAATATTTTCTATTCTGCTTGTTAATCGTGACATGTTTTTCTCATCTTTTATGCTAAAAATTGTGTTAACACAAGATGTGATTTTCAAAAACTGAGCATATCCGACTTGTATAGTGACGATAGATACTCTTGGGTAAAAAAACAACATTCAACGAGCAGTAGGTATATAATCAAGGAGACGATTTGGTAACAAACCCCCGTGTGCCATTGCGAACAGGGGTGAGTCGAAATAAGTTTACTGCACTCACTGTCGATTAATAACCAATTCTATAAAAACAACAAAGGAGGTTACGTACTAAAATGGTGAAAGCATTCGAATAGCATAGCGAATCTTTTTGTACAATCGTTCCACTTTGGATGATCTGTGACAAGAAATCAATCGGTTCGCAAATTCTTCAGTCGTAAAAAGAAACTCCCGAAGAGATCTATTTCAGTGAATTTGAGGTTGCAAACCTTATTACCCTGTGATTTGTATGGGCTAAAATAAGTCAAAATCAATGCTTTTGTCAGGGCTTTGTGAAAGACCCAGTGACGAACATAAAATTAACCAGGATCAAGAAATGGAATATCTTTAACTGTCGGGTCGGAATTACTCATAGGAAAATTGTATTGCTGTAGAATAAAGCACCAGGTCATATCTCGTACCAGGATCAAGAAATGGAATATCTTTAACTGTCGGGTCGGAATTATTCATAGGAAAACTGTATTGCTGTAGAATAAAGCACCAGGTCATATCTCGTACCGGGCTGTACATTATATTGTCATGGACATATCCATTCATTTCGTATTAGTTAGTTTTACTGTAAAAATTGCTATGACTTGGTTCCTATAGAATTTCCTCCGAAAAGCCCAATGGTTAGGAAAGCAGAGATGGCGGTCTTTCCAGGTAGACACGAAATATTACAAGAGGGTAACTTTGAGTGTGGAAGATAGACTAGCTTGAAAAACCACGATATCTAGGGGATTTTTACATTCCCCCAACTGAGGATAACACGTCTGATCCTAATTACCAATTTATACATGTTTTCATACCTTGCTCTCCCTCAGCGTGCATTGCTCAAAATAGTTTACCATTTCAATCAAGGTCACGTACATTCATCTACCCAAAGTATCGGATGCAATCATCTCAAATAAGGGCTAACTTTTATTAAATTCACGTTACCCGCCGGTGCTACGATGTGCCTGAGTCAAGTCGCAAATCTGGAACTATGTGCTGTGAAATCTTTCCAACGCGTCATAACTGATAAAACCGGTGGGTGAACTCCAGTGGCACTCCACCTTCCACTCAATTTAGTAGTATGTATCTAGACCACAAAGGTTTTGCAGCTCGGCCCGCTCCTCCCCGACAAGTACATGACGAATAGGAAGAGATCAGACTGGAGTCAACAACTTAGCGGAGCTAATATGTCAATGAGATGTTGAGGTTCATCGATAAGAGGGAAGACGCGAATACCAACTTTGTACTATAAAACTAAACATAATAAAATTGCTTCTCAGTATAAAGGGTGGCAACGCCACTCACACTGGTCTATTCAACACTCCGTCTGTATACAATAAACGCGGGAACCAGAATATCCTGTTCTTTAGTGTCTTAGTACTGACACTAGAAAGATGACAGGTAACATGTTTTCGACGGGGCCCCGATAACTATGTTCGGAAAAAATGAGTAAAATATTTTCCGTCGAATTCCCGCACAGCAGGGGAATCAGACCATTAGGGGTATCGGTTTTAACCTCTTAGTTGCCATGAATAGGGTCATCATGAGGAAGAGAAATGAGCCTTCAAAGGAACCCTGTGGTAGAGGTGACAAATAAACACCGGTAGGCACATTAGCGAGGCTCGCTGCTGAGTCAGACTACATACCGATTTCAAGTCGAGGCCAGTAATGTGCTTTCACCAAGAAGAAAATGTCGCTTTCCTATAGTAACCATTTACGGGCAGCGACAACTTGCTTCCATAAGATAATGTACGTAAAATCCTTGAGTATACATTAAAAGGATGGGGTTTAGAAGCTCTAACAAGCTTACTGGGCACCCGTTTCACCAGAGCAACGACTGGTGATGCTGTTACAAACAGATTAAAAGTTAACTGCATGCAGGAGATCACCAAAGCACCATGCCCTCCATTTGTCGTACGGGACCGTCATGTTAGAATGATCAGTAACAGAATCCTAATTACAGCCGAAACTTCCACTTTCCATCTGCTCAGCCAACCCCTATGTGCAGAAAATACGGTATACATACACTCACTCTCTCATGATCGTTCACCTGACATGTTTTGAAATAATCCCCACCCTGGAGTTATCGGTCGAAGGAGCAATTGCATGCTCCTCCCACTCTAAAAGCAGCCGTTCCAGAGGAAATTTATTTCATTTATCCAACCAGCACACAACTTTGATCTTTGCCTAGGCACGAGTCTCATTATTCGTGCGTATCACACAATCATAACAACTTACCACAAGCAGATGTGTCCCTGAGACATGGACTGGGTAACCAGATAATGGCTCAAAAAGCTCGCCCCTTTTAACAGTCTGGGCTACAACGGTTTGAGGTCCGCTATCACGCGACCGGTGGTGGAAAGACTCAAACCTAGAGTCTCGGGGATGGTCGGTGTTCACTTGATTCTATCATCATCATCCGTATACCGAATTAGAGATCCCCAGGTTACTTACGTGTTATTGTATGATATTCGTCGGTAAATATGTGCATAACCAAAAACGATTCTAGTCCTCAAGTGACGCTCTCCCGATCATACTAGTAGGATAATGCTTGATTTGCAAGTATTTTTTCAATTATTTGCAAGTTCATACAAGATCACTAGTTCTTTCCAAATAGTAATCTGCAATTGAGTAGTAGGAGATTAGATTTGTATATAATATGATTCATCATGCAGCTTGAACGCTCGACTCACCATTGAAAACCATGGAAGTACTGTACAGTTGTTTCATCCTTGTTGGGAATCATCAGCAGTGCACATCCACCGAGCCCCCCACGGGGACTCGAACCCGGAGTGAACGATTGTGAATCGCACACCTTAACCGCAAGGCTATCCGGGTTGGCTCTCAACAGTTTGTTGAACATCTACACTACATGATATAGCACCCTTCCGTCACTGGCTTTTGAACGGTAACAACCCGCTTCCCACACACCGATCGACTCCTATGATGTATATGTTCAACAAACTGTTGAGAGCCAACCCGGATAGCCTTGCGGTTAGGGTGTTCGATTCACAATCGTTCACTCCGGGTTCGAGTCCTCGTGGGGGGCTCGGTGGATGTGCACTGCTGATGATTCCCAACAAGGATGAAACTGCTGTACAGTGCTTCCATGGTTTTCAATGGTGAGTTGAGCGTTCAAGCTGCATGATGAATCATATTATATACAAATAGTAATCTTTCTTACAAGATGCTCTGATACTTATTCTACTCATAGTGATCTGTTCTTCGGATTTCATGCTCATTTCATATATCAAATATAAGCTTATAGCAAACCACCTTTATCTTTTCTGATTCCCAAGATTACTTTGAAAAGTTTTGCAGCATTGAACCTTTTGCCTTGCCCTCAGTCTACTAAGGGTATCTAAGTGTTCTCAGGGTGACTTTGTCACGTACCAATCAAATGTCATCCACTGTAGTATTATAAGTCGTAGAAATGCTTGGTAGTTAACTTTTAAAGTATCAGTTATTCAAAGCTGACTAAAACCCTCGACGACCATTGCGTGTTGATCTACGATAAGAGACTGCTGTGCTACTTGTTCCACATTTGTAAGTTCGTGCACAGCTAACAAACAATAACTGATCCTATTTATCTCTTCCCATTACTGTTCTAGTGCTGCTGCGAATGGAAACTAAAACCGCCCATGAACGGTTAGAATAAACACATATCAATGAATTTTTTGACGGTTTTTCCGGGCCCTTCAAGACGCAAAGAAAACCGGAGCCGCAGAAGACTGGAGTATCTTGGATCTGGAATGCCGATATGCTTACACTGTTTAAAATCGCCAAGGGAGAATAAGTGTGAGCTTTCCCGTGCGCTTATATGGGTAGCAACAACTGTGTTAATCATACGGTTACCTCTAAGCATTGGTGAATTGCATAATAATGATATGACGCACTGCCGTATAGATACAGAAATAAGTAGATAGATAGATAGATAGATATAGATAGATAGATAGATAGATAGATAGATAGATAGATAGATAGATAGATAGATAGATAGATAGATAGATAGATAGATAGATAGATAGATAGATAGATAGATAGATAGATAGATAGATAGATAGATAGATAGATAGATAGATAGATAGATAGATAGATCACGGTATTTCAAGACCACTTCTTACCAAGTGAAATGGACACTTTTTAGTTACTCCTAATTATATTTTTACGAACACCCGTCCAATCACTAGTCCCCAATCCTGTGACAGCTGCGGATCCAATTGCCTCCTCCTACGAATATATTTTCCCCCGATTTTTCCCGTACTGAATACAGGTCAGGATTTATTTTATATTTAGTCCCGTTGATGCTCTGTTTTATCACGCTTGGTACGAAAATAATCTTTAGACTGGCGTGGGCTTGCATCACCTGATCACAGTACTATCAATGATCTCTCCGACTGTGTAAAAACTGTCCATAAAATTTGTTTACCCTCAAAACCCAGTAGGCTTTAAAAGTGCTCATCTTTGCCACTGACCTGAAAGTGTTGCTGTGGTTTTGAAAAATAAAGACGGCCAGTTGACCTGACGATAAATTTCACAGTTCGTTCATTAATATGATTCGTTTCTCTCAGCTGTCATCACGTTAGTTGTATGCTAGTTGCATGATGCGAACTCTTTCCATCATCAGTGGCTTGCAGTCACGTGCAAAGCCTTGAGGAGTGTCAGCGCAAGAACTAAAAACGTCCCTCGTATCATAAAGTAGCGGACACGTAAAGCGGTCCATAAACAGATTCTTAGCTTGCTACGTATCATGACCATGGGTGAAAAAACAGTATACTTCTGCCCCCAATGTTGAACTGTATTGCTGATCAGTGAGTGATTACAGCGAAACAGTTTCAACAGAATATTCGCGCACCTACAGGGCCATCTCAGTAGTCGGATAATTTATGCTGGTGGGATGGAGATTTTCTGCAAATTTTACGCTCTTCATCAATGTTCTCTCGCGGACTACTTAACAAGTGGTGGTCTGGTATTTAAAACGCCTTTCTGTTGAGCCAACAATTTGATATGATAATAAAACATGGTAAGTTCCACTTGGTGAGACATGGTAACGAGCCCTGAGAGGGTAGCTATTACCATGTACACTGTTCGCACGTGACATTCTGGCGACCGAAGTAGGTAATCTTTGTTGTTTATCGAATCCATGGTTTCGGAAATTAACTGAAAACTTCGAAGGGCAGTTGATTTCTGTCCACTTTCATACGTGATTCAAATGCTCATATAAACCGTGCGTCTTGAAGATGAATGTGCACTGAAATGACAATATTCCCTGATGAAACAAGCATCGCCTTAAAGTCTCGCTAATCGATGAAATTCTGAAATTTGGAATTTTTCACACACTTAGGACTTTACTAGAAGTATAATCACCCTTACAAAAGCCTAAAATTTCCCAAAACTCAATTAGGAAATATTTGATTTGTTTAAAAAATGAAAATATTAGCAAGGCATAGTTACTTTGATAGAGGTTCAGTAACTCAGGTCCGGTTTGTGGGGTTGTTTTTTAAGTGTGGTAAGCGTAAGTTATTCTGTACTATCCCAATAGTTCTAGTAAAATGTTTCTTCTGTCAAACCATCTCAGTCTATTAGCGCAGAACGCATTGTTTATATCAGAGGCAATAGCCGCTATTACTCGTCATTGTAACACAGACTAATTTATTAATAAGGCATCATTAGGCTGTCTTCTGATTGGTTGATTAGTGATACGGCAAGCCAATACTAAAAGGGAATCCATTTGGGTCAAATCGATTTGCTACTTTGTTGATTGCGTATCCGCTGGCTAGTGCGTTAACCTGGATTCTGAACAGGCGCTGACATGCTGACGGCTAACAGGACTTGGCCATTTATCGACAGGGTGCCAGCGTATATCCTCACATAAATGTCAAGGGCAAAATTGATAAGATTGAGTATTTTACGAGATCCCAGGGCTATTTTTTATTTGAAATAATAGGACACTACGTTTGTCATTCCATGCGAAGTACTTCACTTTTGATATTGGCAAATTTCCCTTTAATTTGAAATGAAAGCATAATCCCAGATGTTACTTTCACAGTTTTGATACCAATCTCCACCTCTCAAATTAATACTGAATTAGACGGACCAGACATAAAGCGGTCGCAGAAATCCCACAACAAAATGAAGGTGCATTTATGATGTGTTTTTAAAAATGTACAACTTTTCACTTTGTTATGGGCCAGTCTGCTAGCTGATTGGATAAAGAAAGAGCGTGTATTGTCCTAAACTCTCGGAGTCTGGAATCCAGGGTTCGAATCAACCCTCCGCTGGTGCTGTCCCTCTGGAGTCAGCCTCCAGACACAGAATCAGGTACGACTGCAAACAGATACATGATTCATTATGGTTTCTGTTTGAGCAGTATGTTACCGGTCTCTAATATTTTGGGTATATAGTGGCATCGAAGATGCCTTTTATACCACTTTCCACAAGCAATTAAAAGTCTAGTTGGTTGATAACGGTTTTTTACACCCATACAGAATACGTACGAGACTTTCTCCGTATCGGATTTCGAAATCAATGCAGGGCATCTAATACGATACAGAACAACTGTTGGTCTTATCCAGTGACAAATGGACCTTTAAGTCTACGGGAAAAACTGGAGAAGTGATGAGATTTGGCGTCCACAATGCTGAATTTCTTCATTTTCAGCAAGAAAGCTGTTAATATTCGTTTCTACTTTTCACAATCACTAACATCTTGGGGTTTGTATCTTGATAAATTTTGCAAAATCTTTTCTCAGAAGGAACCAGACTTTGAGTGTCTCAGTGAAAATCACATAAATGATGATTGCATTAAAAAAACAGCGTTTTGAAAATCTTGACTTGCTGCCCACACGGAAGGGATGATCAATTCCAAAAGCGAAATTTTGGCAAAGTCTGCGTGAACATAAGATTTTAGATGCAGAAAACAATATGGAAAATCGAATGATTATTCTACAGGCATTTTCACTCTAGATAACCAGGCCTTTCCTTCAAGTCAAACGGAATGCACAGTCATTTAAGATAAGAGGAAATCTTTAGCTTAGTAGTCCACAATGAGAGACTCGTCCCCGTAATGAATCAGACCGAAAGGTCACTTCAGATTCTCACTTCAAGTCAAATTAACTGAAGCTAGTAACTGACAAGTTCAGAAAGACTCTACTAAAGGTTCACTGACTACTTTAACCAAGTGAAACGAGGAATCACCGGAACAGCTTAAAATGTGCGGTTGGTACCTGTCTTGTTCGCCTCGTCACAAGAACCAAGACCTTATTTGACCCACCCAGGATAACATCATCTATCATTATCTGAGAACTGTCGGTCCGATAATGGCTACAAAATATTCTCGCAACTCATGTTCTTAAATAACTGAAATACCACCAAAACCTTCTTTTGTGGCTTATTCAGATGATCTGTTTTAGAGTCATTGCAAATAATGCCTTTCACAGATGTGCTGAAGTTTGGACAGGGCGTGTTGGGATCCAAAGGGATTCCAGTTAAATTAGAACCAACCAAAACCCTATCACGACCAATGGACCAATGGTGATCTAGCGGTCTGAAGCGTTCGATTACCATCTCGAAGATAGGAGGTTCGAATCCCCGCTACCAACAATCACTGGTTGTCCGGCTGGTTACCACTCCTCACCTATTGGGACCATATAGGAGGCTCCATTCGAAGTTTCATGGTCTATTGGCCGGTTGTGCCTAACAGTGCAGTGGACCACTGAGGTTTTGTTGTATACCCCTTGTATTTCACTCATGTCCCCGTCACTTATTGGTGGAGTGATATGAACTAAGCTTTTACCGAGCTGTACCAAACGCTCTCAACTTCAAAGTAATTTGCAACTGGAAAAAGAATGATTTTGATCCCACAAATTTTGATATGTAAAGAAAAAGTGGACAAAATCCGATAGAAAGATCAACACATAAAAATGACATGGTATATTTGTCTTCAAACCACAGTCACTACTTGGGGTCGACCAACCTGTGTGGTGCAGCTTACGAGATCATTTTCAGTGAAAACTTATCGAACTAGGTATTGGAATTTTGGTAAATAAATGCCTTTCCCAGAATATGTCAAGCCTGTAAGCAGTTTGTCCTGACAAAGTTTTCGTGTCGTCTAGATTAAAGGTACTAGTTCCTGCGAACAATTGTTTTCGAAAATTCATGTTTACTACTCTACCACTTACATAACCTGACATAGATGATAGAGAAGTAATTAACGACGTCTAATCAGGGCTTGTGAGGGGTTGAGATGTGAAGGCAGTTACGGTTTAGTCTCACAAAAAAATATGATGGAGTAGTTATGACCTGCCAGTCAGTTGTTTCGTATTGAAATTCCCAGTGTCAGAGTTAAATCTGTTTGTGTGATTGTAGTCCACTGGATGCGGAGGGGTGCACAAATCGATTTTGTACACAGAGGTCAGGTGTGCATTGTCTTATTTCGATAGCTTCATGGGTGACTTGTGTGCATAGTTGAGCCTGTTTTAATCGGTATTTGAGTAGAGTATCTGGTGAAGTATCTTAATTTTCCTTTTCTATTTTATGCTTGCGCACGAGTGAAATGCAAGCGGTATGCAACATAACCTCTGTTATCCACTGCACTGTTAAGCACAGCCGGCCAATAGACCACGAAACTTCGCTTGGAGCTTTCTATATGGTCTCGATAGGTGAGCAGTGGTAACTAGCCAGATGGCAGTGGATTACTTCTTACTTGGGATCTACTTGATGATCAGTGTCACTCCAGTGATCGAATCACACTTGAGAAAGTTTCGGATCACAGCTGAGTTAGCCAACGCGGTGGATACTGTTTTACATAGAACGACAATTATTGTTGTGCCATCAGAGTAGTGTGTCAAAAGAGTATCTCAATGAATAGACGACCATGGAGGCCTTCAGTAGCAGTAACATGTCCATTTTTTGTAATGATATCAAAGGGGAGCTTTGAAATGGACACCTTTGAGCGGCCTTTGAGGTGGCTTTTTGAGCAGTTAACAGGACTTGAACTGAGAGCAGGTACTGAGACTGCTCAAGCCCAGAACTACGCAATCCAAAATAGCGAGAATTTAGAGTCTGTCAAGCAGTACAGTAATTTTATTAACTAGTCTATTTGTATAAATATTGACTCAAAGGAAGTACCTGGTAGATTACAAGCTGACCAATCACAGAGGGTTTTGTCCCACATGATCACGGGATGGAGCTCCTCGTGGCCACAGGACCCGAGGTTTTACGGAGCATTAATTCCTTGAAATGCTTGTTGGATCATTACATTTTCACAGCAGCAGTGAAGCCCGTTTGGAGGGTTTCTGACAAGACATCACCACTGAAAGAAAGACAGGTGAATAAACATTTCTTTTCTGCAGCAATTTTACGTGGCCCCCTGTCCCGGTTTATCATATTTCCCTGGATGATACTGAGTAGAAATTTGTTATTTCAGAATATGTTCGATGCAAAAATAAAGTTATCTTGAAATACCTTTAGCGAACAGATTTTTAATGTACTAAGGAGAAACAATATCAGTTTTCATACGAGTAACAACTGATGATTGAATCTGAACAGGTAATCAAAATTTGCTGTGATCAGCGAAGATGAAACACTGGTACATCCTACTTGTTCTTAAAAGGTCGTATTGAAAGCTCTTCAAATGATGGACGCCATCGTTTCTTTAACTATAATTTCTTTTTTGCCCATATTGTTCAATACTGCATATATCGCAGTGACTATTAGTTTAATCGAATCAACGTGACATCTTCCTCCGATTGGATCGATGGCTCGTGTATCCATGATAGTGACGGAATAGGATAAATTATTGATTTTGCCGTCCCCCGTACATGTGAGTGTCTGTATATCGTTCTTTCGGTTCTGTTAGAGAATTGCCATCCCTCACCGAGGAGGAACATTCCGAACAACCTTCGAACCCCTGACCAGTAATGACTTATTTCGTTCTAACTGCTTATTTGTCAGATGCCTTTTAATGCAAAGTGCTGGCTTCAAAAGGACTTATAGCTGTATTTTACACTTACGCCGTTGTCTGCCCCAGGCCCGTTGAATTTGAATGATTGTTGGACCATAAACCCGGTCCCGCTGATTGACCCCGTGATCAACAACTGTCGAGGATGGCAGTTCTACCCATCTCATTCATGTTTACCTCAATAATAGTACATACTTGCACCAAATTTGTTCGTGTTCTGGGCTGGATTCACTTTTTGTTCCGCGTGTAACTCGACTATATCGACAGAGAAACCACACTAAGTGTCATGCATAACAAACTCAATTATTATGTATTCGTCATTATTTTAAGGGCAGCTCGATCACTTTCTGCCCCGGAAGGGGTTGATACACATTGAATTTTTTAACTGGCTCAAAGAAACTTTTTAAAAGCAGACGAAAATAGTCAGCTACCACAGGAAATATGATTGATATTCTCCCGACAGGAAGCTCACGGAAGCTTCATTTTATTATGCAGTGTTCTTCAGAATAAATTGTTTACCCAAATGTCTTCGTAACGGAGCACCCCGAAAAAGGGAAAACGTGACAGTGTGTGACGAAATACGATTTGATTTGAAACTTAGTGTGACTAAACTGAGTGAGTGTTAAGAAACTGAAGTCAGTCAAAAGTAGGCACCACATTTTCAATTTTTTCGATTAACTGGGTTCTATTTGAATTTCCTGCACAGCTTCTTTTGTTGATATATCTAAGAAGACTGTTACTTTACTTTAGATATTGTACTCGAGTGAAGTCAACACACGGGATCGCAGATATCAAAACTGAAAATATACACGGAGATAATTACACGACCTCATTCATGTCATTCCTTTTTTAAAGCGATGTCACATTTGCTTACTTACAATCTGATGCTACTTTTCAAGCTTTAAGGCAAGACAGGTTGTTGTAAATAATATGCAGCAACCATTCCTGATAGATCTATGATAAAATTGAGTATTACAAATAATCTCACTTCCTGGACACTCCAGTCAGGAGCTGTTCACGAACGCGTTCGGATGAGTCCTTGGTCGTTCAACCGGTATACCGAATTCCACAGGAACAGTTGAATGAAAACTCACAAAAATGGAGGCCAGGGAATCTGTCACCCTATACTTTCGTCGAAAACACCCAATCGATCTGGATGCGAATAAAATTTCTAGTTGTGTTGCTTAGAATGTTTTACTGAAAGTTCCCGTTAGTCTTTCTCAAATAATATCCCCTTCCGTATCACCGTTGAGCTACACGAGGACACGTACGGGCTTTTCCTGACTGTTGTCTGTTTTGGTCTTTCCTTACATTGTTGCATCATTCTGTCAATAAATCATTCAAGATGGCCATTTTGTTAGGAACATTCGGCAGAAAAAGTTCTTTTTCTATCATGTTTTCCACGCATATCTTCCTTGCTCAATTCACCAATCAGCATACTAGATTTCTTTTTACTTCAGGTGGTAAGAAGCTATTAAAATGAGTGTACTGCCCGTTCCATATTGTTGTTCTGTGCTTTGATAATTAAACGGAAGTATCACTCCGACGGATTATGTAAACGTTTGATTACAGTTGACCGTTATCCCTCTCTTTTCCATGGTAAATTGAAACAGTTCAACAGTAGGTTTGCGTCAACTTTGGTATCTACCATACATTGGATATCGTCCACTTACCTTTTGTATGCGGCACAGTCTCCGGTTGTAAAGTTAAGCTGATTACTTTCAAAGTTTTTCACAAAAGTGTAAGCAGCTAAGGGTCCCAAACATGATCCCACTGTTACCCCGTCCTTCTGAGGATATATTTCACTGTAGAACTGAAAATGGATTGTATATATGCAGACAAATAGTATTCTCTTCAGTTTATCCAACCCGAAGCTCAAGTCAGTATCGTCCCCACGTAAATGGATTCACCCAGATATTAGATTGGTTCGATGATCGGGTCATTGGTAAAAGTGAGGTAACCTCTAGTGGCATTAGGTGCTTACGTTCCAGATCTAGTTTGCTCACAGTTTCTACAAAAACGAAATACATTTCCTAGACTGGTTCCAGGAATTGCGACGCATACTGGGCCTCATGGGCTAATCGACCACTTCGATGTTGTGTGATACGGACAGTCGCTCTTACCCAAAATCAGTCCCGAGGAGACGCCTTCTTTGTTTGCCTCTGGTAGGCCGTACAACCTAGGAATTGTCGTTCCAGGTGGACGTATCTTTTCAAAGGTTGAAGCATCAATCAATCCTTTCTGCTTCATTGGTTTCACTCTCCTAGGAGCTGACTTTTCTGTCTGAATGGACTTGTCCTTCTCAATTGGGGTATTGATAAACTTACAATCACTATTCAATATTATCTTCACGTTATCCATATGACTTGCTGTATTGATGATGGCAGTATCACACCTTTATCAGCTGTTGACAACTTTATTGCTGTTATTTCTTCATTCAAAAGAATATATTGTACCAGATTCTGCAGCCGCTTTCTGATGGTATTCAATCGCATTTCCCTATTGAGCTAGGTACATTGGTTGCATGTCCATGCGCTTATCCGAATACGTTCGTGAAAACCTTTCGGCATGTTTGAACAAGGTAGCAATTAAGATTATTACTGGCACTTTTTATCCACACTTCGTTAAGTCAAACTATTCGATAGGGGTAAGAAATGCTCTTTTAAATATCCACAGAATAGTAATCTCATTTGAATCCAATGAAGCTTGCATGGACGGGAGTCTATTTTTAGAATCACACGGTGATTCTTCCTAAGTTAATTCGCTTCATTCGACTCAAATGAGATTACAGCTCTAAACCAACTGTGGAGTGCTCAAGTATGAGGAAGACTGGGCGGAAGAGTACCGGCTACGCATATCTGATGAGCGGCAATAACTGCAAAACCGGTCGTGTGCTTCCGGGGGAATTTTGTCCCATCCTCCAAATACAATGCCATACTACTCATATCGAAAATTCGCAGAATCCCTTTCAGCGAAACAAATGTTTTCCGATAGTTCCTTCAGAAGATATTACTTAGTAGGCTTTGCGCAAAAGATCTCGCTGATAGACAAGGAATAAACACTCATCCTGGGCTGGGGTTTGTCACAGTCACGGGCATTGTCGTGATTGGCTTATCTATCTTAAGCCTCATGGCTGACCTTGGTCGATCTTGGACCACGGAAGTTTCCGACCCAGCCCACAGCAGCGGCCAGAACACAACCGCCCGGGAGACTCGAGTATATCCGAATCAGCGAAAAGTCCATGCGTCAATGGTTGGATCACAGAAGAGTGTACACTGGAGGTCAAAGGTTAACAGGACCCGCCGTCCACTTTCTGACTGTCTCCTGAACACCCCCCCTCGTAATTGATTAAGCTTCTTACCTACGTAGTTGATGGTTGGTAGACCATGGTCGTGTGAACCTTCTGTTGCGATGTGGATATCTGCTTGTGGGGGAACGTTCGTGGTGTGGAGTCACTGGATCTAACGCGTGGGATTTTATGGTCTGCGTTTGTGCTGTTCGTGTCGGAGTTTCGGCCAAGCAAACGTGTGACCGGTCATCGGCATCGTGCTCAGCAAGCCCGCTTCAACTACATTTATTTCAAAGCTGACTAACGTGTCTGATTCAGTGTTCTGTTTCAACTAGGAGCGCGTAAGCAATTTGTCCTCTCCTTCCCGTTACCTATCCTGATGTCCATGTAGTATTATTTTTCTTAAATCTTTAACAAAAAACTTTGTCGCCTGTGTTGAATCCTTGTCTAGGTTCTTGTGGTTGAACTTCCTGTTACTATAACTGCTGAACTTCTGCTGATGGTTAAGGAAGCATCACTTCGTGCTTGATCCTTATTTTCCGCCCAATTAGGTATCCACTATATGAAGTACCCCCTGGAAAGTTTTGGTTTAGAATAACTGTATAGTTAAATTAAAATAGATTAGTGATGTTGCCCAGCTGCTCTTCACCAGGGAGTTTGCGTATCTTTTTAAAGTATCATCAGATCTTCCCACTTGACCGTTTGATTGTGTGTGGTATGCTGGAGTTCGTATAATGTGCAATGTCACTCACCAAATAAAATTCGAAAAATCCTGCGGACGTAAACTGAGCACCTCTATCTAAAACGAGTGTCTCCGGGAAACTTATTCTACAGAATATGCTTCTAGATAACGAATAGTAATCTAGCTGTGTGGGTCTTTGTATGACGCCGATCTTTGGTACCGTTGATGCAGAATCCACTAAAAGTAGGAGGCAGACTCCGCGAATCAGCCCAGCGAAATTAATATGAACTCGGTTCCGTGGTGTTCGTGTCAATGGCCATGACTGTGGCGCAACTTGTGGTTGTGGTTTCAAAACTGTTGCACGTTGACTGCACTGTTTGACAAACCATTGGATGTCTTGGGCTATAAAAAGCCAATATACGTAGCTGCATAACAAGGAATTCATTATTTTTTGGCCTCAGTAATCCTTCAAGAAACTGTTTCCAGATATCAAATCTGAGTGATTTAGGGATAACCATAGGTTCTCCGAAAAACTCGTAGTCATCTATGATCGACGGCGAATTGCGCAGTAAGAAGAATTCGCAAATTGATAGTTCATTGATTTTCTTTCGTTACCCGCGCTCCAGAAAGGTTTCGGTTTCACTCGTGGCGTCGTTAGTACGGGCTTTGTGGTTGGATATGAGGTAGCCCTTATGAGCACCTGTTGGAACTATTTCTCAATGCCGAAGAAAGCGATAACTTAATCATCATCCGTTTATTTTCTGTGCCCGATATTACCGAGATAATGTGTCGGCGTGCCCCATATCCAAGAAGGACTCGTGCCGAATCGGGAAGTTGCACCCTAACAAAATTTTGACTCACCTTTGTAGGTGGTTAGCCGTATGAACCGGTGTGTACTTATCTTTGTTGAAAATAGCTAGACTCGGTTTATGGTCTGTATGGAGGATGGACTTCCGACTTTGGATCGCTTTGTGAAATTATGTGTTCCAAAGATAATGATCAAAGCCTCTTTCTCAATTTCGCTGCAGTGACTTTCAGCAGAGGGTGACGACCTGGAATCGTGTGAGGTAGCTTCCCGAGAACCACCCGCTAACCAGTGCTGTGTTGGTGTTCCTATGCTTTAATTAGAAGCATCAGCTCCTACAGTAATGTCAAGTGACGGATCGTAGTGTGTTTATAATTAGAGTGATAAAAACGTTTCATTGACTCAAAAGTAGGTTGGCAGTCATTTCAGGGGAAAATAGTTTGCTCAAGGGAGCTCGAAATATGTACACGTCTGGTACAAGCTGACTGTAGTAACTGACTGTGCCTGAAAGTGCTGGAAGTGTATGGGTGTCGTGTATGCTGGCATGTCACAGACGGGTTTCAACTTTTATGGGTCCAGATATCTATCAGTAGCATCAACAGTAAAACCCAAGTGCTCCAAACATTTGGTGAAGAAAGAACATTTTTCTGAACGAATGTGAAAACCAAACTGTTTTGAGCGAGTTTATAACTTGTTCAGATGGTATGAATTCTCATGATGATAATGTCATCCATATAAGCTCCTTCGAAGAGAATATTCCGTATTTTACCTGCATGCAGCGCCTGCGTAAAAGCTGTACTAGTGTCACGTTCAAAACTGTTGTCAACAGCTTGGTGAAAATAGAAGACAAACTTTTATCTCAGCAGATTGCTGACAAATAACAGTACAGTTATATTAAATAGGTGAAAAAGAAAAGATGTCGTAAGCAAACTTACGTAATCAGTCAATTCTGAGCCTCACTTTGTCGTCTCGGGAAAAATTACGATTGGTCGGTTATTTATTGAAAAAATAAACCTTCGTTGCTGAAAAGGAATACAATTTCAAGTTGTTCTTCCCCAAAATGATTTGGTAATCGACTTTAATAATCCACTTGTATGAAATGTTAGGGTTTTATCAATTTCGACTTTCTTATGGTCCGAATGTGGTATTCAGATAAAAAAGCTGTTGGGGTGAATGATGCTGTCTCACAAAAAGTGCATCAGATTTTTATTAAGCGGTGCGGCTTATATTTTACCTCATATCCAAAGGCAGCCATTTTTGTGATCCCCAGTCACAGTTTTCCAGTAATTTGGAAAGAAGTGGTCTTCTCTATCCAGAAGGAAACATTCTTTGTGATGCAGGAATCCGTCTGAACTAGGCAAGCTGAAGGTACGTCCATGATACGACTATTCGAGACAAACTAAGTTACATCACTCAAAATAAAGTGATGAAACGGTAGTTAGACAGTACAGACAAACAAGCCAATGACAGTAACTGATAAATTTCCTTTCCCTAGTCTAGTTTCCAGTAAGAAGAAGAAGGAATGACAAGGAAGAAGACTTTAGTAAGTGGAAAAAGGATAGGATCTGTATTCGACACACAGATAACGATCAATGTGTATCCAAAAGATGATGGAATAGAAAATGAATCTATGCCTACGCTAGCTCGCGTCTTGTTTGTGAGTTTTCGTGCCTGTGTGAGCATGACAACGTGACGGGGATTCGAAGGCTAACCGCTGAGTCCATGGTATTTGTTAACAATTCCATCGCCCTAGTTCGTTGATCTCGGTAAAGTAGCCAGTATTACGATATAGTTTCCTGACGGAATTTCTACACCGGCTTGAAGCCTGTAGATACTTCTTTTGCAACGTTTCCACACGAAATACCGAAACGACTTTTCGAACTGGTGTGGTATTTGAATTATGACCTAATTATTACCTATTGCAGTAAACGGTGAACTGGTACTGGCTTTAAACAGTTAGACGATAACTTTTACGGCATCGGTACACAAGTATTTTTGCATGAATCTAATCAGAAGCTTCGAACAAACATCACAGATCTTGCTACTGCAGGAGTATCAGTGCAACACTAAGCCGTTTTCTTGATATCAAGAGTAATGGACTTGAACCAGTGCTTAAGTAAGTTTCTGTGGAACTGACAGCGGTTCGTGTAATATGACGGGAACTATCTGTCACTGGATTCGTGAATTACATCTAACATGTCTATGTGATGCGTCGTACCACTTGTTTTTAAATGCATTCCTCTAGCACAGTCTCACTTCCGAGATGAATCATCGCAAATTATGTGACATCATAGCCGTGATCTGATGATCAGAATTACATGCACTTGTTTTACAATAACTACATCCACTTGGAGTCCAGCATTCCGTACAATTCAAAACATTGTGATACTATAACTGAATATGATCAGGTGACATATAATTGGGGATGAGCGTACAATGGTGTGATTTTACCGAAGTGGAGATAAGTGACTATGAAAATGGGGAGGATTATTTGTAGTTTTGCAATGCCACTATGGTACTGAATAAAACAGAAAGGCAGTCGGGGTATAAACAAATGCGATGGTGTATTTTTCAGTCAGGGGTCAGAAGAGAAAAAGAATCCATTTACAAATGAGACTTTTTACCGTTGCTCAACTATGCCCAGGTCTGTTACACTCCAGCTTTCCCCATTTGTTACGGTGACTGGACATGCCCTAAAAGAAGTGTTCGTTTCCGTGTGGACACAGTTTCAACAGGCTTGCGTACATCTTTCCGTTTGGCGAGGTTATTACGAAATCAGTCAAAGCCAGTGTGGCCAGTTCACGCGGTAGCAACGGTTAAAGTAGGAAAACTGGCAACGAAGAAATAATCGAACTACTTACGAGGTTTGGCCATGCAGCTGTGATACACAAGGTTTTGATGCTCGTTCAACAATGCTGGAATGCTTTTAGTTTCACCGAATACTGAGACCCTTCGGATGGTGTTATTTACATCCGCCGTGGAGTTCTGACAGGATTTTGAAAGTGATCGTAACCACTGGGTCTACCCGTATTCAGGGCTAGGGCCTCTAATTGCTCTTCCGGCATCTTGCTAAATAAGTGGTAGTTTTCTAATTGGATACTAGCAATCCTGTTGTGCGAGCAAATAAAAAAACCACTGAGTGTAGTATGCGGGATGCAGTGTCATCCAGCGTTTCAAACAAACCACACCGACAGATCCTGCCAGCTGACCAGCTAAAATAATGTACAAACACTGAGGACAGTGTTCCTTCGTTGGGGGGAGCAGTGTAATACGCTCAGACAGATCGCCACTCCCGTCTTTATCGGTGTAAGTGTTGATGCTTGTTGATGCACTTACTGAGCTCCGGCTCACCGAGTCTTCTTTCTGTCTTTGCAGATCGTACACGTGCAACTCCCCACGGAAGACACTGCATCCGGCATACTACATGAGCACACGAAGCACTTGGTAAGTTTTTTGCTCAATTCTACTGAGTCGACTACCGGTTCTCCTTAGTTCAAGAAGTCTATTTTGAATGGTGACAAACGAAGTCATGAAATAGTGAAGCTATCTTATTTTTCGAAATTGTAGACGAATCCCAGTGCATTATGAAGACGATTTGGAGAGCGCGATACCCTCAAGTCTGGAAATTGTCACACCCCTCGGCCAAAAGGGAAAAAGATATTTTTCAAAGCACCACTTTATTACGAAGTTCAGGTGTCTTGTCACTATTATCACAAGCAGCGAATTCCTTAGATTCCTGTTAATGGAATAGATGAATCGCAATCGGGTTTTACTTTGACCCTTATTTGGATATCTTTCCCCGTATATTTCATTTGTTTTCGGTGTTTCACAACTGGCTAAATCGGGCACATTTCATGGGTACCGTAATTGTGGTAGAAGAATAAAGAATAAGATTGACGGTCAAGTTAAAAACAAATGACAAGTTATAGTATGATTCATCATGCAGTTTCAACGATGGACTTACCATTGAAAACCACAGAAGCACTGTTCACCTGTTTATTTTCTGCTAGAAATGGTCAGTTGCAAAGCACACACACCGAGCCCCCACAAGTACTCCAACCCGAGGTGAGCAACGGCGATTCAAACGCATAATGATGCTATACCAACTAATGTATACGTTTAGCAAGCCTTTGCGAATCAGCCCGGATAGACTGGTGGCTAGTTGTTTCACTCGATCTCTCATATAGGGTTTGAGATTCCGTTGGGGTTCGGTTGATATGCACTGTTGATTAACCGTAACAAGATTGAAACAGTTTTGCACTGCTTCCGTTGTTTTCAGTGGTAAGTTGGGCACTGAGACCGAATAATGAATTGTATTATAAATCTAATCTCCTATTACTCATGTGCAAAGGAGAAGTTTGTGTTCACATAGTTACGGTGCAATGGGCTTCACCAGATATAGTATGCTTTCATAATTGTCTTGTCCCACGGGGTTTGTGATTTCGTCACCATATCTTACGTCATACCATGAGCAAAGGTCACCTATGCCTTTCATGAACTACAGTACTTGCACGGTAGACACCTTTAATCCGAACCCCTAAGAAAATGTGGATTCACAGATTTTCCACCAACATATGGGGGAAATTTTCCACCAGCAGCACTGGAAGAAAGTACCAGCATTATTCCAGCTTTCGAAACTTCCTTGCCAGAAACCCAAGCGAGATACCTTTCTAATGTGATTTTGAGCAAGGCACAGTGATACGGCGCTGTGTCATCGGCATTGAGAATATCCGGTCCCGCATATTTTTGTTTGGAATCTCCCAACCCACCCAAAAAACCTACCGGTTTTATTTTGCCTCCCTCCCCCGTCTTCGTTCACGAAAAAAGTCAGATAAACAGTGATGCACCCAAAAATCTATTTACTTTGTAAACTCTCAACTGGCTTCTCTTCTTCCAGCATTTGAAACAATCTCTAAAAAACTTCGAAGTCAGGCTTGCCCAGAACGGCAGTAAAGTTCATGGTCTTCTCACGGATAACACTTTCAACTATGGGAGTTCCAACGTAATTCTCGAGCTTCCCCAAGAACCACATTAAAATGTCATCACGTATTTCAACCAAGTTTTGCTTCGCTTTCAAATGATACCTTTGTTAAATGTGGCCTACACAAGCATGATCTTGAACCACAGTATCGATTGCAATCACCCTGTGCAGTGTTTTCCTCCAAATGACAAAACTTTTTGTCACAGGCAAGCATTGCCTTTGGTTCACAAACCTTCTCAGAATCTTAGCCCTATCATCTACTGGCAGCTTTCTGTTCACGATCTCATACTGATGAACAAACTGAGCAGGCTGTGGGTGTACTGAATGATCCATCGCCAGTGCTCACCTGCCTTTGCTAGAAGATCAAAACACTACTACTACGATATTGGTCAGTACAATAGGGGAATTGCTTGGACTAGTAGCATACGAGAACAGTCCTAGCCAGTCAGATGTTAACTTTTGGAAAACTCCTTTCATATACTGCCTCAAGAGGGCTGGTTGGGCGATATCTGGATCATTTTACAGACTGCGGCTTTTCGAGAGTTATACTTCTCAAGGGCGAAATGCAATAAAAATGTTACATTTTGGTTTGTGTCTTCGAAATTTTTGGAACACGTTGCAAACAGCTACTTTCCTAGGTGTGACATTAGACAGACTGGAGTACATGTGAAATGTTCATGCTTTGGGTATCACTGAGAGTACTGATGATGAAGCCTACGTAGGTCACTGAGGATTGAACCAGTAGTCACAAAATCATTGAGTAACCTTCATCTCGCAAACCTCACTTTCACTCATTCATCTGAATGATATCATCGTTCGTGGCACTGTCCAACAGAAATGCATCTCGGTGGTTGAACGGTTACTCGAATATTAAATTGGCACAGGGCCTAGAATTAACCTAACTTAACTTAAAACTAATCCCGCCGGGGCCAACGACTTTTACCATTTTGATCACCTCAAAACGTTGTCTAAACCTGCCAAATATCAATACATTCAAAACGTGCTCAGTGCACTGAACTGGTGGACTCCAGTTAGTACAAAGGGAAATCCTGCTGTGGGCAGTCAAATTACAAGCTAGTTCACTGTGGTGTATGCTATATACTCCTGCTTTTGAGAGGGTATACAGTGTGATCCATACGCAAAAGTCCAGTGGCCTTCGGAGTGGCCTCGTAACCCAGCTGGTAGGGCACTCGCGGTACTACAACATCTGAATGACAAGAAAATACCAACTGCCAACTGTATCGTCTGTAGCAGCCTTTAAAATAAGTGTCGTTACCATTAGTGTTGCCGTGAGCTTCTGAAACCTTATTGGTCATACCAATAATCGATTTCGTAAACGTTAATGGAAAATATTCTGCGAATCATCAGATAGCAAACCCCTTTGGGACGAATCCGATTCTCCCGGGGCTAGTAGCAATGATCTTCCGTTTTCGTAATCCGTTGACCACTTTATCCGTTCTCTCCGCGATGGGAAGATATGCGCGGTTTATTCAAAACTACTGTTTAGTGATCAAACGAAACTTAGTTAACTGATAAATACGTGAATTCTAATGATTTCCTTCCAGACAGATTTTCCTGATAAAATATTGGTTCTTAGAATATTTCTGACGAGATCAACAAATGAAGCGCATCGGTGAAACGCGAGAAAACTCGTTGGATAATTCGGAGTGTGGCAAATCAACCAACAGGTTTTTCAAGATAAATGTAATACGATTGGCCATCCATTTGCAGAACCAAACAAATGACAGAACAAACCTGAGTGCACTTCATCCGTGAGAACCAAACTAAAAAAGCATTTATGCCATTTCTAAATGGAGCAGGGAAAAGCAATCAATCGTTCCTCATTCGCAAACAAATTTCAGCGAAAATATCTTTGTTTTCATCAGAAACCTTGCAATGGCGATTCCACTAAATTAGCAGATAGCATCTACGTCCGTATACCCTTTTTTGGTGAACGGTAGTTTATCAGCGTAATCACTTCGCAAACTAGTTCCGGTCTCGATCTACCGGTTTTCTTAAATTGTTGGGAATCATTAACGATGACAGATTGTCACGTTTATTTTCCTTTGAAAACTTTTCAACAGAATATCAGATGACAGTTTTGTGTTCATGTCCTAGCCTTTTAACCAGGTTATCCAACAAGTTATCCCAACCTGGTTTGGTCACTAGAGGTGCAAACTCAAGAAAAACGGGTAACCATCAGCTGGGTTAGACACAAAATGATTTTAAATTTTCCAAAGGCATGCTGCCAAAAAGCCTCGTTATTTCTCGTCCACGCATACAAACTTTTCGAGAGCAAAAACAAAGTTTCCTTTGAAAACCATTTTCACTTGAACGTACTAAATCAACCCTACATAAATTCATATTTAATTTCAACATTCAGCGGATCGTGGTAACTTTACGTGGGTTTTAATATGTTCAAGTGAATTGTTTTGAGAAATTTGGAGAAACTGTTCTCAAATTTGATACTTTCGGGTGTATGAGGATATTAAATTATGTTTGTTTGAATTCAAGTCCTCATGACCTCATTGTATATTCCACATCATTGTACCGTGCACCATTCAGAATGACACTGAACAGGAGCCGGTAGACAAATCATGCTTGAGAGGTTCCATTGTTCACTTACCTCTCGCGAACATGATGATCCCGTGAACTCTTTGTGGGACTGTATGGTATTGTATTATATTGCATTGTGTTGGGGACTTTAACAAGTTAACAGACTCAAATTTCAGCCTAATGGAGGAAAACCGATCACAGTTACTTTGAAATGAGCATAGAAGATAGATACAGCAGAAGAAAAAACTGATTCAGTTACTAGGATTCACGCAAAACTCCCTCTGTGACTTTCACATTGCCATCCAGAACAGGTGATGAATGATGCACTGTGGAGTAGCGATAGATATTTATATTGGCAGGGGAGAAGTCAGAATTGCGTAACTTGTGGCGAGATACGAAATGAATACAGATAATTCAAGGAAAAGGCTGATGGATGGGGTCCACTAGGATCGTCATGGCAAATTTGTCACAGGCTGTAATATGCTAATCGCAAACTTTAGAGGCAATAGAATCCACGAAAATCATAGAGACTCGAATGGTAATGGCCAGGCCGCGGTGTGGTGCGACGAAATCTTTCCTAAGTAGACCAGTAAAGATTACGGGAGAGCAGTAGAGTAAGACTGGGAGAATACATTGGTGGACAAAAGAAAAACAACAGCTTGTGTGGCACCAAACTGCTTTAGCCCACGAATTTGAAAAGACAGTCCACGTAGTTTGTAACACAATCATGAGTAGGGGAAGACCAATGAGAAAACCACTGGTGCTGATCGTAACGCTTAAGTATTTGCCCGACTCAGCTCCAGAAATGGGGACACTGTTATTGACCGATTGTTCATTGGAGTAAGAGGAACGGTAAAGGCAGAAAGTACACTCAAAATGTTTGGAAGTGTTGGGATGTAGGCCACAATGGGACGAAAAGTTTGGAATATTGTGTGAATTCTCTGAAAAACGAGTTAAGGTCTTGTTGGTTGGAGATAGATTGACAGAGTATGACGTCATCGGTGTACTTAAGAAGTAGTGCGGGTGGTGCAGTGTTCAAGTGGCTAATATATATGGTGAAAAGAAAAGGGGAAAGAACGGCACCCTGAAGAACACTTGAGTTGTTAATCAAAGGACTTGATAAACTTGTACCAATTATAGTACCTTGAGTTCTGTTTGAAAAGTAGTATTTCAACCACGAGAGTGAAGAAGTGGAACAGCCAAAGGAATCTAGCTTTTGAAGAAGTAGAGAACGAAGAACAGAACTGAATGCGGAAGAATAGTAGAGGAAAATAAATCGGACGGAATTTACGGAAAGATTTAGGATGTTTCAAACGAAATGGCAAACTGAAGCAACTGCGTCCGGAGTGCATCTGATTGGTTTGTACGCGAACTGATGGGGGTCATTTGGAACGGCAGGAGATGAAGGCAATCGACTTAGGACAGCACGCTTGGTCAAACTGAATGCAGAAGAAGTGATGACAATGGGAAGAAAACTTTGTGACAATATGTTGGAAATAAGTGTTTTGGTGATAGGTACTTCTGTTACGGGTTTCCACGAGGCAGGAATGGCACCAGCATCAAAAGAGTTTTTGATGAAGGGAGTCATAATTCTGAATAGTTGACTTGATCGGAATCTGAGAACAGTGGATGGTAAACCGTCTGGACCCACAGCAGAAAATGACCTCCAGTTCGGGGGCATTTCTGTATGCTTTGGTGCATTGCGTTCTTCCAACGAAATAGTCATTCAGTCAATTTAGTAAATATGCTGGGCTGCGAAAAGATTCCAGTTTTTTTAGAAGCGAGCATGGTACACTATAAAAGACAAACGGGCAGTCAAGAAAAACAGGTCCAACTGACAAGCTGGAATCGCTCAGGTATTTAACAGTATGATGCACCACAGACAGTGCTGTATCGACAGTAGAGGACTTCAGTTTGTACGTAAATTGCAACTCCTCTGTTGGACTTCTCTCCGTGGTCTGAAGACGAAGCAGCATAGCGCGTTTGAAAAGTTTCAACGCTGACGAAGATAGAGCTATTGATCGATAGCTTTTGGGTTCCATCTTGCTGTGGGATTGTTCAGGTATAGCAGACTTTATAGCATGACACAATCATTCGGGAACGAAATGTTATTCCAGTGAATTGTCAGTTACCGAAATCATCAGGTCACAACGATAGCCGGCCCCGTGTCTGTGCATCTCCGTTGACAGGCTGTCTGGACCGGTTGATCTAGCTACCTTTATTGATTTGAGTAACTTGGAATGTTCCGCGTTTCATATCCCTTAGAATTCAGACTCGACGGACAACGGGGAGACGGGAAATGGGTCTTCTGATTGTCAGGAAAACTGGGCATTGAGACGGATTACATTCACCTTCGGGGGCTTCTCCGTCTGACCGCTGAAAAGCTTGATTCTACGCCACCTGTGTCTGATATCCCAGGAGTTTAAGAGCGGTCTGGAAAGACGGCATCGAAGCATGAATCACAGATTTTACCAAGGGTGACCGTCGACGAACTTCAGGTTTGCTTTGCATCTTTTAAGCTAATTTCTCCCTCCTGTGTAACTGCCGAAGATATAGACAACCCACTCTCCCAAACTAGAGGTAAACAGTGCCCGTAGGAGTGCAAGTAAGCAAAATCTGTCTTATCATTTCCGTTGCAAAACTCGAGAGGAAAACAGATGTGGACAGTCCTTAAACCACAAAGTAACCAATGACAATGAACAGATGAGGACTAATATACCATACGAGGAAATGGTTCCTTTATGTATCAGATCCCAGATCCATTTGGAGAGTATCGAAAAAACGAGGGGCCTTGTGATGTTATAGGTAAGTGTTAATTGTTACATAACACAGTAGTATCGGAGAAGATGGGTAAAATTTCTCAAGACCAGTTTGCAATCTGGTCTTGAGAAAGGTTACCTGCGGTAACCGAAAAGTCGACTGACTACCATCTTTTCCGATGACGCTGTGTTACCGAACAATTAACACACCTTTAAAATGGTTCTCTGTTTGAAGCGTATCTACATGGAATGTGTTTGTGTGTGGGTGGGGGGTAAATGACCTATGTGAGAGTACATCTTAGGCCTGATACGTAGTATGCGGCTTTCACTGATGCTAAGGGGTGCGTTTAGCCTGACAGAGAAACATTCTGAGTGGTTGGTCAGGATGTGGCCCAGCTGGGAGTCACCACGGGTTGGAGTATGACAGAAGCTGTCAAGAATGGGAGATGGAAGGGGCAGTGTTCATGCGTGATTAGAGTCGCCTACTATAAGATTCACATCAAGTATAGGTACAATGGGAAGAACAAAGGTATCATAGAAATTTTGACTTTTGTGAGCATTATGACGTTATGTGAATGCAGCTGATGATAACTTGACCCAAGCGCGAGAATCTAGGGTGACCCAATGCAGATAAATAATCGATACCATCACATGAGTAGGAAAAAAATAACGCAGGACTTACTGCACCAATTAGAAATGACGTAGAAGGCAAAGCTACCCCCTTTTTCATCTTGTAATGCACACAGTAAAGACGGAAGCAGGTGAAATGTTCAAGTCACCATTATGTCATCCATACAGTTATTCAGGAGCAGGTGTAAGATGCGAATCGAAAAGAACAAAGCTAGTAAATTAGGCACCATATTTTGGACTTGAATTCTGTTGTGTTTTGAGTAACTGGCTAAGACTGAGATAGGCTAAGCTTGAATTTCCCACTCTTTAAGTAAATAAAATGGAGCAGACTTGTTTGGTTACCAAAATCTCCGGTGTTATTGATCGATATTTGTCGCAGAGATGCAAGGAGATAGCCGACTTGTACGCCTGGTCTAGCTAGTGACTGCGTCTGATCAAACAGCGAGCAATGGCCTAGTTCGATGTATGAGACGCAAGTGATTTTCTCTGGTGAGATTGAATTATGGCTTTGAATGGTCACAGTGGGGGACATTCAGTAACCAGCCGTGGGTCCTGCTTTTTGTACTTTTTGAAATACATCAGAATTTAGTTTCATTGGCTGCACCGAAAAATTTCTTATGTGTCCGGATAAATGTGGCTAGTCTGTAAATTAAGTCTTACGTCGATGTGCAAATTATCAACACTGTTCAAACCACACGGGTACACACCACGCTCAGATCGCGTGCTGTTTGACAGCCAGAAATTTTATCGCACTACTCTATCATTTAATTTTCCCTCTACGGCTATCAGGTTTACCAAATGGACACGGGAATAGCCTACCAGGACCTAAGTGAAATACTGAATAGAGAAATATTCCTTACCTTAAGACAATGTGTAACGTTTATGGGAGGGAGCCACCGTGAACGAAAGGCTGTGAATAAGGAAGTGACCAGCTACGATGGAAATCGAATGTGGCTCCTAAGTGTCATAAGTCCTCGATGATAACCGTTTGACCATTGCGCGCACAGCATGTTGCACACAGCCTTATTCACCCATTTGGTGTTGCATATCCTTGCCGAGCCTCATTAATTGTGCTTGTATTGAATATCTTAGTTAAGTAATTAGCAAATTGTTTAAAAGGACTGTTCCCATGTAGAAATAGATGGATATCCCGAACGATTTCGACGAAATTTATCCCGTGGTATAACTTCCAACCCTTGAGAATAATACACGGAGAACTTCGATGAGAGAATCCAACAGGTTTTATTTATGATTTATATTTTTTGACGTTTTGATTGGTACATTTTTCAGTCTTTCTTGGTTTTTTAAGTAAAACATTTTGCTTGTCAGCAAAAAATTAGGGAGTATTAGAACTTCAAGTTTAAGATGAAACAGCTAACAGTCATGTTGTGACCCAGTGGATTAAAACACCGTGAAAGTTGCTAATTTGAGAGGTTTGATAGCGCACATTTGGAAGACTTAGTGGAGACTTCTTGGTGAATCTCATTCTCGTCATCTGTTCAAGAAATTTGATACAAACATGTTGAACGGAGATTCCGAAAAAGTTTTACTTGAATTCATGCAGTTTCTCAAGTTCATGAATTTTCCTAGATCACCAATGTGATCAAACCAATCAATTTTAAAGCGACATAGTAGAATACAAGAAGATGAACAAATCAGACTCTTGCCTGCTCTTCGAAGAACAGGTCAGTCAGTCCATCGGGACATTACAAATCAGGATACTGTTTTGCTTTTCGATCGTTCCGCTTCAATAACGTACCAATTTAGTTCAGTCCAGTCCAGGCCAAGCTCTTCACGGCAAGTTAGATCTGCTCAGCCAATATTTCAAGGCCACCCTGCACACCCAGGGAGGTAGTTTGGAAATCGATAAACAAAACGAAGGTTCAACGAGAATCGAACAAATAATTTAAGCTGATTATCCCAATAGCAAAAATGATGCTTTGAAAACAGAACGGTTAAAGTTGATCCATTTTTGATGTATCCGCGATGCAGCCAGCATATTGAATTGATCGCGTGAAGACAGAAACATACACGGATTCAGTAGACGTCCATCTATCGTGACATAATGCGGATACTTGAGACCTTCAACGCAGATTGTACTTTAAAAGGACCTGTCCTTCATAGCACAATTCAATCTCAATTGGAAAGTAAAGTGCTACAAGCGGTTGTCGTAAGATTGTTTTTTTATCTCCGTGATCTTACTACTCTTCAAGATAAATTTGTTCTGCTGGCTACTATCTTGTTATGATAAGAAAATTTAAGAACAGTATTTCTGATGTGACAGTAAGACACCACTGATCCAAAATGTTCCATGAAAGATATCCAGAAAAGTTGTTTGCATGCAAATATATGTATTTGTGCCAGTAGTTTATAATAAGGAAGCCTGTTCAAATGACTGACAGTGCTCGTTTGCAGCCAATGTCGACGGAAGTCATTTCTAAACTAAATACGTTAATAAACGTTTGCTAGTTGGAGAAAGTACAAACTACCTCCGAGCATACTTGGAGGTGAATCACATCGGCAGATAACGGAAAATTCAACCGTGAAAAGATTGTGATAGCTAGCCAGTCGTAACTTTGGTAAACAATCCACGTATTAGATTCAGTCATTCTGTATGTCATGCCAAATTCTACTAGCACACTGACTAACTGCTTTGAAAATTTTACTAAGGGTTTTACCTCTGGTAGTTTAAACAGTCCCACATATTTTTGACTGTAAACTTTTTACTCGATTGGTAACAACGTGGAATGACTGACGCATTTTGTGCACCTGCCTCGTCAAACATAACACAAAGCCGTAGATAAAACGGCTAAAAAGGTAAGTTCTTCCTACCCATTGATGCACTGTTTCATTCCCATTATGTTCCAGCAAACCTCCACCGATTCTTGATGACGATTCACATCCCAGATAAGCAGTGCCAAATCCGGTTATCGCACTAGTAGTAGGATAAGAGCAGACGCTTATTATCCTATAAAATGAAACGTTGATTGGTCACGAACAAACGATATTGAATAGACTTTGTGGTTTCAATGCAAACTTCCCAGATATGATCCGGCAATTCAGAAGCTTTATCTGCAAGTGTATCATCAGTGTGCACCGAACTTGTCCGGCTAGCTTATCTAACCTTTGCACCAATTTCCGGAGTTGCTCTGCTGAAAAGGAAGTCGCCAGAATCAGTAGCGTTCTACGTGTGTCTAATTGTACGTGCTAGTTGAAAATTCCGCGGAAGCGTGGAATAAGCCATAATTCCGCCATTTTCTAATTTACATTTTTAAAAGTCGTTCAATGATCTTACTAGTCAGGGGAAATATGACAAAGTACGCCTTTTGGTGGACACTCATTTCCTAAGATACATTCCGGTGTGCTCAGTGAGTAATTTCATGCTTATTTATTGAGGATTACAAGGACAACTTATTCGTCTATGTAGAAATAATCTTAAGTCTTTCAGTAACTTTGATAAATATCTCTTTATTTAACGTAACTTTGAGTTGAAAAACATAGCTTTTCCTTTTGGACTAGCTATCAGCATCAAATGACTTCCAGTTATTGACTCGGGCTGCTATTCTTAAAAATATTTCGTTTGCCTTGGGGCGTGCAACCTAATGTGTTAGGCTTAACTGGAAACTAGTAGTAAGAACTCAAATTTGAGGCGGAATGATGATCGCACTCGCCGTACCGGCCGTTTTTCCGATATTAGGCGAACTATTGTGTGATTGTTGTAAGTGTACTCGGATTTGTAAAATTATTTCATTCCACTGCTCATTCCACATGATGGTTTGATGCAAAGATACGTTGAACATTCAATGTTAGGTCCAGTTATTTATGCCATTTGCGTACGTGATTCATTATGTACACCTTCGTATGATGTTTTGAATGAAAGAAAACATACATTTACAGTTGGGAAAAAGTGAAACTTTGAGTTGTCACTTGGTGCGTTATTCCGCAAGAATTCTAAGGAAAAATGGATGTCGGACACTAACGAAAGCCGTCATTATTCATCACTGAGGATTACATAATTTTGAACTGAATCAAAAGTATTCCATCTCATCACATTTTTCTATTGTTCTGATGACAACAAACGTATATTCGTTCGCAAATTTTACGTCACTAAATGTAATAAATCCCAAAAAGTAATGCTGTATTAAAGAGCTGTTCCCAGCCTATCATTTTTTTACAGTGAAATACAAGTTTATCTTGATTACCGTATTTTGACGATACTGTTAGGTCACGAGTGACAAACTGCTTCCTCCAAAGTGGTTCACAAGCCCTTTTGGTAGAGTATCTGCCCGATAAGCGGAATGACACCGGTTCGATTCTGGCTCACGGAGTTGGACTGTTGTACATAAGAATTGCAACAGGATTTTCAATTATTTAATTACGGAAATATCACGATCTAGTTACTTTACGAGAATCTTGAACCGAATTTACCAGAAAAGGTTATAGTACATCAGAACCGGCTTACTTCAGATGACCTTAGCACCTTCAGTTTTTACCAACTTCCCGTATCGTCTCTCTCGCTAGGCGCAAAATCGCAGGTTTTCTTTCCGTGGATGATCTGATCTTCATTGAGTTGCACTTTCACTGAAACTTTGGGTATACATATTTCACTGCATATCACGTTCACCCATTTTTCCATTTTTCTCCTCTGTTAGGTGGAAAGCAGTCAAGCATTGGTTGCAATTCGGGGACACGTTGTCGCTTGTGATGCAACAATTTTATTATTAAAGTGATGTGAATACTTTTCACTGAATAATATCTTGAGTTGTTGCAAGTCTTTCTTGAATATATATATATATATATATATATATATATATATATATACTCACGTTTGAGAACGAGTCCTAGTTTGGATCGAAACGTCACAATAAACGTTTTACAACTCAGCGTACGCCTTGACTTCTCTATAATATATATATATATATATATAAATATATATATATATATATATATATATATACCTGAAGTTCTTGTTCTGAAACCCCACTATCTAAAACGACCGCGGTTTTTGTGTTTTATTGTTTTGTTCAGTTCTTTTTTGGTACATTATAGTAGTACATTATTTTAGAAATAAGGTCGAGGTCTTTCGGTAAACCATCCCACGAACACAATACAAGGAAGTTTCACAAAAAATCAATGTTTGACGAACCCTGTCGAACTTCGTCGATCACCTCGACTTCGACAACTTATGTGCGACTTCAGAAAGAAACTGTAATGCCAAGTAAATGTGCTCAAAAAAGTCAAGGGCCTTTCTTTTATACAATGGATAGTATTTCACCGAGAATACGCCCCATATCGAACAACGACTTGGAGGCACTCCAACATTTTCTTCGGATGTATTTAATTATTTAATTAATTAATGTATGTTTTAGCATCACAGAATTATATATCTTTGTCCAAAGTTTCCCGTTATTTAACTAGGATTCATGGTGCCTTATGGATTGTACAGCATGTGTAACTTCGGTAGCCAATATTAAACCGTTCAGGGAATGTAAGCGAACACACATAATGAAACAGAAATATGAAAATAACTTGGTGAAAAAGACCACATGAATTATCCCCAGTTGCATTCACAAGATCGTCCAATTTAGAGAGTTCGACAGAAGTTAATTTTCAACCAAAACGGTTTTTATGGTTGTGCCTATACGGATAATTCTAAATAAAGTCTTCCATATTTAGATTTCACTTTATTGCGGTTTAATAAAGCTGCTTAACAATGACTATCTAAATTTCCGAAATAGGAAAATTTCAGTCCTCATATACATGAAATCTGAAGTCAGGGTTTTTCCGTGCTCCTCGTTATTCTCCTTTTTGTTGTATTCTCCAAAATGTGGTGAGGAACTGCGTGGCGCAAAGGCTGCGGTATCTGTGGTGGCAACGGGAACTGTCTGAATTATTGGCTCTGTTACTACGCGTACGAGTGTATGTGCATGTGTGTGTGTGTGTGTCTATCATCCAGTCTTACCTTTTTGTTACGGATCTAGATGAACATTTGGAACAACCGTCGGACTACTTACCGGTAATGACTGGTATTTCGTTCTAACCGTGCTTTACATCAGTACTATGTTATATGGGGCGTATTTCCCAAAACGGAAGTTTGGTTTCATTCTACAAATGGGCTACTCTGCCTCCGAGCAGTCTTCTGATCTGGGATGAAAATATGACCAAGAGGAACGTCTTTGTCAGATTTAGACTCAGCAGTTTTCACAGCTACACAGTCTCAGACTTCAGTGAGTTCTTCGACGATGTTAGCAGTACCCGCTGAGTGAATAGAATATCTGACGGAGGAAGTGAAATCCCCGAGTATAACTACTGATCAGGCCTCCCAGATGTGGTTCTGAGGAGACTTTCGAAGAGATTCGCAGATCACCAGACCTACCTGGCCTCATTTTTGACAGATGGAGAGATTTTTATGTAAAGTGTAATGTCAGGGTGAAATTCTGCACTTCATCGCCAAATTACGTCGATTACCGTAAAAGGCATTCCTAACCTAGCAACACACCTACCTGGTCAGTGTCTTATACCAGCTGATGCGAGAGCGTACAATCATGCCTAGAATTCGAAAGGAGCTTGTGCCCCAAACCCCGAAAACACCCTAGGATGCTTCGAAGGTTGCGACGAAGTTGGAAGTTCTGTATGCAGACAGGAATTTGAAAGGTTGTCATGTGAATCAGCACATGTGTCAGAAAAACCAACAACAACCATATTACACAATAGACCGTTGGAAAGCTGGTACACGAGGGATTGGTTTTGAGTGAGGGAATTGAGGAAGATACAAGCCTCAGGGGTATCACTTTTCACAAAGTTTATGGAGACCGAGAAGAAAAATCTCTAGTGTACAAAACAGACAAACGGAGAGCGAGTGAATACCCACTTTGATTATAGCTGCTAGCAGTAAATCCTTTATTACCAACAATGTCGGGCGACATAGGGGCGTATGGTTTTGTTGATACCGGTGCCGCACACATAGCCCGATGAATGAGAATTGTCCGGCTGAGTTTCAGAAGAATAAGCTGGCATGAGATAAGTTCCAAGGTAGGTTGTTTGGCCTAAAGGGTGAAACTGTGGCAGACTTGTGCATGGTAACTGTCAGTGTGAGGTTGCGAAGCGTTAAAAAATCAAAAGACTTTGTGATAGTTCGTGGGTTGGAGGTTGCTTTTATTATAGGTGCTGACCTCCTGACAATATCTGACCACGTAGTTGTGCAATATAAATCAACTATCTAATGATGTTCACAAACTTTACTTGTTGGTAATTTTTCTTTTGACGGTGAAACAGTAGATTTTTGCAGACTCCAGCTAGGCTTTAACTCCTCCATCATGTTCGTAAAATGTTTCATGGGTATCCAGACTCTCCAAATGATTTAGCTTTGAAACAAAATTTCATTCATATAGTGCATTGTTGTTTCTGGCATTAAATTGTCCAAACGAACATGACTAATTTGTTGTTATAGCCATTTAATGGTGATCACTTCGTACTTAACTCTTTCCCTCTTCCGGTCATTATGGTGTCTCTAGCAGAAGCATATAATCCAAAATCAATGCGGGACTGAAAATAGATGCTTCGGCGAGGCTAACTGACTAACTTTACAGGCGAGTTTCCCCACAAACACGTCAGAAACTAAACACAAGCTCCTCCATTACCGAGCCATTAGATTCGAAAAAGTCGCTCGTGCGCACAACATGAAGACTGCAATAATGCTATTAGCTTTTCTGACAGCAGTCAATAGTATTAGATTGTACGACGTGTTCCGGACCATTTCGCTCCATCTCTCTATGCCGTTAATTGTACGTATTACTCCAGAAAGATCATTATTCTCTCTACAATCCGTCGGATGAAAATGTCTTCGATAAAATAACCACTACCTCTCCATACGAAGTCCAATTTCACTTATCAATTAAGGTATGGGTTTGCAGCTACTCAAAATGGCAGAACGGAGAGACAACTGCTTGATAGAATGGTTGACTACAATCCGGTTTGGCTACCAAGAACAATGAGCGGACAGACGCAATCGATGACGTTATCGAGTGCGCGCAGAATACTCAAGTCATCCTGTACTCAACACCTGTGGGAGACAGCACTGTGCTGACCTGAGTACGGCTTTCACTGTCACTTATGTCACAAACAATCATCGACTGCTGAAGTACGCGGATAAATAGAAATAAAACATCATCACCTCCAACTGTGCAAACAGCGAGAATGGACGATTATGCTAGCGTTACCTTGTAACATGGTTTGTTTGCTATCACTTGAATGTGAGTGCGCTCACGTTTGTCTTTGGTCTCAAGAGAAGGCTCAATTTCCCTTTTATAAATGATTACCTAGGTTGCCGTATGTACTACTGAAGATGCAGCGAAATGGTCCGGAATACACAGTGCAATATAAAGCCGCTGGTTTCAGTGTTCATTTTTTGTCAGGAAAGTTAAATTTTAAATTTCTAACAGAGCATCTCACTGTCCTCAGATTTTCTGAATTTTGACCCATTCAATGTATTCTACCATAGTCCTGACGGTGGCGACCAAGAATAAGTTTTCAAGATTTGTTTTCAGTCAGAAGGCCCATCACGATGACATTTATCTGCCAGGTTTTCGAAGTCGGCTACAGGCGGTCTTTGGAAGTGGAGTAGAAAAGAGCATATTAAATTAGTTTGGGCGTATTTAGGCGGATGACAGTTGGCGTAGACCGTACTGCATCACTGTTATATTCTTCTCAAAAACTGACAACACAGGTACAGAACTGCATCTGATCCTAACCCGAGGAATCAGTTGTCTGGATATATACCTAAACGTGTAGATTATTCAAAGTAAGTATGAGCATACGAAAGCTTTCTTTCAAAATGTAATGCTGACCGGAAACTTGAAGAGCTTTGACCATGTCCCTCACAACACTCTTCGTTAATTCACTGAATAATCCCATTTCATTATATATAGAAAACACGAATAGCGAACAAGCTCGTTTTCGGTAACATCATCCTCGTGGCTAATACAGTTACATTTATAGGTTAGAAATGCATAAATTATGAACAAGGTCTGTGTGCTAAAGGATCAAAGAGCACGAACCAACTTGGCTGTCGACGGGAAACAGAAAATCCATCACCAGCGCAATTGTGGCGCACCTCGCAGACACTGGACATCACGTAAACGACGACGCGTTCAAAATAGTCTACAGAGTCCCTACGAATGCGCCGAAAGCAGCTCGAAAACAACATCTAGCAACGGCAGAGGCTGTGGTGATCAGATTATTTAATCCATCGCTTTGTTCTTAGAAACGTTTCGTTAAGGCTCTCAAACTACCCTGGCCGCGATCCGAGACCGACCCTGGAGCTCAGTGTGACCCATACGTTGACCCTTTGGTTCAAACCGGAAATGGATAATCCCCGAAACCCATGTTCATTGTTTCACGGGCCCCTTTCCCAACCACGAAACAACAACATTTCCCCTTCTATCCTTCCTAACTACGCAACACCAACTTTGATGACCATCCAATAAAACTTTAGCACACAGACCTTGTTCATAATTTATGCGTTTCTAACCTATAAATGTAACTGTATTAACCACGAGGATGATGTTACCGAAAACGAGCTTGTTCGCTCTTCGTTAATTCTTCAATGCACACAGCAAAGTGTTTTGTTCTGTGAAACCACTTTAGGTACTGAAACGTCTTAAATATCACTGAAATTTTCCGTGATCATCAATTTTCAAAAGTCTATGGAAAAAATGATGCACTCTACTCAGTACTGTATCATCTTCTTGACGGCGGTGAGCTCACCGAGGCACAGGCGCAGCCCCCCCCCCCCCCTCCCCACTCAGGAAATGAGAAATTCACAAAATCCAAGTAATTCTCTTGAGGGTTAAAACACAATTTCTTTTCAGTTAACTAATGCCGCGCTTTAGTTTGAAAGGTAATCGATTTACCACTCTAAAAACCTTCTTGCTATTGTTTCGTCAAAATGGGTTAGATGATTATAAATACTGAGTTAGACAAATTGTAAGACGCTTGGATAAGTAGGTATGCAAACAGGAATACCAGAAGTGATAACGTGCTCGACGAGGCATTTTTCTCGAGGCTTGAGTGTGCTTGATCGGTAACGATTAAAACAGAACTCCTTGAGCTCAAAGCACAGTAGCTGTCCCTTTGGATTCCTACACTTACGAAAATTATACTCTATATTGCTACACACAGTCTGACCATTACACTACGTAACCCCCTCCAACAAAATAATAATAAAAATAACATTAGGACACTGTCCACAGAGTTATTTATTCTTACATTGTGCTCAAGGAGTTCTGCGTACACTTGGACCACTTATTGGACAATCCTTTTCACAAAACCTCTTCCAGCCTCACAGTGCCTCAGAAGTACGTAATCAACAGAACCTTCAATTCTACACGGTCCCTTTGACTAAGTCACCATTTGTACACTATGCTGGGTCAGTGATCATCCGCTGGTTCCCACATTTACACTAATCAGACTCTGATATGACATCCTAGAACCTGACCATTGCACTCTCACAACTCAGCAAACTATGAACATGTTGATGGTCGACAAACTGTTCCAAAGATTCAAAGAGCTTTTTAGGTTGCTTGACTAGAATCTCAAAGGAAATCTATTACGTAGTATGCAAGATGTCATTCAAAAAGATAAACCATAAGTAAAAGACAACGTACTAAATGCTTTGGAAACCGAATTATTCCGCATACGAAAAATTTCGATTGCCCTCTTATATATGCACAGGAAGTTTGCGGGAACGATATTTCAATCAGCGACTGTCAGATAATATCTTGTATTTCAAGAAATTCCGTACGAAAAAGTACCTCCTCTTCAATAAGGCTAAATCAACTTGCGATTAATACAAACAAAACCCATGAATTGATCATTGATGAGGAGCGTTCGCATAATGAGCACCCACCGGGAATGTTTGTCGACAGTTTTAATTACGAATGTTGATTTTTCCATCGTAGATTTCGACTGAGAACATCTTTTCAGTAGATTTATAGCCTCAGGAGTTAGGCACAATCCAAGAGATAAATGAAGTGAATCCGAAAACCTCAAAGTCAAATTATCTTTGAACCCAGATTATGAAGCAAAAGAATCAATCGGCTTTCGTGTCTCTCAATATTTATGTTACCATCATTCGTACTGGTAAAATCGAGCGAACTTCATTTGTCCAAAATTCGGTTTACTGTATGAAAAAGGCCTCATTTAGGAAAGTATTTCCTGATCCTATCGAAAGCAAGAACATTTCCGCTGGCAGTGGTAATACCAAATCTTGTTTTACATCATCAGTGGATGACAATTAGATTTCAGACTGCAGTTCTGTCTCACAAATGGTGATGAAAGCAAGTCTGAAGTTAAAGGAAACAATTTTATTCGGTACGGAGATACATCTAAATTTAAAACGAATCTTGAAGAATGTTATGTCGAGTCGCCAGGGCCAATCACGTTAATAATTAAAAATTGTTTTTCTACATATGATTTTATTCGCAAAGTATTTTTTGTGGCTTAGGCATACGATAAGTTCTTCAAGAGCATTATTTTGCCTGGCTATCTGGTGAACTTCTTAAGATAAATTTGAATGAATCCGTTCAGCACAGGTAGCTTATCAAGAATGTTTTGCATTCTGTCGGCCTGTCTCGTCGAGCCGCCGGACTCTGGGTTTCTGCTAAATCTCTGTGCCTTCGCAACGCATGCCAGTCAATTCCGGCTGCAAGGGAGTATAACGAAACACGTCTTGTGATGAGAGGTGTAGTTAAAGCCAGACTTCATTGGGACAGTAAAATCTGACGACCGCGAAGAATATCAGAGTCGGAACGTGCTGCCGCCAAGGGAAATTCCCGCAAGCTGTTCTGTCTCATTCGAATTACCGGTAGGAAGCCTCTAGGTGTGAGTGAAACAATCTGTGAGGCTGACGGTTTACAAATTTACGATCAGAAGCGGCATCTCCATCGATGGGTGGAGCACTTTCAGACGCAGTCTAGCTAGTCCTCGGCGTCGGCCTCTCCTGTAGCTCTTCCGGCACACTTCCATTGTTCCTTTTTGACAGATCCACCTACCGAGGTGGAGATCCAAAACAAAATTTAGGTCTTAGAACGTCACAAATGGCTGGGCTCAGATGCATTCCTCCGGCCTTATTTGAAGAAAGTGGAGTATAACTCGTTACAGAACTTCATGTTTTGTTCTCAAAGGTTTGGAATTGTGAGCAGACTACGTTCTAGGAGGGAGGGGGAGACTGCGTTGTTGTTCCCATCCTCAAGAAGGGCTCGCGCAGTGACTGCACTAACCATGGAGGTAAAAGCCCTATCCCAATGGCGTCTAAGCTGCTTGGGTCTGCCATAGTTCGCAGGTTGTACCAAACGCGTGAAGAGCAGACTGGCTAGGAAAAGGCTGGGTTTCTTGCCGGTCGTGTATGTACCGATCAAACCTTCACCCTCCGACAACTGCTAGGGCACCGTCACACTTTCCAAAGACCAGCGATCATCGTGTTCCTGGACATTTGCGTGGCCTTCGACCTCGTCGACAGAGGAATGGAGTACCTAAGAAGTATATATCAGACCTCGAAGAATTGTGTCATCATATCTAAGGTCGGGTAAGAACCTGTGGACAGCTATCGCCCCTTTTTGTCATCTCCAGTGGAGTTCGACAGGGTTATTCTATATCCTTATTTCTCTTCGTTTTTGCCACAGTGGATGTTCTACAGAATGCTTTATCTGGTCTTCCAAATGGTGGAGTGGAACTCCTCCCTAGGAACTGAGTTTTTGGCTTGGAATATACTGATGGCATCGTTTTGCTCAGTGATAAGGCACAGGCAACAGAACAAGCTTTAGACCGCTTTGCGATTAAGGCATCTAGATATGATATGCACTTTGAGCCTTCGAAGTGCAAAGCGCTCTTGTAAGGCTGCCAGGAGCCTATGCCTGCACTCACACTTTGAAGTGATCAGCTTCAGTTAGACGACAACTTTAGGTGTTTCTTAAGCCTGATAACAGCTGCAGGTGGTGTTAGGGAAGAGAACAGTTCATGAAAAGCGAGAGCTATAGCAGCTTTTGCAAAACTGTAGCACCCGTGGCCTTGCCGTGACATCCAGCTCTCTGTTAAGGGAAGTGTGTGTCACAGCTGTTCGTAGTGTTTTACTCTACGATTGCAAGACCCGGAACTTCGCGCCGAGGATGCTCGGTGTCTTTCTGTGTTTGACTACTGATGTCTCCAAAGCATTGCTCGCTTCTAGTGGGAACATCGAGTGAGTAGTGACGAGGAGCTCCTTTGTGTGTTAGGCCAGGGATAGCAGCCCTCTTGGCGAAGTGGTCAGTCTACACCTCCTCTGATGTCTCGGTCATGTTTTACGAATGCTTGCCCGTCGTTCGCCTTTCAGAGCTATATTGCCACTGGCTGGGCAGGGCTGGAAGAAGTGATGCGGCGGTTATGACTTGGTGGTGAGTTATGAGGAAGCTAGCCTCAGCACTGCCTTCGGTTGGTGCTTCCCACCTCCTTGGTTGGAGCCCAAGGAATGTGGATTATCGTTGGTTAGAAACTATGAGGGACGTAGCTGAGAATAGAAGTCAGTAGCGCGAAAGCTGTGCGCTTTGTCTGTCACATTCCCGTGTTATGTACCCCAAAACAGTGTCAGTCCGACAAACAAAATAACAAAAATCATCAAAAGGTGTACGATTAAAAGCAAAAGATCAGCGTTTCCCCCTTACTAACTGTCTGTTTTATTGTATTTTACTCCCCTCCCCCTATTTTGTAAATTTTGTTGTTGCATTGGCACCTAGCTTGATCCGAAGCCGGTATATATATATATATATATATATATATATATATATATATATATATATATATATATATATATATATATATATATATATATATATATATATACGAGTAATTGCTAGGCTTTTTTCAGAGTCAAGATCCAATGAGATACGAGTGCGGTGTAGACGGTTCGCAAACATCAGCGAAGCTTCCAGAGACTGTATATTTTTGGTGAAGCAGTTGTTTGTCGTCACTCTGAGAAGTTCACTCCTGACTAGAGTAACGTTATAAATGAATCACGAAGCAAATCGTGACCAGCGGGACTGGTTATTCGACGGTTTTAATGGATATCTACGCGTCTCATGCTGAGTTAATTACTCTCACAATGGACCGAACTGGTAGAAGAAAGAGTTTGGATAGGTTTTATATACAGCTACATAGATTTGGATTCAACGTCACATTTTATCTAACTATCACATCCAAAAAACTGGTAATTTTTGCAATGCTTTTGCAATTATTAAAACAAACGCTAAACGGTTTGGGTAGATCTGAAAGAAATTGAACTTACCTTAGTGGAGGAATTATTTGAAGTTGGAGGGATTCAAACGCATGCTTCAATGACATCCACGCTGTAGTACCACGTGTGCTCCATCAGCTGGGATAAGAACCTCTTCAGAGTCGTCTCGTACCTCAGCTTGATATGCACACTAGTCATTAGGGCGTGGATGGCTTTTATGCGTGGATTCGGATGTTGCTTGGGTCAAAGACTTTTAGCATCTGGATCGGCTTAGAATACAGTACGACGAAATAATGCGTTTGCTCATCCACCATCAGACTTATTCTATTCGGACTACTTGAACCTTATCCACCGAGTACTGTGAATTGTTAATACAATAATCATGACCAATTATGGATGGAATTTGCCGCTTATCAACTAACACCGGTCAGGGGATAGCGGTCACTTAGATAGCTAGGCCATAGTTGATAACGAAATAACGCGGTCCTTGACCAAGAGGAAGACAGACTCCACATCACCCACCCTAATAATCGGACTTCCATATCCGGGAATTGGATCCCATCTGATGAAAGAGATCATTGAAATCCCAGGAGATTTTTAGAAGTTAGTACCTCACAATTTCAATATTTCTCACACTCATGACATCAGTACTAGTGGTACGATTTTGGTAGTGTCAAGATATTTAGACGGTGTGGATCATCTGGATGCGCAGTTACTAAAAACTGAAAAAGTCTTGCATAAATCTTATCAAAGGGTGCATTGATAAAGTGATTCTCATTACAGTTATGGATTATTTTTTCTCTCTCAGTAACGGGAGAATGAATTCTTCATGCAGTGACTGAGCCTAACTATTTTATTCACAGCTCATAAAACGTGTCAGTTTCATTGTGTCTGTTCACTTTCACACAGTTATATGTTGTCTGACAAGAAACCTAGTTACGTACTTCAAGCAAAAACAGCGGAAAATTCCCATTTCATCAAAATGTAGGTGGAAAGTGGTGAGAACACCCTGATTCTAGTTATGTCAGCCGATTAAACCAGCAATTCATCAGAACTCAGCCTTTCTCTTGGCCGATTGTCTCTGAATGGTTGTTTACGTGACTGTCTGTAAAGCAAAACCGTCTACGGTGGGTTTCCAGAAGTGCACTGGCATTCCTTGACCGACTCACTTGACATTTGCCAGTGCAGCAACTCGTTCGCCTTTTTACGACTAGCCAGCCGCTTACTTTACTTGTTTAGGAAATCCAGGATCAAACATTTTTTTTCGGTGGTGAATATCTCTGCGCGTTTCACTGAATGCACACTTATTCCAATACCTCTGCATCCATAATTCGGATCAGCCGTTACTCTCTCTCTCCCTCTCTCTCGCTCGCTCTATGTCCAATAATGAGAACACAGACTTTGAAAACATGCTAATCGTTTATTTTTCTTCGCCAGAATTTAGAACATCAGCAAATGGAGATTAATCTTTTAAAGGAACAAGCTTTACCAGGGAGTTAAAAAGGTATCTCTCAAAAAATTAAAGCCTCAGCACATTGCTCGATTTATCCTCGAGAGTAAATTCTGTTTGCGACTGACGGCTTAATGTCTCGTAAATATTTAGGTTCATGTACGCACAAACAAAAACCCTACCATCCACGTTCTTGGTGGATCGATCTCTTTCATGGATAATCCGACATCGTGATAACATAGCAAATTAACATGGCAGTTTTGATGACTCAAAAGTAAACAGATTTTACCGTAAATAATCCCATTTCATTATGTAGAGAAAACACCAATAGCGAACAAGCTCGTTTTTGACAGCGTCACCCTCGTGGCTAATAAAATTACTTTTATAGGTTAGAAAAGCATAAAATATGAACAATGTTTACGTGTTAAAACGTGATTGGTTAGTCATAAAATTAGTGTTGCGTAGTTGGGAAAGAAGGGGTAATGTTCTAACTGGCAGTCACACACGGTTTCTGTCGTTGATGTAGCCGGTCGTTTGGGTTCATAATGCTGTTGACTTCACGTTGGAAGTGTATTCTTTGTGGGAGGTGACGATGGCAAACTGCTCTGTTGCTCGCGTTGCAAACCTACTTGAGCAGACCAACACACCAATTTCGCCAGATTTGTATCTCTTGGGCGTAAATGAAACCTAGTTCACTTTCTCGCAGCCCGTGTGCGAATGATTTGCTCAGGTGAGATAGTGAGTAAAGAACCAGACATTTTGAAGAAAACGCTTCTGGATAACGGATACCCCGAAAATTTCCTTCAAAAGAACACAGCGGAGAGAGCAGCGAGACAGACGTTAGTTATCGCTAAGGATAAGGAGTTACACATTCAACTCCCTTTCAAAGGAGATGACACAATCTAGCTGCTTGAAAGAGGCTTGGAAAAGGCAATCGCTCGCACCTTTCCCGCTGCTACACTACATGTCCGCTTCACCAGTAGACCAGCGATCTCAATGAACCTAAAATACAAGTTATCTGTTCTCACCTCATCCACGCTAACCCATTCGTTCGTTTGCTCATGTTCGGCAAGCTGTACAGGTAGAAAGACACGGCATCTATCACAAAGGGTCAAAGAGCGCAAACCAGCTTGGTTGACTACGGGAGGTAGAAAACCCAATACGAGATCAACTGTGAAGCACTTTCCGGACACCAGAAATTACGCAAATGACGACGCTTTCAAAATAGTCTAGGGTTCTTACGAACGAGTCTAAAATCACTCAAAAACAACTTCTAGCTGTGGCAGAGGCTGTAGCGTCCAGATTATTCAATCCATCGTTTTGTTCATGAAAAGTTTTTAAAGTACATAAATCACCCTGGCCGTGAGGCGACACCTACCGTGCAGCTCGGAGCTATCCTAATGCTGACACTTTGGTTGAAATTTGAAGCAGATTGGTCCTGAAACCCACGTTCATTTTTTCATTGGTCCTTTTCCCAACCCCAAAATAACAATATTTCCCCGTGCTATCTTTCCTAACTACGCAACACCAATTTTGATGATTACCCAATCACATTTTAACACACAGACATTGTTCATAATTTTGCTTACGAAAAGCCACAGGCAGCCACATATTGTGATCTGCTTAACGTTGCCACTTCAGCTTGTTTTGATACTGAATAACCGAACAGCAATCTTGATACGGGAGACATTTCAAACCCCGTATCTACTTTGTCCTGAATGCAGTGCTTTGTAATTGGAAATTCTAAGAAAATCGAACGGCTAGCTGAAACAGATTTCGAAAAATTTAAAAATCCAAAAAATAATCAGACTGAAGCTAATGACGAGTCAAATTTGATATTTTAGTTTGATTTCTGCCATTTGGAAACAGGTGTGAATGACAACCTTGACATCTTAAAGCCTAATCTTCCATTTTCTTTTTTAAGGAAAACACTACGTAGCACTAACTGAAGTAGAACTAAGATCTTTTGCATTTATCCTGAAATAAAATTGTTTACCTGGTTCAAGAATTTCCCCGGTCAGTTGGATCACTTGAAGTTGGTTCGTATTCTTTTAGAACAACCCCAGTGGTTATAAGCGAAGACCAAAGGTCCTGCCGGATATGATGGCTTCCGAAACCGGCCAACAAATATCTTCTAATCAAATCAATATTGAGAACCAAACACTGAATGACTCACAAAACAAGAAAGGGGAGTGACAGACCAGATTTGTCTCTGCACACGCGTATGAAATCAGTCGGGATGTGGAATATTCAAGTGGATGCCCATGTGTTCGGGAAGACGAATTGAGCCAAGTGAGCTAAATTACTTGCAAAATTTGTTTTTGAGAATTCAAAGGGGGGGGGGGGGGGTTGGAGAGAAGAATACTCTTGGCTTCGGTTGTGGTGAACGAGCGACACTCAACAGGTCTAGATTGCTTGCTTAGAACTTTGTAAATGGTGCGGAAAGCAGTTTTCACCTCTATTGAAATGTTGGATTGGACAACGTGCGAACACATAGGGCTGGTCATAACCCTAATTGCTGCCGTGTTCAACCAAGTCGGGTGGTATTCACGTACTCTTTCGGGTAAGCGCCCGGTCGTGCACCCACTGAAGTAAGTTACATAGGAACATATGAATAATTAAACATGCGTGGCCGTGTGGTGGAAGATTACATTTTACACTGTTTGATTCACCATGCATCATTATGACCAAAATCTCGTCGTTAAAAACCATGGAAGTGTGGTACGGCTGCTTTATCTTTGTTATGAATCATCAGCGGTGCATGTCCACTGACCCTACAGGTACTGGAACACAGAATGAGCGAAATCGAGTCGACCACCTAACCACCAGGCTATTCGGGCCGACTCTTAGTGGTTGACTGAACTTATACACCACATGATGCGGGGCCCTTCGATCATTAACTCTGGATGGATACGGCCATTTGCCCGTACAGCTATCGACTACTGTGACAAGTGACTTCTCTGCCGGGGTATAACTACAAGGAATACGTTCGCCACAGTTCTTCCATGCTTTATCTATGTGGATTCAACCGTTAATACTGTCTGATGAACCATGTCATGTATATTAAGTATATACTTTTGTATTCGTGTGAATAAGAATAACTGAAAAGTCAGCCTTTACGGAATACTGAAAAAAAATCATTCTCATTTGTGTTTTCAGGACACGATTGCTGCCCTTGCAGAACTTCAGTCCTAAGAGAGCATTACTTTTGTTGCCATCAATTTAAATTCTTACTTCACCACCAAAAACTCAATGTGAGATAATAATTCAGGTACTGGTTGTCTTATATCTATGCTGACTATGCTGACTATGATTCGGACAATGACGATGATTAGGATGACGATCACGACGACGACAATGATGATGGTGATAATAACAATAATAATAATAATAAAAATAATAATAATAATAAAAATAACAGTAATGGTGATGATACATATGGTGATCATACGCCCTACGTTGCCACGAACTTGGGTCACGTAAAAATACAAAAAGCACCGTGTACAGTACGTGCAAATTTTCCAACTAGGTCTCGATATTAATCTTGGGTTTGAAAGTATTGTCCTTAGCCGTATTAGACTGATATCACTTATTTAAGTTGACAGAAACTCAGTGCAGGAAATCTTTGCGTTGTCTCTAATTTCATTGAATCGATGGTCTGAAAGTACTAGCGCTACAACTAGGCATGTTCCGAACCCTAGTTGGGTGCGAAATCTAAATAATTTACAGTCCACATAAAACCTTTTCGAAGTCAGCAAGGTGTGCGGTGTAACTATTCAGGTCACAGTTCAGTGTTTAGATTTGCCCACCTTCTTCTTTGCATGAATTCACCTGAAAAACTTGATTAAATAACACACTCGTTCACATTCGGTTCATCACAACGAAAAGTACCGTATATTTGAGACAGTTTTTTATTAGAATGGCCGTCGATGTTTGGTTTCCTATTTTTTCTACGCTGTCAATATCAGTCCTGCACATCCGTCGGCGGCAGACACAGGCAGATACAGAGGATTCTACGAGCCAGTTTATCAGGAGTAAACTGCTGATAATTTACAACTTGCATTATTCCACAGTCGATTGTCTGCATGGTTTACGTGGGACTACTGAGGCTTGACACCATATATGCAGGGCAACTTAAAAATTCTTGAGAAAGACGTGGTTCTGTACACGTTTTGTTCTCGTACATGCTAGAATAAACGCATAACTATATAAAGGTATACCTATAATAACTACGTATGAGCTAAAAAGAAACCCCTGTCGAACTCTTACAATGAAAAATTCTCTTCTAAATGCAACTCGGGGTAATAAATTTGATCTTATTTACCAGTATAATCATATTTCCTTATTTTGGTGATACTCAGGTTTCATTCCTCAGAATATTTTTTTTTTCTTGGTAATCAAGGTCACCCACTTCCAGCTGTCCCGAGAGCAGTGCAGAATCAACTTAAATGAGAGAAAACTTTTAATTACTTCGTGTCATCCATCGATGCTAGGATGTAAACTGAATTAAATCATGAAACTCGAACTGTATAAAGAGAAAATTTTTAAATGCACCGCAGTCGAGTTTATCAGTACGGAAGTTTCCATTTTCGGAACCACCCCACAAAGCCGAATGATTACATTCTGGGATACAAAAATTAGGCAGTTTTATTTTGATACACACCATTTCCTTAATTACACTGTTGTGCTTGGGTGCATTGGAATGGGGTGTACTCTACATCCACAAAGATCAACTACATTATCAGGGATAACGGACCACCAGACCCTGAAACTTTGAATGAAGAACCACAGAATGTTCCAGTAGGTGAGATGTGATAACGAGCTGGGACGACAATGCGGATTACCGTATACCACTGAAGGAACTGGCGGTGAAGGGGATTCGAATCTCCAACCTGCGATGTGGTATTCAAAAGCTCTGAACCGGTCAGCCATCTCTGATCTCGCACCTGTGTTTGCAATGACCTTTCCAAGGTTATACGCTTCGTTTCCAGGCGAAAATATCCGCTCTAACACAAATCGCCTTCTGGCAGCGTAGGATACCTGAAACGAAATAACAAAGAACATGTTTGTACACCAAGAGTGGTGCTGAATTCGACTGCTCATTTACCTCTCTTTGTTTGTTAATATGCGAATCGAATAAGAGACGGGAATTCTTATTACCGGAAATGCGGGACAGGATACATCGAAAAGTAGGACGTGTTTTCGAGTGGGAGTAAGGGAAAGACAAATCGGTAAGCAACGGATGTGTATTGTCTGAACTTATGTTGCGGACAAAGTGGAGGCACAGTTCACTTTATCGTACAATACGTTTCACAGCCAGTTTCTTTAGGGAGGATTACAGAAGCAGGCCCAATCGAACATTGAAGTCTCGTTTCCAAAAGACGGGAAAAACTATAGGAGAAAAACAGAATCGGACAGGGGGAACATGCTGATGTGACTAGGTGGGTAGAATTAGCCATGGGATCTGAAACAGTTTGACCTTGTTTTCAAGAAAAGACAACAAATGCCACAATTTTCCAACACGCCACGGAATATACGTAAAACGCCACGGATGGCTCTATCAGAGATTGTGATTTATTGTTTCTCCTTGGTCGATGAGGTCGTCGATTTTAGAGGTAGAACTGTTATTAATATTGGCGTTGTCTGTGGAGACTTTTGGACGAGAATGAGTAAACATACCATCCAAACGTTCGAATGGGCTTAGCTTGAGATCGGAGTGGGTGAAAACCGTTCAAGATTTGGCAAGTTTTTTCTGAATATATTAAGATCCGGAAGACAGGATAACATCGTCCGTGTGTTTTAAAAAATAAGCCGTAAAGTTGAATCATCTGGTCGTTGAGTGACTCGCAGAATATGAACCCCAAGCCCAAAGTCAAATTGAGTCGGTAATCTAAGTGTACTATAAAAAGAATCGCTATGAAGTATTCGTGAATTCATATCTCAAAGTTTGGGCCGTCCGGCCCAATGTACAAATAAATCAATGAACAGTTAATCGTCCTTCAAAAATGGAGTGGTAAGCACTCCCAGGTAGGATCGAGAACAGAAATGAACACTAAACAAGGAAGTAGGCCATTATATGAGGCAGGTGGAAAAGGATGATGATTCATGATCAGTGATCGGTGACGATGTGAAATGGCAGTTCAAGTGACGGAATATAAAGTGGAGGGGGGGGGGAGGGAGAGCGAAAATAGCCCACACAAACGAACAACTCCAAGGTTCATTGGATAGACGACAGCGGGTATGAATCATGATTATGAAGGCTTGAACACTAAACGGCAATGCCAATATGCAAATCAGTTGACAAGAAAAGAGCGGCAGAAATAGATGAATACGTAGACTAAACAGACATGGAAACTGCTAGCGGACCTAATGGGAAATATAGGTTGCGTTAGCTGTAATAGTAGTTAGGATCCAGGGTCGATTGATGAGCAATACGTCTAGATAGGGCCAAAATATGAACCGATCCCAGATACGGGTAAAAGAAATGGATGACTTGGAAACGAGGGCTAGTAAACTTCTTGCTCGATAAACTGGTGCACCGGGGTGTGTGGATGTCGGGTCCAAGTTCCGTCCATTTGATCCAGATAACTGAGTCAAAGGCAAAATATAATCGGTGTTGGAGATGTCCTCCAAGAAATTAGTGGAAAGGTACATACAGACAGCACGGGGTTGGCAACCGATGTTTCGTTCCGACAGAACATTTTCACAATCAAAGAGGGAGACCTTTAATCAAGCATTCTGATGATTCTTGGCAAGGATGATTCAGCCGGATGCCGAATAACATTTTCATTCTACAGTGAACACTTAAATGAACTACATAATTCTACCAAGAAAATTGTTCTTACTTAAGCAAAATATCGAGCATCAAAAGCGCAGGCTGACATTTACTACTAGAAAACTGGAAACCCAAGTTTACGAGTGTCAAGGGATTTATTCTGATTTTGGAAATCCTTCTTTATCTACCACCACTTATCCCTCCTCTAAGAAAGCTCTACGCTCAAATGTATGTACCATGGTTTTTCGACATGCTGGTCAATTTTCTAAATAAATTCTATGGTTTATATTATGTCAGTGACAATGAAAGAGCGCAGGCAGTTCAATAGAAATTCTTTCACTCTCAGGGGGAAATTCGGTGTCGCAGCAATTCCGCTTCTGTCGCCGTTGCAGTAAACTGAAATGCGTGTTATTTATGATGCAAGCTTTAATGATAGTTATTGGATTGGTTCAGTTAGACAAATATGAAGTGATGTCAATAGGTGGTAACAAAAAAGGTAGGGAAACAATTGTAATGCAGGTTTAAATCAGGACCGGATGCGAATTGTTTTTCACTTGGTTATGTCGGCCACAAGACCAGGCGACTGTATGAACCTATCCACGACCATCACCCCGATTGGTTGAACACTGCAGTAAATAAATCGCTCACTGGCGCCTTCGTTTCACATGTGGTTCAGTCCAACCACACAGTAAAGTTGTCCAACATTTTTCGTGCCCCGCAAAAGGTTCGGAGTTGACAATCAAGACCAGTAAAATGTCTCATCTTGAACATAGTTGCGGCTGTCGGCATCCGCCCACGCAACCGCCCTCTGTGTGCTCAAAATCATTTGTGTGCTCTTAAGCTGCCCTGGTCCACCCTGCGCCCCACAACAGGACACAGATCAGATGAAAACTGACATATTGCTTGAAAACCAATTCACATCCGGTCTTAATTATATATATATATATATATATATATATATATATATATATATATATATATATATATATTTCACACTCGTCTCGTTTCAGACTGTGTATCAAACAAAGCATGGTACAATTGGGGAGGAAGGAGTAAACCGTCCGAGTCCATGATGTTTGTGGCCGCAATGCTGCCAGGTTTCTCAGGCCAAAGCAAGTGGTCTTCCTGAAGATCCACAACTGGAGCCTTTAGCAATCCAAAGCTGGACCCGCAAGGCACCAGGACGAAACGTGGGGTCCGTACTCCACTCGGGGCCAGTGACTGATTAATCAGTTCATACGCCCTTCGGATGAGGCTGAACATTCTGGGTGCCCAGTGCACCTATTCACCACAGATGCCGGACATTCACTTTCGTCCTTTCACTTTAGTGGGAACACCTCCGCCACGAGAAGGCCGTGAGTAGGACTTCCTCAGCAGAGGCTGCGTTAGACTCAAGGTTAATTGGGAACATTTCGAGAGGCTTTCGGGACGGCTAGCCATCTCGGAACCTAAGACACACACCCCCGACCATACTGAGGCATCCATAGGGGTTGTCGAAATACAAGTTATGAATCATTTTCCTCATTATTGATTTCTCTTTTTCCTGAATTGCTTGTGGTGTGCCAGCGGAGGATGGAAATATAAAATTTTGCATGGCCCAATATATTTTACTTTGGTTTTGTAGTGATCTTTGTTCTTGTCATAGGTTTATCTGAGTCTTAAGTTATAAATTAGTAAGTTGTCAAATACGTATTGTCCTAAACCTACGAACGAAAACTTCACCAAACGTTGTTTTCGTCGCTGATGAAATTGGTCCTCCCCGAATCAGTTCATTCTGCAGAAGTATCGACCATCTGGGTTCCTCTAGGACAAAATCAAAAAATTCAAACAGAGAATGCCTTGATATCTGCCGGCACAACAGGTAACTCGTGGTGGACGATAGGTTCCCGGAGGAAAAAAATCTGCTTGTAATGGCCAGGCTGTAAGCCGCCGTAAGGTTGTTCAACTGCTGTAAGCGGCGATGCCTGTTGATACAATTACAGAGCTTCGGCTCGTGGATTTTCTCCTACTTTTGATTTTTTACAGATTGAATACATGCAACGCCCCCCGGCAAAAGGATCGCTGGCCCTTGTATGTTACATATTTCTTTCGAAAACATGACACTCACATCAAGATCACATGATCGAGGTCCGTTATATCCACTGTGCCTTCGCTACGTTGAAACAAAGATTCACTGAAAATCATAACATTCCATCCTTTAGGGAAAGACGAGATAGATATCCGTTCCCAAGCATATCAGACATGTCTGTCATAAACGTTTCTCGGAATCTTTACTTGAAGGACAGCAAATATTTCCTTTTATTCGTGGGAAATACGGTGTCACAAAGAAAAAGCGGCATGAAAACAAATAACATCAGACTAGGTTATTTGTATTTTATGCTTTATGACCAAAAAATGTCCACAGATGAATTACCATAGCTCCTGAATGAAGGTGAAAAACGTAATCTGCTTTAGTCCCAGGTGGGTCTAAAGCCCGTATTATGAACCTGGCCAGAAAAGTCACTTGTTGCAATCACAAAAAGATTTCAGTGGCATGGAAAGTTGTTTAGGCCATCGATTTGTGCTATGAGGTCTACGGTGAGATTTAGAGAGCGCTTAAGAAAATGGAACCCATTATAAGAAATTTGCAAAGAAACCCATTCTGATGATTTTAAGATTGAAAAATCTTTTATGCCGGTTGATATCGAGAGCTTTAAACAATGAATAGTATCGCTGGAAGAACGTTATAGACGATATCCTGAACAATGCAAAATCTTCTGGGCCCAGAACAAATATTTACAGTCTTGCAGTGTAAGTTCTTCCAGGATGACATTTTGTAGGGTTGCATGACACGTTATTTGACAGAGAATTTTGGACACCTAACAGTTGTAAAAGTACCCATTTGTTTGTTTTATGCTTTTATCATAGCGAAAGCCCCGACAGTTTGGTGGTTCAACTTTTACAATTTCTCACATAGAAGCCCAAATTTCAATGGGATTGAGGAATTACACTGCGTGTAATGATGAAGTTACTGCACCTCGTCCGCAGTGGCCCCTGGAGGCCAGGGTTTCACGCTGTATGAAGATGATAAACTAAGTCTAAGAAATAGCTGCTTCCATCGAATCTCGATAAGACCTGTAGACTGCTCACTATACGGTGATAAGGTTAATAATTACCTAATACTAATAGGCTTCCTCCTTATTGATTTTTTTTATCATACAACAACGACACCATACTTCGGCTGTCAATCACAGGTTGTCGAAAAACGACAATGGCGCGCTACTACCGCGGGCTTTCTTGGGTACTCAGCATTCAAAATGTGATCAGGGACATTTGGGTAATCCGTGAGAAAAAGCAAAGGCCACATCACTGCACCCGCTTGAAAAGATAGTAAGCCGAACGAATTGATGGTCGAGCAGTACTCCGGGAGCCATTGCGTAGCAAAACATCCAGCTGCAAACCAGAGTCTATGTTTCTTCTATCCATCGTCAATTACGAAAACTCATCCTAAATCTCTCGTGAACCTAAATGTTATCGCTTATTTGTATAACATTACTTCCGCTAGTGTAACCGTCGTAGGTGAAAACCAGATCTTAGGGCTTCTCTGATCCTTTTATTTATCGATGTTCATCTCACCAGATGCACAATCAAAATGAATCGCTCGGGGACTCTCAATTAAACTATGTATGCATCAGAATCGCTAAGTATAATGTGTCGCAGAAAACTGCAAAATTCATCCAATCAGTAAAATAAAAGTCTTTTGATTGTGCTCGAGGGAAATTTTACTCGAGAACCAGTACTCTCTCAACGAACGTGGTAAACGCTCTGTCCCAAAATAGGCTCACTGAAGTACCGAGAACACCGACTGAAATGGAATACAATTCGAAACTGTGCTCTCCTCGACCGTGATGTGCAAGCATTTAAATAGGTAATAAATTGACTCTAAGTAATATCACTAACAGTCAGCATATTACTGCATCTGTCGTCATAAAGGGACCACTTTTTGAAGTCTAGGCGTTTTCGCGTAAAAAGTCTGTTACCCCATAATAATTCGCAGACGAAGTACGAAGTAAGTTCAGCTGGATCATGAAAATGCGGAATGGGACAGTGAAAAAGCACCGTGCGACATGGCAAGTGGGTCTTAGATGATGTCCTGCCTGGAAACCTCAGATTCCTGTGATGTTATCAAGCACTGTATGTTCGTTGTTGGGAAATATATAAATGATCTTGCAGAAATTACAATAAAGAAAAAGTACGAAAACACTGAAGGTATCATGCTGTAGGAGTCTTGGTTTCACAAAGATATAGCAGATGAAATTATACGCATAGATGGTTTACACGCGTTACAAGCCGACCGTCGCACGAGTCTTTAAAATCGCCAAGGTGGAGTTACCAACTATGTGAAAACAAGATGGAACGAGACAATGAGTTTGGTTTAAGATTGCTCTACCGAAAAGATGAGCTGCCACGTTATCAAATGCAAAGAATATTTCTCGAGTGGCTTTCGCCCAATACTTATTGGTAAGGTTCAACTAACCCCAGATACAACTGCAAATGAGATCAGGGTATTTCCTGATCTCCTATCGACTTCAGTTATCCGGAACTTAAATGATTCGGTGTATATTTGGTGGCTATTTCAGCAGATTTAACATAAGTTTCATCGTGACACTTGGTGTCAAATTTAGTACATTTCCCCGCTAGAAATGGTGCTTGCCTAGATTGTTTTCGCGAACAAAGTAAGGTTATTAATGGTCCAACAACGTGCGCAACTGAGCAGTTCCGATCACTGCACTCCGAACGTTTATCCAACTACCTATAACAAGAAGATTCGATAAGCATTATTCAGCCGAACATGAAGAATTGTCAAACAGTGAAGCTGCTCTCCTGAAAATCCAGCACATTTACGCACTGTTTTGAATTCCACCGATTTTACCGTGTTTTACAATCAAAATCCCTCAATTTTTTGAGAAACTTACTGACCGTCCTATTCTGTGTTCTCAAATTTGTTGTTCGTTTGAAACTACCTATTTGTAGACCGATGGATTTTCCTCTCCTTTAATTTAATAGTTATTTGAGAGGAAGGAACAGGCCTGTCTATAGCAGCACTACTGAGCCTCTTCAACTCGTGCCCACGGCTGTTTGGAAATAGCTAAGTACACTGAAGACCAAGAAAATCTCAGGTCCGGATAGTTTATCCTCCGTTGTCTGGACTATAAAAATGCTTTCGGCAGTCTCGGTAGGTCAGTGCTCTTCAATCTACTGTCCGAATCAGAAGTCGATCAGAGCTTATACAAAATGATTCTTGACTATTTCACTGACCGGACTCAGTCTATGCCCTTTAATGGAATGACATCTCCTCCATTTCCTCTCAGTGGTGGTGTCTTACAGGACGATATCTTTTCACCACACTTCTTTTACTTGTGCGTAAAACAATTAAATACTCCATTTTCATTGATTTCATTCAGATCTGCAGACGACATCGTTTTTGGATATGAGCATCTCAGACGAGAGGTCACTTTCATGATCGGAAGCAGACTAGTAGATATTGTAAATTGATCCTGTTCCCGTTCTCCGGATTTGAACCTCAGGATGTGTCGTCTTATTTATCATCCGAAGGATCAAATCAAAATAATATTGACAGACTCCCTCTGTTTTCTGTACGCAGTGAGCATATTTCTGCATCGTCTACAGTCAAATACCTTTGTGTTTCACTTGCCGACAGTCTGTCATGGTTTATGCACACTAGTGAAGTGTTTTACAAAGTTAGAAAGCTGTCTTTCTCTCTCAGACTACGTATGCTCTCCGTACGTCGTAAATGCATTTCAGAATTGGAAACCGCTTTCATTATTCCCTACTAACTTTATTGCTCTCCAGTAGTCTTACGTGGTTCGCTGATAAAAGACTTCCATTTGATCATAGGACCCATAAAACACATCTTTGTATGTAGTGGCATATGTAGAGTTGCATTTGTTGACACCATCATAAAGAAACACTTTTGTGCTTACAATATTTTTTATTTCCCAAATCCTCTCTGATTCTCATCATCTCCTACGCAATGAACTAACAAAGACTATCTACCTCCTCTACACGCTCAAAGTTTAAACTACTGTCCACCCGCACTTCTGCATATCGTAATTCTGTTTTGCCAGATCTCACTCGTATACTTTATGATCGCAGAAAGTTCTCTCAGAACTACGAAACAGCCTAAATGTCGAACAGTAATCCGTTTTTACTCTGTTGTCCCTGATTGGAATTGTGCATACGTTGTACTACCTTATCCATAGAAATGATGTGAAAGGCAGAAAATCCATCCTTTTGAGTGCATAGAGCAATTACTGATTTGACTTGATACGACTTGAACTAATTCCCCGTACACGATTACGTCATTCTCGAAAAAGATTTCATCGTGTTAGAAACACAAGATCAAAAAAGAGATCAACTACGTCAAACCGATTGTAGCTTTCGGAAGTATTCCCGCCGCGCACAATCTAACGGTTATTTCTGCTAAAACTGAGTCAGTTTTTGATTCCATCATAAATGTTCTCCTTGGTTTGGAACATCGAAATGTCTGTCAGAAAAATTGTTCCCTATAAGATTGTGAATATAGCAAGCAGTGAATTGACTCAATTTCAATGAAGCTAACAATGCTAACGTGGGCCTTTTCATCTCAGACAGTCCGGTCCATCAAGAATAGTCTTTAAGTAGTATTTCTGCGCGCTCTAATTAGACTGAGATATAAAAGCTATATGCCTGATTTGCTTATGCATTCTACCGTTGTATCCCAGTTTAGCAAGCGTAATCATTTAACACGCGTGCTTCGTGATTCAGAAAAACACTGGTTCCTAATTCACTGTCTTCCGTTGTTCTCAGTCTATCTCCCTCTGCTTGGTTGGTTAGACAGGCTAGTGATACAGGGGTTCGCACAGGCGCGTACACGTGTGTCGGACTGTGTTTTGGTGTGAACCGGATTTTGACATCCCGTTTTAGGCTGTCGTTCACGAGAAAGGACAGTCAGTATTGAACCATATACCCTACAAGTGTCCACTACTGTTTATATTTCTGTATGCACATATACCGCGCTTTCGAGTGAAGCTCTGATAGGATCGTATCGAACGGGGCGACATATTTCGATCAGCTGTGAAAACTCGTGATCAGGCTAGGATGATAACGTTTTCTCCACCCCCACCCCCCCCCCCCTCATCCCTTCGCGAGGCCCGCGTCTCCTACCCAATGAATACAAAAGGACTTTAAACGGCACCTGAAGACAGGCAAACACAGTGTGGGAAAACAGCGTAGCACAATTGGACGCGTGCAAGTTTTTCCTTGTCCTTTTTACTTTATCAATAGCTCCTGTTATATTTCGTTTCCTTGAAATGAAAAAAACCAGTTGGAAAATCAAAACAAATCCATAGTTCCTAGTGAACCAGCTCTTATGGCATCCGTAGTAGTTTAATTAGAACGATCAAATGTGGACTGACAAGAGAAGATCTGACACGATTTGGATAAATGTCCATGAGTGAATCAATAAGTACATGGATGTAACGCACATACAGGTCTACATCCACAAGAACGCATGTGTATACATACACCAATAATACACACATACAAACAAACTTCATGCATACATACATATATGCATGAATACTTATGTATTTGCTTTGAGCAGATAGACAGAAAAACTGGCGGGAAGGAACTTATTTGTCTGCAGCTGTTCGATATGAAACAATCAGCATCACCAACGATCTCTATGAATAGTCCAATAATGGATCAAGTTTGTTCTCTTTAGAAAGTCCCTAGAACAGTCTATCTCCTGAAAGTACCGACGATCACTCGGCAAGTTTAGTAAGAAGCTCTTGCTAGTAGACACGAGGTGCCTTGATCTCGATATAGAGTGGAAAAATCAACCGTATATTTTGCATACAAAATATGGTGGTGAGCATCGTTGCTTATTCGCTTGCACTATTCGCACCGGACTAGTCTAACCACAATAGCTCGGCGGGTAGAGCAATTGCCCGTTTAGCGGAAGGTCACCTATTCGATTCCGGCTTACGGCGTTGGACTTTTGGATGCAAAAAATACCAGTTGATTTCCCATCAACGAAAAGTATTTTGTTTCGAGACAACCTACAGGGGATATATAAATTAATGAAAGTAGTGAGAAATGATCAATTTTCTTAAATCTTTCATTGTTTATAAATGCAAATAACGTTGTCAATAATCAACGCATTTCGCTTTCAGAGATCAGCCTTGAATTCTTCTGCAGCACCCAAAAACTAATGTTATCTCATTTCATCTATTTTTTGTTCAATGAGGTATTGCCTCATAACCCTTTCAAACCCCTAGTTTATCACGTGGTATCTTTCATGAGACCACCTTTTCAGATGCTTCTTATTCGCTGAGTGATTTGTGCACGGAATATTTCAACTTCTGCGATGTTTGTCATGCTTAAATAAAGGAACAGATTATATAGAATTCATCAGTATCCAAAAATGAGTTGTAAATGCAATGTAAAAATAATATACGTCTATCGAATTTGCAACCAAGCTTTATCACGATTGTCATCGTTCTAGACGTGAGTAAAACGAATATGGGACGGGGAATTGCCTGTTGTTTCAAATCCCTCTGGATATACACGAGGTCACGGGGATCAGCGGCAAGTCTCGAAAACCGCATGGTAGCGAAAAAGTTTCAACGGAATTTGGTTTTCTAAGACTTGATTGTCTGTCTGTTTCGAAGCACCTGTTTATTGAAAACCGTCTCAGCCGCACTGCATGCATGATTTCATTCTGGTGACTAAGCTTGACTTAACTGGACATTCTGAACACCAACTTCAACTTACCTGAAGGCTTTATCAAACTCCGGGAAGACAGAGTCTGCTCTTTTATGACTTACATCAATAAATACGGAATAAAAAATAGCCCGACTAGAGAAATTTCCGTTAGTGATCCTGGATGAACAACCTCTTACACCGGTATCCACTACACGAAATAATATTCACTCGCTTACCACTATTAAGTGAATAACTTAATATCCCACTTAATTTACTATTCACGTAGTCAATGCACGTGACAGCTACATCGCTCGAGGCACGAGTATGCACGCATCCTCATCCTGCGCGACTAAACGCCATATCATGAACCAACCAGTCGTATCACTGTTCGAACATTTATGGGTTGTAGCTATTGTATATGTCCCCGTTCACTTGAGGGTACAAAATTTACCTGTTTGAGGCGGGAAGGTCGATGTGTATTGCGTACAACGCAAACACCATTGTGACAGTCGGCTAACTTCTGAACACAATATCCAAAATGGTCACCTTTACTATTCCCGAAATATCCCCTTTAACCTTCCATGTTGGTAAAAGCAGTCCCCAGAAGACATTAGCCATCAAAACCATATAAATAATGGCTACATTAGAAGACGGACTTGTCTGCGGTCAGCTTTCCCCTCTAGGTTATCCAGGAAAACCTGCCTCTGTCGTTTATTAGGTCTGCATCTCAGAGCTTTGGAACGGAATCGATTCAGTTCAGTTCGGCTTTTCCATCCATCAAACTGGCAATTCCGTGTACGGGTTGCGTTTGTAACTTCGCAGTACTGACTATCAGAGACCAAAATGAATAGAAGTAAAAAGATAAGACGGGCAGAAAATATTAGGACAAAAGAGGACTCGAGTACAACCTTATCACAAACTCTGTTATCTGGCCACTTCACCCAATGCCCTGAATCATCTGAGGCACGGATCCAAAGACTAGTCATCAACCGGCCATCTCCACCCGCTCTCTAACTATAAGCTGCCTTGTATGACAATGTTAGCCGAGAAACTCTATCGGCGAGCTTGCGTAACACATATTCCGAGGACATTATTCTATGTAGATTAAGCCCAAAATCAGAATTGCTCATATAGTGTCCCATCATATTCGGACAATACTACAAAGATACCGATGCTCATATATCGACAACCCGCCCAGAACAGCCACGTTTCTAAGCCGTATAAAGTACGGATATAATTGCCGCAGTATAAACTAGAACCTTGGTGGTTAGACGGATGTCATAACAACGCCACGGATGGTTCACACTGCCGAAATGCAAAAGTGCCTTTTGTCTTTACGACAATACTTCATGCGATATCCGACCACTTGACGATACGTAACTGCCCAGGTAAAGAAACTTATTTGCTTAAGCTAAGCCTCCCCCTGCAGGAAAAAATGTTTAGCGTAGGGTCAGCGCCTGAGTGGAGAAAGAAGGTGCAGATGACAACATCAGCAATGACAGATTTAAGGTTCAGAAAACACCAGTGGCAAAAGTTTTGAAATCCAAATAGCGGTACAAACTATGGGGCGCAATGTTCCACTTCGTCATTATCGTTCTGGAGTATTTTGAATCCACCTTACCTGATTTGTGTCAAGAAAGTTTGCAACTGTATAACTATCAACATTACTTGGATTATTGAGAGCAGCTCTCGACTTGTAGTGAGCAGGCTGTTAGCAGCCATATTGGTGTTCTGTCAACGTAAGTTCAGGATCCTGTTGATGCTCTTACTAAGCCTTGGGATCATGGAGTTTGTTGTCTGTGTTTTGCAGATGAAGCATGAGTAACCCCCACGGAGGAGCACCGGTCCTTGAATGCTACAGACTGTCACCCTGTTCTTACCAAACCTGACACAATTTTAGATCTTCTGTGCACTTCTAGATTGCTTCTCAATACTTTCAGCTCTCATCTCGTTGGCATGTAGTTGCACTGCAAGTTGGTATTCCCAGTGAACTCGTTAAACTAATCCATCCAAAAGGTGAGTCATTCCACTTCTTGTGAAGGTAAAGGGTTACAAAAACCCAGACCATTGTTCACGTGACAGTAAATGAGCGTTCCGTATGTCATTACTGATAAAGTGAATATTTCGATTGGCACGCTTTCCTAGATCACGTTGCATCCACCGTTGTTAGGCATCATTCTGATCTTATAGATCGATTGCTGCATTTTTATCAGGGCATTTTTTGTGAGGCTCACCAAAACGGGTTGATGAGAACACCAAGCAGAGCAGGAGTTTGAGATCGAAGTTCACAACCACTCCGTGAAGGATTGTTTGTGAAATTTTGAAAATCGAGATAACTTTCTAATGGGGAGCGATCGTAGAGAAACCCAATTCAAACAAGCGCAAAACTTATGACATTTTTACATTTCACACACTGAACAAATGCTTTCACCGTTACCAAATCCAAATCCGCCTTTTTTCTGTATCGAAGCAGGGGTGTAGTTCGACTCTTAATGATAACTGATCCCAGGTGCCTTACAGAGATCGAACTTTTGAGTTGTCCCGCTGAACTTTGAATGGCGAAGACTCAAATTGGGGGGAAAAAAGTATTCCGCAAAAAGCTTTCCGTCATTTCGTTCCTTCCTTAAATACAACTTAGTAATTGTTTTGCAATCTCGCGGAGAAATCAAGGAAAACCTTCCCCTTAATTACTATCACATTTGTGTGAAATAAAATATGGAGAAAAATGTATTATACCGATCTATCAACAGTGCGGATTATTCACAATTCGCTCTTGCCAGGGACGGTACAGACTAGGTTTTTTCTCGTAAATCCCGGCCAGTTTATCGTAGCGTTTCAAAACATTCTTGAGTAGCCAATACGGTAATTTTTCGGTGAAACGTCATCTTGAAACAATCCAATGTTTGCTTTACTCCACGTCTGATGGTTAGGATTAAGGTATGTCATAAATTGTGGAAGTTGGTACTTACTTCGTTTTCTGATAGTTCGAAAAATCTCGGACTAAAAAAGCGAACCAGGTATTCATGTGCCAAATTTTGATTGTCTAAACTCCTTTTCATTTACGAGTATATGTTTTCGAAGGAAAGTAGTGAGCGAAAATCAGTGAGCACATGAGGGACATTGAGACACATTAGTTGACTTAATGAGTGAATCACCAACTGACTGACTGATTGAGTCACTGTGCGAGTGAGTGAGTGAGTGAGTGAGTGGGTGAGTGAGTGAGTGGGTGAGTGAGTGAGTGAGTGAGTGAGTGAGTGAGTGAGTGAGTGAGTGAGTGAGTGAGTGAGTGAGTGAGTGAGTGAGTGAGTGAGTGAGTGAGTGAGTGAGTGAGTGAGTGACTGGATGACCGACTGACTCACTCACTCACTGACCGACTTACTAACAATCTACTGATTGAGGTTTTCTTCTTGACTTTCTGGTAAATGTATCATTGGTTTGGTGACATTCTGACAGCCGGAATAATTTGATGGTATATGGTGGTGCATAAAGTTGGTTTTTCATTTCACAGCTCTCGTCCAAACAAGGGAAACCGATTCGAACTTCAACTTTTGTTTGCTATTATGAAACATAAAAAGCCTCGAAAATCGGATCCTGTGCGACCAAGCCTTTCCAAAACTCTTCTCGTATCTGTTATTGCACTGGTGGCACGTCAACCTCAAAGATAAGTTAACCTGAGAAGACCACGGTAGAAATATGTCCTGCGAATAACGCTAATGTAGTCTAGAATCTGTTGTTTGTGTGAACTTTCTCCTCTTTATTCTACCATCATCATCCCTATCCCGCCAAACTGGTTTGCTAAACACACATACAAAAGTGCGATCGGATCGTTAGTGAACAAACAGTACCATAGTTCGGGTATCAGGCTCATTTATTGACTATCCAGTTAACACGAAATTGACTAGTAAGTAAGAAATGTAATTTCTTCAGTCGGTTGTATGAAGAAGAATGCAAAATATAACATCTTCGGGCTTATTTCCACTTTCGTCTTTACAACTTACTTGGTCATATTAGTCGAGAAAAGCGCCGGATTTAAGAATTACATTCTGCGAAAGACTTGTCTGTGGTTAAGCTTGTGGTTTGTCAGAAGGGAAGAACAATTGGCATCTTCAGTAGAGCATTCATTAAGAAATTCGTGGTAACTCTATCAGTAATTAGAATGATGATAATACGAAAAGTCATCATTTCGCGAGAGATGGGCTGTCTGGTTTCCACACTCTATATCTTCTGAATCTAAGTTTGACGAAACGCAGATAGTGTGACTTGAAATAGCACAGAAAAGAGATGGTTGCCAGAAACGAGACAAATCGTTTACTACATGGCGACTACTTTCAGTCTCAGTGCTATGAATGTCATCAAACATGTCTGATGTGACGTTTAAAGCTGTCTTATTTTATAAACATATGAGATGGTTAGTTTTTACTCGTAAAAAGCAGAAAATCGGCTTCATTGTGGCCCACAGTCGATCACCTTATCCTAACAATTAAAACATCATGATCACAAACCGTAATCATCCATGATATCATCGGTTTCATTGATCAGTTGAAGTTCAGACTGATCGTGGAAGGTTTGAGTGGTTCGTTTCTGGATGAACAGCATCCATAAGCCCATTGGAAAAACAATTTTCTTCTAAATTGAACGTAGTCAACAAAAGGGAAGAATTTCGCGCCAGCTGTTGGTGGATTTCCTTCGAATTAATTTAGAACATTTGTGTATTCGATGTTTTGGAACAGAGTATCGAGCAAACGGAGGGGCCGATCTTCGCTGGCCAAAACTAATCATGATTTAATTATGATTATGCCCATATATCTTAATGCTAAGGGGGTAATGGGTAATATTGCGATACTATTTATGGATGACGTAAATTATTTCGAGAAGCATCCTTTTGAAGCAAACGGTTTTAACTAAAAGCTTAATTTCATGAAGCGAAAATACTGATCCCTGGGAGAGAATAGCCTCTGGGCAGCGAACATGCATTGACTCCAAAGAAGGTAAGTGCGCGTTCAGAAATTTTACTTGCGGGTACGATCGAAATTCGAAACAAAAAATATTTTTTCCCTTATGTGCTTTACATTCGGAATATTTTTCACACAAAGTAAAATTACTGATACCTGATTGTTTTTTGCGTTATCTTTGCAATTTTTTGCGCGGAGTCGAAATTACTTGCCCATGGTTAACATTACTAATTTTACTAATTTTCAACAGAGAAAATTTATTGAACCGCAGAATATGAATAATTAGCAGGCATTAATACTGATCCTACAAGGAACAACCCCATTTGTGTATGTATTGATCATATTCCTGCTTACCACAAACATGCAACAGCAATACAAACACATCCAGAGAAAAAAAAAGTATCATCGGATGGTTTATTGGCGATCTCGCTGTTGACGGTAGGGTTACAAGAAGGAAGCTGTTGAAATTTTAGGAATACAGGACATTGAAAACCAGGTCAAACCGAAACGAAGAAGGCAAGACTGTTGAGGACAAACGTATCTGAGCAGCCAAACATGTCATGTCTGTGGAACATGCAAAAAACGTTTATATAGTCCGTTTTCCAAACCGCGCTGCAACAAAATTGATCCTCTAACTGCCTGAGCGTTTTGGCTGCATTCTGGCCAGATTTTGTGACCACTGACTTGATTCTTTTGCACATTATTCCCGTTTTGGCTGCTCCGATTGTTCCGTTTGACAGCTTGATCGGTGGCCCATCACCTGAACTTACTTCTTGGTTGCCAAACATCCCACCACATCCTCTCTGCTAGTTCGAATACTTCCTTTTGTCTGTTACGGGATCCTTTTGGCATATTCATCCTCTGTCCCTTGGTCTGTGCCACTCGACTAGATGGCCCGATCGGTCTGATATTCGCATCGTCCTGTTGTTCCAGCATTCGCCACTACAAATGAGCCTAATCAGTTTAACGTTCAGCTTGTTTTCGCGAAGCTGAATAAATGCCCACTCATGACAGAAATTTTTCACCTCGCTATTGAACGAGGGAGTGATACCGTCATGATAGTGGATTTTGTAGATTTATGCCGTTCCGAATTTTGTTCAGAAGTTTCTTGCAGAAGAACCAGTGTTTTTTGCATTCTTCATGTAAAAATGGTGTTATAACGAGAAACTGTGGACAAAAAACTAACACAAAGGAAAATGGACATTCACGTGACAATGAGACTTGTTCTCGCTTGTAGGTGGTCTGATTTCTTGCAAAGGAAATAGGGCTTATTCACGTTCTTCATGTAAAAACGTTTATGACAAGAAACTGTGAACAAATATCAACATAGTCGACTTGGATAACGGTATTATGTGAGTATTGATATAAAAGAATTGTCAAAGATTATTGAATAAATCCGGAGATACTCTTTCTGCTTAGAATCTTAGACGCCGTTACAAAGAAGGATGACGTGAGGTGAGCTGCCTAATTTTCTGACCGATCGAAGGCCAGCATTATACACCTAATCGAGGTGATCAGCTGGTGCAATTGAGAAGATACTCGAAAGTTCATCGTGATCTGTGTCTTTCGATTTGCTTTCCGTGCTCTGACGTTAGACTGGGGTCCAGTAAAAAGGAAAATCCATGAAACGAAAATCGAAAAGAAACTCATTCTACGGTTTTGCTACTTTAAAGTATATACCGAATAAATGAGTATTTCCAGGGAAGTACGATTAACATTTCCACAGACGCACCGCTAACAACAAAGTAGTTCTCCCAGAAAAACTTTGTTGTTCGTAGTGTCATAGATACTAATAACTCCGTCTGGATAATCGTGGTTTATTCTATTTCATATCAGTCAGTATAATTAGTTTTACAAACTAAGTTACTAGGATGAATTTATTTTCAAATTCCATATCATGAATATGGTTTTCTGAGCTCTAAAGTCTCACCCTAGAGCACGGAATGTACATCAAAAGTCAGAGCAGATCACGATAAAATTCGAATTTTGCCGATGTCGAAAAAACCGCCACCCCAGTCAAATCAGGGCATTGATGGGGAAAAATAAACTGACACAGGCGCCTCAGGCTGCAGCATTTCATGACGAGGAACTAATAATTCTGAGAATAACATTTGTATTTGAATGTTACCATGTACGAAACGAAGGGTAGTGCGCTCACCTCGAGCCTCGGTAATGAGACTGGATACGGTTTTCCCATACTTTTTGACTTGTAAACCTTAGTGGTTTGATTGATTTTGGTAATTCGGGTAACCTAGAAAATATCTCAGCTCAGATAAATTCATTTCTCGTCTGATACGCAGCGTAGGATGTACTGTTGAAGAGGACGTCCGGTTTTTACTGTTTACTCTGTTATTTTACGCTTCTGTTACAGATGTTCACGATTTTTCGCCCAACTCGCCCCCATAAACTCCCATTATCTCCCTAATTATTTTCACTTTAGATGAAAATATTTGCTCTACATCTGCACTTAAGCTTCAGTTGTTAGCCAGCAACATTTAGCTGACCAGTTGTAGTCTTCTTCTGTTGCGTGGCTGACTTACTGCTCAACTTATTATCAATGCAATACCGCTTCAAGAGATCCTGTGTCCTTGCTTTCTGTTGTCCGCCTAACGGGCCACAATGACAATAACAAATTCTAAACCTGCGTTGTTTAATCAGTCAGTCCCGATCCACTGAAATCCTTCGTTTCCGGAGTAGTTCTAAGGTGGAGCTTTATGTGGAAATTATTGTCACTTGCCAAATTTGTACCGAAACAGTACATGCATCGAGGAACACGACTTGTAAGCGAAAATGTTGCCGGTTATTTTATACTCTGGCCACTACAATCCCATTTGCGTGAAAACAGATTTAGAAGAACGGTAATGTGCGGACATCTCGCTAAGTTGGTAGAAAGAGATAAGGGTAGCCGAGGGTGGATGAGTCACCTCTAACCAAACGGCTTTCTACGGTTACTATTCTTTTAATTTGTTGTAATCAATTCATAAGCAATAAACCACTTTTCGGCCAATCTGGCTTTATGAAAGCTATCTTGAAAGCTTTCCTTCTTCATCTCAAAATGGGATAAGCGAACTATATCATCTTCACTCTATCCAGTATTTCTGGTCTTCTGTCCGATTTCCTTGTGGATATACGCGGATATTTACCCATCGTGTGTCAATATATTTCATCGCATGTTGCAACCCTAATTAGCCAGATTCCCTGATATTGCACCTATGCTGTGCGCAATTCGGGAAAGTCACCTCAAATTCCATAAAAATATCTACTCATTCGAAGCCTAATACCATGAAAATGGTCACTTTGAAGGGTCCCATGATCTTAAGAATAGAATGACGAACACTTGGCAAACGGCAGTTAAGTGATAGTTAGGAAGAACTATGAAATTTTGGGGTTCAGTGACCGAATCTCTCGGAGCCACCGGTCAACAATTCTGTACTGCTGCTTCCAGTTGACCTCGTCCTACCAGTAGGACTACGGCACCATTGACACTAGATAAATAAGATGAAAATAAAAAGAAGGAATATTATGGTATTTTATCGCTTTACCCTAGCATATTTTTTTCGCAAATAAACGTGCAGCTGTATTCGTACGTGTCGGTCGAAAGTGTCCAAGGCGTTTATTTGAGGTTTACTATCGTCCTCATTCTCGCTTTAGAGTTCAGTCATGCACTCCAAGTCTGACCGTGCCGTGGGGTATTATCACGTGATTTAGAATGCACCAAAATGATGTCTCGCAAGTTGAAATGGGATCGAATTCGTAGCTACCAACCGATTAATAGCCATGCGGACACCAGCCGTTTGATGTCTAGCTTATGATAACAGATATGCAAACAGAAGTATATCTATCCTGAAAGGGCATAACCAACAAAGCGAACGGCCCTCATCTCTAGCTCTTATATTCCATGGAACTTGTTGTTATCTTGGTAACAGTGTGGTACGCCAGTATCCCATCGCATCTGCTGTGGAGCCAAGAATGATGTACCACCAATTCATCACATGACCTGCTTAGATTACTTTTTTCTCTCCAATTCATAAAATGGTTGACAAGTGAATTGGTGTTGCGGTTGCAGTTCGATAACACCCATAAATTCTGAGCACACGTATAACTGCCTCCACTAGATGTTTTATTTTCAGAATCTGTTATAGGAATTCATCAGGTACATCTCATCTATGAATTAGAGAAGACACGAGATGTAGCAGATTTCCAACATCTTTTTGATGTGGGCTAAGCGACAAACGCATTCTGTGCCCGGGTTGGATTCGCATGGAATGCAATTTACTCCCTAATGCCGTGCGCATTCACTTTACGTGGTCTCATATTGCAAACGAGTCGTCACGGCAAGTCATGTCAAGTCAAGTCAAGTTGAGGATGCACTTTATTAGTCCAAAAGAAGCACACTTTCAGTGAAACGTTATCAGTTACATGCTTCGACAGTGGCTATAAATACATGATAAAGAAAACAAACGATGACGGCTGAACAGAGCTAATCAGCACATCTTCTTCGTCAGGGAAGAACTTCGTGGAAAATGGGCAATCGTGAATAAGTAGGCTCTTCTCGCAAGTCATTCACTAGGAACATTTCCGGATATGGACTAACCGAGTTATAAAACGTTGCAGTTTGTGGATATATATATCAATTTAAATTTACCAGTTGTAGCTGAGTGGGAAATACTGCGAGATCAAACTGAGTGAAGGGTGGTATGGTATAACACAACCACTTACATGCAGAAAAACGGATTATTCCCACGAAATTCAATAACTCAGGGTAGGATACGCTGTTGATCTTAGAAATGCATTTAAGGAAGAGCTTGATCAAAAACATTTTTGACAAGCAAACCGGAGAAAAGTGACAGGGGAGGAGTATAACCAGTGACATAACACACATGGGTAAATAAACTTAGAGATGATGTGGATAGGTAGATGTAGAGATTCAGATGAGAAGTGTAAATTGTCAGCTTTCTTGTCTTGAAAAAAGTATCCGGTACATGATGGGTCCACTCGAAACCTGGTGAAACAAGTATACCAAGATATCTATAGCACTGGACTCTTTCCACGTGTGAACCTCTCATCGTGATGGCTGGATAATTTGACTGCGATAAGGTTGACAATCAACTGAAAAGATTATTTTCGCACATTTGTTTAGATTGGATGTTAATTTGATGGCTTTGGACCACTCCGTCATCGTAGTTTAGTGTATTGATATTAAGACCGTCCCAGATTTCGGAACCAAAACTCAACATCTTCGTTGTATTCGGAAATAAAAAATGACGACATGGAGCGGAGATCATGGATGTAGCAAGCGAACACAATGGTGATGGGATAGCCTCTTGCACACTCCAGTGTTATTAGGGATTGTGAAGGATCTACGACCACTAAGATGTGAATTGATATCGGTTCGAAAAATAGTCTTCTAAACAAGTGGAAATTATTGGTTATATCCCTTGTTGATATAAAAAGATAGCTAACTTTCTCCTCTGAGCGCATTGAAAGCATTTGTGCGGTCCAGGAAACAGACGTGGACGAGTTTGCTTTTCTAGAGTATGAATGATGCTGCTGAATGGATAAGACAGTTGACAGCATCCCAAGTAGAACGCTGTTTTAAGTAGGTAAATTAATTTGCATGCCAAATAATAATGGCGGACTTAAGATCGTCATTTATTACCTGCTCGAAATTCTTAAGCAAGACTGACGTGGATACGATGGGACGAAATTTTTCCTTTCTCCTTCTTTGGTATTAGAGTGATGCCAACTTGATACCGAGGGTCAGCTAGTTTGGATTCAGACAGACATCGAGTGAATATGGAGTAGAGAACAGGAGCCAAGTCACCAGCACAAGTTTTCAGAATGACAGAAGTGATACCACTGGGTTTGAATGCTTTATTGATATTGGTTGCACGTCCAAATCACTCTGTCACGTGATATGTGCCAACCAGAATATTTGCAAACTGACTTTCTCCAAAAGCATCAAATAGTATCATGTGGTGGGTTATTACATGCAATTTAATGTATGTGAGTTTCTTACCAGTGTTCATGTGATCCAAATATTTTCGGCCCCAGGGGGAATCCAAGCCACATCACTCACGTTCGAGGGATCACGTGTGTTCCATCGGATGACTTTCTAGACACCTCCGGTTATCGGAGCAATTCACAAACGTCTGATTACCTACGATATAGCTTTCCTGTTCATCAGTTGCTCACACCCTCAGCTGTACCATTCCGATGTTTCAAGTTATGAAAAATTTCTGGCCTGGAGGATTTGAACCCAGACACACATGTACGTGATATCCAAAACAGAAATAGCACTCACTCGCCATGTTAAAATTCGGCAAATCCACCAAACTTGAACTTTCAGTAGTTTTCCCGAGTTGAACTCATCTATTTGCCGAATGTCCTTACTAAGCTCCGGATTGTCGTGAATCCATCAATGTCGTTGAAACATATGCAATTACAAGTCGCTCCATTAGTGTCTTAGCCCTTTTAGTCTTTTCGGTGATCGACTGATTCAGTAATTTACACATTGCACTTCAGTGTGCTACTAATAAGATCCCGCTTTTGGAGGCAACTTATCAACCTTCCCGCATACGCCTACATTTACTAAGCCACCTTTGCTACTCGAACCTAGAATGTACGACTGTGAATGGAACAACTAACTGCGCTGATATCCGGGTTGGTCCTCAACGGTTTGCTTAACATCAGCACTTCATAATACCAGGCCCTACCTCCGTCACTGACTTCTAAAGGACAGAAGCCTGAAGACCGCATAGCGATCGACTCATGTTTGATGACTTATAATTCAATTCCCAGGTTCGAATTCTAATGGTGGCTTGGTGCATGTGCACTGTTGACGACTTATGACAATGACGAAGCAGCTGGACTAAGATTCCGTGGTCTTCAGTGGTGAGTTGAACATCGCTACTACGGTTGAATCACTTGGCAATCAATTCAAATTCCTTACTACTGAAACAAATCGACATTTCTGTGCTGGTTGGAATGTCGACATTGTCAGTGGTAGAGAAACTAAATGAAAACGAAGATTTTTCCAGCGGTGCACAAACTTTCAATGGATAAAGAGTTTAATCGTAAAGTTTGAGATTTCTTACAAAGTACTTCATCTCTCCTGGTCAAATTACGACGCATGACAAAGCGACGGCGTAATTACTTACATCTAGATCCTTGAAACCATGCTCAAAGTGACTGGAATTATGTAGGTTGTTCAGAATGTGACTAAACTTATGCAGTACTGCTGAACATGGTACCCGGTTTTTGTGCTGTTGTCAGTGGCGACTGGAACAACAGCACAGTTTTCAGACAGGTAAATGGTACTAAACCCTCTGCAACCATCTCCATTTCACAAAGCCGATATGTCGAGAGCGTCACCTATCTCCACGATGACGAAGGACAATAACTTCTACACAGCCCTATTGTTTAGATTTGTACCCAATACATAAACGAGCTTGTATGAATCGCCTTAAATCGGCAGCGCCTCGATCCAGTGTAATTGGGTTTGTGAAACACGTCAACGATTCGAGCATCACACATACTTATGGTGTTCAGTGATGTTTTTCGCATTCAGTATGATAAGTATGTGAACAGACTGTGTTTCTTCACTGGCAAATCACATTCTGGACGATCAAGTACGAACGTACCCGTTGCCAGACAATTCAAGCAGCCGTATTCGATATAGCCCGTGATTATCTTTGTGTGTAATCAATCACTTAGGAAGGGGGGGGAGTAGTGGCGCGGCGACGATGTGGTAGGAGCTTTGTCAACGAAATCTATATATCGTCGGTCCTTGAATTCGATGAAGCTCCGTGCAACATTGTTGGCATAAGTGATTGTTATATATGGATTTTTCTCAAAACTGTTTATGTACTCATCGGTCTATTTTGTCTGCTGCATTCGAAACTCAGATTATGACGAAAAGGCCGTCATGACAAAGCAGGAAAAAGGAAATCTGCTCGTTAGGATCACCGGCCCTGTGTGAATCACATTGTTCCGATTTCTTTTAGTTATGAGACAGCCATGACTTCGACCCGAGTAGATGTAGGTAGCCTATTGACTGAAACCTTCAAAATGTTGCTACCAATATACACTTACCCAGGTTCCTGACCTAGCACGATAGTTCGTAGTACATTGGACCAGTGGAGAATAAGTCGGATGATAAATCCATTCTTCCCATATGAAGTGAAAGGTCGACAAAGGGGTTTAATCTTACCGTGGAGGAATGACTAAGGAATAGCCATAATAAAACTCTTCCGAACTGGTACCTTTCTGCAGAACGGCGAGAAAAATTTGCGCCTTGAGAGAGTTGAAACAGGAGAATGTTCGGGGATAGTTTAAATGTGTGCTACATGACAAAAGACCGAAGGACAGTCGAAATAACGTCGGCGAACTATATTCGATATATCGGCCAATCCATCAACTAATTACACGTTATTTCTGAACACTGAAATGTATAGTTTTGTGAGTTAGCTTCATTGATAAAAACCTGGCTAGTTGGCTAAAACGGGAAGCCAGCATGGACCTATCTCCCAGCAGAACCTCGAGAGGCTTTGAGATGGCTCATTTGCCACTGGAAATGAAAACTCCATTACAAGTATGGAGATGACTGGACATGAGAGTACCGGGTACGCGTACCTGATGAGCGGCAGTAACCACGAAACCCGTCGTGCGCTTCCGGGTGAATTTTTATCCTGTCGTCCATGCACAAGGTTACCTATATCGAAAAGCTATTACAATCCTAATGGTTGAGATGGAGATTCTGTTCAATCTGTCATTCAATTGAGTTGCAACTTGACTGATTTTTGCGGTCGACTGATATGCAAATCATGCGGAGGTCCTGATAGTTAACAGCAGAAACATTTGCTAAAACTGTGTCGAATGATAGCTGATAGCTGGTGAGTGAAGCTAAATGCTTCATTGCATAAAAATTTAAAACTGGAATGTCTACAGTTAATATCTTGCTATTTCGCACCTATAGAACATCGCATTTTCTAATACCTTTCCAATTTTCAGCAAATACAAGCCAATCGTATATATAGTGACGTAAGAGCTGAACTTGTAATGTCTCACTTCCTGTTAATTCCTCACCCTGTCGTTCACCGGTGTACGGCTTAGCCGTTAACCAACGGACATTCGGTATCACACTCAGCCAATGACATCCTAGCTAGAGTGAAGCACATGGTGCTGCTCGCTGATTGGATAACACCTGCGACGAATGCACACGGATAACGGAAGTGCGCTACAGTGGCATTCCACAAAGCTGTTGTTCATCAGAGAAGAGGAATATGTTGGATATGCTTAATCAGCTTTGTGTAACGCACATTATTTCATGGAAGAACGTTTACAAAGTTACATCCGATCAAACGGGTATCAAAGATTTTCTAAACACTGGTGCTTCTCCGGAAACGTGACACCTCAGAACTAATGGTAGGTTCCGAGCATTGAATGAGGCAACTTTAGTATGGTTTATTGCTATGCGGGAAAAGCGTGGTAAGTTCCCGATTGTTAAGATCATCCTTTGCAAGGAAGCAATGGAGGTAGCACAGAAGCTGCATCTTGATGACTTTAAGGCTTCCCTCTTGGTCAGACAAAAATGACACCCATTTCTATGAAGTAAGAGATGGACAAGGCCTCGCCGGTTTGTTTTTAGGTTTGAGGTGAAAATTGGACAGTACCGCATGATGTAGTGAACGATTTGCGAGCGCGGTTACCGGCGTTGGTCGATGGATATGCCGACTGCAAAATTTTGAATGAGGAAGAGAGAGTATTGTATTACAAGCAGTTGCCGGATAGAACATAAAATCTCAGAGAAGGAACTTATGCATTCAAGGACTTCAAAGAAAGAGTGACGCTACGTCAGTGTGGGAGTTTGACTGGAGAGAAGTTAGTGCCGCTAATTATTGGAAAGTTTCAAAATCCACAATGTCTTCGTGGAACAGGGAGTAAAACTTATCATGCGGTTCCAATTCTTCTAAAAGGTTTTGGAACAAAAGCGTAACCAAGGTGCACGAAGTGAGCAATCGATGTCACAAGCTTGTGCTTCGGTGCAGGGAAAGTGGACCAATTGCACAAGAATTCGGAATTACCGGAAACTGTAGCATCTGTTGGTTCGTTTTTTCTGCATGAAATCATTTCACAGTGCGTTGAAAAGCCAGTTAAATATCCCACGACAATGGAAAGGCGTTATTTCCCATTGAATTTCGAAAAACTGGGTAGCGAAATGTCACCAGATAGAAGCCAAGTAACTTCGGGATAAATAGACGTATGAAATTTATGAAGGTTCATATACTAGGAACACTGTTCCCATATTAGGCTAAGTCTAACATTCTATTCTTTTTGATACACCAAGACTACGTGCAACTGCATACTTTGAGCAATCAACACGAAATTATTCGAACAGCAATACGATTCCAGCCAACTTGAAGGCTGTTTTCACGAAGTATGTGATTCAACCCGACGGATTTGTTGTCGTGGGATTCATTGTTGTGTACCGGTTTGTGTGAATCTTAGTTATTGCATGAAAAAACGGGAATTCGGCTATAAAAAATCAGTAAGTAACAGTTCACAAGAGAAAGAATAAAATAAGTAAGAAAAACACTTGAACAGTTTTAACCGCTCCTGTTTATTTTGCTCGAAATATCCCACGCAATTGTTCACTCAACTTACACGAGCATATACTCCGGGCAAACAGGATGTGTTGCAGTCTCTGGAATGCATTCATTTTTTTTTCTAAAACACGGGAATGCGACATGACAGGAGTTCGATTATGCTGATTTTCTGGATGATCACTTTTGGATCATTTGAGTGACCTTGACCAATCTGCCAAATAAATATGTTAAGTCAACTATATAATACCAATCGCAACTGCTTCAGCTGTTGCCACGTTTTGCTGAAGAATCGCTTTTGACACGTGCCGAGAGACCCAGCAGATCACTTTGAAGGGGCATCCTTCGTTGACCTGATGGTCTGATGCAATGTAATGTGCGATGCTTTCACCTGAGATGGTTTTCGTGGGCCCCGTGCCAAACCAGGCTGACTTCCGTTCGCTGACCCTCTGAAAAATCAACTTTATCGTTCAAACTGTTTGGCCTGTCGAGCAAATAAAGGAGCATGTAATCATGGACGAGGATAGAACAAACGGTTCATCTCCTTAAATTATGGAAACCGCTGCTCGGTTAGTGAATTGTGTGCTCAAACAGGCCGCAAGAAACGTGATAACGATGGAATTTTCCAGATATCAAGTGAGAAGTTCAAAAGCTGAGTTTCCTCTGAAGTGCGACTTTTCGTACAGATCCTTTCGCTTTGTAGTGGATATCCGAGGACTTCTCGTTTTCTCCAACATGTTTCACCGAACAACTCTTTCAGGCTAATCATTCTATATGTGCATTCGTTTTACTAGCATCAGCTTTTGAGGGACCTTGTCCTTCGAACAAATTATCATTGCGCGTGTCATCAGAGATCAAATAGAGTTCCGTTTGTGCTTCAGTGGAACAAAACTGAACAAATTAATAAACTATCGTCCCCATGTAGACTGCTTACTGCTAAACTGTGGTTACGTCGTTACTTCTTGTTAGGCTCATGTCCAGAAAGTGGAATTTATTATGCGTTTCCATATCTGATATGAAATCGATCGCGCCATAGGCCTGATTCAAAAGATCTAGTAAAAAGTCCGCAAATATTTGTCTCAGTGTCAGAATGAAAATGTCATCGTCAAGCCTGCAGTTTGAGGGCATCTTTTTGCATTTACACATTACGTTGTGGTAAGCAAAGAAAATGTCAACCAGTACTGTACCTAGTGGCAAACCCAATAGCAACTCAATCTGTTTGTCTGTACATTCCTCCGCTGAAGCTGAACTTGGTTTTGAAATTGCATCACAAGAGTTTTTCTTCAAGGTTGTCTACAGGGATACCAATATAGATATTGTTATCCATAGTGAATTCACAAACCTATGTAATCGTCTCAGAAAGAACTTCACTGAACAAAGATATCAAATTTAGCGATACCATTATACATCTTATGGTGTTGTCCATCCATTATTTCAACGACCTGGATGGTATCCTTAAGGCTATGATTTCAGATGCACGTTTGAACAGGCTCAAAATGCTGCTATGGCCTGGATTCGTTGTTGTCGCGTAAACGGAATGCGATTCGCCGTGACATACTTGGAAATGGGTCGAACCCAAACGCGAGTTACTCAACGCACGTCATCGCTGATCTCTTCCTGCTTTCCATTTTAAAACGGCAACACGACTGTTTTCGTTCCCCCAAGTACTCAGTATATACCACCGCCATAAAACACTCATCCTCACCATCGCCAACATCATCATTTGAAAATCTATTAACTGGGGACATTCAGACACGCCCTGTGTATGAATTTGTTTTTGTCAGGTGATGAAGATACCGAGAACAAGCGTGTTCGCTAATTCCTTTTTCTCAGAATACCGCAATGGGTATTTTTGGTCAACTAGATACGTTGTCAAATTCAGCGATTTCCCGTCTCATCCACACCGGCGCCAACACTACTGGTGTTCCTTGAGACACTCAGGCCGCTGTGTTGTTGTTGTGTCTGTATTATAGCACCACAAATGCGACTAAGATTATCCTCTATTACAGACAACGTTGACAGAAAATATCTGTCGGCGATTTATCTGTGTACCTTAGACGGATGATTCTTAGAACAAATATTCATTGTGCCCTTAGACTGATTACTTCGCATTTCTGACCGACTTACATAAGATTACCTGTCGTGTACATTTAAAGCTCCCTTAGGATTCCTGAAGAGTACTTAATACAACGGACGCGCCAAAACCTTTGAACTTTTCTGGTGAGTTCAGATCGCCCGATATGACGCAGTCAAGTTGAAGTAAGTCTTCCGCTACAAATCTACAAACAATCGAAATAAATGTGCCGACTTTTCATTGAATAAATCACAACTGCTCACTGTGAAATTAGTGAACTTGTAATAGTGCAAAACTCAGCGTGGATAAAGATAACCGAGAGCATTTCACAGCAAGCACTTTTATTTTGGTTCGTTATGAACCACCAACTGCGGCGTATTTGTCCCGAGTTCAATCTGATTGTGAGTCCTTCACGGCATTCATTCGGCAATCGGGATGAACCCATTCGAGTTGCTTCACTTCAGCATTAGATCGATGGTGGTCGATTGGTTTAGAGTGTCCACCAACCACTTCGGAGATCAGAATTTCTAACCCCTCCACCGCTTGTAACTTTCGTAATACATCGTGATCCACTGTCATCTAGCTGACCACCACGCCTGGCCTAGTGAGAACTTGTGTGGTTTTCCACTTGCGGACTCAGGGTACCGGATGCCGGTTGTCCCTAGTATTGCAGCAGACACTGCACTTGTGAACAAACACAGAAATAAAGCAACCCACTCGCAAATGCCTTCGAAATATTGCTACTCGTCATTTGCCCACAGATTGATATGCAAGATAAAAGAGTCATTGCATGAGACATTTACAGTCTCCAACTACTTGAGCTAAATTTAGTATGACCAGTAGACGATTTTGTTGTTATCCGACCTTCAGCTTGGTGCTTTAAACCGTCCTGGTTGGGAGCAAAATTTGACAAGATACTTATCATTACACGGAATGAATCGAGCACTGTGTTAATTCGTCTGTCATCAAGCGGATAAAATGTGGACATTCATTTGCCTTTATTCAAAGTTGAAACCCTTCGAATCCGATACGTATTTCTCTCCCTAGCGAACCAACTGATGTTCCTCTGCTGACTCACTGTTTACATTCATTCCGACCGATTCGCAAAACCACAACAAACGTTGATAACAGTTCATTCAACTGTAAATCACTTTTATCCCGTCGAAAGTCGCATCATGCCTCGGGCTGAGAACCGCAACCGCTTAGTGTTTTTGCTTTTCCTCATCATCAAGATAATGACCAGCCACGTGATTAATTTTATTTTACCAATTACCCCCCTGTCTTATGCGCAAACCGCGGGTTTATTCCAAATATGACGAAGTTTATGGAGATTCATAAACCGTCCCATCACTTCATTATTTCTATTCACCTTCATTCCCTAGTTGTCCACAGAATCACGTAACCAATTCTTCTTCCCGAACGTAGTTGAATTGGAGAAGAACTTGGATGAGTCGAACTGTCCCAGCACAAAGGGGTTTGCTCGTAATAAGGGAGCACTTTTAGCGTCTACTGCTCCATTTTGCGTTTAGTGACTCATCAACTGATTCAATCAGACATCATCTGTGAGGTCATCGCGAAGACCTGATGATTCATCAGAGACGTCCTAGTATGAGCTATGCTGATCAAATCTTGCTCACGAGACGGTTTAACTCAGAGAATCCTCATTGATGTTGCACAGGAACGCTCGCATTCAGATAGGGGTAAACTCATGCCGGTTCTCCAAACTGATTTTCAACTTCAATGAGATTCCGCTATTCAAACACCATCGTGTATGAGTGCATAGGTTGGCTTTATCTGCGATGTTCTCTGCGACTGGATTTGGTGGGAATCTGCTTCGCGTCAACCAGAAGTGAGTGTTTTATTCCTTTAGGTCATTTCTGGTGTTCACTTGAGAGCTCTTTTTCGTTTGATAACCAGTGTGAAACTCGGCAATTAGATACGTTTTATTTTGTGACCAAAAGATGATAAGTTGAGTTTCGCTGAATATCCGATCAGTCGAGCGAAATGATCGACGAACAAAGCAAATGGACATCGTAACGTGCGAGATACTGGTTCGATTACAAAATTCTCTGCTACTGGTTTATTTCAGAAAGAATTCGTTCTAGTTAAACGTCTTTCGTTTGTATCTCTCCTTTTTGCTCGGTTGTGGATGGATATAGAACCTGGCCAGTATATGACAGCGTAGAACAGTACCAACAGATCGATCATTATCCGTTTGTCATGTTTTGCGTTTTTTATTAGTTTAAGCGAAAAAAATGCGCTACCGATTTCGGAATCACATTACCAAAAGCTCAATTGTAATTTCGATTGGTCAACACTTAGTAAGTAGTTTATTCAACGAACAAACGAGAACTCTCTCACCTCTACTTACGTTTATCTAATCCATGGAAAAAACCATGAAGACAGAAACGGGTCAGCGAAAACGAAAAGCATCAGATGATGAGAAATGAAGTTTCTCCTTCCGAGGTGATCATTCGCATTTATCACACACAGTGCTGGAGCAGCGCTGGCATCAAACAACTGAGATTCCTCTTTCCTTATAAAGGATGTAAACGTCACATTTCTTGTGACAATATCACGACCCTTTTCGGAGCATTATTGGACGACAAACTACCATGCTGCATCTGTACCTTGTCGGATTCATTTGTCGACTAGTTCTCTCGGATTCCAGGGCAGTACTTTTTTCCGACAAATGTATACTTATAGTCCCATGCTATTTTTGTAACAGCAACCGGTATCTGCTTTCTCCGTTTCGATTTCCACGAGAAATAGAATAAACAAAACAAAAAAGTGAAACCACGAAATGCCCAGTTAACATTTCCATAAAGAAGGTATGTCTATTAAAGAACAATCAGTATAAAAACCATTGCATTTGAAGTTTTTTTATATAGTACTTGTGTTGAAGGGAACAATATCAAAAGCTAGAACAATCCGCCGTTTTTCTTTTTCCCTTTTGTTCTGATAAGCTGCTCAGAGTGGGTCTTGATGCCTCGTATCACGCATAAGTATCGGTCGCAGTGTTCCAGTCTTAGTAGTATTCATTTTGTTGTGCTAGGCTAGCTGTGCCTGATGGCCTTGACGTTAGTGTGTGAAGGTGAGAAATATGTATAGAGGTTCGAGTCCCACTTGAGGCCGACTGTTCTCTATCGGTAATTCGTGACGAAGAAACAGTCGCACTGTGCTTCCATGACCCGTATAACAAAATGACTGGAAAAGGCAAATATATTCTGCAGTTGTTCCCACAGCAGTTAACTCCAACGTGAACTCACATGTCAGACACACCGATCGCTTGAGTGTATTCGTACACACAGGGTAGTTACCTCATACCCAAAAACGCAGACAAGCGGCAACAGAAAATATCCAAACTGAAGTAAAGTAGAGCAAGCAAGCAACCAGATAAGTGAGAAATATTTGATGCAATACAGTCCGAGGACAAGCTGTATGCGACAAATGAATGACCCTACGGGTGGTCCCCATTCTGTTGATCTCTGGCACTGAAAGCCACTCTAAACTATTAAGAAATGGTAATGTGCTGTGGTCCCCTTTCATCACCAACCCCGAATTTGAACTGACACGAATACTTTGCGAGTGATGTACTTTATACTTGTCCTCCACGGGGCAGGATACGACTGAACAAAGAAAAGGGAATACTTAGAATTTATCCGAAGAATTGTTACACAGTCACGAACAATAGGATATACGTGAATATTCAGTGTAACAATACAGACTAGTGTTTCACCTTTCGAGGTAAAGTATCAACCCAACACAGTGAAACAGATGGCCATCATTGCATTAAATTTGCTCAGGAAACCGAATTAGTTCACTGCATCATGATGACCTTATATTCCTTGCCTACGCATAAGCGCATTGAAGGAAACACGCCCCACGACCACAACGGACCATCGCCGCATCAGAGTCGGCCCTGGGACTTGTTTACTTAAGTTTATTTCAGACAACCATTAATCATGCACTGGGCGCGGTGGCTTTGGTTGCTATGTCATGACGACGGCCTCAATCGGAAACAAGAAGAAAGGACAGGAACATTAAAGAAACAGTAAAAGAACTACAAATAATGGAAACAAGTTGATGAATAAAGTCTGTGAATGCAAGAGCGCCACTGATCACGACACCTAGCCATTTCCAGGAAATCTACCGCGTTCTCCATGGCCGAGGCCACTTGTTAGACGCTCCATATCTTTCTTCCATGTCATGAACTGATCAGCCTTACTCATCTTCCAACCGGTACCCACCTCATCAAACATTGCACGCCGAAGAATCCTCTCAGGGGACATGCGTAACACATGTCCCAACCATCTTAGCCTGGTAGGCTTAAGTGTTTCAGATAATCATTTGGTTTGTGAACCTAAGACTCACCGCCGAACCCCAGCATTGCTCACACGTTGTTCCCAACAGACTCGAACAATACTACGAAGAAATCGGTGTTCAAATACCGACAATCTTCGTATGTCTTCCACCCGCAGTGGCCATGTCTCCGAACCATACAAAAGCACGGGCCCGACTGCTGCAGCTTACATTCGACCCTTGATAGATAAACGGATGTCATGTTGACGCCACAGATGACTCAGATTAGCAAAAGCCAAACAAGCCTTCTGCATATGCAGACACCTTATTCGATATCCGATCTCTGAGTGAAATGCAGCTGCTCAGATAACGAAACTTATCTACCATGTCTATAGTTGGTGTTGGGCCAACCCAGTCCTGCAACAGCATCTTGCCCTTTGAAGGTGCAAAACGCGTACCGAACATTGCTACGCGATTCATCAAGCTGTCTAGAAAAGCTTGCAACTTATCTGGATCTTTACTTAGAAGAACTATGTCGTTCCCATATTCAAGGTCTAACATTTTTCCACCCGAGAAAAGTTCAGTGCCACTATTCTCAACCGACAAGTGCCGTCTCTTGGATAATTTCAATCACGAAGTTAGACAGTAAAAAGGAGAAAGGGGACAACCCTGACCTACACCTCTCCTCGTGATGAACTCGGGTGAAATACCACCGTAAACCCGAACTCGACTTCGGACTTTGTTCATGAAAAGGGACTTTGTGATAGAAATGAACTTCTCTGATACACTCTTTACCAATAAGCAGTGTCAGGGAACTGTGCAGTCGACTGAGTCAAACGCCACTTTAAGATCAAGAAAAACGGAAATATTGGTTCTACGGGGGTGTCTATGTTTTAAAGTTTGTCAATGTGAAGATGTGACCAACAAAAACCTCGACGAGGTTTAAACCCAGCCTGGTTTTCGCGCGAGCACTGTTCGCGAACAGTTGATAAGCCGTAGAAAATAATACCAGTAAGCAGTTTGGATGCGACGCTAACCAAATTTATTACTCGGTAATTTTCACAGGAGGACCTGGAACTTGTAATGATGAAACAACCGAGATCCCGACATCTCAGACATCACAGCGAACCGGATGGCAATAGCGCTGCCTGACATAGATTCGTTGAAGTACCATAAAACAAACGTCGTACCGTACAAGGTACAAAAGTCAGTTAGACGTTCATTTAAACTATACAAATTCGGATTAGGAAATACCACTGTCAGTTAATTCGGAAAACAGGCAGTACTGTCAACCGAATAACATGTCTAATTTATTCATACAGTGACGAGTAACTACTTCAAAGCACTGCAATGAAATGACCGCCTCACCCTCATGGATACATTGGATCCCTGAAGCTTTGTAGTCTAACCTGCTGACAGTATATCTAGTATCGGCCTTGATTCTTTTTTATGCCGTGGTCGTGCACACGTGGATCGGGCTGCACCCCATTACCACAAGGGCATACTGCGCACTATCCGGGAGAGCCGGCAACCATGATTCTGATAACTGTAGGAGTCTATTGGAAACAAACAAAATATCAAAAAGGCAAGCTGATTGCAATTTTACCAAAAAACAACTCACACAGACGGCACTGTGGTGCGAGGATGTGGCCCGCCACTAAATAAGGCCATAACTAAATAAGGTCATGTTCCACTTATCTGATAAGGTTTCTAGAAGAGGCGAATGAACTAATAAATTGGCCACCGGCTCATCTGGACGAACGCTGCTACCTTGCAGGACGCGCTCGACTGCTCAAAGACTAGAGGTGAATCTTTCAATGAAAAGCCTGCGTCGGACTGGGCGACCGAGTAGTACAGCAGACCAAAATGCAAACAACCATGGAGACACTGATAATACTAGAATGACTGTTTTACCCTGTTGTATATACCATCTCTCCCTTTTGTTATCGTTCCTGCGTCGGTACCACGCTTGATTTCAGGCAGATGTAATGGTAGTAATAATAATAATAATAATAATAATAATAATAATAATAATAATAATGCTACTGTTATATGTATACCGGTTTCAATTCAAGCATGGCTGCAACTAAACAACAACGGCGAAAGCATAAAGAGGGTAATGAATTAAAATGGAGTAGGATAACAGGTAAGTAAGTGGACAGCGCATGATGTGATTTTTCGCTTTTTCATTGTACATGTTTTGATGATTCTCGTATCTCTGTTTGCCTGCACCAACTCTGTATTTTTACAAGACACGACAGTTCAACAGCCATGCCCCTCAACGTCTCTAATTCACGACAAACGTATCATGACTACCGTGGACACGAAAACTGGTCAAGGTCACGAAGACATCGACACAGCCAACGGAGAAGCTCGAATTAGTCCTGTTGGATACATATACGCAAATGATCCACTGTCATCCTAAAACAAAACGCAACTTTGCTTATTCGTGTGTATTTGTGTGAGCAACGGTCATGTGGCAGCCACTCTCAGCTGTCAGCGTTCAATTTCCAGTCACCTTATCCTTCTCGTGGATCGTCTGGAAACATCGTTTTGACTATCGTGTTCGCGTTGTGTCAAGCGTATGAGTATTGGACAGGTGTTTCACAAGCCATAGAACGCGCCAAGGAAGCGACGCGGTAAGGCCGCCAAATAAGTCTAACCCAATGGAACTTTGTAATTCATGACTCCGTAATTCAGCATCACGGTAGCCGGTGATCGTTAATGATACGGTGGACCACTGAGAATACGGGACACGTCCGCTTCGTAATACTCGTGCGAATGCATGGAAAAAAAATAAACAAAGGCAGGAGTTATGCCATGCAGATAAGATAGCCCGAAAAATATAATATATGGCAGTGTCCGTCGTGCAACGGGAAGTTAGTATTCCCAGCTGATATAAGACCAACGCAACATTCCCATTTATTTCGGTTGAAAGACCATTACCCATCTTCTGGTTCAAATTCTACCTCTTCCCCTAAAAAAACTGGGTAAAGTTAATGGGACAGAAAGCTACACAGTAGAGGGGACTACAAATGATAGCGCCAAGGAAATTAAGAAATGGTATGAATTTGTATGGTATGGGTCGCGACGTGCCGTCAAGTCTACCTATATTTGTAATTATAATGCACAAAGTGCTTTTAGCAATCCCACTTTTTCTGCGATTTCTCTAGAACGTATACACTTGGGGTCGTGAAATCACATCACATCCCGTGACCATAATGGCATTGTGTACGGATTCGAATTTGGACTAAGAAAAATCGATTTTATCCCGTATAATACGCTCGATGGGTGTAAAAAGCTTTTAGCGCCCCTCCCCACCCCAAAAAAAAACCAATAAGGAGAACCATTTGGTGGTCAAATTTAAAGATCCACTTTGCTCAGAACAGAAAAATATCGATCAGATATACTTTCAATAGGATTTCCGGTTGTCGCAATCTCGAAGTTCTGTCATTCAGTGAGGATACCAGGTCTCAATACCTGGGTGGCGCCGAAGTCTCTTCCGTTTGTATAGACTCGCCTCACCAGCACATCCCAAACGTTTTCAGTGGGGGATCCAAATCAGAACTGTGGACGGGCTAATCGATGATTTTGATGTTTCGATGCAATAGCCACGTTGTTCTGATGTCAACTGTATGTATGAAGGCGTTGTCTTGCTGGAAAAACATGGACCCCTCCGAACTTCTTGCGATAACTGTCAGCTGTAACTTACCGTCCGCAAAATATCGCATCCAAGACCACCCATCGAAAGGCAGGCTTACTCCTCCGCATGTCATGCCAGTAGTGAGTCAATCAGTCTAAGTTGAACTTCTTTCATCACAAAACTTCCTTACATTTTAGGCGATTTCTTACCCACTCGGCTCGATGTGAAATAAAACGTCCAGTCGTACCCGCTGCTGCTCTCATCTTTCCGTACCGGAGAAGTGGTATTGCTTGTAGCACCTGCTGTGTACGGCGAACACTAATATTCACTTGCACGAACCTCTGTAACAGATGCGCCTGTTGGTAAGTTGGATGTACCACGTACATTTTGCCTCTTGGCTTTTTCAGAAATGGTTCTTCGCATGCCACGTTTCTTCTTAGATCCATAACTGCTTGGATCCTGAAAATAATTCCAGGTAACTCGCCCTGATCTGCGAATTATTTTGCTCGTCTTGCTCATACTAATTTCCGAGTCTTCGTAGGCAAGTATTTTCCGCTGTCCCAACTCAGATAGCCATCGTCTGTGTGGCATTCCTTTTGTATTCGTGAATGAAATTGCAACACTCGCGAGTTTATTTAATGAACTAGATGAGCTTTGTTCACAAATAATTCAGTATGAACTTTGCTCGGTGACATCTCACGGAACATCGCTCAAGACAATGACCGTCTGACTCACTCCGCCCGTTAAATAAACCACAGCGCGCCTTTTCCCGGCAGCGATCATGGGGTGCACTAAAAGAGTTCCTCACTCGTCAGGAAAATCATTCTGAATAAGACTCTCTTTGGTCGAAATTCGAATTCGCATACGATTCCGACGGTGATGCGACAAAATATGCACACTAGAGTTTACGACCCCACGTGTGTACGTTCGCGAAAAACCGTAGAAGAATGCGGACACTCTAGAAGCATTTCGCCCACATATTTGGATGAGTGAATCTACCGGACATTATCCCGCGGACCCAACACGCCTTGAATGACCAAGTCCAATGGATGTGACCATTTGTTAAGTCAAAATGGCCTTTCCCATCGATGGAAAAACTTTTTAGGCACTCAATCATTAGTATTTATTCGTAGTCTGGAAATCCAAATCCGTGTGATGTACAAGGCAAGTAGAAAAACTTGCTGTTCAATTAGACACTCGCCGTCCACGTGCAGATCGCTACATATGCTTCAGAGAAGAAAGTCGACCAACACGAAAATGGTCTTGTAAAATAACCGTTCCTTAACTTCGTGGGACTTTTATTTCACGCTTTCGTATGAGTTAGTGGAAGCAGTATGTCCATAACTTCTAAGGCTCACTGCACCATTAGGGCTGAGCGGTATTCCCACCCCGGGATTTGGAATGGAGAACCGCACGAGATCTCAAAAATATTACTACTCGTAGTAACGCATTGGGTGACGGATCTACCACCTCTTACCGTTCCAAGTTATTACTAACCAAGAGGACCTTCACTAGAAGAGACGAGATCACTCCAACCATCAGCGTAATCATTTATGACGATTGAGCACTATGCGTAAAACTTCATATTAACCTGCAAGATATTTCACGATTAGGAAGTGTGAAAAGAACATACCCTTGGAAAATTCAAATCTTACACCAGTTATTCTTGACCTATCACACTTGCCACTTCTCACTGATTAGATTACGGAAAGAAACCTTACTGATAAGACTAAACTACATATCTTCATTTTGCAAGGGGACCGTGGTCTGGGCCTAAGTCAAATATTCTGATTAAAAAAACAGCCAAACGACCACTTTTGATTTCTGAGTGAGGTTCTTGTCAAGTGGTACCAACCAGAATGACCGTTCCCAGCACATCGTCGATGGTGATCAGAAGTGAATTGCATTGAACTGAGAGGCATGACGAGCAATATCCATCCGATCAAAACTTAGCCCCATTAGAGGAAATATAACCGTTCAATTCACTTTCCTGTCCATCTAGCATCTCTCTTCTATCTACCCTTTCCCCACTCCTAATTGTTTGACAATGGAATAGTCTTGCCAAGATAGCATCCGGCGCAAACTGAAAATTCTGTCATCATCAGTGGAAGGCAGGTACAATGATTCCAGGTGTCCGACCTGTTACAACCTTATGTGCTCTAATATCTCACGTCCCAAACAGACTAGTGATTCCCCGGTGTTGGTCGTGGTGGTCACGATATTTCCCTCTTATGGTGCTCCCAAGTAATCGTGAAATCGGATTGGTGAACTAACTTGGAGATTCACAAGACCGCTGTTTCCAGCCCCCAATGCTGAAGTACGGTTGTAGTGATAATCGAGAACTTAAGGTTCATTTCGGGGTGTTCACAAACGATGTTTTAATGACTGGAAAAACGACTTCGCAGTTAAACCTTAGGTTTATCTACCTCACAACCAAAAAAATCGAACGTGTCACCGGGAAACGGTCACCAACAAGGTGGTTTATTGGCGAATAAGGTGAGTCCATGTTCTTCGAACAAACAGCCGTGGGAGAGCAGCGGCAGTGCTCGAGGATCTGGCGAGTTTTCCGTCCGATAAGAGCGCTAGATCCCGAAATGCCACATATATCTGAGGACGGCACTGCGACGTAGCGAATGGGACTCATCACTAAATACATCCAGCAAAGTTATTTAGGGGAGGCCCATGGACCATTACTGGCTACCGACTCATCTGGAAAATCTCCGCTGCTTTGAGAGTCGGCCGAGGTTCCGCCAATCATCCTTCTACTATGGACTGACCGACTCAGTAGTACAACAGCCCGCAACACATCAACTAGCTGACGTGGATTCCAATTCATTTACATTTCCCTTAACACTACCTCTTTCTGGATTTTCGGTGTTGGCTCCATGCCTGAATCTAAAACCTTAGTAGTATAAGAATAACAATAAATTAAGATCATCAAAGTAAGCTTCCTAATCGTTATACAGTCGTCGTTGATACCACGGAATCACGGCACTCTTGAGGAGTATGGTGACATAATAGTTAAAAACAGATATGTATTAGCATCGTTCACAGTTATTTAATGAAAAGCTGGATCCAGTGGGAACGACTGGAGTAAACGCAACTCAGGTAACTTTGATGTGATTCCACCTCACCAAAAGTGACATTTCTTAGCACCAAATGAAATCCTAATTAACTGCCCAAAGTCTATACACGATGATGTTGAGCCTCCCTTGACAATCATCCCCCCCCCTTCTCTCCAAATAACATAATCACCTGATGTCGAGCGATAAGGTGCGGATGTTGTCCAACCACAAGTGTACAAGTTCAGACAGAGTGCAAATCAAAGGGAATTTATTTACCCATGGATCGTACCAATGGCCTGTCATTCGATAGAAGGGAAATCAATATATTCTTTACAGCGCTTTCTGCGAGCCGGGACCTGATGCCGAACGAAAGCAAGCAAATAAGTGAGTGGACAAAATTAGAAAGACCATGGGAAGAAACGCAAGTCACAAATAAGGATTGTAGCCGTTTCGCGGGCAGATAGGCTGGGCGGGAAAGCGAGACCAAACAGGTGGTACATAGATAGGTTTAGATGTGAATGTGCGAGAGCCGGAACTCCGCGGAGGACAATGACAACACTCCTTTGCACACGGTAACAAAACCAAAATGGTTGTCACTGGACAGAAGGGCCAAAATATGTAGACGACCGATGGGCACGAGTTTAGATGAAGACGAAATCTGATGCGATGCTCAGGCACCGAAATAAAATGACATCCTAAGCACGGGATTCGTTCGTTTCGAATTTTCTTACAATCGTATTATCACTCCTATACAAGCCAATTCCGGACCAAAAAGGTGAAAATGGGTGTCACTGTTATTCTCAGTGTCGATGATAATGAAGTTGGCAATTGTGATGACCAATGGGTCCGCGCTGGAACGATGGAAAACGTGGACGATCAAGTTCGCAACAGGGATTCAGTTCTATCAAACCTGCTATGTTGCGGAAATGCTTTTAGTCCCACGAGATACCAGGGAAATTATGAACGTATTAGTCGCCCGAATGACCGCGGCTCAAGGGTAGGGCAGTAACGATGTACATAAGTTTGGTGGAAAACCGAATGTCAGACAAGGTATAAAGGCGAAACAGGGAGGGACAGGTTGTTTAACAAGGACGACAAGGGAAATGGGGTGAATTGGAATCTGTACAAAGATTGATTGAGTACAAGAAGCAGATTTACATGGCAAATGACAGGCAAAGAGCTACGCAGGATGTATCAAATGTGAAACTGGGTCCAAAGGAATTCTCTGGTTTATCTGGAAAGGCTAGCTTGAGCAAAGACGGGAAAAACACTCCGTCTAGCAGCAATATGGTGTCAGGTTCTAACAACTGCGGCTCACTAAAATAAAATCGTGAGGGAGAGAACTAGAGAAGCACTAGACGAAAGACTTCCGGCGTGGTGCAGCGGTTCCATGGTACATGGGGGTTGACTGGACATCAATAATACAAAAGCATCATTCATCTGAATTTGGCGTGACCGAAGCGTCAAGGAAGACTGTAAACTGAGGCAGTGGATAATACATATTTGGTAACGAGATGCCACATTTTGATGAGGTAGAAATAGGTAAAAACACAGTTGTTATGATCACTTGCGAAACCGGTGTGGCTTAAGATGCATCGTTGATTTGGGGGTTTCGGGTGAGAAAATGATGGATATGGCGAACTCCAGTTACTGGACAGCACAGAAGACTCACGCCAAAAATAGGACAGATACAAGGGTGACCCCCATTTATATTATCACGGCCTGCCGGTATTACAACTTCAAGGTTTGGACACCTGAATTCAACAAGTGGAGCTTGGAATGTAGTAAGTTTGTCAAATTCCATTAATCACATTCTCACTCTCCACCGGGTAGTAACGTCTACGACGAGCATTAAGGGCACTGGAACTGAATGCAGGCGGATTCGCTGGTGGACGAGGGACTAATATCGAAGCATTCGATGTGCACTTTGAAGTTAGCGTGCAGACTTCATGCAACTGAGGTTCACTTGGATCCCGATAAGGTTCATCATATTGCGCGTCCTGCACTGGTTCTAGGGAGATCAAATGATTGTGATGACGACGCTCAACCGAATTGGACGAATCAGCATCCAATTCCGAAGTGGGGTGACCCACGTGTTCGATAAAATGCAACTGCTCTAACAATAATTTTCTCTTTAATGCATCCGCATCATTCGTGTAAGGATAGTTTTCAATTCCTTCCGTGGAAACAGACTGGTTTTTTGCCGGATCGGGCGGTTCATATTCATCTTCTGTGACCTTACTCTTTTCCATAACCGCCGGAGCTGGAGCGTCGGAATCAACGTCACTGGAGGACGCATGATGATCACAACCTGACCAAAGCACACCACGACCAATCTCTGCGTGTTCATAAAGAGACAACCGGGATATAGGGCGACGAATAAAAGCGGTCTCTACCAAGTCATCAAAATCCTCGCCATGTGAGCCGTGCGTGTTATTGTTATTTTCTTGGAGTTCAACCAAACCACGTGTCCACATACCACGTGAACGGCCCATAACAGCGCCGTTATTGTTATTCCCGGTTGTACTGCTATTGGCTGGATTGTATCCATTTTTCGGTTTTGCCATGGTGCGCAGACCAGTGGGATAGGACCGTTGTCTTTGAGAATCTATGGGTACACTACCCGAATGCACACCGTTCGCTTTCGAGAGGCGGGTTCCAACCCCTGGACTGCGTGGTTGAGAACGGATCTGAAAGTGATTCGCCATCGACTGGATCGCACCGTTCGGACCGCCGAACACAGCAGCTGTCTTTCGACCAAGAACAGGGCCAGTACCACTAGCGTTACCAGAACTATCACGATTGAATGAATGAGATGCAGATTGGGATGATCGACTGTTACTATGCTCCAGTTTGATACGATTCCCTTCGACAAAGGAACCAGGTACACGAATTTGACCCCAGTTAGCTTGAGGACGTTGTCTTGGAACAGGGACCGGTCGGTGACTCGGGATAGATTGAGTGAGAGAGGCTCGACGTCCGGAGCCATCAGCGAAAAACTGGGGAGAGCTGCGTGAGCTGAGAAATGATTCTCCAGCAGACACGCGGCGGTTCGGATGGGACACATCTTCGTCCGCCCCAACCATGGCACGCTGGCGACGATGGGCAGCGAACTGTGCCCGCGACTTACTATCGGAGCGTGGTTTGGAAATGGAAACAACTGAAGGGTGCTTTTCACGCGATGGATTATCTCCAACTTCCGTAGGATTCGTAGCATAGCCTGTAGACGTATTGTCCCGACGTACACGAACCTCTTCATTGTGCTTGCTTTCATCAGAATGTCCTGCAGCCAAAAGATTCGCTTTTGTATTCGGAACTCTGTCCACGACTCCGGCTTCGTCGGGTCGTTCGTTCGAATCAGCATCAGACTCTTCCGGGCGGTAAACGATCAAACCACCCTCTAGTTGATCGGCTTCAGTGAGGTTGGAGGGCACAATCGAACCGTGAACTTCATTTCCGTCCTGTACAACAACTTCCTCGTCCAAAAGATCCTGAGTGGAAAGGCCCAAGCCCGCCAGTTGAGTAATTGAACCCGCAGCGTAACTATTCATCCGAGTTAGACGAGAGGTCGAACCAGATGGCATACGCCCAATGGTGTTTACCGCAATCGCGTGCGTCATTTGTGCTGCACTGATTTGACTTTGATCAGCATAGCAGTAAGGGCCGGTTAGACTTAACTCTGTTCCACTGGCAAACAAGCTGCTGCCCTTGGGAGAGCTAACCCGAAGGCGGTCGCCACTGCTGGCAATCCGATCAGCAAAGGCGGAACGTACAGCTGAAGAATGATGTTGACCGACTGATGCACTGTTTTGAGTGTCCACAACCTGACCCAACTGAGAATCCCGATGATTTTGTCGGATCGGAGTCAGTACAGGTAGTCGCGAGGGTCGCTGTTCAGAAACAGCATCATTTTTTCGGTTCACGCAAGAATATGGCTGATTCCAGTCACCAGCCGTTTCTCCGTTGGCTTTCGGTCCAGAGGAATTGTACCCGCCGGAATCAGATTTGCCAACATCAACCAAGCTTCGACAAGGAGTCATGTTAGTCCCATGACGTCGAGCGCTTCGATGACCTCCGGTAATCCCAGAACTAAGGCGTCGCACGGGTTTTGCATCATCTGCATTGTGGCCAGTAGACGATAAACCTGTTATGTTGAGCATACCGCCCACAGGGACAGGAGCAGGGCTTTCATTCTGAACTGCTGGTTCATGGGCTGGTTTTTTACCCTGATCGACACCTGCTGCCGTAACCGAACCTAGTTTCCCTATCTCCGCTCCGCCCAACTCGTTTACGGCACCGGGGGTTGGAGGAGGAGGTAAAGGTGAGTGTGTCTTTCCAATAGCACTTCCTTCTCCGCCAACAGCTAATTCGGCGGATTCTGTTCGACCGGTTACCGCGCCACCTATTGCAGGCGACGGGGCACCGTTCATAGATTCATTCACCGTACTAGCCATATGATGCGCAGATGTTCCACCAACACTAATGGCTGTACCCAGACCCAAGGTGTCAACTCCACGCTGTACCTGGTTACCCGAGCGATGGTGATGATGATGATGTGCATGATGCGGTCGATGATAAGAAGCACCACCGCCTTGTTGGTGCTGGGCGGTATGCGCGTGTTTGTCGACGAATCCAGTGTGTTGAGCTGCTCCGCCAGCCGATGGAGCGTGTCCAGTCACAGCTTGCCGACTTGCTTGCTGCCCGACTGGGGTTCCGGCAGTCCCTGCAGCTCCGTTTGTCAAAGCAGGTGCAGGTGTGGGTGGTACTTGCATAACATTCGTGGACTGCCCGTCAGCCAGCATCGGCGACTGCTCCCAATCAAACGGATCGGATTCCCGAATATCACGACGGATCATGGCCTGTTTGATGAGACCACGCAACATATTGTAGTCCGGCCGATCAGCATAGGTGCAACCTTCAATATGCTCAAGAAACGTTCGAAATTCACTGGGTAGGCAGCGCGTAAGAGTCATGTGGTTGAAACTGTTCTTGATTTGTCCAACCTGTTGGAGAAAAAGGGGTTCAGTTATAAAATGTTTCCTCAAAAAAGCCAATATCACTATGTTACCGACCTAAAAGTAATTAAAAAAGGAAAAGTAAAGACTATCCGTTGCTGTAATTTTGCAGAAATTTTTCTACTAAAACAATCATGGATGAACCTGGTTTTACTGCAACAATCCGGTGGGACAAGGAAGTTTGGTAAGTTAAACATGGCCTTCGGATGCAAAGAAAATCATTTGAACAAGACGGTCTGAATGACAATTGGGTAGCTAGAACATAAAGGGTGAACACATCGATGTGACACATCTTTCAGAACATGGTCATTCCCAATGACTATGTACATAACATCCAACAGAAAACCAACATGGTAAGTGCATCGGAGAAAAATTAAACGCTCGCTGGTGGGGAGAATGTAGCAGGAGTGGGAAGTGATCTATTCGAAGGAGTCGCAACCACCGTACCCTGTTTACCGATATGGCTGGTTTATGAAGAAAAAACGAAAGGAAATTCAACGTTCGCCTCCAATGAAATCCACTAACAACAAGAAACCCAAGCCAAATGTTAGGTCACTCAACTGATTAAAAATCATGAAACAAAGGGACAAAAATGAACTCGCAATAAGCGATACTTGACATTCGTGTACAGGTATTGTCACCAGTGACACAAAGCAGCATTTATTAGTAGTTAAATCAAGTCAGTGAACGCAATGACTAGAAGTGTTATTAGGGACAAGTTCATATACAATGGAAATACGGAGTCCAAAGTGGCATAAAAGCGTGTTGGGAAGAGAGGAGGGTCTAGAAAACCCGGGGGGGATCAAAAACAAGTCAATTCTACTGAAATCGACCCTTGTTACCCACAAAGATTAATTAGGACATGGCACGAATTACTTGAAAAGGCTACCAATGAACTTTCTGATATCATCAGTGGAAGTATCAGGCGCAACATGTGTACTGACGAGGAAAATATGTCGAAAGGAGCCAAGAAAAGATGACTTGCAGCGATTAGCAATGCAACTGATCTTTATCGTGTTAAACTGAAATGAGAGGACTTGCACCACTTGAGACGGATTAAAGTGATTACCCCACCTGCACGGTTTCTTGGGTTCATGAGTCGATTGCCCCTGAAAACTTCGCACCCGTCAATGTATACATCATCATACGTTTCTTTGTACAACCAACTTTCCTGCAGGAGAATCACTCCGATGTTTCGCGATTCGTTTTGCAAAGTGATAATAAACTTGCAAGCTATGTGCCGGGTTTGCTGCTCGTATCAATGTTTTCCTACCTAGCCCAGTTATCGCGTTGAAACCATATGTGAATACGGTAACATTACCAGCGGGCAAAAATGTCCCCAGTCTAAAAAATATTTTTCAATATTTCATCATCATCTGAAAGACCACATTTGCAGCAGAAGAGGCGAATTTCAGTCAGAATATCTACCGTACAGCGGAAGTGGAGATGAAGGACAACCAAGTACAGAACTCGTTAATTCTGTGCCTGAAAGTGTGAAAGGCGTACAACACGAGGAGAATCCATTTTGATATTGTTCTGGACAATTTGGAGCAGGCGTTTCGTATGGGTAGCTTGCCGCCTACTCTTGAGACGGATGACTGAGAATAAGAAAGAAAAGTGAACCAATCAGCCCTGAATGCGCTAGACATTGCAATGTGGAGGTCGGAGTGCACTATCGAATGCTCACCTCTGCGCTCTGGAGAAACAAGTTCAGTTCAGTTCAGACAACCATTACCCGTGCACTGGGTGCGGTGGCTTCCGTCGCCATCTCCTAGCGGCAACCTCAATAGGAAGTAATGAAGAAGAAAAAAGTATGAAAGGAGTAAGAGGAACACTATATCAATGGAACTAAGTCGATGAATAAAGTTTATCAATGCAAGAGCGCCAATGATGGCAGCATTTAGCCATATCCCCCAATGTATCTAATCGCTGAGAAGGAGGGTCTCTTGGACCCCACCCAGGAAGTCTAACACGCCTTACATGGCCAGAGCCACTTGTTAGACGTTCCATATCTTTCTTCCATGTCGTGAACTGATCAGCCTTACTCATCTTCCAACCGGTACCCACCTCATCAAACATTGCACGCCGAAGAATCCTCTCAGGGGACATGCGTAACACATGTCCCAACCATCTTAGCCTGGTAGGCTTAAGTGTTTCAGATAATCATTTGGTTTGTGAACCTAAGACTCACCGCCGAACCCCAGCATTGCTCACACGTTGTTCCCAACAGATTCGAACAATACTACGAAGAAATCGGTGTTCAAATACCGACAATCTTCGTATGTCTTCCACCCGCAGTGGCCATGTCTCCGAACCATACAAAAGCACGGGCCCGACTACTGCAGCTTACATTCGACCCTTGATAGATAAACGGATGTCATGTTGACGCCACAGATGACTCAGATTAGCAAAAGCCAAACAAGCCTTCTGCATATGCAGACACCTTATTCGATATCCGATCTCTGAGTGAAATGCAGCTGCTCAGATAACGAAACTTATCTACCATGTCTATAGTTGGTGTTGGACCAACCCAGTCCTGCAACAGCATCTTGCCCTTTGAAGGTGCAAAACGCGTACCGAACATTGCTACGCGATTCATCAAGCTGTCTAGAAAAGCTTGCAAATTATCTGGATCTTCACTTAGAAGAACTATGTCGTTCCCATATTCAAGGTCTAACATTTTTCCACCCGAGAAAAGTTCAGTGCCACTATTCTCAACCGACAAATGCCGTCTCTTGGATAATTTCAATCACGAAGTTAGACAGTAAAAAGGAGAAAGGGGACAACTCTGACCTACACCTCTCCTCGTGATGAACTCGGGTGAAATACCACCGTAAACCCGAACTCGACTTCGGACTTTGTTCATGAAAAGGGACTTTGTGATAGAAATGAACTTCTCTGATACACTCTTTAACAAGAAGCAGCGTCAAGGAACTGTGCAGTCGACTGAGTCAAACGCCACTTTAAGATCAAGAAAAACGGAAATATTGGTTATACGGGTGTGCCTATGTTTTAAAGTTTGTCAATGTGAAGATATGACCAACAAAAACCTCGACGAGGTTTAAACCCAGCCTGGTTTTCGCGCGAGCACTGTTCGCGAACAGTTGATAAGCCGTGGAAAATAATACCAGTAATACCAGTAAGTTCAGATGCGATGCTAACCAGACTTATTCTCGTGGTTTTCACAGATGGACCTGTCGCTTTTCTTATAAATCGGTACGATTACCGATTTACACCGACTCTATGGAACTTGCTCCTTTTCCCGTATCAAGCGGAGGAATTTTGTCAACTCCAGTAAAAGTGCTGGGCCACCATACTGAAAATAGACGGAGATAACCCATGCGGTCCGGCAGCCTTATGTCTCGCATAACAGCTTATCTCGCGAAAAAGCTCCGTTTCTGACGGAGGACTGGCATCTACAGCAAGAGCTGTACCCATTGCACTAGTGAGCAAACTTGAAGAGGATAGAGGCCAATTAAACTGTTTCTCGAAGTGCTTGGCCCAGCGAATTAGACGAAGGTCCTGACTCTGAATCAGTGAGCCGTTCGCTTCTTCGATCAATTCGCTAACACCTGGTTTGCGTGGACCGGTTTATCTAATCCAAAGGGAAAAGGTTGCGGCCTTTTCCAATCGCCGCAGCTTTTTCCATCTCGCTACAATTCGCAATTCACCACTGCCCACGGTCATTTCTCAGGCCCCGAATCAGTTGGTGTTGAAGATATCTCCGTGCCTCGTCGTATTTAGAATCCGGAGGAATCGTTCTGCGCACATCTAACAGTGCAACTGAGGATGCAGATATCCACCGTTTCTGTGTGAGTCTAGTTGTTGGACCTTGGGTAGCATCAGCAGCCGCACGTACAGCCTGTTCGATCTGTCCATCGCTCTTCTGGATCCCGGACATTTGACAGCATCGATAACCTGGTGGATAAGTCTGTTCGGAAAGCAGATCGTTCGTTATCGTCCAGTAGCAACTGCGGGGGGCGGTTCGCTTTGGCGTTGTTTCGGTCACCAACGAGGCGCAAGCTGAAGCACGCGCGGACAAGGGCGTGAACAGTGTCTACAGACGTGGACCAAAGTGATCGACAGTCCTGAATTGAGACACGCCAGCGGTAACCGACAGCAATATGGTCAATCTGAGTCCAACGCTGTGAAGGCGCAGGAGGAGGCCAGGTTAGCCGGTTACTTTTTGTGCGATAAATTTTCACTCGCTAGGGATAGTCCAGAATCGAAACACAGCTGAATGAGTCGATCACCGTTATCAGTTCGATCGGCTGGAACGCAATATCGGCCCCCCGTATTCCTCTCCGTCTTGTCTAGGCTTCCGACTTGAGCACTGAAATCACCACTAACAGAGATGGTGTCCGTAGAGCACACGCTACGGAGCAGTTGAGACAAATCCTGGTAGAATTCGTCGTCCCAGGAGAGCTACAGTCAGTTAGGGCATACACAGAAACGACAGACAGGCATCGGCGCTTCATTCTAGTACTGTTGACATGCACAGAACCACTAAACCGAACTGCACACAGACGGCTGCTGATCGAGATCTAATCGAGCAGTGCACGCTCAGAGTAATGCCAACGCCAGCCTGACCACAAGCACTAGACACCGAATCATCCGACACGCGAAGAGTGGAACGAGAAGCCCAGTTTGTATCAGGGAAGCGAAGTATTAACACTGGATTTAGGTCTTGTATGCGTGTTTCGGAGACACAACGCGCGTCTATTTTAAAAGTTTCAAGGGTCCTAGCTAGGGCAATCTGTTGCCCCGTTGGGCAAAGTGTGCGGACGTTGAAAGCAGCTAAATGAACAGGATGCTAAGGTCAGAGAATGGATTCTCCTTCATCCCCTGCCTTTAATTTGCCACCCTTTCCGAGAGCTACAAGTTCACAGTCACGGCTCATTGTGGCTACTCAAACGCATTTGGAATTGGAACTTAAAGGATGAAGAGCAGAGAGACAAGGAGTATTTCCCGACTGACCGCTGGAGATTTCTGGGCACATCATATTCCGCGGCTGCCCACACTACAGAAATGGTTTTTCTTTGGGAACCCTAAACGGAGCTTTTGACTCAAAAGTCTCACCCACAAGGCAGTGGGGCGTTAACCCAGCACAGGAATGTGGCTGAAGAACCCGTGAAGGAACTTCTTCTGGTCTGCCACGTGAGACCTGATTACTGTACGCGTTTTGTCTTGCCTTCGCTGGTGCTTTCTTACCGACCCGCTTTTCAAATTCAGTTCTCATTGCCATGCACCCAATGGAGCAAGCGGAACGTGGACGGGACAGCACTCTTTTGACCAGGGATTGCCCAGCTTAGGTGGGCGATGGCTGCCCAATGAAGTGCAATGACTTCTCTCACCGTCGAGAGAAACTCCAGGTACTCCATTCCTACATCCATCTAGCGGAGGTTTTTAGACCGGTAAACTGTTTCTCTTAGTGTTAATTCGCTGGAGTGTCCTCTCCAGAAGCAAAGAGGTCAGAACCAGATATTGTCCACCGACTGGTTCTGAGACTGGACTTTGTCTGGCCTCTGCTCATCGACCTGTCACGCAAGATTGCATCTCCGGCTTAGGGAAGCCGTCCTGCCTAGTTATTTGGGTCATGGAGGCACGCAAGCCATCACACCATGCCAAGGTGCAGTCTCGTCATGATGGAGAGACAAAGACTGACAAATGTGAAATGAAAAGCAGTGGAAGCGGGAGTGGTGGTTGGACAGAAAAGACACCACTATCGTAAAATAGGTAAACTAGTAGCATAAGTGGTGTTAAGAGAAACGTGACTGTTTGCACCTTAGATAGCAATCCCATTGAAGGCGGAATTAAATACCACACTAAGATATATATATATATTCCGCACCCGCCTGATTTCAGACTGTGTATCAAACAAAGCATGGTACAATTGGGGAGGAAGGAGTAAACCGTCCGAGTCCATGATGTTTGTGGCCGCAATGCTGCCAGGTTTATCAGCCCAAAGCGAGTGGTCTTCTTGGAGATCCATAACTGGAGCCATTAGCAATCCAAAGCTGGACCCGCAAGGTACCAGGACGAAACGTGGGGTCCGTACTCCACTCGGGGTCGGTGACTGATTAATCAGTTCATACGCCCTTCGGATGAGGCCGAACATTCTGGGTGTCCAATGCACCTATTCGCCACAGATGCCTCTCATACGCCTTCCATGGTTGGTGTGGAATCAAGGTTTAGCCACCTCCCTTAGACCGACCATTGGTCTGCCGACCCGGTGGAGAACGTTTCTAAGAGATTTTCGGTGATGAAACATGGGAAGGCGGGTAGGATAAGGACTAGTGGAAGTGGCAGAGATATGGCCATTGATACGATCAGGAACAACGTGGGGGGAGTATGAAACCTTCTGGGACAACAGCTGTCACTTGGTGTGCGTTTGAGAGAGTTTTGTTAATGGACCGTCCGTTGAAGAAACCATAAGTTCGAGAGATGGGTTATGGTGGGAATCCAAATCGAAGTTATTTCAACAACAAACTTTCATGTCATACTCGATCGAAGGCTTCAGAAGTGTCTCACGAAGCGGAATTCGACCGTGATAAATGGTCGCAGAGTACCTGAAGTGACAGATTTATACTAGCGAATTGCTGGCTGATCGGTGGCGCCAAGAACCACACTGGTGGCTATTTATAAATGTAGGTCGTTCCAGATGCCAGAAACAGCTTCAGGAAAAAGCTGATGAGCAGATTGTGGTCGGCATTTATTAGACGTACAGCTTTCCAAGATGACAGAAACAGCTTCAGAGGTAATTTGAATAGGCAGCGTTTTAAAGCAATTGCTGGTGTACAGTTCGCTCCAGTTCTGTTCAGCACCAAAACCCGTTCGACTTCAATATCAAGCTGGGTAATTTGAACAGCGAAATTTAATAGAAAATACAAGTGACATACTAGATGGATAGAAAAGTATATTAAACAAATTTGAATTTCCACTAATGTCGTTAAGTTTTGATAGGATGGATTTCGCTCGGCATGCCTATCAGTTCAGTGCAATGCAGTTCGAATTATCTTCAACTTTGCACTGGGTGCGGTCATTCTGGTTAATACCACTTGACAGGAACCTCATTCGGAAATCAAAAGTATGGAAAAACAAGAACAGAACTACAAATAATGATAACAAATAGATGAAGAAAGTGTGTGAATACAAGAGCACCGCTGGTCATGATGCCTAGCTGTGTGGGTGAATTACTTGCACTCCGTTCAACATAACCACGTTTTCCGTACATTTCTCCCATGTTGCGGAGTGACCACACTTAATTTTCCAACCACTATCAGTCTCAACGAAAACGACCCATCGAAGAAGTCTATCTCAGTAAATTTACGCCACAATAAACAATCACTTTGACTTGTTGATGTTTAGTTACTGACCGAATGTTTTTTGTGTATCCAATTCTCCGCGTCTGAATTCAGCATTGTTGAGCCGATTTTGTCACCAGATTCGGGCAATACAGGTAAGACAATCACTGTACAAACACCGGGAACCTTCCCGAGTTCTTCAACTACAGCGGTCAGGTATTGAGTCGTACGGAGGTACTGGTCTCAGTGATGAAGTATACACTGGACAACCAACAGACAAATGGATGTCACATTGGCACCATATTTGACTGAGGTGCAGTTCATCGGTACGATACAAGAAATACCGTTCAGGAACAGAGGCTCTCAGATCCCACACGGAAGTTTCTGATAATTCTGGTCTCAAGGATAGGCTAAGTAAAATGCGATAGAAAGTAGGCGGAAACAGCATGAGATGGAGTGGAACTGGAAGCAAACATGGCTGGGAAACGTTCACCGTTTCCGGATGTAAATACTAATGAAGTGAAAAATTGGAGAAAACGGTGGGTGCGAATAAAAGTCGCCTTCGCGAGGGACCGGAAGCATTTGCAACGCACTTGCAAGTAGCGGTCATGTGAATAGCTTTTTAGATGGAGCCTGAAACCAATGCGCTTCGCCGTATGTATGGTACCCGCAACAACTGCACTGGACATACACGAGTAAGACGCAAAACGGCCAGGCCTGGGAAAGGACGCCGAAAAACCATACATCGAGTTGCAGTATGTCAAGTAACAAAACCAGAAAACGTGTCTAGATGGCTGGTCGGAATGTTAGCAGAAAACTGACATGTATGAACAGAAAATAGTCTGATGCGCCAAGAGAGGAACATATGACAGGGTAAAAGGACGAGCAACACATGAGGTGAACGGTGAGTCCATGGTTATCGGTAAGATCAGCAAAAGGTGTAAGGAAACAGACAAACGTTTATGCAGGCTTCGCGATCAAAAACTGATTCGAGACGAGTGCAGGCCGTTCAAATTTGTGGACAATTCTTCGAGAATGGTTGAACTGACTCTGGGACCATCTCCCAGAATGCTGTTCATAGAACAATATACGGTCAAAAAGAAGTAGTCAGAGCGGTTAGAGGGACAGAACAATGGAGCAACAAATAATAATGCAGTTCCAGCTGTATCATCCGGAAGATGGTTAAAAATGTCAGATCTTGGTGGGCGAGATGCACAGACCCCGGTTGAAAGGATAAGTGCCTAAAAAGGTTAACTGGAGGTAGGTCACGTCAGGGAGTCAAAATTTGAGTTTCAAACAAAAATCGAGGTAGGCAGATGGAAGATCCAAAAGCGGATAACACAATCAATGTTATGATATAGTCTGTGAATGTTTGCGAATGCATTATACGAGAGCACAGTTCCGAAAGCGCATTATCATTTGACCGATGAGCTATGGTTGATGTACGGTGGCGGGAAGATACCGACAATGCAGTCATATATCGCAACGGCGAACAATTGAGATTTTGGGCTGGGCGTCGGTACTTCTTCAGACAACACCTAAAACCATGTGACACCAGAAAATCACCCTAGACCACAACTAAATATGGGCCCCGTAAAGAATGCTTGACAGACCACTTTGAATACGAAGTTTGCAGCCAACTGGTCATTGTGGACTATTATTTTTTTACATCGAATTGAAACCAAACATGGTGCCGACAAGACAGCAACAATTACAAAGGGAGAGCGGGAGTAGAACACAGTGAGAGAGAGTAAAAAAAAATGAAATGCCGTTCTTCTCACCGTACACTGCCTGGTTTTTTTGTCATTTTGTCTGTCGGAATAACATTTCGTGATTACGGTGCATGGGAGTTCGACAGCACTCGCGCCACTGGGTTCTATTTTGAACTGCGCCCACCAACGTCTCGAACCAACGACAATCCTCATCCTTTGGGCTCCAACTAAGGAGGCGGGAAGCACCAACCGAAGCCAATGCTGATGCTAGCTTCTTCATACCCCACCACCAATTCGTGGCTTGATCGACGTGTCGTTTCTTCTAGCTTTGCCCGGCACGTGTGAATGGAGCACGGAAGGGTAAACGACGGACAAGCATTCATAAAACATGACCGAATCACTATAGGCGGTGTAGAGCAATCACTTCGTTCAGGGGGCGACTATCCGTGCCTGACACACGACTGCCCACCTCATCATTATTCACTCGGTTTCCACTTGACACGAGCGACGCTTCGGAGACATCAGTAGTCGAATACAGAAAGACACCGAGCATCCTCGGCGCAAAGTGGCCAGGTCTCGAAATACAAGAGCAAAACACTACGAATCTCGGTGACATACACACTTTGCACGTTCAAAGTGTAAAGTGATGCTACAATACTGAAAGTCAACGATTCCGAGCTTGATGCTCGATGGGGAGGTCATGGCAATTGTCGACCGCTTCACCTACCTCGGTAGCAGCGTGACGACGGATGGGGGCACAGTAATAGAAGTGACATACACAGGTTCCTTAACAGAAAGCTGGATGTCACTGCAACGTGACACGTGCTGCAGTTTTGCGAAAGCTTTTGTAGCTGTCGCTTTCCATGAACTGTTCTCCTCTACAACACCATCACCAGCTGTTATCAAGCTTTATAAATACTTAAAGTTGTCGACTAAATCAAGCTGAACATCACAAAGGATGAGTCCATGCACATGTTCCTGTCTACAGTTTTTAAGACCACCTCTAGCACGCATGATATATAACAGTCCTCACATGAGACGTAACGAGCTGTGACCTTAATATGTTATGAAATTTCGACCAAACAGCAAGATACCGGAAACATGCCAAATATGACTCGCGTATCCGAGTAAAACGTCTTGTCATTCAGCGCAGGCCTTTTGACAGACAGAGTATTAATACAACAACATGGAGTTTTAAGAAAAATGTCATCTGAAGAAATAAATGCAGGCAAGAAATACCCTTTTTTGATCCCACATCATACTTTTCCAAGTTTTTACTGTGGTTATATTCTTGCATATCCGAGCAGTCATTGACGCCGTTGATAGGACCACCCTTGAGATTATCTCGCTCCACAAATTCCATTTATTCCAAAAACATGAAAGCAAGTTATCACTAGACATTAAACCGAGTGCTGGCACACGGCTCACTGCCGTTTTGCTTCTCTTGCGCGCATCAAATTTACTCACAGTCTTTCTTTTTGCCTAAATTTACGAGTGAAATCTTAGAGCCCTGAGAAGAAATAGTTAGCGCTTTTGAACCCCTCGCTGGTTTTACACGGGTGATATCGTGCATTTTCGTGACGCCCGAATAGCCTCGCATTGTCTATATCGTGGTGAGGAATGCGTCTTCCATTTACCAAGTGCAAAACGCTGCTACAAAGTTGGCAGAGGTTCTCTTGAACACTCACTCTCGGTGATGAAAACCTAGAGATCGACAATTTTTCTACCCAAGAATGTGTATGAGTATAGGAACGCTGGAGGCAAGGTAAATGCATGGCGATAAATACTCAGTTGGGCGTTCTATATTCTTCGTCACTTGAGGAGACGGTGAGTGGCGTTTTTGTGTGCATCAAGACATCTTATACGTGAGACCTCGGCCTGTAGAAGTGGCACGAGTTAGTCGGCTGTTTCTGTTTGGTCACCGCTGTGTGGAAAGCACTTCGCGGGCTTTATGATTCTGTCGGAATCACAACTACGCAACCCGCATGCGCGCTTTTGGAACCGAAACTATTGCTTATTCAGTCGATATGTTGTTACCTACCGGCTTCGCATTCTACCCTATCGACTTACACGCTGCTTTGCTAGATGAATCCCCGACGGGCTGATAAAGACAGTGTGGAGACCAAACTACAGGGTGGCATCCCATTGCTGACCTTGAACCTTGCATTTGTCAGTCCCTCACTGCTGCGTGGCTCGATACCTCAGGATCCCCATCACGTTTGGTTGGAAACCTTCACCGGCATGGTTCAGTGAAAGTTTGAGTTCTACATACTGAAATTTTTGATATGGTTTCTCGTGGTTATTTTCAATACGAATTTGGCCTAGAACAATGCTTCAGTATTCATCACCAACGGTGAGCAGACATTACTCCAAAACAGATTAGTCTCATCTCTGAGACCTTCTCTATCACAAATATACCTAGACAAATATCTAAGCCAGTTTCTTCACACCTTGAAACAATGTAAAAGTCTGATCGACCATCACTTATTTAGCCAGACCCAAAACGCGTGAACAGTTCAAGGTAACGCATCTGAATTCGACATTGTGTCCGGTGACGTGAACCTGGAGATGTTACATCTCCGAAAAACCGCATTTATCAGGGAGGAGTCCGATAACAGCAGTGGATATTTTCGCTTCAACTTGTGCGCGCTATCTGGACACAACTTTCGCACCCCTGCTTATCTGCTATGGGTTCATTTCGTTTTTTATCCCTTCGTATTTGTTTACGACGTCACTTTTGTTGCGTCCAAGAAAAGCTACAGAAACGGCGTAGTGCCGTTCGGGTGCATTTAATACGCACCGCTTGTGTACTGAATTTGGGGTCCCTCTCAAGAAAACGGCCAATTCAGCTTTCGGATCTAGTTTTTATAAACATAATCATATCGTCCAGTTTTAGTGGGGTGTGACCAGACTAGGGGATCTAGATGTGATTGCTATGTTGTGTACCTGAATTTTTTTCGCGGTTCTTCCATCTTACCACGGTGCATATCGTTCAAAACAATACCGTATATTTGAACTGGTGATTTCATTCATTATGTTTCACTGAACTGAAACTTTTGCAAGTTTCTTTTTAGGATATAAAACAGATTCCAAGTAAGCACACCTCTGCAATCAATATGAGCTTATTACACTAAAGCAATGCGAGAACAACAGTTCCTGACTACAATGACACCAAGTAGAAACACACCTTAGATATTGCTTGAAAGACTCCACAGTTTAGTTCACTTCATTCAACTATCAATCTCGCTCTTCTATGCTCTGGTTTCGGTTGCTACCTTCCAGCATAATCGAGTCAAGGACAAAAAACAGAAACATGAAGTGGGAAAGAGTAGAAAGCAAGTTAAGAAGCGGAGACCATGAAGACAAGGAAAGTTTGAATGCAACAACACAACTGGCCGCGACACCTAGCCATATCACTTAACGTCTCCATCCACCTGGTAAAGAAAGATCTCACAGAGCACGTTTGGAAAACACAGGTTGGCGAACAAGCTCGTTTTCAGTGATTCTTAATCCTGCCAATATGACACAATATATACGGCAAGATGCATAAGAGATGCAGTCAACAAAATAACGTTATGGAACAGTATTAACACCTACTGCGCCACAGAATTGTCCGGAGACCAGGTGTGAATGTATTACCACATTCTCCGCGTGTAAGCTTTCGGCCGTTCTAGGACCTGACGTTGGGTAGTAAATGAGCCAGGATAGACTGAGTGCATACACAAATTTCTTAACGTTTCATCAGCGTGCTACGTTTCTGACCTACCCGTGTTGTGCACAAGTGACTGGATATATTCAGTAAATCTTTCTTTCGGTTAATACCAACTGACCAAGCACGTGGGAGGATGCCCGTTCTAAATCCACAAGGTGGTTAGATACTATCACGCCCACTGAGAGCTCGACGCCGAAGAGACACATTGGATACATAAATCGGATTCCTTCATAACATAGTCTAGTTTAGTTCTTGGGGAAAACGGATCGACTGATAGTCATTATTGACTTAAATGTAAGCATTTCGCTTGCAAAAGAGTCTTACAAATACAAGTACAGGAAACTGTATATGACTTCTCACCAGGTCCAGTTTGGTAAAAACGAGCTTGTTCGCCAACCTGTGTACATCTCAGATAATGGAAAACCACTTGCATTTTTCGAGTACAAAAGCCAAACGCCGCAAATCGGAATCGAAAAGGCGAACTTCCACTTACCAGCTAAGCTATAGCGGTGCGGTCAGTCGGGTGCAAATAACACATGTGAATGTTCACAAAAATGTACTTTGTGTCTCAGGATTGTGAGTAGATGCTCCTCTTAGAAAACTCCACCGAGGAAACACAACGATAATTCGCTGATAGCTCCATGCAGGTTAGTCACAGCTGACCCCGAGAACAACGACACTGCGGTCGCAAGTTGGGATGTTTTTTATTCCAGTAGTATCTGTAAATATAGACAAAGTTTCTCGGAAGAACAGAACCGGTTTCGCGATCACTGCCGCTCACCACGAATGCGTTCCTGGTACTCCTCTGTCCATCAATTCTTCCTAATATTTGTACACTCCGTAAGTGTCTCTTCACAACGACCTAGCTTGTGCATCAGGAGTGCGAGTGGATGCTTTCACACTCCTGATGCACGTATTAAAAATAAAATATCAAAATATCACTTCTGCTTCCTTTATTATTGTACGACAAAGGATAACATTTCAAGAAGGGGCCGGGGTCGATGAAAGGCTGCCAAATGGGGTGACCGGGCAGTGGCGGGTATCGAAACCAAGTCCTTATTGTAAACTGTCGACGATGATAATCGGCTGACCTTCGTCCGCTGTTAGGAACAAACGCTAACGGTGTACACGTATCAGAATGAATGGATGGACACAGAACCGGATACGCAAACCTGATGAACGGCAATAACCGTGAAACCCGTCGTTTGCTTTCGAGCAACTTTGTCCGCCCATCCGCAGATACCACTCACATCAGAAACGCAAGTAAATATCCAATGATGCGAAAAGCGTAAGTGTCTTTCCCACTATCTAATATCCATATCCTCCGTGGCATTACATAAATTTTGAGAGACACATCTAACAACTGCGTTCGACAATAAGAAAAACCTAGCGCTGATTGCATTGCTGAACTCAACAGCCGACTTCAGATCAATTTTGTAAGCTGGTTGATTGGTTTGTTCACTGTTTTCCCACTAATCCATCATTTTTTATGCTAACGGCTTCCGTTTTCCCTTTCTCAGTGTATGTACTCGCACAGTTGGAAGATTAAAGCAACCTGTCGGATCCGCCTTTTTTCTACGTCTGTTGCTCAATCATTCGAGTTCATAACAATCCATGGGACACTTACTCCACCCGAAACGTTTTAAAGTTGATCTACACTTTCGGCCGACAGCTGAACAGTGAATTTATTGGCATGACACACACACAAACCTTCTTCCTGTCATTGACGCGCCTAATCCCGACAAAAAGGAACTTCTTGATAACTTTATCTTCCCGTCTATCTATCAGTACGCGGTTAATAATCCCAACTATAAGCAAGCCATATGAGTCGATCTATGTCAGACCGAAGAATGAAGTTTTCTCGATACTACCAAACAAGAACCCGATCAGACAGTAAACCAGTTTCTGCAGAAATTAAGTTGCCTCGCTAAAGACTGCAACTTTACCGCCGTTTCTGGTAATTAACACCGCGATGAGGCTATCTGTGACGCATTCATCACAGGGCTGCACTCTAATGTCATCACTCAACGGATACTAGAAAACCGCCAACACGCTCCCAATGACGCTCGCACGCTGGAGCATGCTCAGTAGCAATCTCTTCTCTGTGACACGACTACCTGGGGACAGAGCGGTGCTACATCAGATCTGGTAAAAAAACCACCGACTTAACCCTCCCTACAGACACACATAGGTCACAGCTAGAAACCAAAGAAATGATTGCAACAACAAATACCAGTTGCCTCTTTTGCAGTAAAAACTGGCACCCACGTTCGAAATGTCCGATCCAGGAAATGATTTGTAACTCTTGGGGAAAAAAATGGTACTTTCCAGAAGGACTGCCGATCGAATCCCAAAAGCAAACGTGCCTGTCATTCCCTCTCTTGTTGTCATATATTTTACCAGCTTACCTAAATTTACTGTATACGTTCAAATTACCGGAGTATCTCCGAAGGCACTCATCCACAGAGTTGTTTTTCATAATGTCGCTGCACAACACCATTGTGTGGGGGGTGGGGGTATTTGAGAGAAGTAGTACCTCTGAGTTGGTAGACTGTCGTGCTCCTCGGGGTATCTTCCATCTCTTTGGTCTCCATCACCTGCCCAACTCTCACCTGTGGCTCCACGAAGCTGAGGTATACATCAGCGGCCACACCCCGGGAAATTGCTCGACAGGCGAGCCAAACCAGGTTGAGGGTAACCGATACCTTAAAACCTCGGTAAGACGACACCCAGCATATGAATATGGGTACTCCTGCATAGGCGGATGAGATCCGCCGCGATCTAACGGCTAACAAGAAAATCCATCCAATCAACAGGGTTGCATGGACCTCTGGGTCTAGGTGACCTCTACCGAATGGCGTGCGAGCTCCTACAGAGCCACCGGCAACTATACATCAAGATCACTACGACGCGTTGAGCATCCCGGATTAGTAAACCACCATCCAAAAGAAGTACGAACCGTTTATTGGGTCACCGGTTCCTAACACAAAAACTTCCTGTTGCCTGACAGGTGGCACTTGGCTGTGCACGGGCTAGAGTTGCTACCTCGAAAAAAAAGCCCAGTGACGCGGGGGACGCCACTTCATACCGAATTCCCAAGATTCTTCACGACAAGCTCCCTTTCATTCGGGACATGCATGAAGCCGGTTCATTCTCTCGCAGGAGCCAGCCGCATAAAAGCAAAGTGAAGTACAATACCACTGGCCCGTACGTCCCACTACCAGTACCATTTCAATGGACTCTTGAACCGACCTATCCATCTGCTGACTGTTCGTCTTCAAAAACCAGAATACATGGTAGTCTTGTGGCGTGCCTTCCTGATTCCCACATTCCGATGACTCGCCAGACGACCTTCACGTGTGAGCATCACGTGATCTTAAAAGGGTGCAAAGACGTGTGAGCTGTTGGACTGGAAAATACGCATGAGTGTGTCCGACATGTATAACAAAACTGATGCAACAGTATGCCGTGAGATGTAGAAATACAAGCGTTGGGATTGTTTGAAATATTCCGAACTGACGGCATGGAGCCTCAGAACCATAATTTACTTACAGGAGGACGTTTGTCGGCGAACAGTGAATATGCACCCGTTAAATATAAAAACACCCACTACAAATCTATGAAACTTTGTCTCTCGTAGATCCTCGGTCTTGATTACCTGCCTCAGAATCAAAACGTGACTATTCTCCTAGACGGAGATCGACCACCTTCCTGCTTGTTTGCTAACCGTTGCTAAAGTCAACATTCCATCCCTGTTTACCAAACTGGCTCCTAATCGTAAAACCATTACCACGAAGTCCCGTCGTCAATATCTACTCCAGAACTGAAGTTTATACAGAGCGAAATTAACCAACTACCAGAGAGTAACATCATACATCTCTCAACGTCTCCCTAGATAGCCTAAGTGTTGGTCACAACGAAGGAAGGACACGAGAAACGCATGGGGGCCGACTAGTCAGACCATTAATCGGTTCACTGATCTTGATGTTCACTCTTTCATCATCGTACAGCGTTAAACAGTAGGGCAAGCCCCACTGACCACTGCCTTTCTCACCAGCCTGCACGTCGAATTAGAAAGTATGAATATACAAGATGGACAGTGAGTGGACCTATATGGGTGGGAAAAGAAAAGAATGCCCTAGCAGCCAACACACGGAAAACACAGTCTAACTGTACAAACGTACACCGAACAAACATTCTGATTTGATAGAAAGTGACAACACGATCTCCACTGTTCGCGGTTCGCTGCCATATCCTTCAGTGTCTCCAGCCAACTGGTAGACGGATCTTTTGGACCCCAACCACGAAGACGTGAAGCACCTACTTTGCCTAAGTCTGCTGTACATTTTCTCATTCCTAGCTGCCACGTCATCTGTTGACCTCCACGTGGTCTCTTCCATTCCCTAGGAGAATAGGACACGGTACGGTAGACGTGTGTTTGCCATACGTAACACGTGTCCCAAACAACGAAGTCTACTAAGTTGGATACGCTGTGACAGAACGTTCTCTGAATTAGTACCCAATACTCGCTTTCTTACCTCATCGTTGCTTACTCGGCTATTCCACCCAATCCTAGCGATACTACGTAAACATCGATGGTCGAAAACCCCAAGACGACGAATATCTTCAGCACGCAGACCCTAGGTCTCGCAACCATACAACGAAACTGAACGCACAGTGGCACAGTATACACGACCTTTCAACTTCAGTGAAATATCAGATCGGCGCCACAAGTGCTTCAGTCCAGCGCACGCCGCTCGAGCTTTGGATATCCGCGTACTCACCTCTACTACTGTGCTCCCATCCGTCGTCATGCCGATCCCGAGGTAGGTGAAGTGATCGACAACTGCCAGCACCTCCCCATCGAGCATCAAGCTCGGAATTGTTGACGTCGTCTTGTAACATCACCTTGCACTTTGAAGGTGCAAAGCGCATGCCGAATGGAGCTACAGCTCTTGCGAGATTATCTAGTGCACGCTGAGCATGTTCCGTGGATTCGAACAAGCAGACAAAGTCGTCTGCGTAATCTAGGTCACATAGCTTTTCACTACCTCCTAGTTCGACGCCTACATCCTGAAGATTTTGCAAAGCACTCTCCATTATTTCGTCCATGACGAAGTTAAAAAGGAATGGAGACAAAGGGCATCCCTGCCGAACACCACTGGTCGTTTCGAACCGACCGGATAGTTCACCGTAAACCCTTACGCGGCCAGAAGTATGAGAATACAATGATCTCATTAGGTTCACGAACTTCTGGGGCATACCTTTTCGATGAAGAGTACTGAAAAGCGATGTTCGATCAACTGAATCGAAGGCGCCTTTCAGGTCTAAGAAAATCATTATTGTTGATCGGTGGCAGTGTGACGCGTTTCAAGTAGTCGGAGAAGAGTAAAAATCTGGTCGATGCATCCTCGACCTGGGCGGAATCCAGCCTGCTGTTCGCGGACATTCCTCTCACGAGCCGGTGTAAGACGGTGCAGCAAAATCGAAGCTAATACTTTGGTGACTATCGGGATTAAGCTAATCCCACGATGATTACTACAGTCATTGCGTATTCCCTTCTTGAACATGGGAACAATCAATGACTCACTCCATATTAACGGAATACGCTCTGCATTCCAAATGTCACGGAGCAAGGCGGTTAGTGATTTTATCAAAGCCTCACCACCCAGTTTGAAAAGAACTGGAGGAAGTTCGTCGGGACCTGCCGCTTTCCCCCGCCTTAGTAATCGAATACATGACTCTACTTCTACTTCTGATGGGGGCTCAAGTGATACCACCCAAGGAGTCACAGTTGTTGACACGGGAGTAACTACACTAGCGTGCGGCCAGCTAAACTGTTCCTTGAAGTACTCGGCCCATCGGTCAAGCCTTTGCTGTTTGTTATGGATGGGTTCTCCATTCCTATCGCAAATCGTTTCACTGACCTGAGTTCGCCGTCCACCGGTGTCACGAATAAGTTTGAACAGTCTTTGACTGTTACCTGAAGCAGCTGCTATTTCCATTTCTTCGGCTACCTTGACCCACCAATTTTCGCGATCCTTCTTAAGGCTTTTCGTAACTTGTCTTTGCAGCTTTCTCCGCATCTTATTCATCTCCTTACGGTTCGAAAGCTGACGCTTTTGCTCCATTATACTCAGCGACTCTTGCGAGATCCAGTGTCTCTGATGGACAACGGATCGAGGACCACAGGCGAAACCTGCGGCAACGTGCATCGCTTGTTTGATATGAGCCCAATGCTCATCTACATTACTGTTCTCCGTGGATCCTAGCTCATGTGCTAACTTCTGCTCATAACGAGTGCAAACGTCTGGATCACACATACGTTGCACGGCTAATCCGGTTTGCGGTTTGCGACGATGACCATGGAACTGGAGAGATAATCGCATTAAAACTAATGCATGGTTCGACTTTACGTACGTGGACCAGTAAGATCTACAGTTCTGAACAGAACTGCGCCATCGGTAGCTCACGGCGATATGATCAATTTGACTCAAAGTACCTGTAGAGTTAGAGCGCCATGTCGCTGTGCGACGCGAGCTGTGTCGGAAATTTGTGCTAGACAAGAACAATCGATTGTCTGCACAAAATTGAAGAAGCCTATTCCCGTTATCTGTACGCTCAGCGGGTAAAGCACAACGCCCACCTAAACAGGCTTCTGACACACTGAGTTTGCCAACTTGTGCATTGAAGTCACCAGCTAGCACTACAATGTCGGAACCTTTACTGCTGCGAACGAGAGTGGCGAGGGCATCATAGAACTCATCTTTCTGCAAGTCTGAGCTGCAGTCCGTTGGGGCGTACGCCGAGATCACGAACAAATTGCGTTTAACACAACTATCCTTTCGAACGCCGACTGATCCTTGGAGTCTCACAGCACATAAACGACTGTTAACAGGAATCCAGTCTAATAGGGCAGCCTCAGCCTTGTCAGTCAAGACAATTCCTACACCACGTTGACCCACAGCTCTAGCTGCTTCGTCTCCTGAGGTGCACAGAATATACCTCGATGAGATACCTGGAGCAGTTAGCTGAATTACATTGCTCGAACCCTGGATACGCATTTCGCTTAAGCAGAAGACATCAATCTTCAGAGAGTTCATTGTGAGGGCTAGGCACGCCTGCTGACCGGCCCGCATAAGTGTACGCACGTTGAAGGAGCTGAGATTCAGAGGCTGACGGGGCTTGAGAAAATGTGAGTTACCAGACAGAGGATTATTCCCGACACTATTTGACAGTGAATCGTTGCGAGTATCGACCGTGTTATCCGTGGGAACATTATGGGTGGATAGATGGGGCAAAGAGGGATGGTTAGGGACTGAAGACAAAGGTTGAATAACAGAGAGGGAACTCTGAGCAGTAGCACACTTATCACTACCCACCCCGCTCGATGCAATGGGCAGCGCGGTCCTGATTAGCCTGCGCGACGACCGATGCAGTATGGAATTCTCTGTATTCGTGCAGTTTATGGGAGATGTTGGACGGGTACTGCTAGGGTGTCCAGCCACAAAGCAGGAGAACGATTAGGGTCCTCATCCAAAGCCTTTAGTTCTGACAAGAACCTATCCGCAAGGCAGCGGGATGGCTTAGTGGAAGCCCATTTGCTTGGATCAATTATTCTTCCACTGGTTTTTCCGACTGAGTTGCCAGCTCAAATCGACCCCCAACCTGGAGGACCAGGAGACTGGACTTTGTCTGACCTCTACCCATTGACCTGTCAGGTATGATTGCATCTCCATCATCCATCCTGTATAGCTCTTTGGGTCATAGAGGCGCGCAAGCCATCACACCACGTCAACGTGCAGTCTCGTCTCTTTGCCTAGAATAGATGAACTTGAAGAGGTGTCTCAATACGTCATTTTCGGTATACTGGACCATCATCAAACTTCCACACGCGGGAATGAGTTAATGTACACTACTTTCGAAGTCTGTGAGGAGTCATACTATTCTTATCACATTCCGTTTGGAGCAACAAACGGCGTGGCCTGCTTCTAGCGCACCACTGATAACGTCATAAGTAGCGAGTCCTTCCGAGATACATACACCTATGTGGACAACGTTACCGTGTGGCTACGACTTGGATGAGCATAATTAAAACCAGCGGGACTTCCTAGATGTTACAAAGAGGCATGGTATCACATTCAACCAGAGCAAAATTGTGATCGCTGCAACAAAAGTTGGACGGCTCGGTTACGAAATCTCTCAAGGCTTAACCAAACCAGACAGAGCGTTTCCATGCTCTAAAAGAACTTCGTCCTCCACGGGATATCCACTCCCAGAAGAGAACAGTGAAAATGCTAGCGTACTACGTCAACTGAATCTCACACTCTTCTGATAAGATTCATTATCTGGCGCACAACGGCATATTTCCGGCTCCTGATAACCTGACGATGACCTTTCGAAATTTTAAAGACGAATTGGGAAGACCTACAGTGCACATTATCGACTACAGTGGCTCCCTGATTGTAGAAACGAACGCATCAGAGACCGTCATTGCGGATACACTGAATCAAAATGGTCGTCCTACTGCTTTCTTTTCATGCAGTCTCCAAACAAACAAAAACATTCAACAACTGGAAAAGAAGCCTGCGTCATCGTAGAATCCCTGAGAAAATGGAGGCATCATTTGCTGGGAAATCACTTCACTCTCACTGCTGATCAATGCTCAGTCGTCTTTTTGTAGGACAGACTAAATAAGGACAAAATGAACATCGACAAAATTTAGTGGTGGAAGTTGGAGCTTTCGTGTTACCAATACGACGCCCAATATTAACCTAGAGTACGCAACAAAGTGGTCAATACGTCCTCTCGGGACAATTGTTTCCGCTGTGCCATGTACTGATATAAAACATTTGCTCAATGCACTACGTCATCTTGACATCACTCGCGTGCTACATTTTGTCTGTCCTAAAAGCTTGCCGTTCTCTGTTGACGAAGTTCGAGCAGACGTATCGTCTTCTAGCTATCCACTGCCTTACCCAACTATTTTCCCGATTAGGGATGCCCCCCTATATGAACTCCGACCTCGGCACTATTTTCATGAAAAAAGAGTGACAACCAGCCGCACCATTCCGTACAACCCACGCGGAAATGGTCAGGTGAATCAGTTGAATGGGACTCTATAGAAAGCTGTCAAACTGGTATTGAAGCTGCAACAATTGAACATTTGTTACTAAGACCGCGGATTCTTAGATGCCCTGCACTCAGTTCACTCCTTGATGTGCACTGCAATCAACGAGACATCCTATGAGCAACTTTTTAACTTCTATCGCGTCTACTTGTGATTCTTTTTTCCTGCCCGGTTGTCAAATCCGGGGCCTGTCCTATTGAAGAGAACAACTCGGCCTTCGGAATACGACCCCTTGGTAGAAGAGGCGGAGCATCCTAGCTGCAATGCACAAGAAGCTCGCGTCCGCATCTCAAATGGCAACGAAGACACCGTGTCACTAAGGTACCCCGTCCCCAAATCGGTCGTCTCGGATGTCTCACACCAGAAGCAGACGGGTCAACACATCCTTCCAGTCGACGAATCATCTAAACACACGTCTGACTCCTCGCATCATACATCTCGAACTGAATATAGAAGATGGACAGGGAGTGGACCTACATGGGTGGGAAAAGGAAAGAATGCCCTAGTAGCCAACACACGGAATACACAGTCTAACTGTACAAAGGTACACCGATCAGTCATTCTGATTCGATAGAAAGTGACAACACGATCGCCACTGTTTGCGGTTCGTAGCCATCATTCTTTAGCCTTGACGCACAACCTCAAACCATACCGTTCCAAGACAGTCAGATCAAAAGTATCGGAATATTATGACATCAAAAGATATTGAAACAATTTTCGTTTTACAAAGGTGCTTGAACAAATAAGAAAGTGTGACGATCGTACGCTGCGCAGTTGACCGTGGTAATGATATCAAATGCTGCACCGCATCGAAAATGAAGTCGTCAAAATCGACGGTTTTGTACCTTTCCACGTAGACCGTCCAGTTCCTTACAAAAATCGCCGCGGTGTAGCCATCACCAATGTCAACCATCGGTGGTGTAAGTTATCCCAAAATTTGTTTACTTATTCCACAGCACATATCAGTGACCCTGATCTTCAATGTAAACCTAAACATTTGAGTCATTACAGGTCCCTTATATATATATATATATATATATATATATATATATATATATATATATATATATATATATATATATATATATATCCTACATATGCAACTGATGAACTTAATGAATTCTCCGAAACTTTCTCCATGTTCCTTCTGAATCATTTAGATTCATCCTTTTGTGTAATCTTTGGCGACTTCAATAGGTCGGATGTTGGCTTTCTTACAACACCTGGGCTAAAAAACATTGTTACCCTTCCAACCCGACTTGAAGCTCACTTAGATATCTGTTTTGTGAACAATCCCAACGTGTTCCATACTGATTATCGTTCATCGGTGAGAAGTCCGGATCACGCGGTCATTAAATTTTCTCCTACTATTCACGGAGAACAACCGTCGGCGGTTTACGCAACATAGCGATCGGAAGAGTCGTAAACGCCAATGCAACCTTGCTGGACTTGCAGACATGATTGCGAGGACTGATCTTAATATACTTTCTCACTCTGTTTTGCGATCATCTGATAAACTACCTAGATTTTTGCTTCGATATATGTTGCCCAAATGTAACTACATGTATTCTTGCAGAGATTTTCATCCCCTCATCTAAAACAACTGTGACCTAAAGAACGCAAACAAAGCTACAAGTTGTCACATGGTCAAAGTTCTATCGGGGTCAATCGGAGTCGAACTACACAAACTGAATGCCCTGTAGGCCCGGACACTGAAGAAAAATTAAAGTAGTCGCGATACGCGGAAAGTACTGATACAGTTGAGTGGCAAAAACTCAAAGAAACTCCTGCCAGCGGTAGATGTTGAAGAACTCAATCGGAACTTCACCGGTGGAAGAGACAGCATCGCCTTTAAGTTTCGATGCCAACAGCCGTTTGATGTCTATCAGTCATTACTTTAATTCCCTTGACGTACACAAAAAAAACTGTCCCAACTTTAACCTGATAAAGCAATCCGCCCTGATGGACTATCATCAATTGTGCTGAAGGAATGTGCGGCCGTATTACCCACTATCGTATCCGACCTCTTCGATCGCTGCTTAGTCCATACGAAAACTCCTGACGAATGGAAACTGGCCTCCATTACACCCGTGCCCAAGAGGGGAACTGACAAATTTCGTCCAACAGCATGCACATCCGTTACTCTCAAGGTGTTTGAACGATTACTACTACAGCGAACATCTCAGCCTAATGAGTTTGACTCTAACTAATTCGCCTATCGTCGTTCACATTCAATCCCCGACGCTCTCGCTTCCCCCACACATTCTATGTTGTCGGCACTGGGTCAGATATGTGTGGCGGTTAAGGCGTTTCTTTGATTACAGCGGTGCATTCAACTGCGTGGGCAGATGTAGGCTACTACAGATGCTGGCGGATAGCGGAATTCAGACAAATGATGGACATTCGCTATCCAATTATTTCTCTGGTCGACAACAGTTTGGTTTCTTAACGTGTCTTACAGTGAGCAATCCTATCTCCGCTTTTGTTTTCTGCATACACCTCCTATATGTCTGTCTAGTATGACTGCATGCTGATAAAACATGCCGATGATGAGATTCTCGGTATGTCATATCCTAATCAGTCTACACAATCTCGTCTACAGGACAACATAAATGAGCTTGCTAATTGGTCCTTCATACACAACATGCGAATGAATCCATCGGAATCCTCCGATATATTGTTTTGTCTTCACAAAGGGATCAGGTATTCTAATCTTTTGGACTCCACTCCCTCCCTGTTCATAAACTGCGAGCGCATCGGGAGCAGTTCACCGGTGAAGTATCTCGGTGTTATCATCAACCGTGACCTTTCTTGGTTCGAGCATGTCGCCGCGGTCTTTCTGAAGATAAGGCGGATTTCGTTTTTTGTTTTAAGACTCAAATCCATTGGTACTCCATTTCATCTTATCCGAAAACTTGTTTACTTTTGCATTCTACTCCACTGGCTCTATACTTCTCTGTAATATTCCCTGGACTGCTTTTTAAAGGCTTTAAGCTAATAGTCCGTTCCCTGAAGCACGTATCTAGGGGTAGTGGTATACATTGAAATCAGTTAACCCATTTTGCAATGTGCCAACACATCGATTCATGTACAATGTTCTCCCGTAGAATATTGGCTGACGAATCGCATCTCCTTTACTCCAATGTTATCTACACGACTCCGCTATAAACACCTATATGCTCGTACCAAGATCTACAAGTCCTCCACAGTACCATATCTCGCCCGTTTCCTTGCTTACCCCCATGTTATCATTTAAAAACTAAACTCAATGCTGAGTTGACATTATATTTCACTTTTTGTATCATGTTGTAATCAGAGGTGATTATGCAGCTGCTGAACATTCCCCATCGGGTGTGTAAAGCATATACTTAACTTGACTTCCTCATCATGCATTATTCGCCGAGTTTAAGGTTGGCTGGAAACGGCAATGTGAAGGCTAAGCCATAACATGGAGCCGGTCTATCCAGTTATCGCCTTTGTCGGTGCCTCATGTATGCATGGATGGGGACCTCGAGATCCACCATACAGCTGACTGAAAACTCCTTCGGATGTGGCTCATAGTCGTGCTCGGCAGCGATTTTGTTGCGACAACGTGTTCAAGCTCCTGAGAAATTTCCCTTTTGTTTGCATGGCACCACGCCTTTGCACTCTGAACCGGGTTATCCGTGAATGATATATATATATATATATATATATATATATATATATATATATATATATATATATATATATATATATATATATAATATTCCAAAAACCGATGTGGACGGTGCAATAAAAAAGATATATACTGTCACAAAAGCATGGGGATGGAGCGACCAGTGGTTTAAAGAGTTACCAAGGCACAACACTCTTGAAATACGCAAATATTCAAACAAACCCAAAAATAAACACAAAAGCTTCGTAAGCGCACATTTCAGTCGTTTCACGAACAAACAACGGAACGTACTTGTTCTTTGTCTTTGATACGACGCCATGGAAGCTGACCGGACGCGAATTCCACAAGCATATAAAACATGGACCATAGGTCGTCGTGTCGTCCCATTTCACGATTCATGTGTGCGTTGCGGGAAGCGTACCGAACGGTACCTCGGAATCCGGCCACAGGTCGCGGAGGACGGACATCACCCTTAGGTGTAGTGTATTGGCGAGCTAGGCCAAAATCTAACATATAAATTGTCCGAGAGTTTTTTGGTAACCTTCCCACAGCGAAATTTGAAGGTTTGATATCACGATGAAGAAAGCCGGCCTCGTGAATAGTTTCAATCGCGTCCAAAATTTGTAAACTAAGCCGGATGGTAGTGGATAACGAAAATAATCCGCGAGACATGCTACGGCGAAGGTCAGCAAGATTTCGACCCTGAGTGGAACGAACAAGATTGAAGAACATCTGCAACTTGAAGAACTCAAGTATAAGGGAAAAAATAATTACAGAATTCATAGTTATTCTATTAAAGATTATGCGACGAAAAACACAGTCGCAATTTTATATAACTCCAACTTAGTTTTCAAATATCAAAAAGTGGTCCATGTTGTGTTGGTACCATGCTTGATTTCGAACCGGTGTAGCTGAACTACTCAGAATTGCTTCAAAGAACGGACAAGTATATTCAGATGGTATTACAACAATCCCACCAACCACCAACCTTGCACTGCTGTACTCTGGTTTTCGTTGCTAACTCACAGTATCCAGATGTCGACAGCGAAACGAACAGGAGTATAAGGGGCAAACCGATATTGGCTAATGTTTGTTATCTTGATTGGTCGTTGTTTTACTATGAAATCAACGGCAGCGGTGTTGCTCTCATTCTGTTGTTTTACTTCCTCAGCTCAATACTGCTAACCAATGACTTCATACTTGTGTTCTGGTTTTAGTGGCTACCCAGCAGTATGTCTCCATCAGGAAACAGCTGCAGGAATTTATACATTCAAGAAAAATGAAAGTGTAAGCGATGTTTAAGAAGAAACAATTCGAGTACAATTCAATACAATACGATAGACCGCACCGCCTGGTAGTGTCGCGGTGTCTCTAATCCTCTAATAGGTGGGTCACGTAGACCCTAGCTCATTAGTTACGGTTTCTGTACACTTTCGCCATATCATGAACTTATCTCCTCAGAGAACAATGTACAGGGAGTGAGTATGCGTAACACGTACCAACCGCCATAACTAGTTCAGTCTGAGGGCATTTTTTAATCTAGTCTGGTTTCCAACACTACGTACAGTATCAGCACCGCAGATGTGGCGTTCCCACGATATTCGACCAATTCCGTCGTATTAGAGAGAATGCGGAAAATGGAAACAGCAAAAAGCGTTCTCGGACTGTGGAATGGATTCTTTACGTTAGTAATCAGTCTGTCGTGACAAGCAGGCGCGAACAAGCAAGAGATTCACGTGCCAAAAGTTATCTCAATTTTTCTAGTATAAAGTGCCTTAAAGAAGGACAGATAAATTTGCGTTCAAAGACTTCGATCCTGAGGAGATAAATGAGAAAAACTCGAAACCCTAAAATTCCTGAGATAAGAATTTTGCTTTGATATCGAGGAAAGCCCTAAAACCTGACTGCGGATCTGTCCTGTCCGAATGAGACATCCTCGCGGCACCTGGCTATTACCTTTGATTCTAAAGATCTGCTTCTCTTGGCAGCGTCTTTACCCCCGTACATTACTCAGCAGATCAGTCAATAGAGTCACAGGATAGTTCATTTTTTAGAATCGGAACACTGCCCTTACCCAGAGCAAATCAATCAGGCTTCGATAGAAAATTTGAACGAATTCAGAGAATAAACGGTTACGAAAAGGACACCGTCGCAGAACCTGGCGCATAGACACCGGTCTGTCAACCCCGAACCTCATCGCACTGAATCTTCGCTGTGTAAAAATTAAAAACATCGAATCTAAAGGTCCTGAGGTTCCTTTATTGAACTACCTAATCTGGCATGGAAAACCGAGTAGCATAACCAGCCACGGCAGTCAAATGGATGGCAATCACGAAGTATGATTTGTTACCGATTGTTCTCTTGTGAAGTTCTTGAAGTAATCTTACACAGCACGCAAAACTTCACTTCCCATATTTTATTTCCATCTTGTAGTTATCATCATTCAGCAGAAATTCCGGCCACTGATACTAACTGTGTCTCGGGCGGAAGTACTGACAGAATCCTCGGGCACCATATTACAACCGATATAAAAATCCCCGAAAGTACAAATGCTGGCCGATGTCCTCCTTTGTAATGAAGAACCATACTGGCAGGAGCATGCGGCGGGAATCACTTTTTTTACTACATGCTTGCGCATTGGTGGAGTGGGAGGAGTATATACTCCATAGCCACAAGGGCCCATTGCACTATTAGGGATAACCGGCAACCAGACCTTGAGGCGTGAAGTAGAGAACCACATAAGGTCCCAATAGGTTAGGTGGGACAACGAAACGGACAAGTAGTTTACTGTCTGTCATTAAAGTAACCGGTGATTGCGGGGATTTGAAGCCCTGACTTCCGAGGTGGTAATCAAACGCTCTAAACCACTTGACCACCACCGGTCACATTAGTTGGACCTATTTTTCAGATGCGTTAGAGCTGGGGATGGTGTTACAAATGAGGTTACATCGAAAACCGCGAAGACCAAACTAGCATTGGTTAACAGGCAACATTTCTGGCACGACCACGACACCCGACTCTCTTCAAAAGGACAGATTTGCAATACCAAGGCAAGCAGTGTTTGGTCCTACAGTTGGCGAACCCAACCCTTCGGCTTTGAGCGCTCAGGAGCTTTTTTAAATCGACTATCAATGTCGCCAAAGCATTGCTCGCGCATGGCGTAAACACGAAGTGAGCAGCGATGAGGTTCGTCGATGCGTTGTTGGTTAGGATGGTCACTTTTTAATGGTAGTACTCATTCCGTATTGCTTCCAGTAAATTGGGCATGTTTGATGAGTGCATGACCATCGTCTATCACCGTACTCTACTTGAGAAACCTGAATAAACGAGGCGGTGATGAGACCGTTGCTAGGTTGAATTAGTCACGCATACTGCACGGACAACCAATCAATATACCCCACATGCATGGACATATGCCTGCTTGGCAATGATCATTTGTCATGCTTCAGCTTGTATGTATCGAACGACCCGACTCGTTTGCACGTGAAAGCACATGCAGCTCAGCTCGTTTCACTTGCCTGTTTGTGACTTACTTGTTAGCTGCGATCGGGTTACATTTACATCCTGACAAATAAATGTGTTCTGCAGCTAAGGATTGCGAAAACAATAACTGTAACTCTGTGTGGTGGCTTGAAGCTAGGGTCAGTGTCGATCTTAGCTGATGAGCCTCCACTCACTGATGGAGGCCCGGGATGAAAAATGTTGCCGACTAGACGTCAAGAGACATGCTTCACTACTGAAGTGAGTCGCACAAATGCTTAATCTAGTTTCGTAGTTATTCTGTAACATTAGAGCGAGCAAAGGAAAACACAAAGAACATGCAGTAAAACAATGAAAAAAAAAATATTTACGTTTCATGTATATACGTTTTTATTTCATAGCACGTTCTTCCTATTTTTTTCTTCGAATGTCATAGAATAATTATGTAACTCCAGTTTCCCAGACACCGTGTAATATGCGCACCAAGAATCCCCCTTGGTGTACGCTGTCCTTTGAGATAGACGCTGACCGAAGGGTGGCCAGTCCATGACATGACAAAAAGGCATGAAGAACTTTACCAGTGGACTTGGCCAAGCAGGACGTGTGAGACTTCCCGGTTGGGGTTCACAAAACCCATCTACCAGAAAGCTGGGGACAAGTGATTTACCTAGGTGTCGCGGCGTGTGGCATAGCTTCATTCGGGCTTTCTTCGTCTTCATGACTTCTGCACATTACTGTTTTCGGCTCTTTCTCATTTTATGTTTCCATTATTATTTGCCCTTGGTCCGACGATGCTGCAAGGTAGCAACCGAAACCAGAGCACAGAAGTACGAGGTTGATGGCTGAATGAACTGGACTGTGCACGCTGGGCATAAATTTAGGAACATCAGTTCAAGCCAGAACTCATAAAGTTTACAGTGGACAGAGTCGGGAGGCTAAATTCAGTGCTTGATGTGCACCCCGTCCGAAAAAAATGACGGTTGCATTCAACGCAGCATGCACGGGAGAACGACGTAGACTGAACACTACACAAATTTCCGCAGTTCCGTACCTATTAGATAAGCGTTATTTAATAGTTAGACGAGATATATTGTCAGTATCACGGCGTTGTCGGTAGAAAATTATAAGGCGACGTTTCGGTTATCATGGGCAACCTTTCTTAAGGCAGTAATTAGTGTTTGGTATTGAGAGCTCGGGGAATGTTCATCGGAAGTTTCTCAAGATGAAATTATTTAAATTGTCAACATGTTCCGAATTGAAAGATAACACGGGTATTAAACAGTGAGAGTGATATCCTAAATGATACTTATTCAAGGATTCAAGTCAGTAATTGCACTGTGCACTCAAAAGGGTGGATTTTCGGCTTTTTACATCATTTCTATGGATAAGGTAGTACAACGTATGCACAACTTCAATCAGGGACAATAGAGTAAAAACGGATTACTGTTCGACATTTAGGCTGTTTCGTAGTTCTGAGAGAACTTTCTTGCGATCATAAAGTAGACGAGCGAGATCTGGCAAAACAGAATTACGATATGCAGAAGTGCGGGTGGACAGTAGTTTAAACTTTGAGCGTGCGGAGGAGGTAGATAGTCTTTGTTAGTTCATTGCGTAGATGATGAGAATCAAAGAGAATTTGGGAAATAAAAAATATTGTAAGCACAAAAGTGTTTCTTTATGATGGTGTCAACAAATGTAACTCTACATATGCCACTACATACAAAGATGTGTTTTATGGGTCCTATGATCAAATGGAAGTCTTTTATCAGCAAACCACATAAGACTACTGGAGAGCAATAAAGTTAGTAGGGAATAATGAAAGCGGTTTCCAATTCTGAAATGCATTTACGACGTACGGAGAGCATACGTAGTCTGAGAGAGAAAGACAGCTTTCTAACTTTGTAAAACACTTCACTAGTGTGCATAAACCATGACAGACTGTCGGCAAGTGAAACACAAAGGTATTTGACTGTAGACGATGCAGAAATATGCTCACTGCGTACAGAAAACAGAGGGAGTCTGTCAATATTATTTTGATTTGATCCTTCGGATGATAAATAAGACGACACATCCTGAGGTTCAAATCCGGAGAACGGGAACAGGATCAATTTACAGGGAACTGCAGTCAGTGGGCGCATACATAGACACGACGAATAAGCATTGGGGTTTCAGTTTGTTGTTGCTGACACGAACAGAAACGTCCAACCAAACTGCTGACTGGGATCCAGTGTAGTAGTGAACGCTTAGCTCTCGCGCTCAGCAATCCCAACGCCATCCTGACCCCGAGCATCAGACACCAAATCACCCGACACACGAAGATTGAAACGAGAGACTGCAGTTGTATCTGGGATGCGAAGAGTGATTAAAGAAGTAAGGTCTTGTGTGCGTGTTTAGGAGACACAGCATACATCTATTTTAAGAGTTTCAAGTGTTTTAGCGAGGGCAGCCTGTTGCCCTACCTGGCATAGTGTGCAGACGTTAAAGGCAGTCAGGTAAACTTCGTCTGAACCACTGGGTGGAGCACTTCAAAGAACAGTTCAGTTGGCCCACTTCTACAGTGGACCTTCCGAATATACCAGATAAAAAAACGATCCAGTTGAATACCACTCCTCCATCAGAAATGGAGATTATGCAGGAGATAGGCTACTTGAAAAGGCACAAAGCCGCTGGACCGGATGGGTTGTCTCCATCTTTTTCAAGGATGGGGGCGAAACTTTGGCTTCGGAGTTAACAAAACTCCGGGTATTCTGGGATAGTGAGCAGATTACCAGGGGGACGGTGTGGATCAGTGATTCTGCCGATTTACAAAAAAGGTGGCAGGTCCTCTTGTGAAAGCCACAGAGGAATAAGCTTGACAAGTATCACATCCGAACTGCTCACCGGTCTTATTCTCAACTCATTATCCAGTGCGCGTGAGAATCAAGCCGGTTTCAGACTTGGTAGGTGTTGTATCGATTACATCTTTACTCTTCGAAAAACCTTAGGGCACAGAAACATCTTCCGCAGGCCAATAATCTCTGTCCTTACTGATCTGAAAGCAGTGTTTCACTAAGTCAACCGCACAGCTCTCTGGTGCTTCCTCCCATCGAAGTGTGTGCCGGAATAAATTATTTCTCTTTTCCAATACTTATGTGCAAACCACCGAAGCTGTGATTGCGCTAACGGCGATCATTCACCGGAGATCTCTACAGAAAGTGATGTTCGTTAGGGTTGGTCCTTTTCGCCCTTCTCCTTTATTTTATAAGTGAATTAATTCTTGAGATGGCCCTATCCTTGTGTGAGAATAGCGGCATCGATCTTTGCTCAGACAGTAAACTGTCTGACCCGGAATACGCGGACGACATTGTTCTCCTGAGTGAAGATCCAGGTAAGTTGCAAGCTCTTTTAGATAGCCTAAACAACAGTGCAGGAATGTTTGGGATGCGTTTTGCACCTTCAAAGTGTAAAATGCTGTTGAAGGACTGGGTTGGCTCAACACCAAACCTTGTGTTGGCAGGGGGAAGCTCTAGCTAGAGTAGATAAGTTTTGTTACTTGGGAAGTAACATTTCACCAGATGGACAGATATCGGATGAAGCGTCATCGCGTATACAGAAGACGCATTTGGCTTTTGCCAATCTCCGTCATCTGTAGCGCCGGCGTGACATACGATTGTCTGTAAAGGGTCGAGTGTGCAATGTGGTGGTTCGGTCCGTTCTTTTATACGGTTCATAAACATGGCCATTAAGAGAAGATAGGCGAAGCCTGTCGGTGTTCGAGCACCGATGTCTCCGTAGCATTGCCCGAGTATGGTGGGAACACCGTACCAGCAATGCTGAAGTTAGGCGTAAGGTGCTGGGAACCAGAGGTCAGTCTCTGGATCAAGTACTGAATCTAAACAGACTGAAGTGGCTGGGGCCTGTTTTACGCATGGTCACCGACGGATTTCCTCAGCTTACGTTGTTCTTCGAGGCAGGTAGTGATTGGAACGTAGGTAGGTAGGCGATCAGTCCACGACATGGCAAAAAGGTATGAGAATCTTGGTCAGTGGACTTGGATAAGCAGGATGTTAGATTTCCATGTCAGGGTCCACGCGAACCATCTACCAAATGGTTAGAGACATTGAGTTACAGGGCTAGATGTCGCGGCCAGCGGTGCAGTTCCATTCGGATTTCTTCTTCGGCTTCGTGATTTCCGTCTATTACTTTTCAGTTTATGCTTCTATTTATTCTACCCTCTACTGGATGATGCTGGAAGGTAGCAACCAAAATCAGAGCACAGCAGTGCGAGGTCAGTGGCTGTATAAACTGAGCTGGGTTCAGCATACAACCAAACGGCCAGACTAGACGAAATTAAACTTTCAGTTGACTGCGCAAAAGCATTCCTGCAAGTTCGCAAATAACTGGTCTTGCAGTGAAATAAGCCTCCGTCCGGAACTGCGCGTTTACTCTGCCGCAATCCACCCCGATCTAATGCACGCTTATGAAACCTGGCCGCTGAGGAGGAATGACACGAAAAGGTTAGAAAACTTCGACTACTGATGCCATCGATATATAGCCAATATCTAATGGCATGATCACGTCACGCCGCTCGAACATAGAACTGCCGTCTTTTTTCCTTCAACGCCGTCGTCTCCAGTGGTTCGATCATGTCCTCCGTCGACTCGAAGCGAAACTGACAAACAGAAGCCTCTTACTGTCACTTGGCCAAACTGGAATCTGAAACATTGGGTCCCCTTTATCCAATTCATGAGAACGGAGAGAAGACATAAGTCGCGAGATGCAAGCATTTCGTTTACTCTTGTCAGCCGCGGACGTAAAACCTGTCAGTATATATACATGGTACAGTAGGGGGGAGGGTAATTGCAACAGTAAAGTAGGCACGATCGAAAGTTCTTACAGTGCGTACGTTGGGGAGAGTGAAGTGAAGAGATTCTTGTCCCCGTTCGGAAACACATAACACCATTTTGTCTACAAGACTCATTTGAACTCGCGAATTTGCTAAACAGTATTGCAGTAAGTTCAGATAAAATGTATTCCATCGATGTTGAGTCCCTTTTTACAAAGGTTCCTCTTCGTGAGACGGTAGATTATCTATGTGATTTTATTTCTTCGCACAACTTTCACCTACCTATTCCTGTTGAATACCTTAAAGAACTCATTCTTTTATGCACATAAAACATTCGGTTCAATTTTGAAGGTAAAGCATACAAACAAACGGATGGTGTGGCCATGGGAAGCCCTCTGGGTCCAACCTTGGCAGATGTATTTTTGGGTATGATCGAAAAACAGCTCTGTGATAATATTTCCCAATTTCTATTTTACAGACGATACGTGGATGATATTTTAATTTTTACGACTGAAGAACGTTTTATCCCTTTTGTTAACGTTCTTAACTCCATTCACCCGAACCTCAGTGTATCTCACGAAGAAGAACGTGATAACAGTTTGTCCTTTCTAGATATTCTATTAACCAGGCGTCAAGATGGGACTCTACAGCGCAGAATCCACCGAAAAGCAACGTGGGGCGGTCGTTATTTACAATTCTCCAGCTTCGCCCCAGTGGCTTACAAACGTGGATTGGTTAGAACTCTCTTCAACAGAGCCCAGAAAATATGTACAGAGGATCAAATACAAAAGGAAGAAGAGTTCATAAAAAGAACACTGCTGGCTAACGGTTGTCCGGAGAACTTTATCAGACAACATCACAGACCGAGACTTGTGCACGAGAGAACAATGAACATGGAAAAGAAGCAAGTTTTTATCACTTTGCCTTTTAAAGGAGATCATTTATTCAATCAAATAAATTGTAATCTCAAGTCAGCTCTAAGGCACACATACACAGCGGCGCAGTTGCGTTTGCTGCAGACGACCAAAAGGTTATGTTTTCAAAATCACTCAAACAGTCTTGCTGATCCCAATGTCTCATATTGTCTATCAGTTCACTTGCAGTTGCGGTGACGTATACATTGGCAGGACGGATCGTTGCTTGACTCAACGGGTGTCAGAACACATACCCAAATGGCTGTCAAACTTGCTGACGCAACCTGCTGGGGCAATACACAACGACGTGAAACCACCAGCTTCTTCGATTGGAAGACACTTGATTGCATCAGGTCACAAAGTTGACCTGACCCAGTGTTTCAAAGCATTGTTGCGCAATCCAGTACCGAAACTACTAGCGTTCAGTGAAGCTATTCTAATCATGATGCATCAGTCAACACTCTGTGCACAAAAACGATTGACCCAAAATGATTGTTTAACCTGGTGTTAACACGACAGACTTCACTTACCCCAACGTACGTACTGTCGGAGCTTTCGATCGTGCCTACTTTACTGTTGCAATTACCCTCCCCCCTACTGTACCATGTATATATACTGACACGTTTTACGTCCGCGGCTGACAAGAGTAAACGAAATGCTTGCATCTCGCGACTTATGTCTTCTCTCCGTTCTCACAAACTGGAATCGTCGCCTTGGCGATCAGCTAAAGATGTGCGTCAACACAGTCAACGTGAACGCAGAAAACCTAATCACTTTTTGAAGTTCGTGCGTGGCGCAAAGGCTGCATTTCACTCTGCACCGACCCTATCACCCGCCACCAGAAACATTCAAGAAGCCGACTTATTCTTATGTAAAAATTAGCCGCATAAAAGTCAGTCTGTCCATCCCCACCTACCACTAGCAGTACAACGGCACCCGAATGCCATTCCAAATCTTTCGTTATTTATGAAGTCACCAGTATTCCATCCCGTGCTCTATCGATAGAGGGAGTTTAGTCGGCTACGAATCTGGATGATAATCCTCTTTGTTGGTTTGAGTCATATTTAATGTTATGTATTGGTATGAGTACGAATAACTGAAAACGAGCTTGTTCACCACGCTGTTTTGTTCTCAATGTGTTCTGTGGGATTCTTCGTACATGTATATCCTGCTCAAGAAACGATAATGATGGCGTTTAGTGCCTTGTCTAGCACCACAAAGACATTGCCTTGTGTCGACCAAGTTCAAGAACTGCATTTATGATCAGTTTAAACTCTCTATTCAAGGTAACTTGTGCACAGACGCATTGCTTGGATACGACTTCCTTGAACTTCACGAAAACGTCAACATATTATTTGGTAGCTAGAAACATTCATTTGCGGTCTCCTTGTTGGAACCTGCTTTCGCCATACTTTCACCACGCTGTCAGAATCTATCTTTTGACTGGAAACCTACGGTTATCAAGTCACGACGAGAGCCGGAAAGATGAAATGTCTATAAGCGAAGCAATAAATCAATTTCTTGGCAAGCCCAGGTGTTGGTTGTTGCTAGTGAAAATTACAGACGGAGGATGATGATGGATTAAAGTCATCATTACCAGATTTACTAACCTCGATGCATTCCCGTTACCAAAAGAGGTGAGACGATCGAGAAAATACCACGATATGACACATTTTCTAGGTTAAACCTCAAAAATGCCTACCACTAACACATACTTCAGATGAAAAAGTCATTCACTGCTTTTGAAGCTGGCGGACGGTTATATTAACTTTGTCACATCCCTTTTGGAGTAGGCAATGGAGTGTTATGTTCCAAAGGGTGGTTAATCAAATCATTTTCAGAAAATAAAGGTACTTCCGCATACACTGATGATATCACCATTTTTAGAAGCAGCACTGGTGAGCACGACTTGAATCTTCGAAGGCTTCTGGATGTACCCAAAAAGTCTGATTTAACTTTTAACGAAGCAAAATGTTTACTTGGTACTGAAGAAATCAAGCTGCCTGACTTTCAGGTCTCGAAATCCAGCATCAAACCGAATACCGATAGACTGAAATCCATAATGACTTGGCGTTCGCTTTTCCGCTAACCAGTCTTGGACACAGACAGATCACACGGTCATAATTTACCACTGACGCAGCTCAGTTAAGTTTTGTAGGTTGTACTGGAGCACATGTTTCGATTCTGAACATGTCCTAGTGAGCGCTGAGCTCGTGGTGTTTTTCCAACGCAGCGAAAGTTCACCGTGAACGAATGGATGTTGATCGACTGACTCTACAGGACTCCGGTCCGACAGAAATATCAGAATGCGCCAACCACACAGCTGGGCCGCCACACACACATATCGGTGTGTCAGGCCGTTGGCAACATACCCACGACGCCAGGAAAGCAGTATGCACTACGCCAAACTGTGACCCACTGGATCTCATCGCCATTCCTTGAGCTGCTATATATATATATATATATATATATATATATATATATATATATATATATATATATATATATATACCGAGGCAGGTAGTGGTTGGAAGGCATGTCAAGGTGGTCAGTCTGACATGACAAAAAGGTATAAAGAACTTTACCAGTAGACTTGGCCAAGCAGGACGTGTGAGACTTTCCGGTAGGGGTTCACGAGACCCACCTACCATGAACTGCACGAATGGGAAGAATTCCATACTGCATCGGTCGTCGCTCAGGATAATCAGGACCGCGCTGCCCATTGCATCAAGCGGAATGGGTAGTAATAAGTGGTCCACTGCTCAGAGTTCCTTCTCTTTTACTCAACCTTTGTCTTCTGTCCCCAACTACCTCTCACTGACCTCTCTATCCACCCATAATGCCCCCACTGATAACACGCCCGATAATTGCAACGGTTTAATCTAACAGTGCTGTTGATAATCCGCTATCTTGTAACTCACGTTTTCTAAAGCTTCGTCAGCCTCTGAATCTCGGCTCCTTTAACGTGCGTACTCTTACGCGGGTCGGTCAGCAAGCGTGCCTAGCCCTCACAATAGACTCTGAAGATTGATGCTTGCTGCGTGAGTAAAACGAGTATTCAGGATTCGAGCAATCTGATTAAACTAACTGCTCCTGGTATCTCATCGAGGTATATTCTGCGCACCTCAGGAAACGAAGCAGCTAGAGCTGTGGGTCAACGTGGTGTAGGAATTGTCTTGACTGACAAGGCTGAGGCTGCCCTATTAGACTGGATCCCTGTTAACAGTCGTTTATGTGCTGTGAGACTCCAAGGGTCAGTCGGCGTTCGAAAGGATAGTTGTGTTGAGCTTAATTTGTTTGTGATCTCGGTGTACGCCTCAACAGACTGTAGTTCTGACATGCAGAAGGATGAGTTCTATGATGAACTCGCCACCCTTGTTCGCAGCAGTAAAGGTTCTGACATTGTAGTGCTAGCAGGTGATTTTGTTGCACAAGTTGGCAAACTTAGAGCATCAGAAGCTTGTTTGGGTGGGCGTTGTGCTTTATCCGCTCAACGCACAGATAACGGGGATAGGATTCTCCAGCTGTGTGCAGACAATTGAATATTCCTATCTAGTACAAATTTCCGACACAGCTCGCGTCGCACAGCGACATGGTGCTCTAGCTCTACAGGTACTCTAGCCAAATCGATCAGATCACAGTAAGCTACCGGTGGCACAGTTCTATTTAGAATTGTAGATCCTACTGTTCCACGTAAGTAGAGTCGGGCCAAGCATTCGTTTTAATGCGACTATCTCTCCAGCTCCATGGTAATCAACGCAAATCACGAACCCGGTTAGCCGTATGTTCGTCCGATCCACAAGTTCGCATCAGTTATGAACAGGAATTAGTACGTGAACTAGGATCTACGACGGATAGTAATACAGGTGAGCATTGGGCCCATATTCAGTAGGCAATGCACGTGGCAGTAGGTTTCGGCCGTGGTCCTAGACCCCATGTCCATCAAAGACACTGGATTTCCTAAGAGTCGGTCAGTCTAATGGAGAAAAAACGTCAGCTACTGAACTGTAAGATGAGTAAGATACGGAGAAGTCTACAAAAGTAATTTACGAGAAAACTTAAGGAGGATCGCGAAAGTTGGTGGGTCAAGGAAGCCGAAGAAATGGAAATAGCAGCTGCTTCAGGTAATAGTTAAACACCGTTTAGACTTAGTCGCGACACCGGCGGACGGCGAAACCCGGTCAGTGAAACAATATGAGATGGAAATGGAGAGCCTATTCATGGTAAAAAGCAAAGGCTCGACCGCTGAGCCGAATACTTCAAGGAGCAGTTTAGCTGGCCGAGCTCTAATGTAGTTAGTCCGACGTCAACAACCGCGATTCCTTGGGGAGTATCACTCAAACCCCCATTGCGAGTGGAAGTGGAGTCATGCATTCGATTACTAAAGCGAGGGAAAACGGCTGGTCCCGACGAACTTCTTAGTTCTTTTCAAAATGGATGGTGGTGTTGATAAAATTACTCACCACCTTGATCCGTGGTACTTGGAACGAGGAGCGTATTCCGTTATTATGGAGCGAGTCACTGAATTATGGACGCGTTAGAGTTTACGGTGAACTATCCAGTCGAGTCGAAACGACCAGCGGTGTTCGACAAGGATGTTCCATTTCTCCATTCTTGTCTGACTTCGTCATGGATGAGATAATGAGGAATGCATTGCGAAGTCTCTGAGATGTGGGTGTCGAACTAGGAAAGAGTGGTAAATTGTGATCTAGATTGCGCAGACGACCTTGTCTGCTTGCTCGAATGCACAGAATATGCTCAACGTGCACTAGGTAGACTCTCAGGAGCTGTAGCTCCATTCGGCATGCGCTTTGCACCTTCGAAGTTTAAAGTGATGTTGCAAGGCTGGACGTCAACGATTCCGAGCTTGATGCTCGATGGAGAGGTGCTAGCGACTATTGACCGCCTCAGTTACCCCAAAAGCAGCGTGACGACGGATGGGAGCACACTAGTAGAGGTGCCAACGCGGATATCCAAGGCTCGAGCAGCGCACGCTGGACTGAAACACTTGTGGCGCCGACCTGATATTTCAGTTGAAAGGTCGTGTGTACTGTGCCGCAGTGCGTTCAGCTTTGTTGTACGGTTGCGAGACTTAGGGTCTGCTTGCTCAAGATATTCGTCGTCTTAAGGTTTTCGACCACAGATGTTTGCGTAGTATCACTAAGATTGGATAGAATGATTAAATGAGCAATGCTTAGATCGGAAATCGAATATTGGGTACTAATTCGGAGAACGGTCTGTCACAGCATATCCAGCGTAGTAGACTTCGTTGGTTGGGGCACGTGTTATGTGTGGCAAACACGCCTACCATATCGTGCCCTTTTCTCCATTCCTCCTAGATAGTGGGAAAAACCACGTGGAGGTCAACAAATGACATGGCAGCAAGGAATGAGAAAATGTACAGCAAACTTAGGAAAAGTAGCTGCTTTGCGTCTTCATGGTTGGGGTCCAAAAGATCCGTCTACCAGTTGGCTGGAGACACTGAAGAATATGGCAGCGAACCGCGAGCAGTGGCGATCGTGTTGTCACTTTCTATCAAATCAGAATAACTGATCGATGTGCGTATGTACAGTTAGACTGTGTATTCCGTGTCGACTGCTAGGGCATTCTTTCCTTTTCCCACCTGTGTAGGTCCACTTCCTGTCCACCTTATATATTCATACTTTCTAATTCGACGTGCAGGCTGGTGAGAAAGGCAGTGGCCAGTGGAGCTTGCCCCGCTGTTTAACGTTGTACGATGACGATGATGACTATGCAAGGGACACTTTATTAGATATTTCGTATTATCTCAAGCCAAAAGAGTCCAATCAGATGTATAGATAAAACATCTAGGAAACGGTTTTTGTTACATGCTTGAGCATGAATGCAGTGGAAGGGGTATATATCTCACAGCTTTACAGAAGTGGTCACTTAGATTTTATGATTTGGTTGCATTTTATGATACGACATACCCCTGCGTTTGAACATGTCTTTCGCTTTATATCTATAGCCCATCATTTCATGTATATTCTAGCACCTTCTCTCAACAGTTTATGGCGAACTGACATTTACCGCAGATCCGCTTTTGCCAGTTGCAATTCAGCGTCGCAGCGACGCAGCTGGGTAGGCGGAGAAACAGTGACCAGGAAAAATGAATTCATAAACAAACTTATTTGACAGAAACAATGAAAACTATACCTTAATTCACCTCAAACTGATTTTGCTTCCCTTCAAGTTTTTGAGGGCATTGGAAAAATGGGCAAAGAGCTTCAAGTGCTCGGAAGACTGATTTACTTAAGGTGTGTCAAAACCACTACCCCCAATCGGTTTTAATGAGAAAGCGTCCTTAACAACTTCAAAGGCCTCGGAAATTAACTAGCGGGAGAAATTTTTAGATCTTAGGCTATAGCTCTGCAGAAATGCATCTATTCGAAACCATCGCAGGTCACTGAAGTGGTTCACGGTTTCAGCATTAGAAACGGGTCATTCCCAAAGTCTACACAGGTGACAGTACAAACATCAATCTTTGGTAAATAAATGGACCTAAAACGGATGGATGTGTATTAGCACAACAACAAACGCCTGTGGTATATTACATATACATTGGTCTAGGAACAAGCTGCAAGAATGCTAAATACTTTGAGTCGAACCCCTTCAATATTATGGAAACTCACCTGAAGCGACATCACGACGTAACTATAACGTTCATTGCGGCCACATCCAAGAAACTTGCACACATGGTCCTTACCCTGGAGCTTCCTGAGTACTGCCACCTCCATTTTCAGGACCTGCTTGGGCTGTCGAGCGGATTCCAGTTTCAACGCGACTTTTTCTTGACAGTTTATTTCCTGAGCCTCGTATATCTCCCCAAAGCCTCCGCCCCCAATTTTTTTCACAACGCGCCATCTGTCTTTAATGATATGCCCAGGTGAAACCAAATCAGTATCAGAAGTAGCTGACGTCATCACACATCGTTATGCTACAGGGTCAAGAAACAGTTCAATCTCCAAGTGGGCTCTTTTGTTCACTATAATTAGGTTCAGATGCAATAACGTCGTCACCACATACCAATATTGCACAAAAATCCAAAATAAAAATATTTATAGGGATTAATTCCACAGATAGGCCGGACAGAAATCAGTCGTCAGAGCTTCGAACGCTCGCGCTGCAAGAATATGCGTGCCCATTATCTATACAAACAAAACTTCAGTGCTTCATTTGAGTCTAGCTCATTTCGCACAGGACTTTGTGCTCCCAGAGCTAATCGTATGTCCGGAAAGTTGTGTTGTTGGCGAGTTTCCGTGACTCCCACCACCCGGTGATATTTTCGCGGTAGCGGGGTTTAGCAACATTCCTAAGTTGCTTGAAGTGGTTCACTGGTTCTCGAGGATTCACGAGGATTCACGAGCCTGGTAAACGTAATTTTCGAGTGTCCCTGGTTCTATTGTCGGGCTTACTGCTCGGTGCTGGACAAGGGTCCTCGGAAGTTGCTCCATATCCTTTATTTCTGGGCCTAATGTTGATACGGCCCGGTATCCGTGTTTGCCTGAAGCTTCTATATCTTCTGTTGTGGTAATAGAAGTCTACAGAGGAACCAGGGTTAGGAAAGGTCGTGAGGAGTACGTTTCCGGTGCATAGTGCCACAACCCCAGTGTTGTAAACTGGGACTCTACCCATTTCTAACTACATCTATGAGTGGGGATGATGCCCAGGTGCATATGTAGTGAGCGTTATCAGTCCCCCTGGTCGCTTATAGGTCCCTCGCTGGCACCCGCCTTACAATTTATCCAGGATGCCTCTCATTGCATGCAAACAGCTCAGACATCCTCTGAACACAGTCCTTTTGTGGACTCTACCCGAGGGGGGAATAATGGACAGTCCCACCTGCACCGCATCCCACAGCTTGTCTTTTACTACGCAATCGACCTTGAACCGTCAAGTTGGGAACAAGCTGCTTGTTAGAGTGTAGTTTGTTGTTGACGTATGTGTGGGTGTGTGGGAGTAGGGGCCGGTCGAATAATGCTGCGTAGGCAGAACTCCCGTGCCCGCTGACCCGTGACATCTTTTTCATTTTTTCTCCTCATTTATTCGACCTACTTACGAGGGACGCCACCGATAAATCTTCTTTTTCCTCCTTTATCTTCATCATCGGCTTACGCCGCTTGAGCTCCTGTCTCTTTTGTTCTCCCCTCTCATTCATTGGATTCTTTTTTCTCCTCCTTTCTTTTCTCTTCAGGGACACTTTGTTCTATTTTGTTTTCCCCCTTCCACGATTTGTCTTTGTTTGCTTCCCCATATCCTTTCAAGGGGTTTCATTATTTTTCTTTTTTTTACTTTCATTTTCCTCGTCTTTTCTTTTTTTCGTCATTTTCTTCTTACTTCCTTTCAGTTCATGTTCCTCTCTCTTCTCCTTCCTTCCCTTCTTTTGTTTCTACTTGACACCTAGCCGACCAAATCTTGTTTGGCCAAGTGGGTTCCACCGGAGGCGGGGACCACGGAGTTCAACTGCCCTGCTCACATGGGTTTGAAACCTTACGAGTGATGGGCTTCTGTGACATGCTCTGGCGTCTCTCCTGCCGGGTCCTCAGCCCAATGCGCATTACACGACTCCGTGTTATCCGTCGGAGGAAGAAAGCATAGGATATATGGAAAACTTGGCAATTTCGAACCAACCTTAAACCACGCTCAAACAACATCCCATTATCAAACAGGCTCCAAACAAAACTCATTTGTGCCATCAACATACGAAACCGTGCACCCTCTAAACACCGAAAGGCTGTAAGGTGTGTATTATCCCGAATGCATTTTTGGGGCTTAGAATAGATTACCGGACCACCACTCGGCAACAAGCTTGTCGAAATGCTCTCTGAGCGACCGCTTGCAAGTAACATCGACTACGGGCGCCGGAAGCAAGTTTCACTGGCGGCGGGCATCCCCAAAAATGAGTGTCTACCCGCCCCCAACCATGGCCATGTTCCCTGTAGCTTTAGGGGGAGCCGTGCTCAGTAAAGGCTAATGGAAGCCGGTGCCGACTGGATTGTCCCTCGCAACACGGGATGTACAGCGGGGGAATCAGGCCCTTTTTAGTCTCTTGGTATTCCATACTTTACAGACTTAGATAGCGTTGTTTGTCCGGGTGTCATGTTGGATAACCCTCGCACGCGTTTCATTGTCTTCCACTGAACTCTCTGGATAGTGCTGATGTCTCATCGGAGTACTGGTGCGCAAGCCCGGATGTTTATCTCCAAGTGTGGTCTGACCAGTTTGGCAGAACCTTTTAGGAATGTTTCAGGCTATAACTTACCTGGGAGTCTGCTGAGCTTGTTAAGTCTGAACAAGGCACTGCGAGCCAGGATGTTGCAGTTAGTGGTCTGGGGTGGATCAACTGCAAAGATCGTATCAAGGCTTACTCCTTGTGTAACCTGCTAAAGGATGCTATCTCCTACGAAGTGCTCGTTTGCCCTGTGCCCCTCTATATGGATGACCTTGCATTGGGCCGAATTAAATGGTAAATCATTGCAGACTGACCTTTGGAACAGACTGTCAGCATCAGCTTGTAAGGCATCTCCATTCGTTGCTGTCCGAATCTCCCGGCAGATCTTCGCGTCGCCGGCGTACAGTAGTATATCTGACCATATTCTAGGAGAGAGATCGTTAAAAGGCAGTGAACCTCCGAAATCCGAGTGTGGATCTGCGCTCGATGGCTGTCGGATAGCGTTCCGGCCGCTCTAATCCTCAGTGTTCGGTCTTCAGACAGTCGGGTACTCAAGTGACCAGCTGTTCAGGGAAACTTATCTGTCAGTTTCTGTAGAAGGGGTCAGCTGCAAACACGATCGAACGCCTTCGAGAAATCAAGGGTACGACGACCATCTGGACTCCCTTGTATAGCACTGCGGCGCATAACTCCAAGGTTTCTATTAGGCTGGTTCGGCAAGATCAACGGCCACGGAAGCCGTGCTGGGCGTCACTTAGCATGTCATCATCGAATTATGGCAGATGACTTCACCTACCCGACGTTCCATGGCCTTCAATGACCGGGGCTCATACCCCATAGATCGCGGATCATGCATATTTTCTTCTGTACTGAGAGAGACACTGTGGGGGTGTGAAAGACTCGTCAAGGAGAGAGCTTTATAGGCGGAGGAGACGGCATAAACCAAAGCGCAAGTAATACCCGTACAAACGACTGTGCCGACAGTCAGGGTAGAGCCATGTTAAATGTTTGGAGATGATGAGGGTGAGAGTCTTGCGTTGGCCACTATCAGGTTGAATAAGGTGGTGATTCGACTGTCTGCTTGCGGTCCAGTGCTCTATATCTTCACTTTCCATATCCGGCCAATCAGATGAGGCCGGACCGTAAATGTTAGATTGTGTAGATTCCGCTGACCCGCCTTGTGACTGGTCAGCACGTTATCTGCCAATGAGCACATGCCTATGTCTGTACACGAAAGAGTGAACACGAGCCAAATGTAAGAGGATACATTCATGCTGTTCTTGTTTGTTCTTGTCGCTGTTCAAGTGCACGTAGTCCCGGTCCAGGTTATTTCACTACGTGCGACTGGCCAGGTGGTTATGATTAATTCAGAAAATCGCCATTTTCTGGATACCTTTCGGAGTCATTTTCTCCACCACTTTTTCTGAAGCTTGATTCCCACCTCACAGACTTTTCGGTCGCATACGGTAAACTCAAACGACTTTTCTATTGTTTTCGTCGAATCTCTTTTTGGATTGCTCCTATTTTCGGTTTCTGTCAGGCTGCACGTGTGCTCGGTTTGTCTTCTTCTTTGCAGCAGCATTCGTCGTATTTCGTACATTTCTCTTACCTGTGCAGTTTCGGCACCACCATATATAGAATACACCCTGCTCGATCCTTCTCTATCCTTTCGACGGAGGGGATTTCCATGGTAATTTTTATGAGACGGGATAGAAAACATATTCCTAAGCCACCCACAAACTTTTCCAATAGTCTCATCTGCACGTGTAATTTTACTTGAAGGCCTTTTTTTGTTGGGGTGTAAAATGTCCCATCTAGGGTTATATTCCAAACAGTAACCGTCCTTGAGTTGGAAAAAATTTCCCTGAGGATGTGTGTGGGCTACTTGTAAATAGGTTCTTATCATGCCCCCTAAGAATAATTGTATCGTCGCGCTAAGAAATGAGCACCAATTATCGAAACGAAAAGAAGGAATACTAAGAAAGGACCTTCCCGATAAACCTGTCGTCCAGGGGAGAGGTGGAATGCAGTCGGCCTTAAGTGGTAAGAAAGGTTGGCCACTTCTGACATCGTTCGTGGCCTTTTTCTCCGAACCCGCCCGAGGTAGTTATAGTCTCGAAGAATACCGGTGTGCTTGACTTGGCTGTCATATTCCTAAAGGGGTGAATTTTTGGAGTAAAGGAGGCAAAATCTTCTTTGCGCACAGACGAAAGTTTCCTGTTATTGAGGACGAAAATTCGGAAGACCTCCCTGCTAGTATTCAGTTGACGTGATGGAAAGGGGAGAGGACAGACCAGCCTGGAATTTAGTACCCCATGTGGGTCTGCCCTGTGTATTGTGGATATTCCGCTGGTTCGGAAGGGTTGACTCGTAAATCCGTGAAAGGACACACTGACGCCTTTATCTTCATTTACCTATAGGCTGCTCTCTACCGACCGGCCCTTGGTCGCATCCATGGCCCAATGAAGCGGTTTATTTTGGGAGCCCTAGTGGTGACATAGCCTGCGTACTTGGCAACCTTGGACCTCGCAGCTTTAGCAAGATCGTTCACGCAGATTAGGGACAGTGAGGAACTTAACACAGAGCCCTAGAGGACTTTCATGGTAACTGGGGACAGGGGGGAATGCACCGGTTACCCCAGTTGTGTGCAAAGCGTGGCCGAACTAACGGAACCCAAAGTTAGAACAAGATTGATCTGCTGATTCTACAGTACTGAATTAACAAATTCCACGCACGCAAATTATATGCAGCCCACAACTGTACGATCACAAAGGTTACCAATGAGAATAATAATAATAATAATAATGGTTTATTTCGGGGACACCCGAAGCATGCCTGATTACAAGATCATGTGGTACAAGTGAGGTCACAAAAAGGTTCCTTGGATATTCATTTGGGTATATGAAGCACAAAACAGTGCGTAGGTTTTAGTGGCCGCATGAAAGAGTGTCCGACAAATTTGAGTTTGCAGGTCATGCGGTCACACCGCCCAGTGGTAAGTGAAATGGGCTCAGCTGTCGAGATACCAAATGAAGTAAAGCGGGGATGGAGTAAAAACGTGCACTATTTCGGATAGCATCGATGTAAAGTCGCAAGGGAGAGTATACTGACAAAATCCTTCGAAAGAGCGCCGACAAAAAGTTGCAAAACTATTGGTCAGGATGGACATGCACTTGAACCAACAGCTCAAATGTCCCGGATAATACCAGATGTATAATACCGAAGGAGTTGTGGAGTCCTCTGTGGAGGGGAATTGCGCAAATTAAACAGAGCCCGATTTAAAACACAACTAGTACTTGCTATTCATGTAGAGGTCGTGGAGGACGCACTCATACAGAGGTTTATGGGGATGCCAAGACTGGAAATTTGGTGGAGCAGAGTGACGAAAGTTGACTGCTGAGTGAAATACGATTCGAATAGAGGGTTCGCTTCAGGTTAATTATTGAACGAAAGCTTACAACAGGGTGGACAGACAGGTTGATGTACTATGATCTTGTGGCCATGCAGGGGTGGTGCATAAACCATACTATCAAAACATGCAGAGGATGGCTTAAGGAGATATGCTGGTAAGAGTCTGACATGGGGTATTTGGGAAACAACAGGAAGGTCAGTAACTTGGCATACGTATGGTTCATTTCCAGCAAAGGTTCAGGGAAATTGCATTCGCAGTGGTCTTGGGCACAGATGCCCAATCGTGGAGGACCGATGATAAATGGCAATGGGCAATAGGTGAGTGAAATAGTGCTCAACTATTGGTTTATCGGAGGTGACTCCGAGACTGCCAGATGAGGAATACAAGTTAACAACGAAGTGGGCATAATAGTGGTATGTATGTTTGATATCTGACGGAATCAACTGAAAATAGTACACTACTGGAGCCTTCAAAAGGCCAGATAATTGTGTGACTGGGTATGTTGAAGAAAGTTCAACGTGAGACCTTGGGGGTGGGGGAACAAACAAATTAACGGCAGCCTAAATTATAGGTAGTTGATTTTCAACTGAAGGTGAAGAAAAAGCACTCAAAGGACTGTGGTGCAGGTGGCCGACTACGATATCTTGGTGGAACAGCGGCAGGGGTTCATAAATGAGTGAAATCTGATGCAATTACGGATCTGTCTGGGTTCCTTGTTGAATGGCATGGGAGCCCCGAAGGTTGGTAACAAAGTGGATGCGGGAGGTGGGCATAAAGTGGACTGATAAGCTAGTATGAAAATAATTCATATGAACAGCTCTCAGGAAGTGCAGGCGATTGCATAGCTGGATGCGCTGGAGTCTGACATGGAAAGCTATGGAGGCAATAGAAATATTTACGTCCTGGATTGTGGATGCTTCACTGCCAATGCTACTGTCATGAAATGCAAATGGCTGAATGGGAGGAGATGCAACGAAGGATACAATGGAACATGGAGCTGGTGTCATTTGGATGAAGCCCTGGAAGAAGGACCGTTTAGTGTTTTCTGGTACTGTTGGCAGGTGAGATACAAAACAATAAATGATGGTTTTTTTAGATAAGTGGGGTGGTGAAGTACAAGTTATCAAGTGGATGATTGGTCTCTTCAATAGTATATCAGGAATTGTGGTGCTCATAATAAAGATACGTGAACAGTGAAACCGCTTCACGTTTCGTGGTACAGAATCCGGCAGCCGGATGAGGTAGAATGGGGTTAAATATGGGATCAGTTCAGACTAATAGAAGACAAGTCGACGGAGATAAATGTCAGTAGCAGCAAATAGTAGGGTACGTTTTTAAGCCGAGCGAGTATATGTGCACATGTTGACTTAGAACTTGACCGGCTGCAAGGTAATCCCTGTTCAGCAACTTTGGAGGAGACAATGGGTGACAGCAATAAGATGCAAGGGACGTTGTTTTTTAATCCGCATTTGGTGCTCGTGGGTGAGGCTAGCCGTGCTCTGGACACCTAACATGAAAGCCACTTCAGGTGACAGGAGGTGCGATCCGCCAGCGTAGTTGGGCCCGCACGTCGTTGCAGACGGCCTGCATGCCCGAGGTGCGCCGGCCATAGCGGTAAAACTGACCGCGCCCCGAACAGTTGGGATTGACGTGAATTTTCTTGATGGGTGGAACTGCTGTAGGTATCAGGTAGTCCGTGACCAGGCACTAGGGATCCTGGAACGTAACCAAAGGAGCATCGGTCGGTCAGCATACGAAAAGCCGACTGCCAGGCAGATGCAAAGACAAGGTCAATGGCCAGTGTGGTCTCCAGAGTAGTAAAAGTAATCGAGAGAAATTTACGCACGAATGAGGGTCTGGAAATGAAGGAAAAGCAGAGGAGGGCAGTCTGAAATGCTCCCAACTGAGGATAAATGAGAATCGATACAAATGGGTAACAGTAATAGACAGTGACTCTGTGGAACTAGCTTTACGATTGCAGAAGGCAGAAAGACTGAGGATTTTTGCCCATTTTCATCTGTCACAGACCACCGTTGTTTGCATGATTCACCCCACCCACTAGCCCCCACTCTAAACCGGCGTCTGCTTATAGCGTACTCTCGGACCCTCCAGGTGGAAACCAGTTGGGCCACCATCCAGATTCGTCTAACACCATCGTCCCTTTAAGTAGGAGTGACCCTCAGAGCCTTGTCAGTGCCACTTACCCTTCCATCGCCTCGCACCCCCTTCCACTGTCTTTCCCTCTCTCTGATCGAATGGGTCACTCCAATCCTCCGTCTCCTTTGCTACTCCATATCCCTCCCTGCCCCTCAGACACCAGCCCTCCACACTATAGCCCCAGCATGCCTCCGCTGTTCACCTCTGCTCCCTTCCACCAACTTTCATCTAACCCTGAAGTACCACGTGCGTACCCTAGCTGATACTCCAGGTTCGTACCTGTATCCCGCCTCGTCGTCCCGCCTCCCCAATTACCGGCTCCCTTGCTCCTCACGAGCCTCCAAACCTATCCATATTTCGCCACTCCCTTCCCGCCCCTCACCCCAACAACTTCCCAGTTGGTCTCCCACATACCTTCACCCCCACGCCGACCTACCGGCCTTATACTGACTCTGCCCAACAGGTAGGTTACCTGTAGTCACCTCGTTTTTTCCTGGCCGGTGCCCTCCTCGCCCGTGGCCATATTGCTAGTCGCCATATGGACCATATCGATAAACTTTCACAGACCTGTCACTAATCGCTCCTCACTCGATGTCATGTCCTTTAGTACCTTAAACACTGCACTCCCTCCTGTCCACCCCACTTCGACAGATATTCTTAACCTCTCACTTTGCCGTACCGTGTCCCCTCCCCCTGTACCTCGTGACACCCCTTTAGCCCACATCAGCGGTGTGTTGCACACCCACCGTATTGACCACCCACAGCGATCGGCGGTGCCTAATGCTAACGCTTTGCCTACTTTCAGTCCCCAACCTAACATCGCCAGCCCTCCCTCTTCTACTGAAGTTCTATCCCCAATGAGACCCAACTCCTATCGCCACAGCGATCCCAATAGTCTTGCACCTGGCATGCAACAGCCGATCGTGGAAAATCCCACTTTTTCCCTCGCGATTCAGTGTTTTCCCCAACATCACTCATTTCCATACACGATTGACTTGTCTTTACGAACTGGTTGTTTTTCTGGACCAATTGTTGTTTGTTCGCGCCCAGAGCGCTACTTCGGCACATCCCTGTTCAGGACCTGCGTGACGCACGTGCTGTTTGCTCATACGCTGCTATTCGGTTTCTCGTTGTTGAGTCCTTGTGATCGTATTATTGAGGTTTGTATATTGTTTATGTCATTGTTTATTGTAATAATCTAGTATCGTAGAATATCACGGATAATCGTCTTTTGATTTCGGGATCCGTTGCGAATTTGGCTACGCATTGCTAAAACGTTCGTTGCAATACTCAATAGATCAATTTGGAACGAGGAAAAACACGCAAATTGCCAAGAAAAGGATCAAAAACAGTGGAACTCGGACAGGAGGTAACACGACAAGTCTCTGGGGAGGTTTTGGGTACATTTGATTCTTTAGTTGATGCTAGATTGCATAGTCCTGTCAGTGCTAGTTCATGTGTTAATGAAAGCAATATTGATTGTAAGGATGTTGATTTAGATAGGCTAAGAATACTAGACCTAGAACAACAGTTACTATCGGCTAGACTACAGGCGCAGGAAGCAGAGAAGAAGTGTACACAGAAAGAGCGAGAGCATGAGACCAGTGACTTCGACACTTCCGATAGATTGGGTGCAATAAGACAGGGAACCCCGTGCCGGTCGCCGACTACAAACCACCATCGATCGATCTGCCCAGAGTGGAACTAACAGTTTTCGACGGGCGAGCTGAGCAATACTGCAAGTTTGTCAAGCAGTTCGAGACTTTCGTTGAAAATAAGGTAACCGACCCTGGGCAAATGCTTCTCTACCTTACTCACTACTGCCGAGGCCGAGCAAGAGAAGCTATCGACGGGTGCACCATGCTCGATCCAGAACAAGGCTACACAAGGGCAAGGAAGATTTTAAGGGACTTCTTTGGCCAACCTTTCAAAGTAGCCCGTAACCTAATAGAGGGCGTGATGGTAGAGGCAAAAAGAACCAAGGGCGACGTCTACACCATGGCCGACCTGGTGAATAAGATGCAGAACTGCTCAATAGCCCTCGACCATTTAGGTTACACGGCTGACCTAAATGCCATGCACACTTTGGAAAACATAGTCCGTCACCTCTCTCCCGAACTACAGGGTCGGTGGGCGGAAGAAGCTGAACGGATAAGCCGAAGCGACAGAGAAGCCAACTTCGAAGACCTGACCGAATACTTGGACAGGCAAACCAAGATAGCCGACAGCAGATTCGGCCGACTTATCCGGGACAGCAACCGAGCAAACAAGCCCGGTACTAGCCAAGTCCAAACCCCTGTACGGGAACATCCAAAGTACCAGCCTTGGACCAATACACATGTCATTTCACGAGATGCTACGGCGAAACCAAATCGCAGATCCTGTGGTATTAGCCATGGCCTACCAGAATGCCCCAAGTTCGACAACGCCACAATAGACGAACGGTGGGGAATGGCGAGGATGACAGGAGCATGTTTTATCTGTCTCAACACCACGCACCGGGCAGCAGCCTGTAGAACAAGGAATCGATGTGGTTACGAGGGCTGCACTGGCAGACACCATCGGCTGCTGCATCAGGCGAGAGTAACCATATCCGAGGCGAGTGCCAAGCCCAGCGTGATTTGTTCAACTTCACAGTCTGCCAGTAAACCGGTACGTTTAGGAATAGTGGCCGTGGGGGTAGTGACTCCGACTGGGATAGTCAAGGCGTTGGCTTTCGTTGATAGTGGATCCGACACCACTTTAGTGAAAGAGCGGTTTGCCGACAAACACCAGCTGGCTAAAGGTGCGACGTTGTTGGCAGTGAGCACGGTGGGTGGAACACAGGTAATGACTGCCGGTAGATTAAGGCTGCAACTCATCTCTCTAGACACTAACGAGGAAAAGGAACCAACGGAGGCATTCACGTTAGCGGATCTCCCCATGCGAGCACCAAGGTCGGTGAACGCAATCTTCACTCGGTGGCCCCACCTGTAGGATGCAACCGTTGTAGACTGGGAAGATGATGAAGTGGATCTCCTCATCGGCTGCGACGTGCCAGAGGCGCATTGGGTGCTTGACCAGAGAGTGGGCGACCGCCAGGCACCTTATGCCATACGCAAGGCTCTGGGATGGATGTTATACGGTCCAGTAGGGGTACGTGGTTCCGTGAATTACTTATCCGCCGAAACGGACGGCATAGAGTATCATCTGCAGCGACTGTATGAAAAGGAGTTTCATGATATTGGAGACGAAGGACCGACGTTGTCTCAAGAGGATCACTCCGCTCTACAAACGGTACGGCAAGCCACTAGGGGCCTCCAAAAACAGTTCGAGGTTCCCCTCCCATGGCGCACATCCGTCGACCCGTGGACTGATAACAGAAATTGTGTTCTCCAACGATTACTACGACTAAAAGAACGCTTCATTCAAGACCAGAATCTGTGGGAACGATACGCGGATTTGATGAAGCGAAACGAGGCCCTCGGTTACGTTGAAAAGGTGCCTGTTAACACCGACAGCAAAAGGGGTATCTGGTATCTGCCTCACCACCCGGTTATCAACCCCAAGAAACCCAATAAACTGCGCGTGGTTTTCGACTGTGCGGCCAAGTTCCAGGGCAAGTCGTTAAACGATCGCCTACTACAAGGGCCTGAATGGACCATACCACTGATCAACGTTTTGTGCCGTTTCAGAGTGGGTAAAGTGGCTTTGTCTGCCGACATTAGGGAAATGTTCCATCAGGTGAAGATTCCGGTAGGAGAACGAGATGCTTTGCGTTTCCTGTGGTGGGAAGGGAACGGCCGGGACAACGCAGTGATGAAATATAGGATGATCGTCCACCCCTTCGGAGCCATATCGTCACCATTTTGTGCAAACTACGCCCTCCGAGAATCAGCGAACAAACGTGGCGATCTAGTACATCGGACGGTAGTAGATAGCGTCAGCAGGAACTTCTACGTCGACGACTACCTTGGGTCATTTGATGATGTGGAATCAGCTCTAGAGCAGTTTAGGCGTCTGACGAGATTGCTGGAAGAGGGCGACTTCCATCTAACTAAATGGATGTCGAACGCTTCAGAAGTGCTGAAGGTCATCCCGTATCACGAAAAGGCCGAAAGGGTAAGAGATTTGGACGGCTCTCCACTTCCTATCGAGCGCACTTTAGGAATACAATGGGACGCGGAAACGGACGATTTTGTTTTGGAGCTAAAAGTTCCCGAGCTGCCAATAACTCGTCGTGGCATACTATCTGCCGTCTCAAGTTTGTTCGACCTGCTCGGTTTCGTCTCATCATGGCTGCTACCCGGAAAGATCTTGCTGCAGCGGCTGTGCCGTAAGAAAGTTGATTGGGACCAGTCACTGGACCTAGAGGACTGGCTGTACTGGGAAGAATTTTTGAACACCTTGAAGAAATTAGGGGACATAAGGATCCCACGATGTTTGACTCTTGGCCATACGACACGGACTGGAAAACTACATGCCTTTTCCGATGCATCCGAAGTCGGTTATGGAGCTATGGTGTACGGACAATGGTGCGCAAGAGATGGACAATATACCACGAGAATCCTATTCGCCAAAGCTCGCGTTGCTCCACTGAAGTCGGTCTCAATCCCACGCCTTGAACTCAGCGCAGCCGTGTTGGCAGTCAGGGTGGTGCAGGCTGTGAAGAGATGTTTCGATCTCTACATTTGGTCGGTGAGCTTCTGGACGGATTCAACGATAGTACTTTACTATATCAACAACGTCCGGAGCCGGTTTAGTACTTTTGTTGCTAACCGACTCACGATTATCCACGATGAATCAGCCACGAACCAGTGGAATCATGTCAGGTCTGGCGATAATCCGGCCGACCTGTGCTCCCGAAATGCGAACAACTTCAGGCAACTAGACACGTAGATGAGAGGGCCAAACTTCCTGCACTTGCCCAAACAGGACTGGCCCGTGTTCGAATTAAAACCCCCCACGGAAGTGGAACTGGAGACCAAAGGCTTAGTGATAGCGGCCAACGTCGTCGAAGCGACATCCATTCTATCGCGACTGGTCAGGTTTTCTTCCTGGATGAAGACTCTTCGTTCGCTAGTTTGGTTAACCAGGTTCAAGATAAATTTACTAGTCATGAAAGGGCTACGGCCCTCAGGTCGGATACCGGTCGGCCCGATAGGTCCCGATGAGCTACAAGCGGCAGAGTACGATATTTTCAGAATGACACAACGCGAGGCTTTCGCTCGAGAACTCAAGAGGGCGGAAAAAGTGGGGCCGATCAATAAAGACATGCCATCTCCAAGAGGCGAGCTGAAGCGTTTAAACCCCAAACTCATCGACGGACTGCTGCGGGTGGATAGTAGGCTGACCATCGCTCACCTGAGCTTCGACACAAAGTATCCTATACTGCTACCTGCGAGAAAACCTGTAGTAGAGCTAATGATTCAACACGTCCACGCCATGGAGGGACATGCCGGGGAAAGTCACGTGACAAGCATCATCCGAAAGCGCCTTTGGTTGTTGAGAGGACGAGCGACTGTATAACGCGTAATCCGACGTTGTGTGCAATGCAGGAGACGCAATGCCACAGCAGGCAAACAACTCATGGCCCCACTACCAGAATGCAGGGTGACTACAGGCTGATGGCCGTTCAGTGACACTGGGTTGGACTATTTCGGGCCCTTGTGGATCAAGTGCGGGAAAAGATTAGAAAAGCGATACGGATGTATCATGACGTGCATGAAGTCACGTGCGGTACACCTAGAAGTCGCACATTCGATGACGACCGATTCGTTTCTACGGGCCTTGCAGAGATTTATCAACCGAAGAGGCGTACCGGCCGATATATACTCAGATAATGGATCTAACTTTGTGGGCGCTCACCGTGAATTGCAACGTTGGCACAAGAACATAAACAGGGACGAACTGCAGGATCGAACCGTGGCCTACGGCATACGATGGCATTTCAACCCCCCACAGGCCAGCCACCGAGGCGGCTTATGGGAACGCATGATCCGGTCCGCCAGACGGATATTGCTGTCAATCATGGAGCAACAGCCGCCCGACGACGAGACGCTGAACACCGTCATGACTGAGGTGGAGCGAATCTTGAACAACCGCCCCCTGGTTCCAGTATTGAACGGCGACCCCACCCACCTGGCGCTCACCCCGAACGACTTATTGACGTTAAGGTCGAACGAGGGTGGGAGCTACCTCCACGGATGGAACTATCTGGCCAAGGTCTTCTGGAGGCGATGGCTGCGGGAGTACCTACCTGCTTTGCAGACTCGACAGAAGTGGCTGGCCAAAACAAGACCATTCAAAGTTGGGGACGTGGTTATGATAGCTGGCGAACGCGCACATTTCAGCACTTGGTCTTTGGGAGTAGTTACGGAAACCATCAAAAGCACAGACGGAATGATAAGAACGGTGAAGGTGAAGACAGCTAACGGAGTGCTTATTCGTGACATACGCAGTATTAACCTACTCAAGAGCGAAGACGGGGGAGCTGATAACCCCGAGGCCCAGTAGACCTTTTCACACCGGTCATCGAGGTGGATAAAGAGACACCATATATAGCACACGGTCTCCGTCAAACACGTTACAGTGCTCGCGGCCTTTCGTTGACATTACAGAAGGTTCTTTCCGATATGTGGTGATGAATGCGATCCCATTGTACATTACGACACATACACACATGCACGACGCACTCTACATCCCGTAAACCCATCAAACATGTGACAGTGTTCGTTGTTTTGATTTTTGTTGACGTTACCGAATGCCCCTCGCATATGTGGAAGTAGCGGAGCTTAGGTCACACACACGTACGCTACATTTTACTCGTTTTCTTGCTACACAGTCTTTTGTTGACATTGCAGAAAGTCCTCCTTTGATGTGTAGTTATAACTGTGACTTCATTGTACACCCCGGCACACACGCACACACTCACACACACACTCAAGCACATACATCCAGGACCAGACGGCCCTTTACGAGGATAACATCTATGTGACCCTTCACGCCCGCCATCGGTCATTTGGTCTTGTGGAAGATGTGGACTAGCCTCACGTCTATGTAGCCAATGGGTTAGGTGCGACCAGTAGTAGAACGTTGACGACGAGCATTAGATGCGCGCACTGACAGCAGGGCCTAGGCAGGTAGGAAGAATCAGTACCTTTATGCCAAACCTTTGACTCTGCTAAGAAACCAGGAGGATTTTGGTGGGCGGTGTAACAGCCGGTCGTGGAAAATCCCACTTTTTCCCTCGCGATTCAGTGTTTTCCCCAACATCACTCATTTCCATACACGATTGACTTGTCTTTACGAACTGGTTGTTTTTCTGGACCAATTGTTGTTTGTTCGCGCCCAGAGCGCTACTTCGGCACATCCCTGTTCAGGACCTGCGTGACGCACGTGCTGTTTGCTCATACGCTGCTATTCGGTTTCTCGTTGTTGAGTCCTTGTGATCGTATTATTGAGGTTTGTATATTGTTTATGTCATTGTTTATTGTAATAATCTAGTATCGTAGAATATCACGGATAATCGTCTTTTGATTTCGGGATCCGTTGCGAATTTGGCTACTCATTGCTCCAACTTTCTTTACATGGCATCCATGCTTTGCGCACACCGACACCGAACTCATTCCTACTAGTTCTTACTAACGATCGATCAATAATTAGAAAAATATCGCACCTGCGATCTCTGGCATTTACCTCAAACGCTGACATTATACTAGGAACTGAATCACGGCTGTCAGATGATGCCTCGCTTGACCTCGTTCGCATAGCTTGGTATCAATGCTTCTCGAACACCTGCCAGTCCAGGCGTGGAGGGGACTGTTTAGCCTTTGTCAAATGCACTGTCCATGCTAGTGTTATTGACCACCCCTCTCTTCTCCTTACTGAGGATTCGTTATGGCTATTTATTCACGCCTCCGGCCAGAACATTCTCCTTGGCTGTGCCCACGTCCCCTCGGGCCTGGAGCCTGCAAAAAGTGACTCTGCCGTGGCTGCTTTTAATGCTGCGCTTGACTATCCTGCCAGTGCAAAAATTACTGCGGATGACTTGAACCTTCCTTCGATTTGCTGGTCTTCCCATACTAGCTTTCTCGCCCTCTCCACCTTACTTTCCTATGTCCGTCTTGGTGGATGGACCCAACATGTCTCCTGCCCTACTAGGGGGAATAACATCTTGGGCCTAGTATTCTCTATTGATGTTCCCGATATGACCACCCAGATTACTGATCACTTCCCGGGTAGTGACCACTGTATTGCCAGGTGCAATTTCAGCTGCTTCAGCTGTTCTCATCCAATGCAATCCTCTCCCCCTGTTCCGACTTACTACCTTTCCTGTAACTGGCTCCTAGTGCCAATGATAATCCGTTCCCTTAACTGGTACACTTTTTCCTTTCCTCTGATCCCCTCATTGTTGTGAACTCTCTACTCCGACCTCCTGCGCTGCTTAAGTACCGCCAACCCATGTGCCGATCCACACCCCAAGTCCAGCGGCTCAAGCCTGTCACTTCTGGAGCGTAAGCTGCTTAAGCTGCAACTTACCTTCGCTAGATCACGCGACTTTACAATTCTTCGGCGCATAAACCAGCTACAGCTGAAGCTGCTTCGCATGGCCGATTCGCATCGGAGAAGGCAAGAGGCCATCTCCCTAGCACATCCCAACAAAACTGGCTAACTGCCCAACGTGCTTAGTGAAAGGAACTGACCTGCGGTACACCGCGTCGGTTTGCATGCCGTTGTCGGTTTAGTTTCCACTAAGCTGTCTAGGGTGATATTAGTGATAATAGCTCCTAGGAATATTCTCACAACTCAGAATAATTGGGGGATTTTTTTCTGAACAGTAAACTCATAGGCAACCAGCTAATCCACAAAACGTTGTTAGAATAGCTTCCCAACTGCCAATGTAGGATAGTTGAGTGTCCCCCATTATCAACACGCCTATCTCCAATCCTACAAAAATACTTTTTCAAAGAATGCCTAGAGCGACTTCTGTCCGCCTTCACCACCGAGTGACAAGCCGTCTTCAGTGCGCGAGCACTAAACGCCCCCGACTCCCCATTGCTTTGTTACCTTGTTCAGTACCATTAGTTGATATCCACAGTGATGCTGGTATCAAGTTTAGGGCACCAGAACAAAACCTAGAATCCTTGAAGGGACAGTTGGTTACCATGGATAATGCTCTGACCACGTTGTCACCACTAGCGTTTATCGTGGATCCTTCAAAATACCCGAACACCCAAAGTTTACTAACGGCCGATCGCTTTCTGGACTCAGTTGCTTCTGAAGTCCACCAAAGAATTAGAGGGGCCAAGAATGCCATGGTCTTTAATATTCCGGACCGTCTTCCGCTTTCCTCGATTAAACAGTCGTTGCTTCTAGCCAGCGGTAAGACACATCACTAGTGCGGCTGCGTATGACTAAGAAAAAAAGTCACAGCGGTGTGTGTCCACTTCTGTTTCAGTTCCGTGAGAAAAACATTGCCGCAGAATTCATCAGAAAGAGAGAGGCTATCGCCAAAGCCAACCCATTCAAGAGCATAAAAATTGCCGCCGACAAGACCCCATTGCAGAGGGACGTCCTGAAGTCGGTAATCGGCAATCCCTCATCGCCACAACCTCCCGATCCAGGGCCGCCCAACCCCCCTCAACAACCCACCACAGTTGACACCTCCACACACGCACCATCGAACAATGCACCACCAGTGGATGTAGACCTCAATATATCCCTCTCGTTGCCAACTCCTCGGCGCCCATCCAAAAGGCTCCACATCACAACCCAATCTCCACCATTACCTATAGGACGTACCGAAAGCCGGGTGACACAATCATCTCTCAAAGACAGCTATCGATCAGCTATTTGCTTGTTTTACAAGCAAGTTGGGAAAGTGATTGCTTCCAACTCACCACCCCGTACCAACGAAACAGCAACAACGTTGTCCCCAACGAAATCGAGCACAGCCTCTTCCCCCGTCCCTGTTGCTTCCCGCGGCCCAGATCGTCTCAGCATCGGCATCACCAAGCCCCCAATTTGCCTCGAAAACCAGCCTGGGGCCTCTCGTGTAAGCGCCAAACAAATTTCAACCCAACCATTTCCACCACCGGCAAGCCCGCCGAAACTCCTCGGTACTTCCATTAGTATTTCACCAGTGCACCTAAGTGAGCATCTAAAGACCCATGCAGCCAACCCCAACGTGGTGCGACCAACTACTCGTATGTCACCTTCGTCCTGTCTGCCGATGCTCCACCATATTGCAAATTTGCCCCTGTTCATACCACCACCACCTTTGTCACCACCATTCGAACCTTCTCATTTTCCAGTACACCACGCACAGCATTCGTTGCACTCGCTCAATGTTTCCCCCGGTGGAATTCAGTTACCGTACCTTCCTCTAAGCTTTGCACCCCACTGCAGCCCCTACCTGTACCCCAGCAACTTACCTACCTCCTTCCAGCAGCGGCAGTATACCATCGACCACCCGTTCGAATCGGGCTCCCACTTTACCCAAACAACCGGCGGTACATCCCACGACTACTCAGTACCGACGCAAAATACCAATTTGTTTCATTATATACCCTGGGCGAAACATGGCCCCATACCATAGCTCTATCCTAGAATATTCGTCCACACCTCTTCCCTAATGGTGGCATAACCAACAGTCGACCAGCTCGTATTTCATACACAAACCTCGGCCCCGCCTCTATGATTGCAGACGATACTTCTAACTTTCATCCACTCCACACTGGTTCTATGCTACAGACTCCCCCACTCATCCTAAACAAAGCTCCCCTTGCCTTCTTGGTTGATCCTGCGGCGGCCGGCCGCCCCATAGTCTCCCAATCGAACTCGGAAGTCACCAAATTCGATCGTTCTACCCGTCCTACAAGCACTCCCCCAACCCTTACTGGTCATTCTGATACTGATCAAACTTCCCTCTATTGGTCCTCGACTCACCCGCCACAGCGCCCAATGCAGCTCCCAGTCAGTCTTCCGGAGTGTCTCATCCAACTTGCTTCCTGCGGCGGTCATCCTCCTGATGTCTCCATAGACTTGACACCCTACAGTCAGGCGTCCTATTTAGGCTACCATACCGTACCCTACAAACCACCACCATGTAACCCACCTGCTAATCTCCCCAGCCCAGTTACTACCCTTCCCTGGTGACACCCCCCTGGTTGACATCCCGGCTGCCGGAAGCTTACTCGGCCCCAAATAGTCTTCCGCTACCCTCACGTGGAGCCCTAGCGCCTTGTAACCTCAAAGACACAGGCAGAGTTTCCCTCCTACTGCTGAATTTCCGTTCGCTGTTGAACAAAATTAACCACTTGAGGAAACATGTACTTGCTTCTTGCTTTAACATTGCTCTGGTTACAGAAACTTGGTTAGCCTATGGCATCCCAACTGACGTTGTCTCGTTGGTAGGCTATAACTCCTTTCGGGTAAGCAGAAAGAACCGCCGAGGCGGTGGCTGTCTTGCTTACATTAAACATTAATTTACAATCACCCTCCTCCACCACCCAGTGCTTGACTGTATTTCTGACTCCCTTTGGCTCTCTGTCCTAATTCCTGAAAACGTGTTGCATATTGGGTGCGTCTACCGAGCACCTACCCCTAGATACTCTGATTTCCCGCATGTCATTAGGGCTTTCGAGCACATTTCTACTCTATCCTTAGGTCCGAAGATCATAGCAGGAGACTTTAACACTCCGGGTATTTGCTGGAATGCGGTGCCGGCCCCCCACCATTAATCCAATTTCCTTCTGAACACCTACTCTGCAGGAAGGACACAGCATGTCTGCGCCCCAACAAGGCATAACAATATCCTCGATTTGGTGTTCACTCATGGCCTCCGTTTCGTGAACGTCTCTGTCACACAAAACCTTCCCGTTAGTGACCACAAGATGGTCATATGTCACTTCACTGATACACAAGAATCATGCCTACCTGAAGTTGTCGAAATCAAAAACCAAAACACCTACAGACTGACTAACTGAGCCCAGTTGCCTACCTCCCTCCCGGGCACTGACTGGTCTGACTTCCTCCTCACATCCGATCCGCAAAAAGCAGCTGATGTGCTCTATGTCAAGTTGCTTTCCTCCATAAATTGCCCTACCTCAATCGTTAGACATATTAGAGCCAAGACTACAAAAATTGACAGACTTCGACAAAAGATTTGTAAGATCCAGAACTCACTCCTCAGGAATCAAGATTTCTCTCTGACCCCCAGAATAAGCCGACTCTGATCTCTATGTAGCAACCGAGAATAAACTCAAAAAGCAATAATGGACTTCACCACAACAGCCTCATAGTTTGAAGCTTCTTACAAGACTGCTAAAATCATGCAACTCGCGCAGCAATGAAAACATTAGCCCATTCGTTATCCAAAATGGCACCCACTTTGTCTCGCCAGAAGATATAACTGAGGATTTCAGCTGCTATTTCGCCTCAGCTCTTAGTACGGACACTAACCATCCACCATTCTGCTATCCGATGCACACACAGGACGCGATATCAACCACAACACTTACCACGGCCAACATCAGGAAATTCCTGGACAAAACGAAACCCTTCTATCACCCAGGGCCTGACGACCTTCCAACTGTCCCACTTCGATTTGGGGGACCTGACCTATTGCTCTTATTGCTGAACCTCTTTACATTATCCATGTCGTCTGGAATCTGCCCAGCTCAATGGAAAGCGTTCTGTATAATTCCACAACACAAAAACGGGCCTTTGCATGGTCCGGGAAACTATCGCCCCATAAGCCACACTTCAGTTGTTTCCAGGCTCATGGAGAGAATAGTAAAGGACCAGCTTGCAAATTTCCTGACTTCTCGAAATCTTATCAACCCAGCTCAGCATGGGTTCCTAAAGTCCCGTTCGTGCCTCGCGTGTCAGATTGACGTCCTCAATTCAATCACTTCTGAAGCTGACGGTAACAAGTCAATCATCGTCATCTTTCTCGGCATGACTAAAGCTTTCGACCGTGTAACTCAAGCTCGCTCACTGCCAAAAATTAAATCCTACGGAGTCGCTGACCCCCTTCTGTCTTAGCCATCATCTTACCTCTCTGAATGTTCTCAAACCGTCTTCGACGACGGGACATCCTTTCGGCCCAAACGAATAACTAGCGGGGTCGTACAGGGTGGCTCTCTAGGTCCTCTCTCATTTCTTATGTACATAAATGACGTCTCCCAAGCAGTGCGTCATGGCACGACATTCCTCTTTGCTGACGACAAAAAACTAGTCTACACTTCTGAGGCAAAAGCCATACACTCAGCTGTCAGTGATGTTCTGTCGGACTTGAAGTCCCTTGACGAATGGTGTACTCGATGGCTGATGAAGTTTTCGGCGGCTAAGAGCTCCCTTCTGTCTTACAAATGCCACGTTCCACCTGGGTCCCTCAAAATAAATGGTCTGCCGATTCCCACTACTCATGTGGTAGGAGCTTTGGGCCTGCATTATTCATGTTCCTCCAACCTCCACGAAAAAGCATTGACCCAAATTGGCAAGGCAAGGAGGATGATTGCACCCATCCTCAGGACATACCGTACTCAGGAGATTAAGCTCCTGATACTAAAGTCACAAGCCAGGTCGCTGCTGGAATTCTGCCCCCCTAGTCTTTGCCCTGATGCGAAAGGCCGACCGGGTCAACATAGAGAAAGTGCAACGCTCTTTTACCAAAAAATTACTTGGCGCCTCTTCCAACCTTAACTATTGAGCGAGGTGCGAACCACTCCGTCTTGAGCCACTATGGTTACGTCGTATCAAGCTCAATCTCTCATTTCTCTTCAACCTCCTGCATTCAAAATCCCACTCATCTGATAACCCACTCGGTTTCTCTAGTGAGACTCTCTACTCCCTCCGTCATAGGCAGTTCACAATTACAACCCCCCAATCTAGACCCTCAATCAGATCTGGGCATTTCTGGGTTATCTACTCCAGCCTCTGGAATAAGCTTCCTGACTCACTGCGATCGTGTCGCACGCTAATACAACTTAAAGAGGCACTACGCAGAATTCTAGAGGCATCTTCAGCAATTAGCACGACCCGTGGTAACAATAACATAGGCCAAGCATACGAGGATTGCCTTGGTTATTAGACCACAATGTGCCACAGTCTTTTGCGTTCGACCGCTTTCTCATGACCCGTCTGATGATCGCACTCACGTATACAGCCATATATATATATATACCTTGGATATGCTCCACTCACTTTTCTCCTCTCTCCTTACTAGATCGTGCCAATTTACAACAGAATTTGCATACGTATATTTAAAAGAAAACGGTTTCCTCCTTTAAAGATAGGTGCTACCCTTCACTTAATTCCCCTGTCTCAGGCTAGAACACAACAGTCCTATCCTGCTTTTCTTGCACTATCCTCATGTTCAGATAAAATGTTCATTTTCTGGTTTTCATTAAAACGATAATCATAACCCACAGCTGGAACACTCTCCAGACTGTCGCACTCCTGATTTCTTTCAGATCGCACTGGTTACTTGGGTAGCCATCGGCTAACTTGACTTTGGTCCAGGATTACCGTAAAGACTAGACGATTTGATCAATGGTTTAAACATATACTATCGCCTGCTGATGTTAAATGGGCACCGTACACGGAATAACAAACCCTCATGAAAGTCTCACCGGATCGCAGAGGTGATTCCTGACACCAGCCATCAACCCACATCCGCTCAACGTCTATTCCAAATAATCCATTCCAGCAGTTCAATTCTTCCCTAGCTGCGGTACGAAACCCAGCCCCTGCCGCTGTCCACTTCGTCAAACCAGCCCCTTTTTACCTGCTACTCTCAACAGTCTACCCGCCATCATCTGTAACCAAGGTCTTTATGAAACAGAATACCTGCCATCTGCAGCCAACCGGAATCTGGCAAATAATTTCTTATCACAGACAAAAAAACTTTTTTCTTTTTTTCTTCTTTACATTATTCAAAATTCTGCCTAGCTGCACCAGTGGCGTTTGTCTCCACTAATCCGTTTCTTTGACCGCTCTTCTTTGAAAGTCCGTTACTCGTCCATACACCATTCATGCACTTCAAAAGTTCACTGAAATCCTCGTGAAGCTTTTCGCCTTCATGTGGATTTCCATATGACGCTGAAATCACCTGCACAAAAGGTCGGTTTTATTATCACCTGTGACTCACTTGCATTTATTTCACATGCCTCCTCCACAATTGGTTACCCAATGCTGGATCAGTGTTCTATATTTCGCTGGTATCTCTGATTGCACATTTATAGCCCCATGCTTACTTTACATTTAGTCTTGTTCTTTGGCATCCCTTCCGCCCGGTTACTCGTTAGTGACCGTCTAATTATCGCTTATACCAGCAATCAAACTTCTGCCCAGCTATCCACACCGCCCTCACCGAATTCGAAATCGATTTGCAATTCCCACTTCAACCGTTACCACTTTACTTCACTCAAACATTACATAACTTTATTGGTGTATCTCTGTTGCTGTGTGATTCATAAAATCATAAATTATGAATACCTCACATTGGCATATACTGCCGTATTCTCTGATCTTGCCTTGTGCATGTGTATTGACCACGGTCAAAAAATATACAATTGAGTTCAAGTCAATTTAATTCAATTCAATCACTGCCATCATACCTCGCCCAAATTCCTCATCTGTGGCTCATCTACCGCTAATACCCAAGCATCTACTTCTGAGGCCTTCAATGAGCATTCCTCTTTCTTCTTTATAAAATGTCCTCATATTCCCCCTCCTACGATCCATCCCTGCGCCTCTGCCTCTCTTTCATCGATTGTCTTCACCCATCCAGAAACTGAAAAATCAGTTTCCTCTATTGAACCTCCTCCGATACCCGGCCTGTATGATCTCCCACCGGCCCTCCTCCGCTTCGGTGGTCCTGACCTACCCCAATTGTTGCTTAAAGTATACACCACCTCCATGCTCCACATTTTCGTCCTACCTCAATGGAAAACCTCTGCTGTAATTCCGCGCCTCAAAAATGGTGCGCCACTCGACCAAGGTGACTATAGGCCCATAAACCACACCCCAGTAGTCTGCAAAATAATGGTGAGAATTATCAAAAAACATTGTCCAGTACCTCTTATTCAACAACCTGCTGAATTCTGGTCAGCAGGGTTTCTTAAACTCCCTTTCCCGCTCTTCCTGCTAGCTTAACGTTCTCAATGTCCTATCGTCTGCTGCAGAAGCCGGCATCTCCGTAATCGTCCTGTAGCTCGACTTGTCTAAGGCCTTTGACCGTGTTCCCCATATGCATCTGTTAGCCAAAACCCGGTCTCTTGGTATTACTTACCCTCTCCTGTCCTGGCTATCCTCTTATTTCTCTCGCAGATCACAAGCTGTGCTCGTTGACGGCCACTTATCTCCCGCCAAACCAATTACTAGTGGAGTCATCCAAGGCAGTGTCCTAGGCCCATCACTATTCCTTATTTATATCAATGACATTTTCTCCCCTATTCTACGCGGCACTCCTTTCCTCCTTGCCGACGATATAAAAATAGTGTACTCCTTCTTCCCTAATGAACTATCCGTGACTCTACGCAACATATCGCTTTACTTACTCGTTCTCTAAACTTGGTGCGCCTCATGGTTCATGAAATTCTCTGCGGAGAAAAGCTTTTTTCGATCTTACAAGTGCACTGTACCACCCGGTCAAGTTTGTCTGGACCGTCTGCCTATCCCCATACACCCCATGGTTGCCGATCTTAGCGTACGCTACTCTCGTTCCTTTAACTTCTCAGAGCAGGTGTCGTTCCAAATAGTTAAAGCTAAGCGAACCCTAGGCCTGATCAATCGGTGTTTCTTTATACCGGCCAGTCGCCTCTCCATGTGTCTCTTACACGTGAGACCGCTCCTAGAATATTGTCCTATTACCTCCAGCCTCTGGCCACTTTCCTCTACTGTATCTCTCGAAAACGGCCGGTCCCACCCACTAGCATGCGTTGTGGATCGCACGCTCTAACCTTTCTCAGACTACTGAATCCAATACTGTCGGTTGAAAATTGCATGCTCCCCATCCTTTTCCGCGACTGTTTGTTAACCTACGATTCTTATCATCGGTTACCACTTCCCCATCTTTGTCGCTCTACCACGGTATGCCCACCCACCCGTTCTGTCCTTCCTCCTATCGCCTCTCTCTACATCAAATTTCATTGCACTGGGTCACTATCGCTCTAACCACTCGTTTCTGCCGACGCTCGCCAATATCTCTTTTTCCATCCGCCGTCATTGCTGGCTTCTATTCTCTATGCACTTGGTATTACCCTCTGCTCAGATTGCTTACTGATAGCATTCTCATACCCACTGCCTGTTGTTTTGTTAAATCCCTCCTTGTTCTCCCACCTCATGCCGAAAGCCATTATGCACCAATCACCCCTGCACCCATGACCAATCCGAATACTAGAACTTGCCGCTCCAAACTTCGCTTCTTTTACAGTCGCATTTATTATCTACTCACCACCACCACATTTTTCTTTCTTGGCTCAGCGATTCCTCTGTGGTTCTTTCCAGTGTCTTGATTAGAATCCACGTATTAAAATGTCTGCCCGCATACAGCTCTCCAGGTACATTGCCCCAACACCGTCGCGCATTCTTTTTTTGGAATTTTTGTTCTATAACTGCTTTACTTATATTAGGGCGTCCTGCTTCCTTCTCCGCCTCCTTCCTGTGCCATCTGCGGTAAAATGATCTGATTGGTCATGACTTACCTGTGTCACTTCGGTCATCGTATTAATCCCGTGAACCGTTTATTGCTCGCTACAGGCAATCTTCTGTGCCATGAAGTGTGGTCAGCTATTCCATGTTCCACAGATTGTAAAGGCCACGTTACGTCATGATGTCCTTTTACAGTTCCAAATCGTTTGATCTGTCATTACCCGATTCCTCTGGCCCGTCACCACATGTGGCACCTACATTGATCAAATAATTAGACCCATTCTCACCTGTTCTCTTCGATCCCATCCTTCATCTTCCCTCGTTTACGATTTGCTCTTCATGAAAAAATTCGTCTAAATTCTCCCAAGTCAATCCTATACACTTTGATCCCATCCTATCTGCCTCTTCTAATCACTGATACTTTTTTCGCTTAGTACTCCATTGCTCTTTGCTCCTGCTCTTCACATATCTAATTATGCACTTATGTATATATATCTACACATAAATACATATACACATATGCATGTATACATTTGCACTGCATCCTGTGCTCTTTTGCCGACTATTTCTCATGCTAACATCCCGCTGACCTTCATGGTATGCGTCCACTATTTTTACATCCGCACTTCATATTTACCATACCACATCCCTACAGGTCATTCTTGTCATCCGTACCACTGTTTACTTATTCCAATATTTGCTGCCTGTTCTGCTATGTTTCGTGCCCTGTCCGCTGACCACCTACTGCAGTGTAGCACAGCCTAATTACTATATACTCCCCAGAAATCGACCCCTCTTTTTTTTCTCCACTGTCTCCCGCTACCACCCTTTCTCATGTCAATTTCTAGCCTCTTTCATGCGTGCCTGACAGTTTTCAGATATCCCCAATCGGGCCACAGGCATTTCCTGTGTCTTTAAGTTTGGTCCGCTTTTCCATTTTTCACAGATTGTAAAGGCCACGTTACGTCATGATGTCCTTTTACAGTTCCAAATCGTTTGATCTGTCATAACCCGATTCCTCTGGTCCGTCACCACATGTGGCACCTACATCGATCAAATAATTAGACCCATTCTCACCCGTTCTCTTCGATCCCATCCTTCAACTTCACTCTTCCATGAAGTGCTTCTCACATTCTTGTTCACTTCTGTGCTCCAGCATTCTATTTTTTCTCTCTGTTGGTCGGCCATGTGCACCTGTCATGAAGACGATCCACCATGATATTCCAATGTAATTCTGAATCCATTTGATCTAACCTTACCTGCCCCTCCCAATGACTGTTAACTTCTTTCTAGGACCCCATTGTTGTTGCTGCTGCTCCTCTTATATCTATGCATATAATATATATATATATATATATATATATATATATATATATAAACTTGCGCATATATGTATATATTTGCGCGCGTTCGGCATCTTGCAGTTCCTCACCGGCCATTCCCCTTTCTACTACCTCACCGACCGTCATGATATGCATCCGTCAATCCTACATCTGTGCCTCACATCTACCTTATCCAATCTTTCTAAATCGTTTTTCCATTTGATCAACCCTCTACGTCTTGTATTGCTCGCTCTCGGTCTTACGATGTGTTTTGTGCCCTGCCCGCAGACCATCCACTACAGAGTACTAATGCTTCATTGATGTCTAATTTATTGCAGTGCACCTTACCTTTTTCTCCATATTTCCTCGCTACTGCAGTTTCTTATACAGTTTTCTAGCCTTTCTCATGTATATCAGTCAGCCTTTAGATGTCTCCACCCGGACCAATCATACTCTTCATCTGACATTGACTTTCAAACTCACCGGGCTTCCATTCAAATTCGCCCTTGAGTTCATTTGAACTTCCCACAATCTCCATGGTTTACATACACTTGTCCTATTTTCATCCCAATTTATTCCCCCTTCTGAGCCTTTTTATCCTACTTTTTCATGCAAGTTTCCACATTTTCAAGAATTATATCTGCCCACTTCACCACCTGTATCAGCAAGATCATGCACACGGCATGCTTCGGGCGTCTCCGAAATAAACCAATAATAATTTCATATTAAGTCCAAGAGTCTAGACCCATCTCATAGGCTTGGTCATCGGCTATGTCTACATTGAGGAGCTGTGAGATTTTGTTAGCTTGAGGAACTTATCTAACGCACTTCTAAACCGATGGATGGAAGTAAAAATGCTTATGTCGAACGGTAATTTATTCCATAAGTTAGAGTACACTGTGAAGAAGTGTGAACGCAAGCTGGTGTTGATAAGAGGGGTTGAAAATTTATGAACTCTAGGACGTAGTGAATAGCTGTAAACAGGCGCAAAAAGCAATGGATTAGAAGTATATGTCCGGCTGTGAACGATGTCATACAAAAAGATAAGGTTCAGTTTCAAGCGACGAAGCCATAAAGGGTGTAGTTTGAAAAATAACCAGCATTCTTTATAAGAGAGAGATGAGCTTTATCCAATCAGTCGCCTAGTAAAACCGATTTGAACTGATTCGATACCAGTTCTGTCTGATTTGTGCGTACTAAAAAGTATCAACGTGCAGTATTCTAACAAAGGCCTGGCGTGAGATTTATAAGGAGGAAAATGCAGTCTCTAAGTCGGAAGGAGCGAAATATTAGCCCTGGGCACCCCCTGGCCTTAGCGACTTGGAGGGTTGAATATTCAGAGAAATTAAGTGTGCAGGATTAGCTTAAGCCGAGGTCCCGAACGAATAGCTTGCTGGCAACGTTTGAATCAAAAACGGCTAAAGATCCCAGAGGTAGCTTGTATTTATATGTAAGTACCTAAAAGTTTTCGGCGGAAAATTCCTCTGCCAAGTTGAGCACCATCTGTAGAGTGTAGATGTCTTCGGAGATGTTCAGGTAGCCGAGGCGAGGCATTCAGACTTGAATGAGTAGACAAGCCTAATGTCATCAGCAAAAGAAAATGATGCGCCATGGCTCACTGAGAGGAATATGGTGTTTATAAACATGAGGAACAGCCGAGGGCCAAGGAAGGTACCCTTTATGACACCGCTTGTAACCGGTTTAGGCCTGGAACAGTGTCCATTTACTGAGACAACCTGAGAACGATTAGACAGTTAGGAATTGATCCACGGTAGTAAAGGGTCAGTAATGCCGAAGAATCGGATTTTAGCCAGAAGATGTGGGTGTGGCACGCTGTCAAATGCTTTTGACATATCCAAGTAAAGTGTTATAAGGGCCAATCCATTGTCTGCCACTTCAGTAATAAAGTTGGAAGGTTTCGCGAGGTCTTGACCGAAGGAAAACACGTTGTTGAGGGTTAATAATGTCTATTTGAAAGAGATGTTTTACGATGCGCTTTGTACGATTTTCCCATAAGCCGAGAGGGAGAGCAGGTGTATGGTTAATGCGACGGTAGTTTGTTACCCCGTGCATTGGACCTTTCTCGTGGAGCGAGATTATGACTGGGCATCTCCAGTTTGTCGTCATTGGGCCGGAGTTCATTGGCAGGGTAAATAGACTGAGTAGTAGGTAAAGTAAGTCAAGTCCGCATTTAACTATTGCAGCTGCGGTGAACCGTCAGGTCCTGGGTAAGGTGATGGCTCTAAAATGGGTCAATAATTGAGAGGCAATTGAGGCGTCAAATTCCACTGTGGACAGGGTTGAAGCGGTAACCGGGGGAAGAAGCGGAGGATCAGCAATAATGATAGGGGCCATATTTGAGGCAAAGAATGAGTTGGAGGTCTCGGTAATAGAAAGGGGAGTAGAGGCAGATACACTGCCCGTTGAAACGGCGTGCGGGATATCTCCATGAGTATTGGAGGTTCTGGCCCTGCACCATGATGACAGTCGAAGAGATCTATTCAGGTGTCGCAGAGCCTTCATTTCCTGGGTAAGCAGTGTAGTTTCTTCAGGCCTTTGGATAGCGAAAGTGAGGCGAAAAAGTTGTGTATGAATAGCAAAGTCGTGTGTAGTTCTATGAAATTTTGAATTTTGGCGTACTTTATTTGCAGAGGGGTGATATAGGATTTCCTCTTATTCCGTTGCCGGTGGAGACGGGTAATCCTATCAAGATACCTGAAGAACTGTGCATAGAAAATATTAGTGATGTGTTGTGGACTACGGGAGGGGAAAACCCACCCCAATCAGCTTGTTAAATGGTCGGAGGGAGAACCTTTCAGTCAGGAAGGGCAGAGAGTTTAGTGCAGCGTGATTTCAGGGTAGGCTGTGAGTGAGTGAGAATGCTGCAGTTAACCGTATCGTGATCGCTACCGGGAAAACATTGAGAGTTTGAGGCAAATATATGAGGGACGTAGCTGGTGAAAATGGGATCTAAAATGCTGTTTTCCTCGTCGGAGGGTGGATATGCTGTACCCACCCTTCTACAGTAATACTGGTTACAAATGGTAAAAGGTTAGCCGGTGCAGGTAAGGGAGGCCAAGCTATCTTAGGAAGGTTGAAGTCACCAGTAATTACATTTACACTCAAGGGCAGTAAGGATAGGTATTTAAATGCATCAATTAAGTGTGGAAGTCCGGAGAAGTTTTCGCTTGGTGGATAGTAAACTCATCCAACATGAGGCTGACAGCCAAAAGCGTGGACAGTCAGCCAAAGTGAGTCGCGAGTAGAGTCGAGTGGAGGGTGATGGAGTGCTGTTGTGATAAAGGTTTTCCTATTTTCTCTGAAGACACTGTAGCCTAAAAGAGAGATCCGGTCCGTTGGAGTGTGATCGGTCAACCAAGTTTAAGTATTTGAGGTTACATTGTAAATAGAATTAGTGGCCAGGTATCGTAAGTGCCGGATTTTGTTTATGATGGATCGGCTATTAAAAAGAACCAAAGAGATACTGTTATTGGTATTTAGTTTTGGAGAATTCTTTTGGCCAAGCAGGTTGTGTAGTGCGGAATAGTCTAGGTTCGTGGTCCCATTAGAAGGACCATATGCGGGTTGCAAAGAAGCACGAGAGTCAGATGGTTTGGTCTGTAAGCTGCTTCGTAGTATGGTGCGCTACGGGGACAAAGAGGGGCTGGTGACGCCATGGTGTCGGGTGGTTCTAGGGTCCGATGTAGATGAATCCTTTAAGAAGTGAGGGCTAGCTGGGACGTCAGGGTTATTGATATTTCCATTTGTCCAAGGGGGGTTAAAGACGCGATACTGTACAACAATGTAGTCCGCTGACGGCTATGGTTTGGGATACAGATTTTTACACGACGTTAGAGGTCAACCGGCGGATTTGACATGCGGCATTGTCAAAGGTAGGGCAGAGACGGTGAACAAGATTGATTCGCCGACTGTACTGTACCGGGTCAACAAATTTTAGGCGCGCAAATAATGCACAAGCCACATCTGTACTGCCACAAAGTTTACCAAAGAGAACAGCAGTTTGGCAGCAGCCTTTGTCAGGTACAACCGTCACGAAAGTCAGAAGTCAAGTCAGAAGGGTGCCACGGCACGTGAACAAAATATAAACATGCTTTCAAGTGCAGTAATTGACGTATGTTGCGCTTGTTCTAGGATCAATGAAATAAATAACTTAGCCCTAATAATGCAAGTACGAGGCAGTGACCGTGGAGGATTTCCACAAATGTGCTTTTCACCGCCCACCGAATCCTCCCTTGAAATGGTGAATGCACAAGGAGTAGATAGGGTACTGGGTGGCTCTAACTTAAGTTGACCCTAAAGTCGGCGCCTACTTCGCTCGCCATGGGTTACGTCTATTGTTGGTTAGTCGCAGACACCCTTGCGGAGTTTCTTGAGGGCGTGCCACAAACACCCGGGTCTTGAAGTTTCGTCTAAAGATGGGGTTTTCTATCGATGCACGAAGAAACTCACTTCGGCGAAGTCGAGATGCCTCGGCAATTTGGGAAACGTAAGGGTTAAAAGGCTTCCTGGCTAGGAGTAAAGTACATAGCCAAACACAGATAGAGTATTTCCAACCAATTTAAAAATAAGGAGTCCCGCCTGCAGAGGATGAGCCTAGACACGGGGTGCACACTGTGCATTTAGTGGTTCCTTCAGAAAACTGCTGTATCGCATCTTGGTCGTTATACACCACACATATTCCATCTCAGCTGGAGTGTGATGCTGCAGCTGCCATAACGGATATGTGTTTAAAACCCTTCCAGGTGCTCTCCATACTCAGTGAATATGACAACACTCTGTTAAGGTCTCCCACACACAACACTCTAGCAAGCTGGTGTTTGTGCTAGACTTTCGAATTTGGCCTAGAACCTTTTCTGACTCTCATGCTTCGACCATGGGACCATGAACCTTTGGTTGTGCTGTTGACCCTATTTGGCCGCATACTTGATATTTGTATATATTTGTATCTTTATGATTATCAATTTACACCAAAGAAACTATTAGTCAATCTTGTTCTGGTTCTGGGGCTCTTGTGAATAGACCACAAGCTGCTCGAAATACAATTCTTGTGACCCACAGCGGCGTGCCTGTGCACAGCCAACGAATCGGCCAAGATCGCAAGAGTTCAGTCAGCTGCTACCAGCCTGATTGCTGCAATGAACGGGACTGGCTATAAAGATCACCTGCAAGTAACTGGACTTCTCCAGGAAATATACCGCGTGGTGAATGGTGAACTCATTTGTGTCCGCCGCACTGTCCCAGTTGATCAGGGACAAGAACAGCAGGCTATCTTCCAACCACGTGGATCTTGGAGGACGTGGTGACATACAAAACTTTTTCGAAGCCCATATCTTTTTTGCCCATGATGTATCCCCTGCGCCGGGAGTCACAAACATTTCGAACTCCCCTTCAGCGAAAGAAGCGGAAGAGTTGAACAATCCACCCTCCGAGCAAAGAAGACGGCTATCTGACTAAAACGGTGTGATTCTCTTTTCTGGGAACAAACCTAAAACTGTTCCGATGGGATTTATACGAGCAACTTCCCTTTGCCTCTAGTTCTGAAGACCGGAAACTGAAGGAAGAGGAAGGGCAGAACTTTTGTTTGACATCAGCTGAGGCAGAGAAAAGAGCGAAAAGGATGAATCTGCCCCCCTTCTAACTCTTCAAGTGCGGTCTAGCTATGGATATTTAGGTAGGACCGAACAACTTTGACCCTCTACAGAGTTTGGTAGATCTATCTCAAAAAAGTCTTTTCCTGTCCGCTGGCTGCAGCCGTACACAGTTTCTGTGGTTTGAAAGTGCTGTCGTGCACCTCCTTCGGAGCCTCCAAGTGCCCTGCTGTGGCGGGAGGTGGGTGTCAGGCTTTCGGAGAGTTTCTCGTCCTGAAGCTCCCCAAACTGCTCCTTAGTCAAAGCGCGTTTTAAGGAGTCTCGGAGGAATAAGTCTCTTACATTGCCTTCTCTTGATGGAGGTGTTTCTTCCAAAGTGTGAGGACGAAAACTAAAGATCGGCGTTCTCCACCGGGCTGACTGATATTTGGTCTTGGAGCCCAGCTCAGCTCGATTCGCTCAGGATGACATGGGTCAAGGCCAATCTTTCCTCGGAATGGTTTTGCTGTCGGCGAGCTTGCCTGGCTCCAATCAACGCGCACTTTATACCCGTCATTAAGAGCAGAATCCGCGAGGGATATCAAAATCATGATTCCAAACTAACCACACAGGGTGTACGGAGCTTCCAGGTCAAAGCTTTCTGGCCAGACAGACCATTTGCAACGACCTCATGATGCCTCCACTGGCCACCGTGGTCCTGGTCAGGCATTCGATTTTGAGGAAGTCTAGCCGGATGTCAGTCTGAATCTTCGTTTTGACTTATCTTCGGGCTAATCGGCGGAAAAAACGGCCACCGGTCCCTTTTCCGTGCTGCTTTTTTCTTATCAGTCCTCAGTAGTTGAGAAGGCTACGGGACCACCGCGACTCGTTTGAGATCAGTTTCTGCAACATCGGCTGCCGTCAGATCAGATCAAATCAAAAATTATGGATGGTTAGGTCCAAATTGTACCCAGTGTCTTTCGCCCGAGGCCTTAGAGACCGGCAAGCGCTGCCGCAAGCAAACGGAAACGGCATCGGTTCCAGCCTCCACCATATTGCAGCAGATTTTTAATTATCTGACCCACCATTTTCTACTTCTCCAAAAAGCGGCCCCTAGAAGTAGCGCGAACCAGCTCAGACCCCACTGACCAATGAGGCACGAATGTCCGACAAAAATCCTGCTTCGAAGCGTGGGCATTGACGCCAACATTCATTGGTCTTTGGTCTGAGCTGGCATAGTTGCGCTTGCGCGGATTACATTAAGGGCTTACTGGCTCCCAGTGGGACGTGGCTGGTGGAAGTGGTTAAAAACTAGGAGGAATAAAAACAACCCAGGTGGAAAATGAGCGAAGTATCTATAGTTATCCAGAAATTGGCTAAAAGTAGCAACTGTGAAAGCTTCAGTGAAAGTGGGACTGTGCCAACTTAAGAAGTCCGGTAAGAAGACTTTTTCTGGGGTTCTCCTGCAACGCGACGCAATTCAGCCGTTTCTGCCCATTCAGCTTGATTGCAGGGCAGATGACGAAGCCGTTATGTTATGCGTGACTGTGGGCCATGTTATTGTACTTGCTTTGTGATGGAAGGGAGGCAGATCCTTTCGCTGACGCCCAGGAGCCGGCTTGGTATGTTTTCCTTGGCAGCCGGTTTTCAGGTAAGAGGCCTCTATAATGGCCTCCTTGGATATTTCAAACCGCACGTTTTCCGGCGGCCTAGTATCGCGCCACAAACTTTGTCGGCTTTTGCTGTTATGGCTCCATGGCTCCATTTTCTTAAGTCAGATTCTGCTTGCAGAGAGATAAAGACAGGTCCAGCTGGAGAGTAAAATATATAAGCCTTTCTTGGTTCCGAAGGAACATTCCAGCAAGCCGGGAGTAGTTGCTCCGGTAGGGCGACTTTTTGGTCAAAGCGGTTAGTGTTCGTGTGAGAATTATACTTGCTTGGTCTACCACACGCAGCGAAACAGCTCGCACCTGAACAACGCACACCAGGGGAACGGCAAGACCAGAAATCACGCCTGAAGTTTCAACTCAATAACATGGTCTAAGAGTCATGGCTGGGATCCACTCGACTGATTGGATACTGGAAATGAAGATGTAGTGCACTAAATAGAGTTTGAGGCTTCCGGATCTCTACAGTTCGGCGACCTTATGGTTAAATTATACCGTTTTCTTCCCGTATGGTACCGCCTCCCATGTAGCTACTGAAACGGGTGCACGGTCAAGGGCAAGGTCAGGTCAAGCCACAAGACCGTTGGCTTGAGCTAGCAACCGTCCGTGATCTTGCTTGGCAAACGCAGTCATTCAATGCAGCTCCACAACCCCGACTATTCTATGGCCTGGGGGACCTTGGAATTCTTTGGTAACTTACTGATCCGAAGACAAGCTCCCAAATCCCTCGTGAGGCAGACGGTGCGCACACTTCTTTGAACAATCCAACCTATTGCCACTCCATGGGTAAAGTCTTCTTTTATCAGCCCAAACCGATCGGTTTTCTTTTCGGCCAAAATACGATGTGCCCCCTGAGAGTCTTCTCTGATGGTCTCTCACAAAGTATTACCTACTCTCCAGGTTCCCATAAAGAAGCGACTGGTGGATTTTGTCCTCTGACACTAGCGAGGAAATATTTGATTCTTTATTGCACACCTTCACCAAGAAACCTTTAATGATGACATAATCCCGTCAGCCCGTTGGTCCTGATGAAAAACCTTTAACCAATCCGCGGTGAGCAGACCAGAATTAAAGTAATGAAAGATCACAATATCCCTAAAGGCTGAAGCATTTTACTTTTACAAGCTTTAGTGTCGCGAAGCTTATTGAATACGTAAGAATGACGGCCTTGTGCCGTGCTCCAGACCATGGCAGTGGCGTCTAAAGCTGAAACAGTAAGGTGGGAAAGGTGCAGTCAATGCACCCAAAATATCAAACGGTTTGGCACGTTCCGTGTAACAGCTGTATTTTTGGTGATGGCAGTGGTTCCAAATGAGGCCAAATAAGTTAACTAATTACAGTAATTAGGGGTTGAACCACTGAGCAAGTGGCAAACAGCGGAAGCCGTGAAAATTGACAAGGAAGGTTACAGGGGCCAGGTAAAAAACCACCTGCCTATTGGCCCATAAGCAGTGGTACTGAAGATAATGGGAGATAGTTCAAAATGCTTTGTTAGGACACCTGGAGCAAAATAACTAATCACCGATGTGCTACAGAGGTTTAGGAGGGGACGGTCCTGCCTCAGCAACGTACCAAGCCTTTATAATAAGGCAACCAAGAGATTGGGCCAAAGAGCGAAGGTGGAGGTATGCTATCCGGAATTCCGCGAAGTATTTGACAGGATGAACCACAGGTTGCTTCTGCACAAGCTAGGGGGATCTGCTTGGTTGCAGGACTCATGGAATGGGTAAAAGCGTACACATATGACCACCCATTCCACGTCGAAGTAGAGAACACGAAGTCCCCGGGGGCAACCGTAATTTGGGGGTCCTTCTGTCATTGGTACTACGTCTCGTACTGTTCCTGATTTATGTGAACGAATTGCCCCGGGTTATAAGGTCGCCCTGCTTCATGCTCGCAGAGGGCGTAGAGGTTCTGGGACGCCCAGAATCCAATCAGGTTCAGTTGGACTCAAACGACCTCAATCAGTGGCTAGTAGAATGGGGCTTTTATCTGAATATGGCGCAGTGCCCACGGCTGACAGTTGGGGTTCCAGTGGAATGCGGCCGTTGAAACCGGACAGTCCAAGACCATGGGCCCAGAAAAGCAAGGTCAGGGACCTAGACAGGATGGTTTTGGAAGAATTTCAACCCTCGATACCGTGTCTGCGGGCTGCTGGTAAGGCGAATGAGGCCAAGTGCCAGCTGCAATGAAAGCTCAGATGGGGAGACCCTGGAGAGCTGCTGCCACTTTATACGACCCTCGTTTAACTCCACCTGAATCAGTTTGGGCCTTTGCTCCGCAGTTATTGGGGACCACTTCCTCTGGAGAGCTTTAAGAGAAGCTTCACGAGAACGGCATTAGGGCCGCCGGGGTAGCTGCACGGAGAGAGACTGGAAGAGCTAGTGTTGTTCTCGCTGAAGAGCAGGAAGGCATCGGAGAACTGGTTGAAGCAAAGAAGAGATTAAATGTACTTTTAGCCACGGTCGAGCTGTTGTTTGCCAAAGAAGGAAACCCCGCCCTCCGCGGAGGCAAGATGTAACTAATCAAGACGATGGCTGACATGAATATCAGAGCCCCGTCGTTTGCTCGTAGAGTGAATGCCAGCTGGAGTAAACATCCCGAGGAGGTGGTGGAAAAATCACTGTGACGGAGCTCAAGCAGAAGCCGGACTGAGTGTGAGCACGTCTTTCCGGACATTGTGAGTCAGTAGCAGGAGGCAAGCTGTCGTATATCAGTGTGCCTATTTCACTTTTTCTCTTCTTCCTCATCATTTTAGTCTAAATAAATGCCTCCCTCGACTACTTTTTAACCTCCTTAGTTTTTTCCATTACTTCACAGGAGCTGATAGAAGGAGGTCATAACTTCGCACGAAGGGTGAAACCGCCATTTGCCGAGACCTATCCTATTGGAATTTTGCTCCTTGCTACTCCCCCGAAAGGCGGTCCCAATAATCTTCGTGCTCCAAGCTGTCGAAAGTAAAAAGATCATGATAATCAAAGCATTGTGAGACACCATAGGTGGTGGGCTCAAGAAACTGGAACGTCATTGGCATTAGCTGCCAGTCCTGTACTCTGATCTGATCTCCTCTGAGAGCACTTAAGCCAGCGGATGGGTACGAATCCATACGGAGCTTTCTGTTCTGCTGCGCTAAATGGTATCTACTCAGCCTATATTTCGCATGAGGTTTTTTGTCTGTTTAGCACATAACCACCTGAAACCTAGGTGAGAGACCTGAAATCACCTGAAGAAGTTCTGCTAAGCTACAAGCTGTCAAAAGGCCCTACTAAGTGACCCACAATTATTCTACTTTCGTCGCCTCACCTACCGAACTACGTATACAAGCCCCAAAGGTTCTTCAGGCCAACTCTCCACTCCATGTCGGCTGCGTTTATCGACCACCCAATTCAAACACCACGGACCTCGCCCACGTAGTCAAAGCCTTTGACCGCTTTGCACTATTACCCTCCTCGTCAAAAATCATTGCTGGAGATTTCAATGCACCTAATATCTGCTGGGACACCATGTCATCACCCCAATATTCCACGAGCTTCGTTTCGACCATACGCGCAGGGCGCTGGGTCCAGCACGTAATGACACCAACCAGAGGTAACAGCATACTAGACCTGATATTTACCATTGGCCTATCGGACGTGATGACTACCGCCCTCAACCCTTTCCCAGGCAGTGACCATAGAATGGTATCTTGCAGATTCACAGCCGGACCCATAGACCCCATATGTAGCTCATCTCAACAGCCGTTGCACACGATCAACTGGATGAACCTCAAGCCTATGCTTCGATCCCTCAACTGGGATGACTACTTCCTACAGCACAACATTCAGCTCGCCAGTGACGTACTCTACCATAAGCTACACAGCTGCTTGTCAGCAATCACCACCATCGGGACCAACCGTTCTCAAGCCCGCGGCTCCTACCAAACACGGCTGCAAAATAAACATGCAAAACTGCAGATTATCTACAGTAAAACCAAGGACTTCTCCGTACTATTGCAACTTCACTCTCTCTCTGTCACCATCAGTCTTCGGACTAATGAACTGCTGAGGAAGCAGGAGCTTTTGGCCTTGAATTCCTTCGACAGATCGTACCGATTGTCCCGACTGCTGAAGAGCAGAAATCAGAGAGAGCCTACAGGGATACCATATCTAATCTTGGGAAACAGCACGCAGATTAAATCTGCAGCTGAAATCGCTGAGGCGCTCAATACTTTCTTTTCAGAATCCATGACCACAGACGCCACTGTAATTCCGCCACCCGTACCCCTCATCACCGAGCAAGTTCTCTCTGACATTGAATTCAGTTTGAACGATGTGACCCACCTGCTGCTGCGTGTTAGACACTCCTCCCGCCCTGGCTATGACGGCATCCCACCCAGCACTCTTTCATCTTGGTGGAACTGACGTCGCTGCTATCTTTATGAATCTCTACAACTTATCCCTTAAAAATGGCATTTTTCCATCCCAGTGGAAAACTTCAACCATTATTCCTATCCACAAAAAGGTCCAGTGCATGACCCTTCAAAGTATCGTCCTATTAACCATACCGCTTTAGCTGCCAGAATAATAGAGCGTTTGATTAAACAGCGGATGTCCGATTATCTCATTTCCCATAACCTCATTCACAGTGGCCAACATGGCTTCCCAAAGTCACGATCTTGTACCACATGCCAGTTTGATTTCTTCAACCTAGTGACCACGGCAGCTGACGACGGAAAATCTATGATTATCATCTACCTTGATATGACCAAGGCATTTGACCGAGTTCCTCACTCCCGATTGTTAACAAAACTCCGGGTCTATGGTATCCATGACCCGCTTTTATCATGGATCACTTCTTACCTGTCGGATCGAACCCAGGTTGTATATGCTAATGGTCATCTATCGCAACCGGCGCCTGTCACTAGTGGAGTCATACAAGGAAGTGTACTTGGTCCGCTATTTTTCTTACTCTATATTAACGACATTTTTTCGATTGTGCAACATGGCACACCTTTCCTCTTAGCCGACGACATCAAAATCGTGTATGATTTCCGCCATCAAGATTTGAGCACAGCACTGTCTGAAATAGGTAGTGATCTTGAGAAACTTGATCAATGGTGCACTTCATGGCAGATGTGTTTCTCGACATCTAAAAGTTTCTACACAACCTACAGATGTCAAGTCCCCCTCGGAACTCTGTCACTGAACCAAGTACCCATCGCCCCAAGCTCATCAGTGAAGGATCTTGGGCTTCGATACACTAACAGTCTACAATTCTCGGAACATGTCTCATTTCAGACGGCCAGGGCCAGACAGATAATAGGCCTAGTTCTCAGATCATTTAAAATGAAACATAGTATCCTCCTTACATACCAATCCCATGCTAGACCCCACCTCGAATACTGCCCTATAATCTTCTCTGGAATGTCTAAATCTGACAGAATACGCCTGGAGAAAGTCCAGCGCACCTTCACCAAGAAGCTAATGGGATATTCCTCTCCACTGAGCTATAAAGAGCGATGCATTCTATTAAAACTTGACCCCGTATGGCTTAGACATGTCAGGCTTAACTTGTGTTTTCTATACAGACTTATTCATTGCTCTGCGTTCACTTCTACCAACTCTATACAGTTTTCCCTACCCTCATCTTACCCTCTGCGCCACAGAGACTTCAGTCTGACCATCCCACATTCCAGGCTGGCAATCAGATCCAACTTCTTTCTCATTAAATATTCAAAGCTTTGGAATAAGCTGCCTTGGACCATTCGCAAATGTGCGTCAATAACCCAGTTCAGCCATGCCCTTAAATCACAACTTACCGTTAGTCATATGTTATCTTTGACTAAAGCCAGCATATCTGAGGATCGAGCCTATGACGAAGGCATTGAACTTTAGAACCCTAGCTTCAGTTTCTCCTCCCGCCCTCTGCTACCCGTCGAGCTGGCCTTCAAAAACGGGTTCAACTACTAGGATCATGGCACCATATCCCAAACCTACCATTTTCTGCCTAACGACAGACGATAGGCTTACTATTTATTATTACTTTTTACGTATAACCCACACTGCAGAAAGATAGTTTTGTCGTTTACAACTATAACTATCTAGATGCCTGCCGGTTCTCGCTACTCACCCACGTTCACCTACCATCACCTAACCCTTATACATCCCTGCCTCATCTAATTCGCTAGTCGGTTTCCACAACCATGTCTAAACAATTACTGCCTCCCTCGCCATATAGTACTAGGGCAGCCATGTAAAACAACTCTCCCCTAGCTGATGGTTTTATCCAACGATGTTTTCCCCCAGCACCAAATTGTCCAGTGGTGCTGGATCCTAAGACATTCAGTCCCACCACCCACTAATTCACTCCTTGATCCTCTCCTACTTATCCTGGCTTTCGCTCCTCTCAGCTTCCTTGCCCGGGGATCGATTTGATCTATATATACTATTATAAATCCTTACATGACTTTTGATAGAGCTTATGAGGAGAGCGTGATACTAACCAGAACCCTTGATAATCTAGGATGTGCCACATCATACACCATAGTTGCCATCACCTAAGCGTAAACCTACCAGGTTACAATGCCTAAACGTAGTAACTCTCATGCCTGAGGCCAGTGCATCAGAAGTCGTATTTGATTATATGAAATACCACTGGAAGCATGAAAGGTAGTCTTTAAACATTCCCAGTGCTGTCTGCACTTAGTCTTCGACTTCTTCTTTAACCAAAGACGTAGCACCTGTCGGACTCCTCAACCTCCATCTAGTGGTTACCATTAATCACTCACAGCTCAACTTCCGTCCCTGTCACAGAACTCTAGCATCTTCCAGGACTGGCCTATACAACATTTGATACTTAGCCAGCAAAACTACAATATATCTGTGGATCATCCCGACTAATCACGTTGTTGGTGCTGCAAGTCGTACCCCATCCTTGTGCAGACTGGCTTTTTGTTGAACATAAACCCCATTGAATAATCGCAGGCTGTGGTTGACTCTACCTCCCCCTGCATTTTCTGTCCCATGTAAACGGCATGAGGGTTCTGGCTTCACGGATAAGGCGAGTGTTAGCGCGGCGCTTCTGCAAACATTCCTGGCCGTGATGGTCTCCCTGCACAGAGTTGACCACCAATTAGACATGACCACCAAAAAGTAGAGATTGGCATAAAAAAGTGAGGAAAAATACCCCACTGTTTTGTCTCCCAGGCACACCAGCCTTGTCACTTGTGACTCATGTCTCCGGGTTGCAGTGTTGCTACGGATCGACTGGTGTGATTGACCTATTCCCAACGCGGCTTGTTACATGCGGTCCATGTTTCGGCCGGGGTGTGGGAGCTGTGGTCGCCCACCAAAAGCAGCTCCGCCTTCTCTGACAGCCAGATACCTGACTGTGATAAAACCATTAAAAAAATAAGATAAAAACGTCTAAAAAAGTGTGGATCATTCTTGGAGCGCCACGTGCTGGATGCCAGTGGTTGTGTATCGTGCTACCTCCCTACCTGAAGCAGGCCCTTGTGCCGCCTACCATGAGCACCGAAAGTAGGTCGTTAGAGTTTGCTTCCCTGACGAAAATTCGGACCCATCTCATTCCCATTTCTCACTGCTCGCCAAAACCAGCCCTCACATGGGTGTTTTCCTGGTTTGCAATGCGATAACGACGAAAAGGACACCGCGATAACCATGCAATCATGTCTACGTCCGATTTCCTTGATCATACTCGAGCGAATCTCAGTACGATAGCACCATCGGGTAAGAGCATAGATGAACTCACGTTAACGTTCCAAGGCACGTGACCGATTGCCTCTAATGTATCACCTCTGTCACCCCAATAGTTTCATCCACTTTAAGGCTCCTCAGAAACTACCCAGTATAAAATAACCACTATGCTGGAAGAGACAGTAACAGCAAAGGGCTACGCTAACAGTATGCCAGTCTCATTCGCTCACAGTCTGTTATTTCAAACCTATCTTATCGCCTCGTTGCCAAACTGCTTTCTGCGTAAGCAAACGGTACTGGGGTTATCATTTCTAACTGCTCTAAACCGTGAGACCCTAGGTCTTTCATTAGTATCCGAGCGATGCCGTGCCAACGTGAAAAATTATAAATCCTTTGAGATGCATACACCATTACCAAACTAGTGTACGCAACTCCGTTAGCCTGCAGCAGTATAGCACAAATCCATCGCGAGCCTATTTTTACTTAGAATGTGGAGTAGGTGCCATTGACTGCTCAAATGAAACTTCATCCATGCTTCACTCACACGGACCTAACCAGCCCATTATCTATTGTCTTCATATATCATCATAACCAACAGCTGGAACCACGTCCAGACTGCAACCCCCTTTTATTTCAGGTCTGTTGTCTCCCACTATCGCAGTCACCAAACCGGATAACCAAGGACGCCACTTTGACTCGTACGGACAGAGACTCAAATAGAACCTACCATAGCAACCGGGACGGAAATCAAGCCACCCGACAGCAAAATACTCCCAATTGCTTATCAGATCATTCAGCTTTTTCTAAAGCAACCAACACAAATTCCAGTTTATGCGCATCTTGCTAATATACCACCACACTCAGCCGATTGACCGACACATACTTTGCCCTGCTAGACGAAATACACCCATATGATGTCGTACGTTACCAGAAACGACGCTGAATATCACTGAAGGCAAATGCGTCAACATATCTATATATATTTGTCAGTGAAACAGCATATTAACTCTCAAGTCCATACGGAGATTTCACACTTTATTATCCGTTACCACAGTTCACCTTCCCTCCGAACCGTAGCCGGTTGGAAATTGACTCTCCACTTCTCGAGGACCTTCCAGTTGAGCTTTCTCATTTCTGAATGGTACATGTTACTGATCCTGAATCTAAGCTCACCTTTTTATGGACTGCTGTTTCTCCCACATCCACCAGTGTTCACTTTCACGAAATTGGTCTCGGCACCGATTCGACACTCATTCCATTTATTGAACTCCGGTAAATCCGACATTCAGGGTCTGCATCGTCTTCATGGATCGCTATCCTCTCCGCGTGCACCGACATTCCCAAGAACACTTCTTTACAAATTTTTTTTCTCCTTTTTTTTCTTCCTTTTCTTCTTGTACAAAATCTACTCTATCTGTAGAACATCAGCAGGCCTCCGTTTACCCAGCTTGCATCATTCTCGTTCATAATGCGTCCTTGACACTGCGCTAACGGTTTTTCGATATCTCCACCGCCCAGCCCGGATTCGAAACCGGTTTGAAACTGCCGCGCAAACCATTATTAAAATGATCCATTCAAACTGTTGTTGGCTATGTCTATCTATCGTTGATACTCTCGACTTTCATATTTTGAATTTGTGAATATTACACCTTATTGAGTAAAGTATCACACCATGATCATGCGCTAGCGCGTGCGTCTCGACCATGGCCGAGAAATATACCATTATCATCATTATTAATCCACAAACACCCTGAGTTTCCGGGCAAAAATCAGGCATCTCTCAAGGTCAGATCCAGAAAACAAAGAAATTCCCATTTTCAGTTCAAAGTATGTCCCCTCTTCGTGGCCCTTGTTAACTTTTATAAAGCAACAGACGGGACAGCCCGCAGTGACCACGATGGTGCGGAAAGAATGGTTATTTTCAGGAAAGCATTTCCGATTTATTTTCTTTGCGATCACTTCTGATGCCTGGCCTTGTTTTTATCGCTTTGTTTGATTGTGTACATGTAACTAAAATGACCTTCCTGAGGTTTCTGCCGAATTCACTTTTAAGACACTCATTTTCGGTTTCTCACTGACTGTACACGCAGTTGGCTTGCTTTTCTCTTCAAAGCAGCCTTTGTTTGCACTCATATAATTGTTGTATATGTACTGCTTCTTTACCACGATATAAAAGCATATAATCTTACATCTGGACATCAACTAGAACCTTCTCTTTTCATTCGATGAAGGGGATTTTGTTGGTAAACTGACGTCAGACCTCATTGGGGGCACATTCACATGTTGCACGCGAAAGTCTTCCGTAATTATGCGAAAGCGAACGAAAGGCGACAGACCTCCGCAACCAGATCCGGTCTGTTTATCACATTCTATTGAAGATATCTCTGATAAATGATACGACGAAGGTAACCCATCTCGTTAATGGCCAAATCCTGGCTATGACGAGCCCGTTTCTGGGTTACTTTGCGACCGAGATTCATAAACATATTGCCATCTCCAAAAACGCTACTGTTTTCAACCTTCTGGTTGACTGCCCGTGTTTTGAACCAAGCCTACCCTACATAATCCTTGTAGCGTCTGGATCACAGATGTTAGTTCATTCGGCTATGCTAAGCGTCGTAACGTAAAAACTGTGTTTCGCTTTTTCGATTACCTGATGAAATTGTGCTTAAACGGTTTGTCAATATCTGGAAAATCATTGCCAACGGCACCCATACTAAAAAGGCTAGAATTCTGGCGGGTAAAACGCCACCCCCAAGAGAAGTATTTTAGTCGCCAAATACTTCAACCCCACCGACGCATCCTGTGTCCGAAAAATTGGTTGCATCACCTTTTCACGTGCCGCCGAACAAACCTCAAATCAAAAGTCTCCAGTAGACTGCACTAAGCCGGTTGACCTGGATCTCACCCGTTCCCCTTCCCACCTCATCCCTCTAGCAAACTTCTGTGCCTTCTGCAGTCAACTTCAGTCCCGACTAAGCGGAACGACACCCTTGCCCAACCCACTGTCAGCCCGTGGCCACTAAAAGTCCCATGAACTCAGGCCTGCCACCCCGTTCACTAGACAAACGCCCACTGACTTAACGCCGGATGAGGCCAGCACCCCGGGGACGCCTGACTCATGTTCCACCATTCCGTGGGACACAAGTCGTTGGTAAAAGTAGTGGATTACGATAGGGCCCAGCGATATGTCAACCCGTGGAACTCTCAGTTCCCCTACGCCTTCAACAGCTTCCGTAGCTCCTATGGTCCTCTCAGTGGGTCCTCACGGGACCTAAGCTAGAATATCCTTTAAGCACTCCAAGTAAACCTCGAATGAAAAATGCTCTTCGGCTGGCTGGGTGAAAACCTATATCATCCAAAGACAGCCAACTTCGCTTCACCGTATCAACGCAGCACCCAGACTGACAGACAGAGTCTAACTCACTCAAATCTGCAGTGCAAGTGATAACACCTACCACGCCACTTATTACTGCTCAACTGGGCTAGACACGCTGTATCCTTAAGGTAGCTAAGACAACATTCCAGGTAACTAGATATTCGCCAGCACCTTCTTCTTCCAAACACAAGCAAGCCATCACCAGTTGGTTGATAATCAAAGTTTTCGCTTGTCAGACTCCAGGCTCCTTCCCAAAAGCAGGTTGTGACAGTCCAACCAAGAGCAGGTTTTTCGTTGACCGAAGTCAAACGGTGTCCAGATGCCAGTTAGGCATCCCGTTGAATCTAGTCATCCATATCTTTGATCATCCCTGTTGCCTTCACCCACTACCTCAGCATCCATCCCCCCATTTGGTCTTCTCCAGCAAGTCAGGATTCCTACCTCCACAAATGACCACCGTTTATTTGACCGTACCCCTTCACGTCAGCGGCAGTTGCCTGTCAACATTCCTTAATCCAGGTTGTCAATACCGTACATCTAGGTCTGCTTTAGCATCTATCACCCTTGATTACGACAGTCGTAGCAAAGAGCATCCCCTTTCTGATATTTACCATATCCGAAAAGTCAGCCATCGGAGCCCACCAAAAGTGGCTTCTACCCCAAGCCACAACGGTGTAGCCGTACTTAACTCACTTCTCATAACCGCTGGCTGAATACTGAATGAAACCTGTGCTTTCCGTAATATTGTACTATCATCCGATTTCGATGTCATTGTCATCACCTGAACCTGGCAGCTGGTCCGTCTCGTCGGATCAACCTTCAGTTTTTGGTCAATAAACCTACAGAAGGGGCCGACGTCTTCGATGCGGAGCCATTTAGTCCGCATCAAAAGCAAGGCCTACCACTGCTCTGTCTGATTTAACACTGGAAGCAGTCAAGCAGTCCGTCTGAGGAACGATTTTACCCACCAACTTTCCCCTCCTCTTCGGCTGAGCCTCTCGGACACCTAGTTCAAACTTCTCAGACCTCGATCAAATTATCGACTCTTCCAACAAATTTGCATTGCCGATGCCTGCTTCAAGACTCATTACTGGAAATTAAATAAGCCTGGTATCTGCTGGGACCAAATGATATCACCGCAGAACTTCACGAACTTCATTTCGAGCACATCAGTGGGGCGCGGGGTGCAAAGAGTAACGACTCCAACCAGGGAAAACACAACCCATGATCTGATGTTTACAGTTGGCTCATCTGAAGTGACAGATGCTGCTCTGGATTCCCAACCAAGCAATGACTATAAAAATGCCTCTTGTAGAGTCACAGCCAGATCTGCAGATCCCATATGTGGCTGGCCCTAATAGTCCCTATGTATGATCAACTAGTTCATTTTTGAACTCATGCTTCGCTCCCCCAGCTGAGACAACTGTTTCCTGGAGCAACACCTTCATAGAACTACTGACATACCCTGACAAACTATCCGGCTGCTTCGCATTAATCGCAGCCGCTAGATTGAACCAGTCGTGAGCTTGAAGCGCTTATCTTAAAGGATGCAAAATAAACGAACTATACAGCAAAATATTACCAAAAACTCCAGGGAGTTATATGGAAGGACGCAACTCCACGGCCGTCCTGCAACCAACAGTCTCCAGGCTAATAAATTGCTGCAAAGAAAAAAGACACTGGTCTTGAACTGCTACTGTAGGTCTCATACATTGGCCACTGTTTTCAAGAGCCTCATCGTAATCGTACAGAGTTAAACAGCGGGGCAAGCTCCACTGGCCACTGCCTTTCTCACCAACCTGCACGTCGAATTAGAAAGTATGAATATATAAGGTGGACAGGAAGTGGACCTACACAGGTGGGAAAAGGAAAGAATGCCCTAGCAGTCGACACGGAATACACAGTCTAACTGCACAAACACACATCGATCAGTTATTCTGATTCGATAGAAAGTGACAACACGATCACCACTGTTCACGGTTAGCAGCCATATTCTTCAGTGTCTCCAGTCAACTGATAGACGGATCTTTTGGACCCCAACCATGAAGACGCAAAGCAGCTACTTTTCCTAAGTTTGCTGTACATTTTCTCATTCCTTGCTGCCATGTCATTTGTTGACCTCCACGTGGTTTTTCCCACTATCTAGGAGGAATGGAGAAAAGGGCACGATATGGTAGGCGTGTTTGCCACACATAACACGTGCCCCAACCAACGAAGTCTACTACGCTGGATATGCTGTGACAGACCGTTCTCCGAATTAGTACCCAATATTCGATTTCCGATCTAAGCATTGCTCATTTAATCATTCTATCCAATCTTAGTGATACTACGCAAACATCTGTGGTCGAAAACCTTAAGACGACGAATATCTTGAGCAAGCAGACCCTAAGTCTCGCAACCGTACAACAAAGCTGAACGCACTGCGGCACAGTACACACGACCTTTCAACTTCAGTGAAATATCAGGTCGGCGCCACAAGTGTTTCAGTCCAGCGTGCGCTGCTCGAGCCTTGGATATCCGCGTTGGCACCTCTACTAGTGTGCTCCCATCCGTCGTCACGCTGCTTTTGGGGTAACTGAGGCGGTCAATAGTCGCTAGCACCTCTCCATCGAGCATCAAGCTCGGAATCGTTGACGTCCAGCCTTGCAACATCACTTTAAACTTCGAAGGTGCAAAGCGCATGCCGAATGGAGCTACAGCCCCTGAGAGTCTACCTAGTGCACGTTGAGCATATTCTGTGCATTCGAGCAAGCAGACAAGGTCGTCTGCGCAATCTAGATCACAATTTATCACTCTTTCCTAGTTCGACACCCACATCTCAGAGACTTCGCAATGCATTCCTCATTATCTCATCCATGAAGAAGTCAGACAAGAATGGAGAAATGGAACATCCTTGTCGAACACCGCTGGTCGTTTCGACTCGACTGGATAGTTCACCGTAAACTCTAACGCGTCCATAATTCAGTGACTCGCTCCATAATAACGGAATACGCTCCTCGTTCCAAGTACCACGGATCAAGGTGGTGAGTAATTTTATCAACACCACCATCCATTTTGAAAAGAACTAAGAAGTTCGTCGGGACCAGCCGTTTTCCCTCGCTTTAGTAATCGAATGCATGACTCCACTTCCACTCGCAATGGGGGTTTGAGTGATACTCCCCAAGGAATCGCGGTTGTTGACGTCGGACTAACTACATTAGAGCTCGGCCAGCTAAACTGCTCCTTGAAGTATTCGGCTCAGCGGTCGAGCCTTTGCTTTTTACCATGAATAGGCTCTCCATTTCCATCTCATATTGTTTCACTGACCGGGTTTCGCCGTCCGCCGGTGTCGCGACTAAGTCTAAACGGTGTTTAACTATTACCTGAAGCAGCTGCTATTTCCATTTCTTCGGCTTCCTTGACCCACCAACTTTCGCGATCCTCCTTAAGTTTTCTCGTAAATTACTTTTGTAGACTTCTCCGTATCTTACTCATCTTACAGTTCAGTAGCTGACGTTTTTTCTCCATTAGACTGACCGACTCTTAGGAAATCCAGTGTCTTTGATGGACATGGGGTCTAGGACCACGGCCGAAACCTACTGCCACGTGCATTGCCTACTGAATATGGGCCCAATGCTCACCTGTATTACTATCCGTCGTAGATCCTAGTTCACGTACTAATTCCTGTTCATAATTGATGCGAACTTGTGGATCGGACGAACATACGGCTAACCGGGTTCGTGATTTGCGTTGATTACCATGGAGCTGGAGAGATAGTCGCATTAAAACGAATGCTTGGCCCGACTCTACTTACGTGGAACAGTAGGATCTACAATTCTAAATAGAACTGTGCCACCGGTAGCTTACTGTGATCTGATCGATTTGGCTAAAGTACCTGTAGAGCTAGAGCACCATGTCGCTGTGCGACGCGAGCTGTGTCGGAAATTTGTACTAGATAGGAATATTCAATTGTCTGCACACAGCTGGAGAATCCTATCCCCGTTATCTGTGCGTTAAGCGGATAAAGCACAACGCCCACCCAAACAAGCTTCTGATGCTCTAAGTTTGCCAACTTGTGCAACAAAATCACCTGCTAGCACTACAATGTCAGAACCTTTACTGCTGCGAACAAGGGTGGCGAGTTCATCATAGAACTCATCCTTCTGCATGTCAGAACTACAGTCTGTTGAGGCGTACACCGAGATCACAAACAAATTAAGCTCAACACAACTATCCTTTCGAACGCCGACTGACCCTTGGAGTCTCACAGCACATAAACGACTGTTAACAGGGATCCAGTCTAATAGGGCAGCCTCAGCCTTGTCAGTCAAGACAATTCCTACACCACGTTGACCCACAGCTCTAGCTGCTTCGTTTCCTGAGGTGCGCAGAATATACCTCGATGAGATACCAGGAGCAGTTAGTTTAATCAGATTGCTCGAATCCTGAATACTCGTTTTACTCACGCAGCAAGCATCAATCTTCAGAGTCTATTGTGAGGGCTAGGCACGCTTGCTGACCGACCCGCGTAAGAGTACGCACGTTAAAGGAGCCGAGATTCAGAGGCTGACGAAGCTTTAGAAAACGTGAGTTACAAGATAGCGGATTATCAACAGCACTGTTAGATTAAACCGTTGCAATTATCGGGCGTGTTATCAGTGGGGGCATTATGGGTGGATAGAGAGGTCAGTGAGAGGTAGTTGGGGACAGAAGACAAAGGTTGAGTAAAAGAGAAGGAACTCTGAGCAGTGGACCACTTATTACTACCCATTCCGCTTGATGCAATGGGCAGCGCGGTCCTGATTACCCTGAGCGACGACCGATGCAGTGTGAAAATCGTTCTCCCGGTGCAGTTCATGGTAAATGTTGGAAGTGTACTGCTTGAAAGTCCAGCCAAAATGCAGGAGAACGACCTGAATCCTCATCTAAAGCCTTTAGTTCTCACAAGAACCTATCCACAAGGCATCGAGATGATTTAGTGGAAGCCCATTCGCTTAGATCAACTATTCTCCCACTGATTTTCCGATTGAGTTGCAGGCTTAAACCAACCAGCAGAAAAGAATAAAGGTCCTCGGGAATATACCAGTTGTTTCTAGGAGAATACCGCGCAGCTCAGCATATCTCTGCAGCTCGAAGCCGCCCTACCGCTTGAAGCTGTAGAATCAAATTCTGTGCCATGTCTGCCTGGTGAATTCCCAAATCACACCAAGGGCCAAGTTCTCCTTGCTGTTTTGTGGTCCAATGGCAATGTTTGATGAATTCATTCTTGATCAGCTGGGGAGTGTTGCAAGATTCGGTTTCCTTGGATCATTTGGAGACCACCATGTTCGGTGTTGGATAGTGCCTCATGGAGCTAAGTTGTAGGCAGTGGTATTACGAGGCACAACCCAAACCCCGAGTGGAGCAAACGAAGTAGATAGCACTCGTGCATAGAGCTTGGGTGTAAAATAGGTATATCATTGCCCAGGATGAATAGAGACAAAAGATGAATAGACGTGATGTGATGTAACGTTTCCATTGTCGTAAATAAATGGGGTATGATAAGGTAGAGTCTAAGGGTGTAAATGAGTTCAGGACACCTCGTTCCGTGCATTGGCGCCCAAACCACAAACGAAATTTTCCGTTCGTATGAACTATCTTCGCCGGAATTCCGACTGTTTGTTTTATTGCTCTGAATCTTTGTCTCAGACCAAACTCCCACCGTTGTCTCGAGCGTAATTCTCCCGGCTTGAAATTCTTTGTGACTGTATTCGGTAATCTCATCTTCTGTATCTAACTTTTGCTGTAATTCAGCCGCAGTTTTTGATTTGTTGTTCAATTTGGAGCGTAAGAGCCCAGGAGGAACACTAATGAGGTTTGATTATTGTAAAATTAGTTAATTTGTTGTATATAGTACTGTAGCTATTTGGAATCGACTTTGTTTTGAATTGTGTTGAAATTGATTGCTACCTTTCGCTCGAACTTCCAGGTGGCTGGACTTTAAAAGGGGAGTTACCTCTACAGCATCCAGTAAACTGGTGCTATGGAAAAGTGACAGAACAAGTCCAATTTACCCCGGGGGTCCGACTGTGCACGGAGCCAACCGTGTGGACAGAAGAATAGGAGGGGGAGCACTACTGCTATCAACGGAAAACATCATTGAAAAGAACAGCGGTAAATACTTGACGCGCAGTATATAATCAGTGGCAGTGCCAACGAAAGTTTGACCTAGGTATGTGGCCCAAATTTGTCCTCGGAAAAGAGCAATTTTTGAAACAGAGGAAAATAAAGGCCTGCTAAGATACACTCCAGGGCCAACCAGAAACGGAGGGAAGTTCCTTAATTCCCGAGGGTCCTAATGCTTCAGTGATGGGCGTGCATCATGAGCGAGCACCGTAGGGGTCATTTGGTCAAAGGTTGCAGTAGGATAGCATGTCCTTTATCTTGAAGGATAAATGGAGGGTCAGACACCAGGGCTTTCAGATCCCGTGATCTCCAAATATTCTGCATAAGTGGATAGAGTTCAAAATGATGTCTTCATGAAGAAAAGTGACCACGAAGTCCTCAGGTTTCGGTTCCTCGGTTGAGGGAAAATCACGCGGGATAAGTGGCGAAGGCTTCTACTAGCGGTAATCACAGTTATCACTCGTCATATTGACAAGAAGGGACGTTCTGCGTACGGTGGGCCACTTCGGCTAGCAACAGACGAGCTGCATGTTGCGCAGGCCGAGTTCAAACACACATTAGAGCTCTGTATAATACTTCCTTCTGGGAACCACTGGACCCCCTTACCCATGTGGTTCCCAAGTCTGAAAGTCATTGGCGACCCCGCAGTAGTAACAGTGTACTAAAATTCACGGTTCCTGACAGATCCAAACACCAATGAACAGGACCTAATTTAGTCCTTATCAGGTTGCTCCGTCTCTGGCCCTACCGATTTGGTTCGTGCTCACGATCAGATCCTAGTAACAGAGGCCGATGTTCTCAAAAGTGCCTTTACTACACCGTTTGGGCTGCTCGAATTTTTACGCATGCCATTTGAACTCAAAGACGCAGCCCAGAAGCCTTTAAGGTTCATACACAAAGGAGCCGCGGTTTAAAACAACATCTACATGTATCTGGATGATATTTTGGCAGCTCCTCCTGAGCAGAATAGCGTTGCGCACTTACAGCCAGCATGGCGTAAAGATCAGTATAGCCGAACTTGCTTTAGGACGGTCCCATATCAATTTCACAGAACGTTATTGGATCCTCGGGTAGTCGTGCACTGCCGGATAAACTTCCACCATTCGCAACTATTCTGGACCAGTAGCGTTGGTTTGCCTACCTAGTCAGCTACCACCGCCGATTTGCCCTTCATTGAGCGGAAGCGACGCAGTCTCTCACCGACCTGTTGCGCTGAGGCAAACAGAAGTCCATTTTCCCCGGAGCGGCACAAACCGCAGTAGCCTTGGCCAAGGAAGCTATCGCCAACATAGCACTCTGCACGCACCTCGACCCTTCGGCTCTTATCTCGGTAATGACCGTTGCCTCGGACACAGCCGTTTGAGCAATGCTGCGGCAGCTCGTGCACGACCCTTGATAGCCTCTGGAATTCTCCTCTGAGAGTCTTCAACTCGCCGAGCTTAGGTACATTACACTTTGTAGGTGGTTTCTAGCCATCAACCTGGGCATCCGTCATGTTCGACATTCGTTCGAAGTCCGTTCGTTCACAGTTCTCACAGATCACAACTTTTCAGCTTAAGCGCCAAAGGTTACATTGTATTAACGCTCACCGGGCGAGGTTTGCCACCCAGGCTTTTTATCGTATTTTACTGTTGAAATATGATACTTCTCCGTGGTACTCATTTAAGTGGTCACAGCACTATCACGAGCATACCGGCTGGGTCTTTTGCCGTCTTCAGGGAGTACAAGCTTGGAAAATGAAGGATACAATGGGATGACCATCGGAGCTCTCATATGAGTGGGTCACTAAGCAAGAAGAAGTGTAGGATGGAGTTGTAAGTACCATCCAGAAAGCATGCTTCCACAGAGTTCGCTTGCGAAAGAATCATTTATTGCTGGGTTCCAGCAGCCGCAGCTGTAGAGTAGTCGGACCTTGAAAACAACCAAAACGAAAGTTGATAAATATGTGCCTTTTGAGAGGTTTCAAGAAATTGAAGGAGAGTAAATTGTGGGGGATATTCTCCAAGGCATATTTCAAGTGCCAAAGGGGAACACCTGGAGCTTAAGCGGGCTAGGTGTCCCGAGGACCGAAATCAAGACTAGTCGTAAAAGTCGTCATGCCACTGATGAGGAAACGCTCGAAAAACGGTTGTCCCCCATCTGGAAGCTGATAATAAGTTTTCATTCTTTCCTCTCTTCATCAAAACCGGGTTAGTGGAAGGTTCTGGAGTTAGAATACGACGTTCACTGTAGCGAGTGGCGATCGCATCTCACGCAGCCCAGGGGAGTCCGGACACTTGGTTGGCCTCGGCCACAACCTTTACAGTTCAGGCTTAAACGAAAAGAACAACATGAACACCCGAGTTGCATATCACCGCTCACAGATAACTTACGACGATGTTTCGTGTTTTCCTCCCAACTTGAGAGGAGAATCAAAGAAGTAAACCTCGCGAGAGTAGGCGTATAATCTGTATGCTTATCGCAGCATGAGTTTTGAAAGTCTATACGTCATTACGACAGTCTGACCTTTACTTGCAGTGGACATCGGATTTTCGCCACTTCTTATCTCGGAATTAACGAAATTCAACAAATCAAATCCAGTGAGAAACGGAATTTTTGTAATAATTGACGTCGTATCTGAATACTGAAAAATAATGAATCAGGACTTCGAAAATCAAAATTGGCTGTGCTCGTTCCCAGGTTGTTCATGAGGATGGAACAGAACCGCTGTCGCCGAATCACCAGGAGCCAAATGTCCAAACAGTTCACGGAGAGACAAAATAATTAAGGAAGCTAAACAAGGCGTCATGATGAAGAGAAAATGGCGGCTCTCGCCGGAATTAATTGAGATTGGCTCGGTTTTTCCCAAGCTCTACTTGCTACTTCGGGCCGACGACGGCAACGGTTTCTGCAGGTGAATTGTGTGCAACTTGTTTCTGATGGTTTGCTTGAAGTGGAACGCATTCTGAGTAAGCTGCAAGGCATTCCCTGGCGGAAGACCTGTTAAGTGACCGAAGAACTGACTGTAGTCACAAGTGCTTACATGTAGCGTACCCACTCAGGGATGTTGCTGGAGGCGAATGGGGCCCCAATCTGTTTCATTAGGGTTGTTGAACGCTATATCAACAAGCTGAGCCATTGCTGTTCCCTAACCCTTTCTTCAACAGATTTCTACGAGCAATTCGGAATACTGGACGTTGTGAAGATTGGTACCAGAAATCAGGCATACACCGCAACCTCCGAGAAACCCTGTCCAACACTCAACGGCCAAACGGACGGCGTGAGCCAGCGAGCTCGTAAACTAAGGTGATCAGGCCCGTAAGTCCTCGCCAATCCTTATATAAGTGTAATCATGTGAGTCACTCTTACTTTACAGCATCTCTGAAGGGGAGAATGGGTTAACTTAGATTATTTCGCAATTATGAGTGTATCGGAATTGCAGCTGAGGTTTGTTTTATTTGGAGAATATCCTCATTCTTCTCTTATTTTCACAAGCAGAACTTGATGTTCTATGGGGTGAGTTCTTGCGCTCAGATCGTTTTAAGTATTTGCGTATTATGGTTATACTTACGAGTGTCATAGCTTTTGCTTTTGGCTACTCATCTCTTGAGCTACTTTCACTGCTGTTCGTACGACATTTGTACCCGTATCTTTAATAAATACGCAGAAAATGTTTAGTTATTGGCGTACAGCTCCAAACCTTCGGAATGTAGGCGCTTCGAAGGCTTTCAAGAAGGGTAGACGATATCCTTCCCCCAAGATCAGATCAGATGGAGGCCTGCTCTCTTTGCAAAGAGGCTGCAGGCCCAGCCCACAAAATGGAGTAGAAAAAGAGACCAAGTTCTACCCAAAAGACAATTAGTAAGAGTCCAGAAGCGTCAAAGATATTTGACGCAGTTATTTGCAGATGGAGTATGCCCGGCTGAGGGGATAATTGTTACAGTGGGTAAGCTACTTAAAGGAGCTTACATATAGGCAGTCGCCTCGACCCTCTTGAAGAAGGTAGACTAGGGTCGGTAAGCAGAGTAGAAGCCCAAAAAGCGAGAGAGCTTTGCATCGGACGCCCAGGTAGGACAGAATAACAACAGAATTCTAGAAGCCGAGCTGAACACCGTAGTGTAAAACACCAGCTCATGCAGCTTTAGGAAAAAATGGACGGAGCTCTTCAAAACAGCTGGAGAAAGCATGGTAACGTTAACTGCAACTGCTGGCAACGAACCTGACCATCTAAAGTTGATGATGCACCGAAATCTTACTGGAGGGGTTCGTTATCTATAGGCAAAACAAAGAACTCGACTGTTTAGGAGGATTAGTAGTTGCCATATCCAGGTCAGGCAAAAACCACCGTGAGGTGCGGGCCAAGGTGTGCACTCCAAATATTTAGCTTTGCTCAGATATACCCGTCATCCTGGGGCAGAAGTGTACATGGCACAGATAATATTGTGGGTATATTACTTATAGTTTTCCAAGGTGCATGCGAAGCTACATGATGAAAGTGTGCAGAAAATATCATGGTCAGTGATTTTCGAACTGCAAAATATTCAACGCCGTTGGGCGAATAATGGTAAACAATGAATTATAACATGCCTCTCGAATGCTTGCACAGATGCTCGTGAAATCCTATGAAATATGATAAAAGTATGCGCATATTCGAAGGCGTAGCGCACGAGAGTGGCCTCGACTTCCAAGTCAGGCCAGCTCCTTCGAAGACTGTGCACCCTACACGCTGCTTTGCTCCTCTTCTGTATTCTGAAGCACCCTTATACTTCGTCCATTCTTGGGTTTTGTCATCCGCCGCTTACTGTTATTCCACAGTAGAGCACACTCTGAATGCCCTCCTCTATCTGTTTTCAATTTCCGGTTCTCAGCTTATGTCCACTTTACCCTCAAAGTTGGTCAACTGCCTTAGCACCGTGATGATCACCCACATCATAAACTCTCCTAGATAATGCTGCTTTATGGTCGTTCACCAACAGCCGGCCAAAGTGTTTCTGCCCTGTAAGACGTCTAGCAGCAAGGCTATTAAATCGTGGGTCATACATCTTCACCGTTGAGCTACCCCTTCTACGCGTAATCGTCGACGGCTTTTAGAGTTATTCTCAGCCGTGCTGGGCGCTGTCGGATCCAACCTCCCTGGTCGGTGCTTATCGGGCTTACAGGCCGTCTGCAACGATGTGCTAGCGCAACTAGTCTGGTGGATCATAACTCCCGTGTTCACTTCATGAAATACTTTTTCCAGGTTGGGCGTCCAGCGTACGTCGGCCGGATCAAATGGCGCTGATTTTGGATTTCAAGCTCCCACTGTCACGGCCCCACTGCATTCAGTATAAGAGTTTGCGGTTTGCACGCTTTCATCGTCTCCATTTCGCGGCGGTAGGCTCACCTAAGGATTTTTCCACCAATCCAACCGCCTCCTGTTTTCACTTCTCGTGTGCTCACCCAACCACTTTGTCCCTCTTATCACCGTCATCGTTCTACCACGTTTTTCAAAATTATCCGTTTCTTCCGTCCTTTCGTCGCTCCTCGTCACCAGCCCCATTGTTACCCATGCTCGATTCCCATTTTAAAACTTGCCGTCCACTCTCGGTACCGATTTATTACCACCATATAATCCACGCTTGGCTCTACGGATCCCCCTCGGTCTGTCCGTCTGCAGTGCTTCGATCGGCGCCCTCGTTTCATTCAATCTATACAATTGCCTGCAGGCATGCAGCTCCGCAGCTCCGTCGTCACATCTCCATTTCGCATATATTTCTCGTGATTATTGTTTCTTCTCAGGTTTTATTGTCCTAGAGCCTCCTCTCTCCTTGGACCACATCGCGCTCCACCTGTGGTAAAATGATCTAGTTATTCATCATTTACTCTTTCTACTTCGGCCAGTTCTCTCATCCTCAGTAGTATATTTTTTCCTCAAATACTGCTTTTCTGAGCTTTTTAAGCTGCTTTGTTTTGTCATGTCCCATTTGTCTTAAAGAAATCGATACTTCGTGGACTTCAACAACAGCTTCAAACTACGCGACCTGCCTTTACTTGTCTCCCCAGATTTTTCATGTACTCATTTTGCTGTCAAGTTGCTCGTCGTAATGACTGTTTTATCCATGTGTCTTATTCAGGTTTACTGCCCAGTTCCCCTTCTCTGTTATCAGTCTTCACTACTTCGGTCACTCAGTACCAGTATTTTCTCAGCCTTTCCCAGCTATCTACATTGTCCTGATCTTGCTGCTCCATAATGTGCGTCCTTTTCTTACAGCTTCTCTCGTCTCCGACTGCCATCCCATGATGCACTTACTTTGAACAAGTTAATCTAATTGCTCTCACTAAATCCATTTGATCACTCCTCCCATCTTTCATCGTCCACGAGCAGTTCGCCAAGGCTGACATCATCTCTGCGCCCACGAGGCCAGTTTTTCTCTTTGCAGATCCACCAGGTTCCATGTGCCACAAAGAAACAAACATGTCATAGTTTCCCGCTGATATTCCACATTTCACGGTTGATGTGGAGCACTTTATCGCTCCACATCCTCCAGTTTCCGACGGCCATCCCCTTTGCATCATCCAGTTGCCGCTCCTGAAGTGCTTTCATACTGAAAATGTGTACCTCATAGCCACAGTACATAAATCTCTCCAAAACATTCTTTACACCAGACTCAACTTTCTGGGCTTTTCTCGCATGCTGCGCGTAGCACTCTGAAGTCTGCAACAAGTTACTGATCATTCAGCGCACAGTGGCAATGCACCATTTCTTCCTAATACTTTTCCATGCACTTAAATTTATTCTTCATGGTCTCTCGTGGGCACGGCCATTCAAACCGTATTTTGGTATCTCATGCACGGCTCTCGGTTTTCCATTTTCTCCACACGGACCCGTCAGACCAAACCATTTGACCTTGACTTTCGGGTTCGTCAAGCATCATTTCGAATTCACCAATGGGGCTTTTTAAAGGCCCCCGCCGTTCTTTGGCGTGCATACATTTGTCTCACATTCATCTCACACTTATCTATATTGAGTTCTTCTATCCCTCTTTTTCACACACGGTTCTACATAATCACGAAATATTTGTCCAAATAATCCTCTGTGACATTCTGATCATGTATCTGGCATGCTTCAGGCCTCTCTGAGATAAAATAATAATAATATTATTATTATTTCTGGATTATATAATATGCCTGTTCTACGAAGAATGCATGCTCTGTTACCCCGGATGTTCATGTGACCAGCAAGTGTTATGCCGGTTAGCTTCGAGCTCTGTTTGTGAGCCTGGCTGTCCCTTTTTTCCTGTGGTGATTTATCAGGGCAGTGAGTAGGCTTTTTTACTGTTTATTTTAACTCCTTTATGTTGTAGGCCGAATGCGAATTTCCTCACTTATTTGTGTGGACAAACATATATATCCTTGGGCAGTAAGTTGGTCGCCTCGTTGTGCTTTCCTGTGAAATTCATTAAGTATTGTATACCGATCGCTGAATGTCGCTGGTCACCCATCTTCGGGCCATGTTATTTTGCCCCAGATGGCAAAGTCAGGAAGGTCTTGGAGGAGCAAGGCGGCCCTCAGTGCCAGTGACTAAACAGTCTCTGATGAAGGAACATTGTGGAAACTTCCGTGTTCCAAATTACAGTCAGTGTATGTATTAGGAGAAGCCGAGTATTGCCATGCATTTCTTCGACCTTAATGCACGGAAGATACAGCCACTTGTAGAGTTCAGATTGTTGTGTTCGAGCCACGAATTTTGCCCGCAGCTGATATGATGTCAGCGGAATTTCGGGCTGTAATCCACGAACTACTCGTACATCAAAGTCAGTCGTCCGCGCATGTTAGTACATACGTGACTTAACTTAAGCTTTCTAAGCCAGTCAAGAAATACGGCTTTAAAAAACCGTGCCAGCAGAAATCAACGTGGACGCTTTTTTGCGGTCTTCGTCCGATGATTTTATAACCTGCATGCTAAATGTGAATGAACAACATGACTCCCATTACACATTGGGCTACCATTTACCGGGTAGTCTATGTGATTCAAGAGCGAGTGCACAAAGTTTGTTCGGGTTACTGACACGCGGTTCCGAGTCAAGGGCTAGGAGACCCACGTTTTGCATAATTTGCCGTGGATCTTCTAGCCGTATATCACTCAGACCTTGTTTGTATATCGTGTAAAACCTGCTGTATTGTCAAGTCGACCCCTCCTCCGGGATAACATCCACTCGAAATGGCAAAAGTATCCCTGGGCCCCAAGTTTCCTTCCTCCCCGTCTCAAGTACCAGTTTCGCCACGGAAGGAAACTCAGTCTCAGTTCCTTCACTCGAATTGGTTCTCAGACGTATTGCAACCTACGGTCACGACTTTACCTATGCTGTTCCCACATGCTATCCTTCGGCTAATGTGCACAGTTGCACGCAGAATTTTGTTTTTTTTATTCTACAGAGTAGTTGCTCCAAGTCCACGCTCAACGTTGTCCCTGAAATTCGTAGCTCTTTCATCTCCAAGGTTTACCATTTTAGTTACCCCGTCTTACATGCCACTGCCCCAGGATGGTCATAATTAACTTACTTATCGACTATCACTTAGTTTCGTTTATTCCATCATTTCCTGTAGTAATCTCTCACCCATTTAACATAAACTCAACGTGGCAAATATAACCGTAGGCCTAGGGCGACCTTCTTGCTTGTCCCATGTGCTAGGTTCTCTTTTGGAGGAGACTTAGTCCCAATTCTTACCCACCTTCTACGAAATACTAAATTCACTTCAATCTACACAAAGTGGTCTCATTCCTATTCTCCTCGTTCGCCCTGACACCTCAACTCAGGATCCCGTTCCGGCCACCACCATGCATTGCCAAATGGATTTTATCCTTCTCCATAGTTTTCTCCATTTTTCGTGATCCTGTCCTACCTCAATCGCTCGTAGTCCGCAGTTTTTCAGTTGTTGCAGTTTCTAAATACTAGATGGCTCCCTATACCAGTGACAGTAGACCCTCATCTGGGAGCATCTCAGACCGCGTTTTTCTACCTTCATTTCTCCAAACAACCACTAACGGGTATCTTACCTTGATGGCTTGGATTACTCCTCTGAACATAACTGTAAAATATTTGGCCCACGTTTTCGGCCGAGAATCAAATACCCACCCGTTGTTTTGTCACTCCACTTTTGCCCTACTCCCCAGGATCCCTCTCAAACTGGTCCCAAGCTCCTGGACTACTCAGTCTCTTCGGATATGTGATCTCTCCAATACCAATCGTGCAAATCCCGCCCGTGAGGGGCGCGGTCAGATCCATTACTATGGCCGGCGTGCATTGAGCCTGCAGGACTTCTGAAACGATCTGCGAGCGCAGTTAGGGCCGCTGGCCACACCTCCGGTCCCGGAAGACGGTTTTCAGGTTGGATATCTAGCTCAAGGTCAGCCCCGTCCACCAGCATCCTTTGCGGCGAAAAGACACTGTTTGTACACCAGAAATGTTGCAAATAAGCCGTCATCTCCTCCGGATCACCGATTATTTCTATCGCACCCATTTCCATCTTCGCTAATTTAACTTACCGTCCCTTGCCCCCGACAGAATTTACTTCCCTTAGCGAGTAATTATCGTATATTCAAAGGACTATTACCATTCTTGGCTCATCGTTCACTGCCCTTCCCCCAGGGATTCATGCCGAAATACTCATCAGTCCCGTTGGGAAACTTAGCCAGCCCTCAAGATCAAAGTCCCCAATTTTGATCACTTTTACTGTTATATTGGAAATAGTGGCATTTTCTGTTGCCATACACTTCCGTTCCACATCCTCCAAACAACATATTTCACTGCCAAATATTTGTCCCCAGAGAATCCCTACGGTGGACTATTTTGAGACTGTTTGCTCTCAACATCAGTCACGCTGTTCGCCCGCTTGGGGCTGCTGCTTTGCAATATCCTCACCCCGCGAAGCATCGTTTTCTTTCAAAATATGCGCATTTGAGAGGCACCTGTGCCGCAGCCCCTTGCTTTGTCACCAAAACGTGATCCACGTTTTGTAGGGAATAATAATAGATAGTATTTTACCTGTCAGTTTATTTATCCTCCATGCAGGCTATGAGTCTATGCTGCTATTGTGGATACACGCCACACATTTATCCTTCTCCCAGTCCCCACTTCCATGCAGCTGTACTGTACTCCACTCCCCTGAAGGTGAACAATCCTCTCCGCGTTTACCTGTTTTCACTCGGCCACTCCTCCTACCATCTCTCTCCAAATGTGCAAACCATTTGGTTTATCACTGAGTCCATTCGCATCCAGCCGCCGAACTTCGCCGCTGTATTTATCGGCTATTCGGTGTTTTGCCATATCCGACGTTCTACTTCTGTAAATCCCCTCAGACATTCACGATCCTAGCAACTCCCTTGTCATCTTGCTCAGCCCTAAGATAACACTAATCAGTAAGTAAATACTTACTTATCATTAAATTAATCATCTCCTTTGCAAGCTGTGTCTCTGCTACCATCGCGGTTACCCATCATATTTACCTGTCACCCAGTTCCCGTTTTCCCGGTAATGCATTGTATTCCACACTTCTGAAGGTGAACAATCTGCTCAAAGTTTGCTCCTCCCATCCGGCCACTTTTTACCACTATCTTGGCAATCTCTCTCTACAGATGAATCCGCAATCCAGATGTCTGCTCTTTTTCAATCCGTTTCATTGTGTGACTCCTAATCCTGACCCTTTGTATACATCGCGGAGCGCTATTTCCGTTTTACGTCTCCCTTGATAGTAGCTTCCCTTTTTCTCGAGGTAAACAAAATTGCTGTCAACCCTGCTTGACTCTCTCGTCATGCTGTCCTCCTTTTGTAAAATTTGTGTGCAAGTTTACTATTCAAACTATTCCCGACCAGCTCCACCTGGGCTCAGCCGGCCTGGTCACCCGGCCTGGTCACCCGGCCTTGAGTTCTTATTTGCCGGGCGCTATCATAAACAGTAGCCTGAATATTTTCTTTTATACTGTATCAAGTGAACATAATTGTATCAACCTTTAGGAAAATGGGTTCCGTTTTCAATTGTACCGTTTGTTCTAGCGTTGCAGCATGCACCAGAGTTATCCGAAATTAACTACTATGATTATGATTACGCTTCCCTGCCATGTGTGAAGATTAATCTATTGAGTGACTTATGTGTTCACATTGGACTACGAGGTGGCCTGGTTCGGTGCAAACTCAGAAAGCCAAAATTCCAAGCCACAGTCGACTTTCGGCTCGATGGCGATGCTGAAAACCTTCCCATTTTTTCTTGTGAATTGCATTTGGGAAAACTCACGTGGCTAAGCAAACATACCGCAAGGCCAGCGGAAAAATTACACTAGAGAAATCGCTAGACCAAAAAGATATGTTCCGAATTAAAGAGACTTTCTCCTGATGACACTTTAATTTCCGTTGCTGCCATACATATTAGTCCGATATTGTATGCATTTTCCACAGTTCTGTGTAGAGAGATAAAATTTCCATTTTGAACAAAAATGATCAATAATGAATATCTTTATTGCTTTGATTAAAGGCTGCATATACTTTCACCATCGAAGTTTGCACACATATCTTTCAGAAACGGAGTACTATCGGATACACTTATAGCATGCTTTTACTACTTAACCTGAAAGTATTCATCGATTTTTCAATTACCCCACAAAAAGAACTTGATATATTTGCACACGGCCAAATGAAATTCCACCTAGTATTCATCGCTTTCCGGACGATCTCTAGTCTCCGAGTGTGGAAAGAGACGGTACCCATCGGGTACTGAGTGACATTAGCCTACTGCTGGTTTGTAAGTGTGCGAAGAAAAGCCATGTAAAAATACAGGCTTGTCTCCCCGGTCAAGGATCAGCCAACTAGATTCGTTATCCTTGACTAAACTTCGGAAGCTGTTTGCTCCATCCCAAGAATCGCGAAAGAATGCGCATCTGTCGTTGAAAGACAAAGATATTTTTGTTATCAAAGCCAGAAACCAAGACTTTGCAAGTGGGGAAGTCAGGTACGTAAATAATCATCGCCTTCGAACTAAACCTCTAGCTGCTTTTGTTTTCCAATTTCTTTATTCTAATGATGTTTTCAGCTTCTCTGAAAGAGTTCTGAATACTAATAACAATATATCACCATTTATAAATCTACGTTCCCAGGTTTAATTAAAGCTTTGCTTAATATTTTACATTTCGTTGATCATAGTTATTTTGATGCTTACATTGTCAAATGGTAAGCCGTCTTTTAAAGAACAGCTTTCAGTCAAGTTATCTGTGAAATCTTCACGCGAGCAAGCTTTTGTTCAAATTTTTCTATGTACTACTATCTTAGTTTTCTGCATCTTGATATTTCATATCCGGTGGCCGCTTAGCACAAAGAGGATAAAAATCTTTCGGAAAATCTGAATAGAGCAGTCCTCAAATAGGAAATTTATATAAGCTTTCAGTATAGAACTTCTATAATAAACTTCATGAATTTCACAAAAAGAGTTTGTCTAATCAGTGATCATTTGTAGTTCTCAGTCAAAGTGATGGATGTTAGGTAAACAGATCGAGAACCAAATAACCATGGAGGATTAGGAAAAAAAGAGATACCCATTTTCCGCGAGCCTATCACCCCCTGAATGTAGCTTAGCGCGCTACCGACTGGGAGCATACGGTGCTGCCGAACGTTTCTCATGATGCTGCCCGCAGTTAGCCGAACGTTGAACCAAAGTCGGCCAAAAGTTAGCCCGACGCGGCCCAACGTGCGCCTGATTGTAAGCCCCCCGGGCGTGCTCCTTGAGACCCCCACATATCCCAGTTACCCTGAAGAATTAGAACATGTTGCCTTCTCCGATTCATTTTCGAATCGAGAAATGTCTTTTATGTCCGTCTTTGCAGCTAGCAACAGATCATCTCTACTTCAATTTGGACGATGACCCATTTTTACTGCTAGAGACAAAGCCCATCAACTCTATGTAAAGGCAAGGAAATCAGTCGCCCGAAATCGCAACCGGGGAACTTCAATGCTCCTGCCTTATTGCGAAGGACTTAACGCGGCTTATAGAGTCAGATTGTAAGGTAAAAACGATGGGAACTATATCTTGGCAGTAAAACAATAAAACTTGAAAGGAAAGCTTAATTTAATTTCAATAAGGGTGAGATTCTACTAGATATGATGAAATCAAGAAATCCCAAGCCAAACTCTAATTCTCTTTTCTGCTTTGGTAACACGTACCTCATTAACCACCAGTAACAGCAGAGAAAACCAACAATTTTTCCTCATTTTCTCCAACTGCTGATGCAGTGCCCTTTGCCCCAGGTACTAAATGACAGTATCTGCCCAACTGTCTTACTTGACGTTCATCCTCGTTCAGACCAAACCTTTCAATTCATGAAAAACCGTTTTATCACCCCAGATCAGATTCGCTGCACTCGGCCGTCTCTGGCCTGGGGGGTCAAAATAGTCCCATTATACTGCCGAACTTACAAAATGTCTATAAGGATTAATTGATGCCATGCTGATTGGAAAACATCAATTATTGCTCCGACTTACAAGAACGAAACGCGGCAAGAACAAGACAACTGCAGACCTGTGGACTACGTCCTTCTTGCAAAGAAAACTATAGCAAGTTCGATAGGCTTGAAGAACCGACCACCTCGGTAGTCAGTTTGTAAGTACAGGCCGGCATCGTTTCCCGAAGTTTTTTGCGCTGTATATGTGGCACGCGTTTTATTCTCTACTACGGTGACTGCTAACAATTGTCTGGGGGTGATTATGATCGTTCTGGACAAGGCTAAAGCCCTCGATTTACTGCTTCATATTGGTTTGCTTTTAAACATTCAGGCCTATGACGCTTTTATTTCAGTGAAAGCACGGCTAAAATCGTACTCGCACTGGAGCACCATGCCCACATCTGGCCCTCTAATTAGCGGGCGGACCCAGGGTCGTTAGTGGGACCGCTGTTGTTCCTCGTGCATAAAAATGAGATATTGATTGTGGTTCCCATGGTATCCGTTTACCCTTAGTCGACGACATTATTCTGGTACGCACTTTCAAGAGTAATTCATTGATTAGTGCCACAGAAAACTCTTCCAAGGAGGAATAAAGGCTCAGTTCATGGTATGGGGACAGACCAGTGAAGCTCTCATTTTACGAGAGCTGCATTCTCAAGCAAAAGTGCAGATTTTTCCCGATACAGTTCAGGTAACTGATTACCCGACTTTCAACCGATCACCAGCAATTAAAACGGACGTACACTACTCACTTTTAGTCAGCTTCTGGGAGATGGGAGTCGCTGAAAATTGCTGTGTCTCTCAGGATAACTGCCGTGGTTCACAGAACACTGCCTTTGCAAAAAGTGAAGTCGGTGTCTACATGATCTGCTTAGGGCCGATTTCAGGGTAGAGTACAGTGTATGGCCTTACCGTGAGCCGTTGAGACGTGATTGCGACTGGAAACTTTCTGCCCACCTTTATCGAACGAAAGGTTAATTAGTCCTCTAGTCCAATACATGACCAACATTGCAATCTGCTACAACCGGAACCTTTTTAGCTTAAATGAACAAAAGCAGTCTGTTCGTTTTACATTAACCAATAAAGCAGCCTTAAAAAGCGTCTCCAGAGGTAGAGGGTACATCATGTAACAGCCGGTCGTGGAAAATCCCCCTTTTTTCCCTCGCGATTCAGTGTTTTTTCCCAACATCACTCATTTCCATACACTATTGACTTGTCTTTACGAACTGGTTGTTTTTCTGGACCAATTGTTGTTTGTTCGCGCCCAGAGCGCTATTTTGGCACATCCTTGTTCAGGACCTGCGTGACGCACGTGCTGTTTGCTCACACGCTGCTATTCGGTTTCTCGTTGTTGAGACTTTGTGATCGTATTATTGAGGTTTGTATATTGTTTACGTCATTGTTTATTTTAATAATCTAGTATCGTAGAATTATCACGGATAATCGCCTTCTGATTTCGGGATCCGTTGCGAATTTGGCTACGCATTGCTCAAACGGTCGTAACAATACTCAATAGATCTATTTGGAACGAGGAAAATTCACGCAAAATGCCAAGGAAAGGATCAAAGGCAGTCGAACCCGGACAGGAAGTAATACGGCAAGTCTCTGGGGAGGTTTTGGGTACTTATGATTCTTTAGCTAATGCTAGATCGCCTAGTCCTGTCAGTGCTAGCTCATGTGTTATTGAAAGCAATATTGATCGTAAGGACGTTGATTTATATAAGCTGAGAATAATAGAACTAGAGCAACAGTTACTTTCGGCTAGACTACAGGCGCATGAAGCAGAGAAGTGTACACAGAAACAGCGAGAGTATAGGACCAGTGACTTCGACACTTCCGATAGGTTAGAGTGCAATAAGGTAGGGAACCCCACGCAGGTCGCCGACTACAAACCACCATCGATCGATCTGCCTAGAGTGGAGTTAACGGTTTTCGACGGGCGAGCTGAGCAATATTGCAAGTTTGTCAAACAGTTCGAGACGTTCGTTGAAAACAAGGTAACCGACCCTGGGCAAAGGCTTCTTTACCTTACTCACTACTGCCGAGGCCGAGCGCGAGAAGCTATCGACGGATGCACCATGCTCGATCCAGAACAAGGCTACACTAGGGCAAGAAAGATTCTGAGGGACTTGTTTGGCCAACCTTTCAAAGTAGCCCGTAACCTAATAGAGGGCGTGATGGCAGAGGCAAAGAAAACCAAGGGCGACGTCTACACCATGGCCGACCTGGTGATCAAGATGCAGAACTGCTCAATAGCCCTCGACCATTTAGGTTACAGAGCTGACCTAGACGCCATGCACACTTTGGAAGGCATAGTCCGTCACCTCTCTCCCGAACTACAGGCTCGGTGGGCGGAAGAAGCTGAACGGATAAGCCGAGGCGACAGAGAAGCCAACTTCGAAGACCTGACTGAATACTTAGACAGGCAAACGAAGATAGCTGACAGCAGATTCGGCCGACTTATCCGGGACAGCAACCGAGCAAACAAGCCCGGTACTAGCCAAGTCCAAACCCCTGTACGGGAACATCCAAAGTACCAGCCTTGGACCAACACACACGTCATTTCACGAGATGCTACGGCGAAACCAAATTGCAGATCCTGTGGTACTAGCCATGGCCTACCAGAATGCCCCAAGTTCGGCAATGCCACAATAGACGAACGGTGGGGAATGGCGAGGATGGCAGGAGCATGTTTCATCTGTCTCAACACCACGCACCGGGCAGCAGCCTGTAGAACAAGGAATCGATGTGGTTACGAGGGCTGCACGGGCAGACACCATCGGCTGCTGCATCAGGCGAGAATAACCATATCCGAGGCGAGTGCCAAGCCCAGCGTGATTTGCTCAACTTCACAATCTGCCAGTAAACCGGTACGTTTAGGCGTAGTGGCCGTGGGAGTAGTGACTCCGACTGGGATAGCCAAGGCGTTGGCTTTCGTTGATAGTGGATCCGACACCACTTTAGTGAAAGAGCGGTTTGCCGACAAACACCAACTGGCTAAAGGTGCGACGTCGTTAGCAGTGAGCACGGTGGGCGGAACACAGGTAATGACTGCCGGTAGATTAAGGCTGCAACTCATCTCTCTAGACACTAACGAGGAAATTGAACCAACGGAGGCATTCACGTTAGCGGATCTCCCCATGCGAGCACCAAGGTCGGTGAACGCAATCTTGACTCGATGGCCCCACCTGCAGGATGTAACCGTTGTAGACTGGGAAGATGATGAGGTGGATCTCCTCATCGGATGCGACGTGCCAGAGGCGCATTGGGTGCTTGACCAAAGAGTGGGCGACCGCCAGGCACCTTATGCCGTACGCACGGCTCTGGGATGGATGTTATACGGTCCAGTAGGGGTACGCGGTTCCGTGAATTACTTATCCGCCGAAACGGACCGCATAGAGTATCATCTGCAACGGCTTTATGAAAAGGAGTTTCATGACATTGGGGACGAAAGACCGACGTTGTCTCAAGAGGATCACTTCGCTCTACAAACGGTGCGGCAAGGCTCTAGAGGCCTCAAAAAACAGTTCGAGGTTCCCCTCCCATGGCGCACACCGGTCGACCCGTGGACTGACAACAGAAATTATGTTCTCCAACGATTACTACGACTAAAAGAACGCTTCATTCGAGACCAGAATCTGTGGGAACGATACGCGGATTTGATGAAGCGAAACGAGGACCTCGGTTACGTTGAAAGGGTGCCTGTTAACACCGACAGCAAAAAGGGTATCTGGTATCTGCCTCACCATCCGGTTACCAACCCCAAGAAACCCAATAAACTGCGGGTGGTTTTCGACTGTGCGGCCAAGTTCCAGGGCAAGTCGTTAAACGATCGCCTACTACAGGGGCCTGACTGGACCACACCACTGATCGATGTTCTGTGCCGTTTCAGAGTGGGTAAAGTGGCTTTGTCTGCTGACATTAGGGAAATGTTCCATCAGGTGAAGATTCCGGTAGGAGAACGAGATGCTTTGCGTTTCCTGTGGTGGGAAGGGAGCGACCGGGACAATGCAGTGGTGAATTATAGAATGACCGTCCACCCCTTCGGAGCCATATCGTCACCATTTTGTGCCAACTACGCCCTCCGAGAATCAGCGAACAAACATGGCGATCTGGTACATCGGACGGTGGTAGAAAGCGTCAGCAGGAACTTCTACGTCGACGACTACCTTGGGTCATTCGATGATGTGGAATCAGCTCTAGAACAGTTCAGGGGTCTGACGAGATTGCTGGAAGAGGGTGGCTTCCATCTAACTAAATGGATGTCGAACGCTTCGGAAGTGCTGAAGGTCATCCCGTATCACGAAAAGGCCGAAAGGGTAAGAGATTTGGACGGCTCTCCACTTCCTATCGAGCGCACTTTAGGAATACAATGGGACGCGGAAACGGACGATTTTGTTTTCGAACTGAACGTTCCCGAGCTGCCAATAACCCGTCGTGGCATACTATCTGCCGTCTCAAGTTTGTTCGACCTGCTCGGTTTCGTCTCATCATGGCTGCTACCCGGAAAGATCTTGCTGCAGCGGCTGTGCCGTAAGAAAGTTGATTGGGACCAGTCACTGGACCTAGAGGACTGGCTGTACTGGGAAGAATTTTTGAACACCTTGAAGAAATTAGGGGACATAAGGATCCCACGATGTTTGACTCTTGGCCATACGACACGGACTGGAAAACTACATGCCTTTTCCGATGCATCCGAAGTCGGTTATGGAGCTATGGTGTACGGACAATGGTGCGCAAGAGATGGACAATATACCACGAGAATCCTATTCGCCAAAGCTCGCGTTGCTCCACTGAAGTCGGTCTCAATCCCACGCCTTGAACTCAGCGCAGCCGTGTTGGCAGTCAGGGTGGTGCAAGCTGTGAAGAGATGTTTCGATCTCTACATTTGGTCGGTGAGCTTCTGGACGGATTCAACGATAGTACTTTACTACATTAACAACGTACGGAGCCGGTTTAGTACTTTCGTTGCTAACCGGCTCACGATTATCCACGATGAATCGGCCACGCACCAGTGGAGTCATGTCAGGTCTGGCGATAATCCGGCCGACCTGTGCTCCCGAGGTGCGAACAACTTCAGGCAACTGGACACGTGGACGAGAGGGCCGAACTTCCTGCAATTGCCCAAACAGGACTGGCCCGTGTTCGAATTAAAACCCCCTACGGAATTGGAACTGGAGATCAAAGGCGTAGTGATAGCAACCAACGTCGTCGAAGCGTCGCCCATTTTATCGCGACTGGTCAGGTTTTCTTCCTGGATGAAGACGCTTCGTTCGCTAGTTTGGTTAACCAGGTTCAAGATAAGTTTACTAGTCATGAAAGGGCTACGGCCCTCAGGTCGGATACCGGTCGGCCCGATAGGTCCCGATGAGCTACAAGCGGCAGAGTACGATATTTTCAGAATGATACAACGCGAGGCTTTCGCCCAAGAACTCAAGAGGGCGGAAGAAGTGGGGCTGACCAATGAAGACATGCCATCTCCAAGAGGCGAGCTGAAGCGCTTAAACCCGAAAATCATCAACGGACTGCTGCGGGTGGATGGTAGGCTGACCAACGCCCACCTGAACTTCGACACAAAGTATCCTATACTGCTGCCTGCGAGACAACCCGTAGTAGAGCTAATGATTCAACACGTCCACGCCATTGAGGGACATGCCGGGGAAAGTCACGTGACGAGCGTCATCCGAAAGCGTCTTTGGTTGTTGAGAGGACGAGAGACTGTAAAACGCGTGATCCGACGGTGTGTGCAATGCAGGAGACGCAATGCCATAGCAGGCAAACAACTCATGGCCCCGCTACCAGAATGCAGGGTAACTACGGGCTGGTGGCCGTTCAGTGACACCGGGTTGGACTATTTCGGGCCCTTGTGGGTCAAGTGCGGGAAAAGATTAGAAAAGCGATACGGATGTATCATGACGTGCATGAAATCACGTGCGGTACACCTAGAAGTCGCACATTCGATGACGACCGATTCGTTTCTACGGGCCTTGCAAAGATTTATCAACCGAAGAGGCATACCGGCCGATATATACTCAGATAATGGATCGAACTTTGTGGGCGCTCAACGGGAATTGCAGCGTTGGCACAAGAACATAAACAGGGACGAACTGCAGAACCGAACCGTGGCCTACGGCATACGCTGGCATTTCAACCCCCCACAGGCCAGTCACCGAGGCGGCATATGGGAACGCATGATCCGGTCCGCCAGACGGATATTGCTGTCAATCATGGAGCAGCAGCCGCCCGACGACGAGACCCTGAACACCGTCATGACTGAGGTGGAGCGAATCCTGAACAACCGCCCCCTGGTTCCAGTATTGAACGGCGACCCCACCCACCTGGCGCTCACCCCAAACGACTTATTGACGCTAAGGTCGAACGAGGGTTTCCAAGGGCCGGTAAACCTTCGTGGGAGCTACCTCCACGGGTGGAAGCAAGCGAATTATCTGGCCAAGGTCTTCTGGAGGCGATGGCTACGGGAGTACCTACCGGCTTTGCAGACTCGACAGAAGTGGCTGGCCAAAACAAGACCATTCAAAGTTGGGGACGTGGTTATGATCGCCGACGAACGCGCACATTTTAGCGCTTGGTCTTTGGGAGTAGTTACGGAAACCATCAAAAGCACCGACGAAATGATAAGAACGGTGAAGGTGAAGACAGCTAACGGAGTGCTCATTCGTGACATACGCAGTATTAACCTACTCGAGAGCGAAGACGGAGGAGCTGATAACCCTGTGGCCTAGTAAACCTTTTTCACACCAGTAATCGAGGTGGATAAAGAAACACCATATATACCACACAATCTCCGTCAAACACGTTAAGGTGCTCGCGGTCCCTTCGTTGACATTACAGAAGGTTCTTTCCGATATGTGGTGATGAGTGCGACTCCATTATACATCCCGATACATACACACATGCACGACGCACTCTACATCCCGTAAACCCATCATACATGTGACAGTGTTCTTTGTTCGCCTTTTGTTGACGCTACCGAATGCCCCTTGCACATGTGGAAGTAGTGGAGCTCAGGTCACACATGCATGCTACATTTACTCGTTTTCTTGCCACGCGGTCTTTTGTTGACATTGCAGAAAGTCCTCCTTTGATGTGTAGTCATAACTGTGATTTCATTGTAACCCCGGCACACACACACACGCACACACACACACACACACACTCAAGCGCGTACATCCAGGACCGGACGGCCCCGTACGAGGACAACGTCTATGTGACCATTCACGCCCGCCATCGGTCATTTGGTCTTGTGGAAGATGTAGACTAGCCTCACGTCTATGTAGCCAATGGGTTAGGTGCGACCAGTAGTAGAACGTCGACGACGAGCATTAGACGCGCGCACTGACAGCAGGGCCTAGGCAGGTAGGAAGAATCAGTACCTTTATACCGAACCTTTGACTCTGCTAAGGATCCAGGAGGATTTTGGTGGGCGGTGTAACAGCCGGTCGTGGAAAATCCCCCTTTTTTCCCTCGCGATTCAGTGTTTTTTCCCAACATCACTCATTTCCATACACTATTGACTTGTCTTTACGAACTGGTTGTTTTTCTGGACCAATTGTTGTTTGTTCGCGCCCAGAGCGCTATTTTGGCACATCCTTGTTCAGGACCTGCGTGACGCACGTGCTGTTTGCTCACACGCTGCTATTCGGTTTCTCGTTGTTGAGACTTTGTGATCGTATTATTGAGGTTTGTATATTGTTTACGTCATTGTTTATTTTAATAATCTAGTATCGTAGAATTATCACGGATAATCGCCTTCTGATTTCGGGATCCGTTGCGAATTTGGCTACGCATTGCTCAAACGGTCGTAACACATCATGCTGGGGATAATCTTCACGAAAAAGCAGCCTCTCGGTTACTGTGCCGTTATCAAGAGTTTGGCTGCGGTCTAACTCTTTCAAATAATGACTCCTAAGATCTGGAGCTAGCTTCTACTCCATATCCTCGCAATAGGCCACTTAGGAAGAATCAAGAGAAAATCAGGCACGTTCCTTGAAGTGCCGGTTTTCGTAACCTCTGGTGATCTGCAAGCCTCGAGAGATCGAGCCACGAAGTTGGCCTGGGTGTATGACATGCCTTACACGGTTCTGGGGTCTAGAGACTTGTGTTTTACGACATTATTTTTCATAATTCACCGCGAGGACGGCCGGCAGGCTGTTGTTTTCCTCATTCGTTCTCTCTTCCTGGGGATGGAAAGTCCGAAAAACTATAATCAAACCACATCCATATTGTATGAATAAGAGTAGCCTATGAGGAATCACAAATTATCATAATGGACCAATCAATGAGGTTCGGCGTACAAGTCTAGTCATACATTCTATAACTTGCAATTTTGCTGGATACGAATTCGGATGAACGAAGCCGAATAGACTGAACAGGGGTACATTCGTTCACTAAAAGAATGGACTACCGGACAGAAAATTATGCGCCTACGTAAGCTGCCGTTCTCGAGAGAGAACGAAACTGGTAACCTTTTGGACAACTACCGGCTTTCAACCTGGACCTTGAAAGCATTCTATCAGCAGCGGCTATTAGTGCTCCTTGATTCGTGCAGTATTATTATTAGAGGCACTCATCTCGGTGATAGAATCTCCTCCCTCTTGTTTTCCGCCTTTTCATCTGCAGAATTACCACCTCGGAAACCAACCTTTTTCGTGGGTATCCGCGAGATACTATATGGGCACTGAGGGTGGCAGACTTCAGATACCCAGCGGGAAGACGGCCGAACAAGCTGCACGGATAACGTTGAATGATAAGAGAGTGACTGCAATACAAGATGCCACTGACGGCTTCATATTCGTGATATCCTTCAAGAACTCAAATGTTGTTCTTGTCCAACTTACATTCAAGGAAAGAGCCGGAATGCGGCCACTTTTGCTCCACCTGAGTGGACGAGGCAAAGGCGACTCCCGGGGTAAACAAATAACTCTAGCACATAGATCTAAGCCCTAAAACTTAGGGACGAGCAACAATGGAAAACGATGCTTCATTTACCAGCCCCGATTGCAACTTACGAGCCACTAGTGGTGGCTTCAGAGGGTGATCATTCATACATTTGCCAAAAATGATAGGGGAATATCAGTACTAAAAGGATAGTCAAAGATTCATCAGGGCCATGTGCTCAGCACCCCTATGAACACAAAAGCTCAAGCCGGACTTAGCTGCCAATTACACTAAGTCTACTTGAATACGAATGTCCGGCCTTGAAGTTCATGCCTATCTTATTATTATCTTCACTTACCTGAAATGGCTGGTGACAAAGCACGAATGGTGCCTATGTTTGATTGTGTGGGCCATGGGTATCAAGAATAGGCCTCGCTCAGAAGACAGTATTGTGCCATCTGGAAACATGTAACCACCTTGTCGGGCTAGATCGACGATCTTGGAGTTCGTTGTATGCTGGCAAAGTGGTGCTTGCTGGAAAATATGCAAATACTTTGCAAATTAGGTAAACATATGGGGGATCATTTTGCAGTTTTCCATTAGACCATACGGTTTTCTCCCCTTTCAAGCTGCAGACCTGGTTTCATTAGATTTCGATAGCTCATATACAGCCACATGCCACCTGCTACTCAAAAGGGTCCATTCCAGCCTATAGAACTATTCTACCAAGAGAACCCTTATGCAATCATGAACTCGCAGTTACTATTATCTTCAAGGGTTTTGCGCCTTCAGTGTGGCCAATGAATTTGGCTGCACACTCAGCTCTAACTTTTCGGCATTTGTCAAATCTGTCTCTCCTTCCGCCATTCTCCATCAACACTATCATGGCAGTTTCAGACGATCCGCACGCGAATTTGACAGGTCAAATATTGGCCTATCGCGACCTGTTCTGAACGTACGCTTGCCTCGCTTTTTCGTAGACTCACGACTCTGACTCGCGTACCCGCTTGCTTGTTTGTGCTCCTGCTTACATTTTACGCCCAGGCTTGCAGCGAGCTTGTGCTTTTCACACTTGACTGTTGACTGGCCAAAGCAATTAAAGTCACCAAGCCGACACAGTGCTGCGCTTTCCTCTCAATTTAATTTGTTGGGCATCAAGGGAATATTATAATACCACTACACACCCAACAGTGAAGTTAAAAACGACGACAGAGTCAAAAATATCATATATTTGTCAAGTTACAACTATAGATAGGTTTTCACTGTACCCCATCATGCAGGACTTTCAACTTCCACTTCTGTCAATCTCCAAGCTTTCTGCAAACTATTTCCCCTCTTTGGATCACCACCCTTTATCCACTAGCCGGGAGTTACCTTTCTTGGACACAACAACTTCTATTTGGGGAGCTATAAAACCTCGGTTTCATGACACTGTTACTTTCGATATACACTCACGTCCAATGAGTCTTTTGACGCCATGTTCCATCTCGCAGTTACCCTTTATTTTTTATCCACTCGCTCTGGTTTACTTCACATCCACACTACGTTACTTCATGTTGTTGCTTTGTGTAACTTGTCGGATGAATATTCAGCAGTACCCAGCTATAGCCCTAGCAGTTACACTAAAAAGGAGGCAGCACATAGAACAACGAAAAGAGCAACTTTCTGGGGCGACCTGTGAGCTATAAAAATAAACCTTGTCTAAGTTCAGAGTTGAAGTTTGCCGGAATACACAATGATCTTGCAAGATACGGGAGTACGAGACACCCATAGGCGGTAGTGCGCGCACGAGTTATTTGGTAACATTTAGGGGTACTGTAGGAGAGAGCACACACGCTGAGGTCTCTACGAAGCTGGCGCAGTGAGTCCTTCATAATTCTCTAGGTGGAACTTTCGCACACTCTGTAATGTTGGGATATGACGAAACCTGTGAGACTTCCAAGGGGAATGCCGCTCAAGTGGGGCAAGTGCTTCAGAGGTCCTTTTATTGTGGTAAAGTCTATAGCGTATGGACCAGGGAAAATGACTGGAGGAGGATACAGCCAGTGAGGTTTTATACTTGCAAGAAAAAAACGTTCAAGTATGTGAAGGGGTACAGAAGTTGTCTTCGGACGCAAAACTTGGTATGTTAGTCTTCTCACTTTTGTAAAAAGGCAGGAAAAATATTTGGCCCAACTAAGATTATGGGTGATCCTACTCCGAAAGCTTTTGACCGACTATTGTCTGCCGTCATCAGTGTTGAGCGCCTTATGACCATCTCCTCCGGGCAGCTTTAGTTGAACTAGCGGCACAAACTAGTGCTGCAACCCCCCCCCCAGCCCTTTGGTCGCCATTATTACTGCTCTACTCCACTTAAGCACTGCTCCCGTCCCTCAAACCTTCTTCAGTGGTGCTACTGTGCCCGCGAATTCCAGTAGCCTTTCCTATGTATATCCTCACTAGGGGCCCTCGTGATCTCTCCGATGCGTCCTTTTCTTCAACCGGTCCACGTCTAAGTTGGAGAGATTTCGTTGGAACTTGTCTGGAGCACTGCCCTTTATAATTTGGTTCAATTCCGATATGCAGGTGATGGCTTTTCCTAAAGGGGTATTTCACAAGTAGGCACTCTGCTTTATTTGTTGTTCTTGTTGTCACCAGGAAAAGACCCGATGACATTTGGCCGCGCCTTCACATAGTGGCCAGCAGTGCATGCTAAAAAAGAGTTTCGCTTTGTGTGAGTTCGCTTACTGCCCTCCACAGCCATTCGGCAGGTCTAACTGAATAAAAAGCACCGACGTCCCACTTTGTGGCTAGTTTACGCTCCACTTGAATTGCGTCTCCCAGGTATTGAAGACGTCTTTTGTCCTCAGCTTCGGCTGACCGTGGACTACCGTAAAAGTACACAACTGATGTCGAGACGAAGTTTCTTCGTTACCAACAGCCAGATGGATTAGAAGCTGGGAGTGGCTAGGTTATTTCCCTCATTGTGGTCTAGGTGCTTCGCCACCGGGATAAATACCCCCACTTCTATTCCACCCTCTTCCCTACCCTGGACTTCCAGTGCGTAACCGACTAAGCGCAACATACTCACGTTCCGTCCCACATTTTGGAGACTGCTGTCAAATGGACATCTAAACACCAGAAGTAGAAACCTTCCAAAATCATCAAAATACTTCGAGCTTATCATATTACTGGATAACTCGCGTTTGTTTGTTTGACTCACGTAAACCGGCGTGCCGGAATTTGCTCGAGCGCTTCAACGCACTGTTACTTTTTTGAACGTGACTCGTTCTTGCAGCGCTTGATTTACGCGCTTATCTAACCACACCATGACCTTTGCTCTCATTTTTGAATCCTTTGGTCACATGTTTACCGCTTGCTTATGTTCGTAAAACTGTTCACCCTATGATTCATTACAATAGAAACAACAAATCAATCTTGTTTATAATTTGGGATTCACCATTAGCTAAACATTTCTCATACTTGCGTTTCTATACCAAATCGATCAACTCCCATGAAAGAGACAACATACCAGTCCAAAGGGGGATGAAAACATCCAAAATAGGACCCAAATTGAAGCGTTTATTCCTAGGGAGGTTTTCGGTTCTTTTTAGCCTTTAAACAACATTGAGTCTGTTAATCCTGTCACTGTTGGTCCGTGTACTCCTGGATGTACATTCGGTTGTAAAGATATCGAATAACCACGTTTTGCGGTCGATAGAGGGGTAGGTATATTCTTGCTGAGGGATATTTCTCTTGGTGGAGTGGGCTTTATCACCCGCATTTGGCGTGACAACCATTTTGCGTAATCCCCGTAATAAAAACTCACAGGTGGTAATGGAGAAACCAACTCACCTGGAAGTCGTAATGTGCCACCCTCAAACCAGTTCAGCAGCTGTAACACCCATATCGGCTTTAACGGTGATTCGCAGTCCCAAAATGAGCGATCGGTAAAACTTCACTCCATATTGGGTTATCACGAGCACGAAGGGCAGCTTCCAGCTGGTGATGGGATCGTTCCACTGTGCTATTGGCCTAAGGATGATAGTCCGTCGACTTGTTGTTTCTGCAACCGACTGTGTTCAGTAGCTCTTGGAAGGCACCGTCAAAATGAGAACCGCAGTCAGTGGTCACGAATGCAGGGCAACTGATCTGACTTACCCAACTATTTAGAAATGCGTTTGCAGCTCCATCTGAGGTAGGACGGGGAATAGGTAAGGCCTGTGGCCAGCGAGTTTAACGATCTACGCAAGTGAGGATGTAGACGCAACCGTTGGATTGCGGAATGGGCCCCACGAGATTCACATGCACATGATGAAAGCGTGCGTCCGGCTCACAGAATGTGCCTAACGTCGATTAAGTGTGACGATGTATTTTGACGCGTTGGCTTTGAAGGCAATCGCGGACCCAAAGAGGTACGTCACGTTTGACGCAAGGCCAGACGAATCGCTCGGTGACTAGTTTCACTGAGGTGGTTACACCAGGGTGCGATAAGTTGTGGATTCTAATAAAAACTTGTCGGCGAAAGCTGGCAGGAACTAGTGGTCGGGGTCGACCATGTGACACATCGCAAACAATAGTTACGTCCGAAGTTGGAAGGGCAACTGATATTAGGTGCAAGGAGTTTCTGAGTTGCTCTACCTCAAGGTCTGTTGTTTAGGCTGCGACGATTGCTTCTAGGTTCAAGCCCATGGGTAGTGGGTCGTCAATATTGTGGACGCGTGAGAGGGCGTCCGCTACGGGATTGTGTGCTCAAGAGAAGTGTCGAACATTCGTAGTAAACTGCGAAACATAGTCTAAGTGGTGAATCTTGCGTGGCGAATATCGATCAGAAGCTGACTGGACAGCGCACACTAGTGGTATATAATCCATGAACATTTTGAACTTTTGGCCCTCGAGTATGTGCCGGAAGTAGTTCTCTGCTGAAAGTACTATCTCGAAATTCCGCAGACTGGAGAAACTTGGAGAAGGAAGCTATTGGTTGCCATGAATTGTTGACGAATTGCTGCAACACTGATCCAACAGCCGTGTCTGAAGCACCTGTTCCCAATGCCATGGGAGCACAGGGATCGGGATGTGAAAGGAGTGCTATGTTGGCAATAGCTTCCTTGATGAAAGTAAGCGCTACCTGCACCGTGTCGGGAAAAATGAATTTCCGCTTACCTCCACGTAAAAGGTTTGTTAGAGGCTGCATTATTTCGGCGCAGCGTGGGAAAAAGCGGCGATAAATGTTAACCAAGCCAGAAAATTGGCGCAATTGCCGTTAAGAGTGAGGCTCAGGATAATCGCGAATCGCCCCCACCTTGTCAGGCAGGGGCTGTATGCCCGAAGCTGAGATTTCGCGATCTATGAATGTGATGGTTGTCCTACCTAATTCGCATTTGGTAAGGTTATTAGTTACATCGTGTCGGCTCAGGCGCTCAAAAAGAGCGCGCAGGTGTGCCATATGCTCTTGTTCTGAAGAACTTGTCACCAAAATATCGTCTGAGTACACGTAGACATTCTTCAGACCGCGTGTTGCTTCATGCATAAGCCTTTGAAAGGTTTGGGCTGCATTGCTGAGCCTAAACGGCATGCGCAAAAACTCGAATACTCCGAATCGAGTTGTGACAGCGGTTTTAGGGATGTCAGCCTTCGCTACCGGGATTTGGTTGTAGGTTCTGACGAGGTCGATGTGGCTGAAAACAGAACAACCAAATAGGGAAGAAGTTAGATCTTAAATATGTGGAATGGAGTGTCTGTCTGGGATGGTAGCCTGGTTAAGGGCCCTATAGTCGCCGCAGGGTCGCCAGTCGCCATTAGGTTTAGGAACCATGTGAAGGGGCGAGGCCCAAGGGCTACTGGACGAGCGTATCATGCCTAATTCTAGCATGTGTTCGAACTCAGCCTGTGCCACGCGGAGCTTGTCTAGTGTCAGACGACGTGGTTAGCTAAATGCTGGGGGTCCTTAAGTGACAATATGGTGGGTGACGTTGGTGGTCACCGCGGGAAGGGGGTCAGATTGTCTTAGCATTGCTGGGTAAGCTGAAAGGAGGTCTGCGTACGGGTGTTCGGCCTGAGGTTCGATGTATAGGGGCGTGATGTGACTCACGGAGGAATACGAACCGGTTACGGAAATAGGAGTCTGTCGGTCGACAACTCTCCGGCATTGTGCATTGACCAGGAGGTCTAAATGGTCAGGGAAATCCATACCTAGTATGGGATGGGGGACGTCTGCTACTATAATCACCCAGTGGATGGTGCGACGTAGGCCTAAGTTGAGCGTGAGTGACTTACGGCCGTAATTAGCAACAGGAGTGCCATTGGCAGCACGGAGTTGTTGGATTGATGGAATTGTTGCATCACCTGCTCCCTTCTGAATGACACTAACTGCTGCACCGGTGTCAATTGGGAACAACTTATTGGAAACTAAGTCTGGAGCGTGCAACAGGACTGCTAATAAGGCTGTCGCCCGCGTTAGTTGTCGGAAAGCATCCGGATTTAAGTTTCTCTGTTTGGCACCTGGGAAGGTGCAACCGGCTTCGCAGCGCCGGGTCTTCTCCCCAAACCGTTTGTGATATCGACAGTAAGGTTGATCGAGATGGGCCAAAGGGGTGGTCAGGAGAAGGGCCTCTGAGACATTCCCGTCAGTCAGAGTTGTGATAAGATTTATGTTGTCTATAGTGAGAACAACTAGAAGTGGGAAAACGTCTGAAAGCCCGCTCGAAAGCAGCTGTCAGGGTGTCCGCGGAGTGTGTTCCTACGGTGAAAGCGGTGGTCTGGGGGCTACTCGAGTTTGTTACGGCAGTAATTTGTGGATGGTACCGTTCCATAATACCTTCTGCTAGTTTAGCCGCTTCTGTGAGTTTAAGGTGGCTAGAAACCTCGAGAAGTGCTTGAAAATTGGGTGGTAGTCGCTGTACCCACAACTGTTTGAGGACGTTTTCCTCTAAAAGTTGCCCTACCAGCTGCTGCATTTCTCTCAGTAAGGCAGAGGGCTTCTTGCTACCTAACTCTGTCCCTTGGATCAGCCGTTTCAGTCTGGACGATTCTGACGGCAAAATACAAGATATTACCGCGTCTTTCACGGCTGTGTAAGAACTGTCACTGAATATTACGTCGCGTATCTGGGTAGCAGCGCCACGAGGGAGGCGACCGATAGTCCACAAGTAACGGGAACGCTCGCTTGTGATTCTATGTGATTTAAACTCTGCCTCTAACATATGAAGCCAGAGTTAGGGTCATCAATAAAAAAACTCAGGGACGGCTAAGGAGGCTGTCAAAACGGACGGTTCCGGATCATGTTTGCGGTCGTTGCCAGCCATAAGTGCAATGGTATATCAGATGTAAAACGATATATAAAGATCAATTGAGCAACCGTGAAACACTTATAATATCGAAATGAGGAAAATATAAAGGGAATATGGTAGCAGAAATCGGGAATTTACCGTATATATGTCAGAAAAAGTGTCCAATTAAACGAATAAATCTGATTGAAGGACTTACGAGTGTCCTTGGAGGATTGAATTTGCTGTTCGGGCTCACCGGTTTAGGATTCTCCTAAGTTAAGTCAGGACCTGCTCCCGTATAGAGCCTGTAGCCGCTGGTCCTCGGTTTGTGACACGTTAGCAAATAAATTCGGCAGTGCGCAAAGCAGAACTGAAAACGCTGGAGCGGGACAACGTGTGTATTGGAGGAGCGCAACGGCTTGCATACGACGTACACAGGCGGAGCAAGTGGAGCCACCGAAAACGGTAACTGTTCAAATAAGCGAATCTGTTAATCTGTGTAATCATATGCTGTATCGGTGGCACTACAGATTCTAGAACACGGAATTAGCAAAGGCTACGGATGTATGGAAGGGCAGAATGTGGCGAAGGCCAAAAGGTCAGGGGCCAGACTGTTTGGTTAAGAATTGCCCAGGAAATTCATCATGTAATTTTATCTTGACGACACGTGAAACATGGTGAAACACCGGAGGCCGAAACAGGAATAGCTTGCACTCGAGCGCTCCGAGTTGATGAATGCTGTGGTTGACAAATCGCGAGGGGAACAAATAGAGAGTGGTCGAGGAAAACATACGGGAGTAGAGCAACAAAACTGCACAAGTATTAGTGCCCCAATGCAAGACAGCTAAAAATTATAGAAGCATCGAAAAACGGACCACCATTTTGAGACCAGCCGCGAGATAATGGCTACGAAGTGTCCGAGAAAAGTACAGCAGACATACATTCAATACATTGGACGGATTGTGAATCACCAGCAAAAAAACGGAGGCTGGAGCTAAAACTGACTGAAATGCAAAAGTACGGCAACAGCAACAGCGAACGATGTAAGTGAGTTGCGTGTGAAAGTTCGAAATGTCAGGTAAAGATAGATCGTGTGGTTAAAAGTTTCAGGATAATCACGGTGCATCGATTTTTGAGAGGTGGAAAGTAAAGAAGCAGGGAAAAGAGCAGAGGAGCAAAGCAACCTAGGAAGCACAGAGAGGAGATATGAACTGGAGGAAAAGGATCCGGCAGGGGATGACCAAACAGTTATTCTTACCTCGGGCTAGATACATCAAGGAGGTCGAAAAAAGAAGAGATACTGGGAATAGTTATCAAGTGATGGAGCCTTTAAGTGCGCGGTAGAGCCGTAGTCGATGATCCATTCTGGTCTCTGGTCTCTGGAGGACATCCATCGTGAGTGACACTCACAGTCTTTGCTTCCTGTCTTTGTTCGTGTTTTACTGTTCTACTCACATAAAATCTCTGGTCGAGGTCGTCCATCAAAACCTTCAGCTTGCATTGCTGAGCACGAGGTCGGTATCCTCCTTGTTCTTCTTTGGGTAACGGTTTGATTGAAACGGTTTCTTGGGCTTTCGTGGAAGATTATCTTTCAGAGCTCCTCTGAGATGCAGCATTATCGAAAAAAGTTCGTGGATATGTTTTTGTTCTTGAATCGGTCTCCGTTTATTCGGTGCCTTTGTTTTGTGGATTGGTTTTGACTGGACATGCGACATAACGGATCTTGTTTGCGCGCCTGTAGACTGTCGAGATCAAGGAGCCGTGGCAGTACTGGAAATCGGGAAAATATTTTGGCTTCCTGCAGACCTGAAGGCAGTTATCCCGCCTGAGATTTGAAGCCATTTCCTGTGTTGATACTCCCTCATCGGTTACGTTTTCCAACCGAATACATAGTCGTTCATTCTTTCGCTTACCGCTCGGTTTATCCCAGCAATCATTCACCTCTACTGGCCGCGATCTACTGGGCTCTCCTTTGAAGGAAACTCGGCTCAAATTCTTATCCCTTATGCACATCATGTCAAATACACTTCAAAAACCAGTGACGAAAAGGTGCTATATCATGTATTGTAGATGTTCAACAAACCGTTGAGAGCCAACCCAGATAGTCTTGCGGTTAAGGTGTTCGATTACCAATCGTTCACCCCGGGTTCCAGTCCCCATGGGGGCTCGGTGGATGTGCACTGCTCATGATTCCCAACAAGGATGAAACAGCTGTACAGTGCTTCCATGGTTTTCAATGGTGAGTTGAGCGTTCAAGCTCTATGATGAATCATATTATATACAAATCTAATCTCCTACTACTAAACTGCAAATAAACTTCACTTCGTCCAAACTAGTCTAATTCCCCCTTTTCTTAGTTTGCCCTGGCATTCCAACCCGGAACCGCATTCATCCGGCCACCATTAGTTTATTCATTGCCTTCGCCATTTGTTGCATCTTTGTCTTCTCTCATCAGCTCGTAGCCCGCATTCTTTAAAAGTAGCTCCAATTGACCGGGATAATAGTGAACGTTTTAAATGCTGGAGGGAGTTGGTTCCACCCTATTACCGACAAATGGCCACCTTACCTCCGAGTCTCACTTGCTTCGCCGGGCATGCATAAGCTCCTGCCGGCGTCTATTACTTTGGATTATTTCTTGGGAGGGTTGAGTTTATACCTATGAGTTGCTTTTTTACGTGTCTAAACACCAAAGAGGTAGTTATGATTGATACTTGGACTCCAGGACTAGTAATTTCATAAAGAACGCAACAAAAGCTCCAACCGGAACTGTACACTCTGGAAGAGTGCGAAAACCTGTTGAACAGGAACTCAATTCGAAACTGTACTATGCGCAATCCTTATGAACAAATATTGGAGGGTGTAGTAAAGCAGCACAAAGGAGAGCCACTAACAGTCATCACGGCGATGCACATTGGAGTAAAGCAATCGCCCACCATGTGCTCTGTCCAGGCTCCAACCAAGTTCAAAACTAACAGGTGGTGGCCCAGGTTATATTCGATGATAATAGTAGCATCTTTAGGGACCTCCCGCTGAACAACGTCTCGGTATCAGCCACTCCTTGCAAACCAGAATTAGATTTTATTTGGAACCTGAGACAGAGCAGAAGTTCTTGTAGACCTGATGCGGGTCACCGGCGAGGCTCTTGGGGGGGGGGTTGATGTTGTCGGTTAGAGAAATATTACTAACAATAGCCTATGGTCGCGGACGGTGGACAAGACCCTTTCAAACTTTCTGGCTGAGGCGTAGAGAGCTAAAAACGGTCGGTCTTTGTTTTCTTTGACAGAATATGCTGAGGATTTAGGGGCTTTAATACCCAGTAAGATTCTATCATTCAGTAAAAATCAAGCGCTAATGGATTGGGTGTAGTTTTCTCAGTTCAATTTTTGGCTACGAAAAGGGCTCACTCGTTCGTTGACTCCATTTGTAAATGATGGAGAGCGGAATGCTTTTCGTCGCCACTGAAAAAAATCTGGAAGCCCCAATGGCCTCGACAGCTATCAGTTCCGTGCAAATTCATCTGGCCTGACGTGATCCCGCGCCGTACTTTACAGAGCACTTACGTGTACACCTGGTCCACTGTTGAACCGTGACACTTTTGCCAGCTGTTACAGTTCATAACTGTTCACCACCCCCTCTCGTTATCCAGTACCCCACCATTACAAAATGCCTAGGACAGCTATCTACCTTTACTGTTTCTCTTTTCTAAGTACCCGTTGTATTTTCACGGTCAGCGGTGAACTAGCCTGTCCCCAAGTATACACCTGACCTCTCGGACCTGAGCATTTTCATGCCGATTCAATTCCGAAATTCCTTTACATCCAATATTTTCTTTCATCAACTCTTCTGTGCTTGCCGCCAAACATCCAACAAAACTAGTCAATTCACTCAAGCCTATCGTTATAAGGCGCAGCTCCAAAATAAGCTGACAGGCCAGTAAGATTTTTTCCCCCTTTGCCGTTAGTGGCCCAGTCACTAAGCCGTGCTCATCCCAACACCAAACATCTGGGGTGACAGGCGTAACAAGATCGACAACATTTCACAACGTGTTAGCTAGCCTGAATCTCAAGATGAAGCTCTGGACAGAGTCTCCGGAGTTTCATTGCCTCCGGCTCAATTACCCGAGTCATCTACGATAACCACGACCTGTAATCGTTTGTCAAGTACATCTTTGTTGATAACGTATCTCCAGAGGTCTCAAGGCTAATACGAAATTCAAACCAAGCCATTAAAAATTACATTCTTGATAGCGCCCCGCTCAGGGTAGTCTGCATTGCCTCATTAAAGGCCGTTGACGTCAGACGAGTAATATGCAATAGCAATAGACTACGCAAACAAAAGCAACGAAACGAAAGCCCCTTTTTGATTTTCGAGCCCTCTGACGGCCATTCGATTCATTCATGAACAAAGCCTTATTATCATTGACTCCCCATACAAAACGTTTGAACAACATCCCAGAAGTGCTGAAACAGCTGAAGTTCATCGACCATCCTGGACCGGAACCCGACAGAAGGCACATATACCTTGCACTCCTCTAATCAACTCTACGCAGCGACTTCTGCTGGTCAACAGTTATCTAATGCAGACCTTGATGCAACTCCTACGTTTCCTCCAAATCTGACCGTCCCCAAGCGCTCTAGACTGATCAGCAATGTCTCAGAAGCTTGTGGGTCGAATCAACCAGGTCCTGCTAGTCGGCCATGCCTCAAACATCATAGACGGCTACTCAAATGTCGTAGCCCACCAAACCAAACGATCCTTCTGCAGTTTCTCAAAGAGACACAAACCAACTTACGGTCTTTCTAGCTCCCATCCTTCAGCAGCGACTAAACCCTATTCGCTGGATTACGTCATACCACAACTAAGTCACTCTTAATCAAAGCCAAACAGTCAGCTCTGAGGACAAACCCCGCCACCAAACTGTCTCAAAGCAGAGTCATTAAGGACACTTGCCCTCCTCTGTGACCTGGTTTGTCACCCTTAGGCCGAAAGCTGACAATGCTTGGTAGTATGCCCCCGCTGCCATCTGTCAGAACTAGCGGAAGTCCATGGCCCCAAGCCCAAAATTCGATAACCCGTCCTCCCACCTACCTAGGCTTCGACTTCCGATTTACCGGGCAGCAAGTTCCATCTATCTCCAGAACACACGCCGGTGGTCTTGCAAAATGTGCAACCGAACAGGTACCTTGGTGGACTGTCACAAATTCCAGCATCCCATTGAAGCCTCCTGAAGTCCTACTCTCCGGAATTAGGGATGACAAGCAGCTGCACTAATCTACAAGTGAATCACACGCCACTGCACACCAGTGCCTCAGTGGCCTTCCTAGCCATTCAAATGCCATTCATTCCTTCACAGCCCTCTCCCTACCCTCGCTAGCCCTCCCCCTTCCGACTATAAGCAACGCCTGAACGGCCCAGCTATCTTGCCAAAATACATCCCCTCTTTTCTACCTGACCCCCGTGTTTGGCAGTCTTGGTATGCCCTTTTGTCCTTCCTCAACATTCTCCCTCGTCCTTCCTCTTACAGAACTGTCATATGGACATCCTACCAATAATTCCAGATTCGGACATATATCCCGCCTCATCACTTCTGGTATGCCACCCCCTCGTATAAAGGCATATATACCCCCCGGGAGCTCCCAGCCTTTTTCACCCACGACAACTCATATCGCGGACCCCAACTCCCATCCTTCGGGCCTATCTCGACCACATCCCTTCAGCCCTATGCCCTCCTACCCCCACTGCAATGGTCCTGCCCATCGAGTACGCTTCCCGCCGACTAAGGATCATCTTTTACTGACCAGAGCCCACCACACCACTTGTCCTATATCAAACTACCCCTCTGCCCACATCAGTAGTTTACTGCATACCCATAATATCGATCACACACAACAATCAGCCCAGGCTCGTACTGGCACTGCTTTTTTTAACCCCCTTCCCGAAATCGCCTACCCTCCCCCTATTCTAATGACGCCTCATCTCTTTTGAGACCAAGATCCCATCACCGTAGGAATCCCTACTGCCGTGCACCTGGCATTGGCTCGTCAACAAATTATTTTTTACCAGTTCCCATAAACTCTCGATCACCATTTGAGCAAGTATCGCATCTGCCATCCCCGGCACTCACCTTAAATCTCGGCATAATGCCAGTGACTAGGCGCGGCGGTTGCTGCTTGGTCTTTGGCAAATGCACTATCCACTCTGGCATTCTTGATCAGCCCTCTCTTCTTACTGACCATTCATTGTGGCTATCCACCTAATCCTCCGGCCAGGAACTTCTCACTGGCTGCGTCTACGCCCTTCCGGGTCCGAAGCTTTCTAGAATAGACTCTGTCGTACACGACTTTCAAGGTGAACTTGACTATCCTGCCAGTGCTAACATTATTGAGGGTGACTTTGACTTTCTTCTGATCTGCTGATCCTCTGGTACTAGCCCTCCTGCTTTCCCCAGCTTCCTATCCTGTGCCCATCTTGGTGGGTGGGCCCAACATTTATACAGCCCCACCAACAGGAACGAAGCCTTGGCCCTGGCATTTACCATCTTTATTTCTGGTTTCACTGCACAGGTTACTGAACACTTTCCGGATAGTTATCGCGGTATTCTCTCGTGTAGATTCAGCTGCTTCAGCTTTTCCCATCCGAATCAGCCCCGATTTGTTGTTCTGACTCCCTGCCATTCAAGTAACTGGCCTCGCTTACCAGCGATAATCCGTCTCCTTAATTGGGACTACTCATTTCTTACTCTTGACAATCTCATTGTTGTCAACTACCCCTACCCCAACGCCTTACACTGCTCAAATGCCGTTTTCTCATTTGTCGATCCACGTCCCATGCTCTGCATCTCTCCCCTGTCAATCTCAGGGCATAGGCCAGTTGAGCCGCAACTCACATTTGCTAGAGCACGTGACTTAACAACTCTCCTGAGCATCAACCGATTGTAACCGAATCTGCTTTGCACGATCTAATCGCATCTAAGAATACCAGAAGCCACCGCATTTGCGCACCCCAACAAAACTCAGCTACCGGTTTAATGTACCGAGTAAAAGATCTAATCACTCCACCCTCACCCAGCCCAATTTCTTCAACTGCAGATCATCTACAGCTAGTACCCGGGCGTTTATATCTGGGGCCTTCAAAGATCACCCATTCTCCTCTCTTATAACCTGTACTGGAGTCCCTCTTCCATAAATTCCAGCGCACAGAAACTCCTTCACTAATTCCCCCCACTCACCTAGAGACCTCCAATTTGGTCTCCTTTATCAAACCCACCTCGGAACACGGCCCAGATTGTCCCCCACCGGCCCTTCTCCTCTTTGGAGGTACCAAACCTGCTTCATAACTTCCTCCCTCTTCAAGAAAACATGTCAACACTCCCAAATTTTAAAAGGGGCGCAGAACATGACCCGGATAACTATCGGCTTATTAACCACACCACGGCAGCCTGCAAAATCATGGGAACAAAAGTCAAGGAACACCTCCTCCAGTATCTCACACAACAACGTGATGAACTCCGGTCACCATGGACTCCTGAATCTCCACTCTTGCTTCACTCGTCAGTTGGATTGCCCTAATGCCCAACCGTGTGCAACTGACACCGGCAACTCAGTAACTGTCATGTACCTTGACATGTCTAGGGCTTTTGACCGTGTCCACCATATACACTTGGTATCCGAAATCCGATCTCTTGGTGTAACGGATCATCTCCCCTGGCTTTCCTCATATCCCTCGCACAGATCACAAGCTGTGTTGGTTGATACCCACTTCTCTTCTGCCAAGCCCATCACTAATGGCGTCGTCAGAGGCGGTGTCTTGGGCGCAATACAATTCCTCTTCCATATCAACGACATTTTCTCTTCTATTCGCCACGGTACCCCACTCCACTTTGCCGATGACAAAAGTATTCCACTTTTTACACCATTATGACCTATCCACAATCCTATGCTACATATTGGGTGAGTTATTCTCCCTCCAAACCAGGTGCACCTAGTGGTTTATGAATTTCCCTGCAGAGGAGGCTTTCTTTAGCCCTGAAATTGCACTGTGCGACCGGATAAAATTATTATGAATAGCCTTTCTATTCCCATCCACCCACCGTTATTGTCTTAGGCGTACGCTAGTTCTGCTCCTTTTTCTTCTCAAAACAGATATCGTTCCAAATTGCTAAATGTAAGCAAATCCTAGGCCTGATCCCCCGAATTTTCTCACTACCCGCCAGTTACCCTTTCGTGTGGCTCACATATGAAAGGCCACTTCTTGAGCCCTGCCCGTTTACCTGTACTCGCTGACCGAGCCCTGCTTTTGTATCCCTCGATGATATCCAACGTGCCCTTCTGAAACGCTTCTAGGCGTATCCTCGGCCATGGGATCCTACACACTGACTCTCAGTGGACTCTCTGCTCGAGCCTCAACTGAGGTTCACTCATTAAAATAGTCTATAATAGTAATAATAATAATTGTATATTTCGGATGCGCCCGAAGCGTGCTAGAATGCATGATCAGATGATTATAGTGATGCCGGAATGACAATTCACAAAAGGGTACAACAAGTGCATGCAGAGTATCAGAGAGAGTGTTACAGTGAACTAAAACTGTAGTAATGCCCGGCAAATTTGAAGGTCAAGGTCGGATGATGTCAGTTGGTCTGGAGTACATGCATAAGTGGTATATGAAATAATTACACTAGTGGAAATTCGAACATATTGAAAGGAAATGTTTTTGGTGCGCTACAGAATATGAGAGGAATATGGATAAAAATCTCGTCGAAGCGTTCGGTGAATTATTCACTTTACTACAGGCATGTCAAGAAGAATTAACATGGAAATATTTCAGTCTGAAAAGATGGTAGTATATAAAGTGGTGGCTGTATACTGGAGGAATCATATATGTTGCAAACAGTTGCGTATTTCTTGGGAGGGATACTACCAGAGTGATGGTGGCAGGGAACGGCCGGAGTAAAACAGGTGAGCGTGCGGCAAGTTATAAACTTTATGTAGGGTTGGTATGAAATGTCAAAGCGGAAGTGGAAGACTAATCAATATTGACCGTGTGGTTACATCCATTATACAGGTGTTCAGTTCTGCGAGAGGAAAGGTAAAGTAATCCACAGATAAGTGTACGTCAATAGATGAATGCTGTGTGGTATGTACCATGCAAAAATGACAGATCAATAAAACTGCACAGGTATATCGCGGGAAGCGGCCGTGGATCAACGAATATAGAAATAAAATGTATCGGCCGGTGCAGATAGTGGTGTGATTTAGAGGCTGCATACGGGGTCAGTTTCGGTAATATAACACGAATGCAACATCTGGAAAATCAAAGGTCTCGATAACGGTGATGGTATAGCAAGTAGACGGTGAGTGTCACATTTCTAATGACCAATTTGACAGGTGTAACAAATGATGGGAACGGAGCGGCGATGCAGCATGGGAAGTGTATCGAAGACGTTCAATCGTGGAGGGAACGCAGTGATCTACAGAGCCCGAACACTCGATGCAACAGCATTGCGGATGCGATCGGATGGACCGATGAAGAGTGCAGGTAGTTACTAATTACTTCGCTGCCCACTGGATGACTACTGAAAGATATGTCAGCGCCGGACGTTTTTTTTTGGTGACCGATGAAGCAATGAACAGTGACAATAAAGGTGCCAGTGTTTGAACAGTATTAGCGAGTTCTAACACGGAACGGGCATAATGACATATGGGATTAAAATGAGTTGTATGAATGCAGTGAGATCGAGTAGTCCAGGTTCAAGAAGTCCGATGGCGGGAATCTTGGGGAAAGCGATCGTGAGACGGGCGAAAATGAAGTTGTGTGTAAATCTCGTTTGTCCTGTCCAGCAAGAGAGGGTCCAAGTTATTCCTGGGAAGTGGACGGCGACAATCGTCCTTAGGGTACAGGTTCTGAAAACAAAACGGAGAGGGCTGCAGTCTGGCAATTCTACCAGCTGTGGGTTAGGGGAGAAAGACAGAACACCAATATCATGCCAGTAACAGAAATGGGTGGTCGCGACGTTGAGGTCTTGTTTTTTGGATTAAACAACATACGGAAAGCGGAGAAGACCGGTACTAGCGACTAATTCTTGTGAGGCTTAGTGAGAGTTACCAAAAAAGCAAGGAAGCGAGAATAGGCGACACTGGGGGCAAATACTTATGTGTAGTTCGACGAATGGTTTATGGAAGACCACATCGATTGTGGCGATTCGTTCATCAGAACGAGGCCTGGAATCTTGTGTTGAAATAGGGTCTCAATGAGTAAATAGTTGAAGCGTGGATGAGACTGGTACCTTGAGGACCATATTATATATGCTGCTATGTATTTTCTAACATTATAAATGCTCTTATACCTGGCGGCAGCTGATAAAAAAAAGAAGAACCTAACCGACTATGGTAAAATCTGATAGCATGAAAAAAGAATCACCGGAGTAACGGTGGCCAGTAGGGGGTCGTGGTCAGAAGCGTTGAAAATAGGAAGTGGCTAGACAAACACGTGGAGTGTGCTGTTGACAGTCATGGAGTATAGGTTGGACTGCTTTTATTTGCTAACTATAATACAGAATGCTCCTTACCATCCGTTGGTACTGAACAAAGTTGTTAAGCTTTTGGTTAGTATCCCAGGCCCAGTTCGTAGGCTCGGGTAATAGACATGTAGGGATCATGCATACGGATCAGTTTTTGGACAGTTAGATGTTTATTTATTTCTTTTTTGAATAATAAAGAGGCCGAAGACATTGACCTAAGTTGAGGTGGGAGTTTGTTCCAGAGGGAAGAATATTTAACAATAAAGAAGTTTGACCGCATCGCAGTCCTGGATACTGGAATCAAGACCATAGAGTCCCTATGTCGTAAAGAATAGTTGGAGGGAGTTTTGACCTGGGAGGCTGAATTGCAAGATGTACGTTTTACAATATTGCAAAAGAAAGACAGGTTCATTCGTAGACGGCGCAGCCATAGGGGCTCTAGGTGCAATATTTCACACCTTTCCATATAATTTAAAGGCGAGGAATATCCTAGTAGTTGTTTGGTAAATCTACGTTGTACATTCTCAATTGCAAATCTGTCAATCTGCCGCATGTTAGAAAAGACGACAGTGCAATATTCCAGAAGTGGTCTTACATGAGTTTTAAAAATGCTTAGCTTGCTCTCTGTAAGACTGAAGGTTCTATTAATCAGACCAATTAGCCGTCTAGCTTTAGCAACCTGCACGGCCGAATGTTCGGAGAAATTAAATGTAGAAGAATATTGTAATCCCAAGTCCCTTACTTCCGGACTGTTGGGGATGAACTGATCATTAATTTTAAACATTCCCGCGGGAACCTGACATTTATACATAAGGATACAACTTTTGACAGCGGAGAATTTCATCAACCATTGGTTGCTCCATGAGTCTAGCGATAGTAAATCGCTCGTTATGCTAGCAATGGTAGAAGCTAAGGCGTCAGGTTCAAAGGAGTACATAATTTTTATGTCATCTGCAAAAAGGAACGCAGCCCCGTGTGTGATGACGTTGAAAATGTCATTAACATATATAAGAAAAAGTAAGGGACCTAGTACACTACCCTGAATAACTCCACTAGTAACTGGTCGAGGTGATGATAAACTGCCATCAACGTCCACCACCTGCTTTCGGGATGTTAGATATGATGAAAACCAACTCAGGATCGGGTCAACAATTCCGTAGGTTTTCATCTTCGCCATGAGCCTATTGTGGGATACTCGATCGAAAGCTTTAGTCATGTCAAGGAGGATTACAATCACTGATTTACCACTGTTAGTGGCCGTAGTTATTAGGTTAAGGAAGTCACACATACAGGTGGCACAGGATCTTTTTTGAAGAAAACCGTGCTGTCCAGTGTTAATGAGGTTATTGTTTAGTAAATGAGTTGTCAGCTTATTTTTTATCAGTCTTTCCATAATTCGGGAAACTATAGGGGTGTGGTTCACTGGTCGATAGTTGGTTAGGTCCTGGCGTGAACCTTTCTTAAGAATTGGGATAATAACTGATGTTTTCCAATGGGAGGGGAAAACGCTACTGCTCATAGATAAATTAAAAACCTTTGATAGCAAGAATGGGATATCAGTGCCACCTAGACTAAAAGTAGCCGGTGGTACGGCATCTGGCCCGGGGTGGTATGACCTCCTAATTTTAGTTAGCTGTACTGTTAAGTCGTTCGGGTGAAATGTAACCGCTGAGAACTGTGCAGATGTCAGCGGCTCAACGTGATATAGGCATAGGGAGTCATCGGTCGTTAGAGACGAAGCAAAATAGGCACTGAATGCCTCGGAGATCTCTTGGGAGTTCGTTATATAATTGTTGTTAGATATAACGGATGAGATAGGAGAACTGCACTGGCTGTTTCTCAGCTTCATCAGCTTAGAGAAAGCTTCGGACCTCTTGGGGTGACTCAGCGCCCTTAATTCCTGTTTTTTACTGCGGGACATTTCAATCAATTTCATAGAATTAGATAAACGGTTCATTTGCAAAAACAACGAAAAGTCTCTCGACCTAAGGAATTTGCGTTGTAGCATAGAAAGCTTCTGCTTTAGTCGACAAAAACTGTTTGGTTTATCTCGTCCAGGTAGACCTTGGGTTGGGGTGATTACGTCAAGACATGCATTTAGTGTGGAGTAAAGATGATCCACCACGGTATGCAAGTCATCAGATAAAAAGAAAGTATCCCAGTTCTGCGAGCGAATAAGTGAGGGTAATTGATTCCAGCTAGCTTGGTGGAACGGTCTTTTAACGGTTGGTTTGTGAACGGTTCGTGCTGGCACTGAAAACTCACATTTTACCGGCAAGTGGTCACAACCTGGGATGCTGTTCACGATAGATGTGTGCACGCGAGATAATCCTACCGTAAAAATGAGATCAAGGATGCTACTGCCTCTAGTTGGGCACATCACATGTTGAGTCCATCCTCCTAAACGAATGCTGGTCAAGAAGTGTATTAAGTGATGTGGAGCTTTCAAAGTGGACCAACGTATGCCTGGTGCGTTAAAGTCGCCGGCCACCAGCTTTGGGCCGGGTATGTCCGCAACAACGTTTAACGCCTCTATGATAGGCAGAAAGTCGTTTTGACTAGTATTCGGGGGGCGGTAGATGCAACTAACAATGAAGTCAGAACATCCTGTAGTGACCTGTAGCCAAACTGAATCCGGCAAGTTATCAAGTATGGGGTGCTGAAATATTTTTGCTCGCATGTTTTGTCTTACATATATAAGACAGCCTCTCCCTCTCTGAGTGAGTCTATTTTTCCTGAAAGCTTGGTATCCGGTGATAGCGATATCCTCGTTTGGAGTGTTGTCTGTCAACCAGGTTTCGGTAATTAAAATAAGATCGTAATCAGACGTGAGCAGTAATATACGCAGCATTCGCATCTTATTCACTACTGAGCGTGCATTCAGCATAAACAATGAGAACCGTTTAGTGGAGTCAAGGTTAACGTTAAGATCTTTATAGGATTCCGAAATTGCATTTGCTGAAGGCGGATCGGATGACGCAATCATTATTTCTTGAGATGGAGTAGTCGGTAATGTGGATGGTGAAATAAGCTGAGTAGGCACACCTGGCGTGGCAGTCAGCTTGGTTGTTAAGCTAAGCCGGGTGTGGCTAGTACTGATGAGATTCGTTAGATTGGAAGGATGTCGGCGGTTGGTAAGTCTACTCAGCGTGGAACAACACCGCGAAAGATCACTATCGAGTGCTTTACTATTGGTAGATACTGGTGGCTGGGGCGTAGAAATATGAGGAGGGAGGGTTAAGTAGCTGTTAAGTGGGAAAGAAAAAGGACGTGTAGCAGCCTCAGGTATCTTGGCACCTGCCTTAATACGGGCGGTAACACAGGTGCCCTCTTGACATCAGTAATTTGATGGGCTGTAACCTGGAGGGGGAATGTGAAATGGAAGTGGGATATACGGGTGTTGGTTGGCGTAGAGACTGGGAGGTCGTGGGTACTGTTGTAAGTGGCCTGCGGTAGAAAAGGGATTCAGGGTGGGTGAGATATGTGAACGATAAAAGGAAAGAGATTCATGTGAGAAAATATTACTTAGGCTACGATAGAAGTTATGTAGAACACTAAAGTAATCGTCTGGTATGAATGGTGGCGTTGTTGAAGAGGCCCGGAGGTTAGTTGTACCAGCTTGATGAGGATGATAACCAGGTGAAGAGAACGCGATACTGGGTGGAATGTACGGTGCAACTAGTGGTTGGTGGTTTGGATTGGGGAGATAGGTCTTGAATGACGTTTTCTTGTCCATTGTTGCACTCCGTGTTGCCTCGCTTGGGGTCCTTAGCCGTTGGGAGTGTGGCTTGATGAGTGAGTTAGGATTGACCGTAGTGTCAACAGCGTGCAGTCCACCTAGTAATGATGTTTTCGCTGGTTTGGGGGATGGCCTAGGCACCGTAGATTGCCGAGTGGCTATTGGAGCCGAGTGGAGAGATGGCAAAGAAGAATTTGGGGTGACTCCGCTGATGGGTTGAGGATTTCTGGGTATGGCTGTTAAGCCAGTTAGGCGGTTCGCATCGTCATCGATCGTGGCCGATATTTCGGTGATAGGTAATGGTGGAATCGAGTTAGTCAGCCCAAGGGAGGACAGCTTGCCAGGGGTAAACTCTATGCTTCTTGGTTTCTTAGGCGCTGGCTGGTGAGGTGACGTTGAATTGGATATATCTAAATCGACGTCAAACATATGGGATCGATGTTCTGGTGAACATGAAGCCGAATTGATATTGCATGCATTTTGCGCATCGTCAGACTGAGAAGAAGCGGATAGTTGAGGGCGGACAATTTTTGACGAAGCTGAATGCGTGCTGGTGGACCTGGCGAATTCCCTTTGTAATGGGGTTTTGTCGGCAGCAATTTTAATGTTCTTGAACGGGGATCCCAAAGCGACGGTGGATTGGCTCTTAATGAATTGTTTAGCGGGTTCCTCTTCAAGAAATTTGAACAACACTGGGCAGGATTTGCGTTGAATGTTCTTTCGTAGCCGAAAGCACTGGCAGGGGTGGTGTGCCATATTAATAGAACTTAGAAGGTTATGTTTTACTTTCTCAACAGGGATTCTGTCGGGAATATTAAATACCACAGCATTTTTTGAGTTACTGATTCTTCGAACTATTTCTGAGGCAATGGCGTCTATGAAACGCCCAGCCGTGACTAGGTCTAGGGTTGACGGATTTGTTGGAGGGTCAGAGATATACGTGAGCGGAATTAGCTTGGATAGGGTCGTATCAATCAAAGAAATGTGGCTACTGAGATTAAGAAGATTGTGTTCTATGGTCTCTGCCCTTTTGTTTGCCCCTCCAAATACATCGGTCAGGCTAACGGAACAAGGATTCAGTGGGAGTTTTGCGACTTTCGACTTGGCGAGTACTTTTGGTCGGATGTTGGTACGACCAACCAGTGAGGATGCGGTTTGTCTAGCCGGCAGTTTGGGCATTGCAACACTGACAGCGATTGCACTAGAGAGCTAAATACACAGAGTAGTCTTACGTTCCCCAATGTACAGGCTTACTGAAATAAAAACGTGTAACTCTGTGGCTCTGGATCAAAGAAACTTAAAACTATGGAACTGTTGATATAGAGTCTCTGAAATTAAACGAGGACTTCTTTCAGGGAATTCCCTGAATTAATATGCTGAATTGAGTGGTAGACTGCCACACAGTCGCGCACGATGGTGCCAACTTTTTCTTATTTTAGACACAAGTTTCTCTCAGTTCATATCCTGGGAAACAGTTCAAAGACTTCTTTTGCAAGAATTTTTAAATTAGCTGTTTAGGTCAGGATTTCGCGTCCGGAGGAAATCCTTAGAAAGTTTTTGGAGTTATGGGACCACACTAAAAAGCCGTAATTTTTTTAGTATTACTCTAGATAGCTAAGCAAAAACTATACCGATTTAAATCGATAAACGAATTGATGTGATGGTTCAGTTATTCCCGTGAATTGTTCGAGAATCGACAATGGTTCCACAGATGGAGTCGCCAGAAATATTTTTAGTTAGGCTTCCTACCTAATTTCCTATAAAGGTCTTGTGCTGATATTTTACGATCTCACTGTGGGGTGGCGCCAAGGAACGGACGATCACCAAAAGAGTTGAGCTAGCTAAAGAACGCTGGGTATTTTAAGGTTGGGCTTGCAAAGGGCTGTTTGTAGTAGTAATAGATCTAGATTTCTAGGTACAGGGTTTTGTAGATTTCTCGCGGTAATAAATTACGGACGCACAATGGTGTGTCGCAGTTATTGTCACGGGCAATATGACGCTTTAGTGTGGATAAATGTTGCTACTAGATGTGACCCAAAATCAAGCCCTAACGACGGAAAAAAGAAAAATTTGAGACAACCTGATTCATGCGTCAAGATGACCTTGACCTTTTGGTGAATCAAGTTTACACTTCCCGCCATATCTCAGTACCTGTCCCCCACTCCTATCATCTATGGCACGGCCTCTTTTCGTTCCCTGTATCTTAATTTTTTCCCCACCTGAGGTCCCGATTCTTCTTGTCAGCTTATTCCAAAACCGCAAAATAAGCTTCCCAGAGTGTGCGGTGTCCCTTCACTATACACCTTTAGGATTGCATTTCTTGTCCATTTAAGTGTCACAAAAAATATATGGCTTATCAAAGACCGCGCCTCCCCGGAACTGGCCTTCATAAAATGCTTCAGTCCTTGACTTTTTAACTTTGATTTACAAGCCAGTACCCAAGCCCCATATCGAGCCTACTAAGTATCGTCGGTTAATCGAAATATGATCATTGCCATCCCTGATCTGCCGTGAATGTCTCTCTTACTCCCAGGTCTGCAGCCCTTCTCTTCACTCATGTTCACCCATTTTATCCATCGCTGATCGGCTTGTATCTTTCTCTTTTGCGTTGCTACTTTTATCCCATCACTTTTCCTCACTGACTATACCATAGATGATCCAGAAAGTTATGGCCATCTACACTTCCTACTGCCTCTCAAAATTTTCCGAGGACTCACCGCTTTGGTCGGCCTTTGTTTAGCCTTCTCCTCCGTTAAACTGTAGTTCCTTGCTAGGGCGTACACAAACTGCAGGATTGGCTGGAAATACCGGCTGAATGTTGATGTGAAACATCAGAAAAACAGTCGATTGTTGACACTCGCGAAGAGATTTTGGAAAATTAATCATCGAGTGGTTTTGCGTTATTGCGATGTGGATTCATTATTCCGGATAGGCCTAGTTGGAGTGGATGGAAATTACATCAAGTACTATGGGATCCACGATACTTTGCGTGAAACACTCATTAGTGATCCGTATTGTGAGGTTGGCAAGGAAAAGGTTCTACTTGGATTCACTTGGGAATGCAAGGATGAGGAGTTAAGCCGTCAAAGTCCCTGAAGGAAATGAAAAAGGAGCAAAACTCCCGCTACTGCACAGGCTGTGAATGTATGAGGCAAGGTTCGGTACAATTTTGTAAGCAAATGCCCCGGAATGCTCCATAAGTAAGCCATCCATTTAGAAAGAGTGTGTTTTGTTATTCATAAACCGTTATTAGTTAAATCATCATGTTGAGCATGTGTAAAAGTAGGGAGGGATGCGGGGAGATGGATTGAAGTTATATGCAACGTGGGGCAAAACAGACTACGAAAGATAACTGCGGGTGTCTGATGATCTGATGGGGTGGGGCACTTTAGGTGGTACCAAGAAAGAGGGTTCCGCGCTCCAAAGTGATGTGAATTACAGATGATAGCTTGAGACAAAGGAGGATGCGGTCTGACAAAACGTGATGAGCCGCCTTGAACTGTAAGGAAGCCGTGAAATATCGGGAGGGAGCGAAAATTAGAAAAATATCATCGGCGGCCGATGTTAGCTTTTAGGTTCGGTTAGCTTGGCTAAGAGAACGGGACAAATGATGAGGTTGCCAGAGGTAATTACTAAGGGGACCGGCGAAAATGCGCTGATTAAAACAGGACTAATAACGAGAAGAACTTGGGATCAACCATTCTCCACTTGCAATCATGCTGTCACACCGCGGTTCTGTTTCGGTCTTGGTGACATGGCGACATATTATGCAGATTGATTGGTTAGTGTGATCTTCTGTCGTCACAAACATACTGCCTGCAGGGCTATACAAGTGTGAGGACTGGCTCGGTGCCAAAGCGACGTGGGAATCGAGATAAGTCTAGCTCGATGGGATTCACCTTCACCGCAGCATCATTTCACCCAAGGAGGAAGTGCTGCTTGCAGCACCAGCAACTACAGGGGGGCGGACGTAATAGAGAAGATGGAAAACTGACAGGAAAGAGTTAGAACTGGGAGCCTATTTGTAAAGGGGTATGGTTGGTGGGGGTATCGTTGCCTAAAGGCGAGGCAGTTCTCGCGGTAAGACATGTATCTACATTCCACCAAAACCAGTGCAGTAAGTCAGAGCGACAAGTGCTACCAAGAAGCTTGTTTTGGACTTCGCTATATACAGGGGTCAAAACGTGGCCCTGACGGGCGCCCGGAAAATGAGACGAACAAATAAAAGACTCTGCCTCCAAAAGTAGACGCGATTTGGGGCGAATGTCAGTCGGGCGACAGAATATGCAAGTCGGTACAAAAGCCTATACAAAAAGGAAAAGTCTGACTTTATGCGGCTTAGCCATTGTGGGTCAAGTTTAAGGAGTTCACTTCTCTATCACTGTGACCATTCTCTTGTCAATCATTCTCTTGGTAAACAACTGTCAGATGTTTTCTATGGCAAGGATAGTGGAACATACGTGTTAGAAATAATGAGAGAACAGAAATGAGGAAGGGGTCCGTGGTGAGTAGTGAAGGTGGGAGTTCCACTGAGTGAGCATGAGATACTAAATGCAAGATCCGCAGCTCGCTTGATTTTGGCGAATGGGAAAGACGAATGTTTAAGGAAGTTCATGAGGCATGAGCTTCGCAGCCCTAGATCTCAAACAAAGGGAGATAACGAGGATTCGGAGATTACGGGTGATCGAGGCATTACCTGCAATATGAGGCTAAGGGAAAGTGTATTGTCCTGTATTTCATTGAATAGAATAAGGAAGTCTTAGGCGTCATAGACATGCGGAAGTTTGATGCTCTAACCTAAAAGGAAAGTAGAACATGGTGAAACATAGTAAGTAACCCATTGACATACTCGAAGAATAGGGGTGAACTCAAAACACTACCTTGGATGTCACCACTGGTGATCGGTTCAGGCAATGATGAGTGATAGCCGATCCGGACGGCCCCCAAAAAGTGGGAGAGATAACTGAAAAGCCACCCGTGCAAAGGGTCCACTAAACGAAGCGAGTGAACTTCGGATAGGGAAAGAACGTAAGGTTGGCTGTCCGATGTTTTGGTCATATCGAGAAATATGGGGATGGCTGATTGACCACGATCTAAGGAGTTACTGTGGGACTGAAAATTTCTGAATGACTTGAGGTGCTGACAGCCGTTTGGTAGGTTAACAAAAGTCAGGAAATCCGTTATTTGGATTTTGGTCAAAAAGTCCATGAGCTTGCATTGAGCTACTATTTGGTTTATTGATAACTGTTTATCCTGACCTTGGGGGGGGGCTTCTCTTAGAACACGAAATAACCACCGGGGCTTCCATTGTTCAGGGCCGGCATTGTTCATCTTGGAAGTCACAAAAGTGCTCTAAATGAACTAATCTGAGTCGATACCACCTAAAGGGGAGAAGTACGAGAGTGACATTATCCGGGTCCAGTTTGGCAGAGGCCTTAGTCCCACAGGTTAACCTGCCGATGTCACTGGAATTGGAACCAACTTGGGAAAGTTGAGCCTTAGTGGAGGGAGAAAGCAGAGGGAAGAGGCGTGAGCTGAAGCCATCAACGAGGGAGAAAAGTGGACACCGAACACTCCAGCTATGGCTTCTGGTGGTTCGGCCATGGACGACATAGAAGTGGTTAGTCTTGGGATGTTTTGGTATGAAAGAGAAAACCTCTTACTAAGTAGACTTGCTGCTTGTCCTGATTTGTTGGGATTGTTCAATGCTCGAGTTTTTCGGTTTACGGGGTGCTGTTTCTTTGCACTCAAAAGGCTGTTCTACACTTGGCCTACGCTTAGTACAAAGGCGAATTCCTGGGATACAGTAAGTTTGCGTTGCAAATCAAGATGCAGCGGTCTGGTACGGTCCATACATATTTCTCTTCTCAGAAAGAGCTGGGTGGGGAGGTAACAAGTTTAGTGGAGCAAACAGGAAGATTGTCGGAGGCGGAGTCATCTGCTGCTTGACGAGCGGACTTTGGGAAGAAGTCGTCCCACACGAGGGATTGACTGACGCCCGGAGCAATTGAACAGTTTACCCGAGAAGTAATCCTATCCGACGGAGCAGGGTTTGCAATGTACAACGAAAGCGTGAATTTACAAGTGACCATTTTTGGGCCACTACTTGGGAGGTAATCTAGGACTTCATTAAAAACGCCGGTGAGTCATGGTTTGGCTACTACAATAAAATCTGAGTTTATTAGGGCGGCCATGGAGCCAGACTTACCCAAAAGTGGAAAGGAATTTGCGGGGATCAGCAAGTTTGTGCTAGTTTTCGGTGAGATGGTCACACTCGTGGTTTTGATGACGAAGTGTGGAGTTATGGGGCGTGTTGCCTTCTCCGCATATTAGCCTTGGTATTGTTGGGTTTTGCGAGGTAAGAGCGGGCCTCAGAAGGTAGGAACTGGGATGGTGTGCTGTGGTTTCGTGGCACCTCAGTGCAGCTTGTTCACGTCGGGCAGGGAAAGGTGGCCGCACTTGTCAGGGAGGATACATCGAGATTATTTTGGAAGTGGTTAGTGGGAACAGGCTACTTTGCGAGAAGATTTAAACGATTGACAAGAATCTGGTTTTGGAAAACGATTCAGTAAGGCAAAGGAGAAGGAGAATTGTGAGATTGAATGGTACGGGGTAGTGGGAGGTTATTTGAAAGGGGGTTGGTGGCAGTATCCTGCATGTGGAGAGGCTGTGGGGCGATAAGAAACTGTGAGGGAAACCGGTAGTTTTGTTCTGGTGACAAGTTTTTTGGGATAAACGATTAGGGCACCCACAGATAAGGAAACGAGTAGGGCAGATTCAGCTTCGGAAAATAGGTGTGCAGTGGGTTCCGAGTATCATTCGCTTGTAGGAGCTTGGATATGGGATACTGGTGAGAGGAAATACAGCTTTAGAAATTGCGTATGTTATTGATAAAGGTAATAATAATGACACATTTTGGATGGGCCCGGGGCATGCTGGAGTGCATTATCAGAGGATTTAAGTGGTGCCAAAATCCGAGCCTTCAGAAGGGTAGAACACGTGGACACTAAGTTTTAATAACAGGGTTAAAATGGACCAAAACGATAATAGTGTCCCGCAAATTTGAAAACCAGGGTCAAATGGTCCATTCGTTTAGTATAATTGGAACAGGCTAGGAGGGGGAAGCATGCGCATAAGTAGCGCTAGAAACGATGAAAGCAGTCAGAAATTCGAATAAAATCAAAGGATGTTCGTTGAGTTCTTTTAAAGAGGACAGCTTTCTCAGGGGAATTCAGAGAGTCATAAGCAAGCTACAGTAAATGGATATAAGACTCGACGGTTCGCAAGAATGTGTCTTCAGAGATAAAATGAGGTGACTCAACAGCAAATACGGTGGTCACTTTTAGTGACGAGATGCCGATAGGAGTCGTTCACGAGGTGGATGAGATTTCGGGAGCGTCGTTGGTAGAAGTGGCCCGGGTAAAAGCGGATTAGCATGTACCGAATTATTTACATAAACATAGATATGCCACGGAGTACCAGCAGGGATTTTGAATTTTGGTTGCAAACTGATATGAGGCGATTGCACTGACGAATAGCGCACAGAGATGCTAGTAGGGTCGAGCGTAGATAGGTGACCTGATGGCCGTTGTGATAGGCGTACCACCCTATAACGTCAGAGAGATAGCTGCGAGAGTCTGATACGGAAAAAAGGGGCGGGACATCGGATTTAAAGTGAAATAAAGCAGTCGGCAGAGGTGATAGCGGAAATCCGTGGTTGGACAACGGTGTGTTCTGTCGTATAGAAAACTAGGGACACAGTTAAAAGGATAAGGGAAAAAATAAAGTGATGAGGAGGGGAAGGTCGGACGACAGCAGGTAGCGTGGAGCGGACAGTTTTCCTATACTGGGTACGTCGAGAAACATCAGCTTGAAAATGGAGGATGAATCATTACGGATGCGCATAAGTACAGCAATTGCAAAGGAGTGTAGCTTGCATAAGAGATGGTAAAGCGCATGGCAGTTAAGCGTACCGAAAATAATGCACATTGTGTTAGGTGTGCCTTGCGATAGTGGCGGATGAATTAGGCGACATAACATGCTACTGAGAAGGCTTATTTGTAACGGCAGACACAGCGAAAAATAATTCAAACATCGGAGTTAGCCGTGGGATATGGGTGCTGGTTGCCCAGGGAACCACTTGTATAACAAACTAACCAAACTAATGGCACAGCTGAAAAGAGAGAGACCGAAAAAAGGATGAGAAAATAGCCGGCTTAGAGCTGGTAAGCATTCATCAGATTTTTAATGTTTAATAGATGGATAATTATATGATAATGGTGATAATGGTTTATTTCGGATAACCCAGACGCATGCTGTAACGCAAGATCAAACGGTACAATTGGACGTAGAGTCGGAATTCTAAGAGGATGACTCAGGTATGTGCACCCAATATTGTACAGGAGAAAGTATTTAAGTTAATTTTTATTGCGGATTCCGGCAAATTTTAACTCAAGGTTGAGTGGCCAACCCTACCAAGTCAGGGCGGAACTGGTCGGAGGTGGTAGACTCTTTCTGAAATATTACAAAAAGAGAGACTGTACAACGAGCGAATAAAACAGAATTGGTGAAAGTTTTGTTCACCCTGAGGAAAAAGAATTTTCCAAGGGAGACATGAACCAGTTATAGCGCTCCGCGGAGTATGGCACTGCTTTGTATTGGAAATCAGACGATGAAAGGAATAACTTTACAGACAAAGAACAAGCAAAATCTTTCGAAGATTACCCTTGTAAAGTTCAGCCACCAAATATCGGCTGAGTCAGTTAAATACCCAGTGAAATACTTATTTGCAGAGAGAGATTGCCTAGGTGATGGTGAAAGAGGTAGCCGGGTGTAAACAAGTAATCTTTGAGCACATTGTTCACTTTCAGAAAGATGATAAGTGATGCACCAAAATGGAAATGGGAAATAGGCGACAAATCAATTTGTGACGCGTAGCCATGATAGTCGCAGATAAGCTGTTTGCAAAGGTGAGTATTTAAATGACAGATACGTATTTACCTGTGATTATCGTTATCTAAGGGCTGAACATGATGACCAGAGAGATGCAAGAGTCAAAATTGTCTGATAGGATTTACCAAGATAGAATGCCGGATATGAAAAAGCACCAACAACCGACGAATCCGTTTGCTAAGTTTTGCGGTGAAGTTGTTGACAGGTAAAATACTATCTGGCGGTATTTTTTGTAAAAGGTGGATCATGTGAAGGCAAAAGATCAAAACGCTGCAATAAAGATGTCCCTCAGATGTGAATATATGAGGAGGGCATTAATCTTTGCAAGGTGAGGACATTGTGATGCTACAGGCATGTAGGTGAACAGAAGGACTGATAGAGAGAGCGAACTATCACAATATCGCCGACTGTTGGGATGCTCTGGAGAAAATATTCCTCAGAAAAATATACTGGTTGGACTTTGTGGGACGGAAGTGGATGGCAACAATAAGTGCGGCCTTTTACAAATATATCGGTAACTGTGATAAAAAGGGCGCGTTTTATCTCGGGGATTGGTTAAGTATGCGAGTGGGTCAAGCGGGTAGTTTGGCACGAATCCTCGGGAAAAAGGATCATAAAAGGTAAGCCGAGTACGGAAACGGTCTTTTAACCCCGCGGTAATTATGTGCTAGGGAAAGTAAATTTTTCCGGGCTTTAGAAGCGGTAAGTTAAGATGGCGAATATGGAGACGAGTACGATGAAAAATAGGCGATAAGTGGGGGAGATGGTTCCATATTTGCAGCATGAAAGCGATTGTCTGGTGATAAATCAAACTGAGGTGGGTTGAAAAGTGATCGCATGAGCGAATAGCATGCAAAGGTGATGATATAGTGGGTGAATCGTGAGTGAACTTTTTTGACGACCACTCTGATAGGAGTCCCGAGGTATTAACACAGAAGGACCTACACGATAAATGCATATGAGACGTAAAAATGTGGAGTCTTGGAGCACTGCAAAATCAGGAGGAAGCAATGGAGGAACTCTGTGTGGGCGAACAGTTGAGCTGGTTAAGAGGGAAAATAATTACCAACCACATTGCTGATTGTTGGACGGCTGCGGAATATATTTCACTGAAGAACTGCTTTTGACAACTGTGGTTGGGAAACGAAAGGCGATGGTAAATGTGCCAGTGAATGGATAGTAGCGGCGAGTTCTGACTTGGGGGATGGACAAATCTATGGAAGGAACAGAAGAGTAATCATAAGAGAAACTCAGGAAAATACTTATTAAGGTGCTTGTCAAGATCGACGAGTATGTATCAAGGAAATCAAAGTGTACCACGGTGAAGACAGGTTGGTAGATGGGGGTGAAAGCTACATGACATTAAGTGTATAAAGGGGAGGATAAACTTTGCCCGGCATGAGAAAGTAAGTTGCAAAGTCAATAGTAAGAGCGAGTTCAACAAAGAAAACCGTCGTTTGAGAAGACAGGGCTAACCACATGTTAGCAACAACAATACGAGCTGAAAATTACAGTCTGAAATCCACAAACGGTGTTTGTAGGGGGGGGGCTGGTTGTGAGCTGGACACCCAACCTGAAAACCATTTTCTGTGAGGGGGGGGGGGTGCAATCCCACAAACTAGTAGCGCCCGCAAGTCTTTGCAGACGGCCTGCTCGCTTGACCTGAGCCGGCCGAAGCAATTATACTGACTGCTGCCGCACAGTTGGGGTTCGCATGAGTGATAACTGATAATTTTACGGTTGCTTGGAGCAACTACAATAACGGCGTATTGTTCAGGGTCGGATGGCCACTGATGTGAGGTCCTGGGTAGCAGAACAAACGGGAACAGTGATTGGTAGATGAAAACATGGCATTACTGTCCAGATGAGTCTGCAGCAGAAATATCCAGTATGGTGCTTAAAGCAACTGACGGTCGCGGAGGATCACTGGAAAGGGAAATGAGATAAAATAAAGCACAGTCTGGGTATGCCCCAAGTGAGGCTAAACGGCTAAGAAGAAAAAAACCAAAAAGTTAAACAAAGGCCTCAGCTCTAAATGGAAAATAGTATGCGGCGGGAACGGCTGCAACCTGTTGCAATAGCTTGGGTATGGGCAGTGGTGGACTGTGATAGGCTCAAGATAACAGTGCAAGACAGTAAGAGACAGACGAAGTCAGGAGGGATTCACAGACGAACTTGGAGTGGGAGTGAAGTCAGCCCACCGAAAACAGGAGGTAAATCCACTGTCAAGTTGGGAAGACCATGACTACGTTTTATGGTGCTGAAGGGACAAACGGGTTTAGCATGGAATATAGGAAGTGGCTTGTGGCGCCGAGGAAATAAGGTGGCTGTTTGAGGCGTCTTTCAAAGGCAGATCAGTGGAGATGCACACACTGGCTAGCAATATAACATTGGGTACAATTGGGCAGATAAGAAGTACAGGCTGAAAGGCATGCACTGAGGAGGCTGTGCGTATGCTGAAGGAAAGTTTGATCCAGATTTCGGAATAGACCAAAAAGAAGGGTCTGAACCTCAGACTCAGATTAGATAACGGTAAAGGTAATGAAGGTTTATCTCAAAGACACTCGAAGCATACTGGGCTGCGTGATCACATGTTAAGGTGTGTTCACGATAAAGATTCTTGGATAGTCAACTGGATGTATGTGGCGCGGAGGAGTGTGGAGGTTTTGGTGGTCTCGTGAACAAAAGCCCATCGAGATTGAATTTGACGGTAAGGTGGCCGCATCACTCAGTGACGAGCAAAATCGGCTTAGCGGTCGAGATGCGTGGTCAAAAACAGCAGGAATAGTAAAAAAGAAGAGTCCAGAAATTCGGATATGATTGACATAAATTAGAAAGGAATATTATGCTGGAAAAAACTTCTGAAAATGGCAATTACGAAAAACTGGGAAAATTATTCGTAATGACGGGTGTGCACTTGGACCAGTAGTTCAGTGACTCGTGAAGAAGCACGAAAGTTATTTTAAAGGAGTCGTAGGGTGTTCTCCAGGATGACGATGTGCGCGGATGAAACAGAAAGTCCGATTCGCGACAAATTGAGGAACAGGGAGAGAAAAGATACAGTGACCAAAGAGATGGAGGCAAGGGGCAGAAGATAAGATTTGAAGGGGAGTGTACACTCGATGGTGAATTACCTTTAGTAGAGACTGGGTTGATCTTCATGCCGAGAACCCATAAATGCCCGATGATCAGGAGCTCAAGGCGTCGACCGTATGTGGAGGCCACGTATAGGAACAAGTGCATTTTGGTGAAGGTACGCTGAACATTCCCAAGAGGTATAAAAGAAGAACCTAGCCAGCGATTTGGTAGTCAGGCAGTTTCCTATGACTAGATTTACTTGTGAAAGAGATATATTTGGAGCCGACTGACGCGTAGTTAGGAACATCGACGTGTTGTGTTTACGGTTTGTTCGGATTTGGCACCTTGAAACGATATCTGTTTTGAGAAGAAAAAGGAGCAGAACTAGCGTACGCCTAAGACAATAACGGTGGGTGGATGGGAATAGAAAGGCTATTCATAATAATTTTATCCGGTCGCACAGTGCAATTTCATGGCTAAAGAAAGCCTCCTCTGCAGGGAAATTCATAAACCACTAGGTGCACCTGGTTTGGAGGGAGAATAACTCACCCAATATGTAGCATAGGATTGTGGATAGGTCATAATGGTGTAAAAAGTGGAATACTTTTGTCATCGGCAAAGTGGAGTGGGATACCGTGGCGAATAGAAGAGAAAATGTCGTTGATATGGAAGAGGAATGGTATTGCGCCCAAGACACCGCCTCTGACGACGCCATTAGTGATGGGCTTGGCAGAAGAGAAGTGGGTATCAACCAACACAGCTTGTGATCTGTGCGAGGGATATGAGGAAAGCCAGGGGAGATGATCCGTTACACCAAGAGATCGGATTTCGGATACCAAGTGTATATGGTGGGCACGGTCAAAAGCCCTAGACATGTCAAGGTACATGACAGTTACTGAGTTGCCGGTGTCAGTTGCACACGGTTGGGCATTAGGGCAATCCAACTGACAAGAGGGACAAGAGCGGGTATTCAGGAAGTCATGATGACCAGGGTTGACCTCGTTTCGTTTGGTCAAAGGGCCGATAGTTATCCGGGTCGTGTTGTGTGCGCCTTTTAAGGCTCGGGGTGATAGAAAATAATTTATATTGGGGAGGGACGAAGCTTCCGTGCAAGTAGATTTTATGTACGTCACGTAACATCAGACATAACCTGGGGCAGCCTAGATGTAGTAGATCGGGCGAGGGACCATCTGGGCCCGGTCTCGGGCAGGGCTTGTTGTAGGAGACGTATTGTATATCTCAGGCTGTGTGGAGGGACCCGGTGAAAGAGAAGGTGGAATTTCTTGAAAGCACGGAAGAAAGAAAGATACCGGAGCGGGTGATTAGTGGGGGAGAGTGATTATCGAAAACTTCTGGAATTGATGCTGGGGCAGTAACAGTGGACGGGCCGTAGATGAGGATTCAATGCGAGATATGTGAAGGGCGGACGGACCTTCTTTTGAGAAGATTGGACAGGTAGCCATGTCTATTGGTGTGCTTCAAAGCAGTGGCCTCTTTTCTTCTGAGAAGCCTTTAAGACTAACAAAGTAGCTCCACGCGCAGCTGGTTGATGAGCAAGAGAATTGTGAATTACAATGGTCTGGTTGAGGTAAATTGCTGATTAGCCAGACTGCTCCGTTCGGGGGGGAGGGGGAGCAGCTGGACTATCGGAGTGGGTCAACATATTGATCGTCGCATTGAAGCTGCGAAACAGATTCAACTGGATGGAGATGTCAACATCGTGAGGATGAGGGGAAGTAAACATATAGTCCCTATAAAGGAAACTGATCATCGTTTGTACGGGGAGCCAGCTGTATGGGCAACGGGTAATCGGAACAGACGGGGGGGGGGACCGATTCAGTTTAAGATAGCTGAGGTGACCGAATTCGCAAAAAGAGATAGGGTACCCATCAACTTCGAAGTGGCCAATGGCATGAGCAGACGTATCAGGAAAAGTCACTGGGAATAGTGGGTTCGAGGAGTTATTCCCCAGGTGGAGCTGGCAAAGTGCCCGGTCCGCCCACTGAAATGGACATGGGAAAGGGAGGTAGAGAGGGCGGGTGTGCTTGTGTGGCAAGATGGTCAAGGGTGGCATCAGAAACTTCCGTGACAGATACTATTTTGGAGGGGTATGGACCCGGAGGGACGTAGAAACAGTGAATTAGGACGTGTTATTCGGCGAATTGATAACTATATTGAACCTTGAGTGGGAACAAGAGAAGGGTGGCCAATAACTCTGGAGTGGATAGTGCATTTGCCAGAGACCAAGAAGCCACCATCACATTACATTAGCCGACCCCTCCCCATGCGAGCGCCATAGTCGGTGAGGGCTACCTTAACTATGTGGCTCCACCTGCACGATATAACCGTAGTAGACTGAGGGGACGATGAAGTGGATCTCCTCATTGGCTGTGATATGCCAGAAGCACATTCGGTGCTAAAACACGGGATAGGCAACAGCTAAGTATCCTATGCCGTATGAGTAACACTAGGATGAATGATATTTTGTCCTACCGGAAGGAATGGCTCCGTAAGTTACGTATCAGCGGGAACGGGCCATATAGAGTACCAACTGCAAAGCCTATACGAAAAGGAGTTCCATGGCATCGGAGAAGAAAGACCATCACTCTTAAGAGGACCACGTTGCAATGGGGACGTTGCGGCAAGGAACCAGAATTCTTAAATACCAGCTCGAGATTTCCTCCCATGGCGCACACCAGCTGACCCTTGGGTTGATAACAGGAATAATGCTCTGCAAAAACTACTTCGATCGAAAGAAAGCTTCTTTCGAAACCAGGGTCTCTGGAAACGGTACACAGATGTAATGATGCGGAACGAAAGCATGACTACGTTGAAAAGGAGCCTGCTACCACCGACGGCCGGGAGGGGATAGGGTATCTGCCTCACCACTCAATTCCTTTACCCCAAGAAACCTGAAAAACTGCTGGTGGTTTTCGACTGGGCGAGCAACTTGCAAGGCAATTCGTTTAATTATTGTCTGCTACAGGAGTCGGAATTTACCGCACCGTTGATTGAAGTCTTGTGCCGCTCTAGGGTACTCAGAGTGGCATTGTCAGCCTACACCAGCGAGATGTTTCTCCGTGGAAAATACCGGTGGGAAGGCGAGATGCGCTGAGAATACTATGGTGCGAGGAGAGCAACCTGAACAAAACGGTGACGAATTACAGAATGACCATCCACCCCTTGGGAGAGATACCATCACCAATTTGTGTGAACTACGCCCTTCCAGAAACAGCGAAAAGGCATGGGGCTCTGGCCCACCAGTTGGTAGTAGACAGTGTCAGCCGAAATTCTCACGTCGACAAATACCTTGAGTCTTTCGATGACACAGACTCGACCCTAGCGCAATTCAGGTGCTGTAAAGGATAGCCAGAAGAGGGCGGTTTGTTTTTCACGAAATTGATGTCGAACTCTTTGGAAGTGCTCAAAGTCATTCGGCATCACGAGTAGGCCAAAGGGGTCCGAGATCTGGCCGATTCTCCACTCCACACAGAAAGCACGCTAGGAACACGATGGAATGCAGAAACGGACGACTTCTTTTCCGAGATAAAAGTTCCCGAACAACCGGTAACTCATCGTGGTATGCAGTCAGCTCTCTAGCCTGTTCGATCCGCTTGGCTTTATCTCTCCCTGGCTGTTATCGGGAAAGATCCTGCTGCAGCGGCTCTTTCGCACGAAGGACGATTGGGACCAGCCGCTGGACCGGGAACACCAAATAGAATGTGAAGAATTTCCAATCGTTTTCAAGGATCTAGGGGACATATCGATTCCGCGGTGCTTTACTCCGGTCATACAATAGAGGCGGAAGAACTACACCCCATCCGAAGTCCGTCACGGAGCTAAGGCCTACGGACGATGGCGCACGGGAAATGGGCAATACGCTACGAGGATCCAGTTTGCCAAAGCCCGCGTTGCCCCACTGAAATTGGTCTCGATCTCGCTTCTCGGGTTTAGTGCAGCCTTGTTAGCAGCAATGGCGATACCAACGGTAAAGGGGTTTTTTGACTTCTATATTTGGTTATCTCGTTTTTGGAAGCCTTTGACAGTGAAGGTTTACTGCGTTACCGAATTCAGGAGTCATTTTGGTACCTTCGCTGCTTACAGGCTCACGATCATCCACGACAAAACTGTCATGAACCACTGAAAACATGTCACGTCTGGCAATAGCCCAACAGATCTGTGCTCTCGAGGTGCGACCAACTTCCGGCAAAGGGACAAGTGGATAGGAGGGCCGAAATTTCTGCAAATGTCTGAACGGGACTGGCCAGTGTGTGAACTAAAGCCCTCTTCTGGAATTGGAACTATAGATCAAGGGCACAGTGATGACAGTGACAATGGCCGAAACAACACCATTTTGTCACGGTTGGTCAGGTTTTCCTCAAGGGTGATGACTCTCCGGGCATTAGCGTGGTTGGTCGGGTTTAACAGACTTTTGGTAATCATGGAAGAGATCCCCCCATCCATCAGATTGCCATTGGGTCCGATAAGCCCTGATGAACTGCGAGCCGCATAATACGATTTCTTCAAAATGGTAAAACGGGAGGCTTTCACTCGAGACCTCGAGAGGGACAGAGGAGTAGGACCAATCGACAAAGGAGTGTCATCTCCGAAGGGCAACATGAAGCACTTGAACCCAAAACTCAATAATAGATTGCTACTGGGTAGATGCTAGGTTGACCTATTCCCATCCGAGGTTTGACACGAAATATCCTTTACTGCGGCCGGCTCGACAACACATGATAGAAGCAATGATTCAAACTATTCACACCGTAGATGGACACGCCGGGGAAAGTCACGGGACAAGCGTTATCTGAAGAAGCTTTTGGTTGCTGAGAAGAACAGCGACCGTGAAACACGTAATTAAACCATGTGTACGCTGTGGGAGACGCAAAGCCGCAGCGCGCAAACAATACACGGTTCAGCTGCCAAAACGTTGAGTGACTCCGGGCTGGTGGCCGTTCAGTGACACCGGGCCCTTGTGGATCAAGTGTGAAAAAAGGTTAGAAAAACGATACGGGCACATCTCCACGTACACGAATTCCCGCGCTATAGACTTAGAAGTTACGCATCCGATGTCGACCGACTCGTTTCTCCGGGCCTTGCGAAGTTTTATCACAGGAAGAGGCATACCAGCGGACGTGTACTCCGACAGTGGGTCAAACTCCGTGGGTCTCATTGGAAATTGCAGCGTTTGCACGAAAACATGAACAGGGACGAGCTGCAGAACCAAACCGTAGCTTACGGTACAAGACAGCACCTTAATCCCCCAGGGCCAGTCGTCGCGGTGGCGCATGGGAACATCAGACCAGGTTCACCAGGCCGATATTCCTGCCGATCATTCCGCATCAGGTGCCGGACGACGAAATGTAAGACAATGTCATAACCGAGGTCGAAAGAATTTTGGACAACCGCACACTGGTTTCAGTGGTCAGCGGCCGCCCCGCCCACCCGGCACCCACCATCAGCGACCTATTGACGTAAGGGTTGAACTTGGGCCTCCAAGGACCGACAAAACGTTGTGGTAGCTACCGGCTTGAATGGAAACAGTCAAACTATCTTGCCAAGGTATTTTTGATTCGATGGCTGCGAGAGTACTCACTGACTCTGTTAACTCGACAGAAGTAGCTAGCCAAAGCAAGACTACTCAAGGTTGGGGGTGTATTGATGATCGCCGACGAACTCGCTCATTTCAGCACCTGGCTTTTGAGTGTTATCATGAAGATTGTCAAAACTCTGCCGAACTGATAAGTACTGTCAGGGTGGAGACGGCCAGCGGAATGCTGACCCTCGAAATGCGCAGCATTAGCCTCCTTGAGAGTCCATACGGAGCAGCCGACACCACAGAACTTTGGTGGTCTGTTCCTCATTCGTCGCTGGCGTGGTCCGAGGGGCTTCCCTATGGCGGTAGAATTTATGACATGATTACGTATTCAGATACACTCACATCAAATCACTCATGCTTTTGCGACAGGTTCCTGCTCCACAGTCTCTAACAAGCATGTCACAGTGCTCACCGCTCTTCGTTTTCCATTGACTTGTAGAAGATGCTTCCCATATTTGGTAGTGGTTTAGATTTGCTTGAGCACCCAAACACACTCGCACCCAATCGTACACATATGAATGAAACACGTTGTTGCTCCGTAACTTCCAACTAAATGCCATGGTGCTTACCGTTCCCCGCTTATCACTGATGTTATAGAAGGCGATTCCCTTATGTGGTAGTGACTGTGATTCGCTCAAGCACCCAGGTACACCCACCCTCCAACACACACGTACATGAGATAATTTCGTGCTGCATGAAGTCCAACAAACACGTCGCAGTGCTCACTGTTCTCCGTTTATCATTGACATTCTGAAAGATGTCTCCCGCAAGTGGCAGCTATTGCTGTTTACCCTCTTACCAAAGTGAGACCGCGCCCATGAAGCCCACGAGCACATACACTCACACAAGCACACGCAGCCAATTCACGAAAGCTATCCCGAGGACATCACTTGTGTTTCCAAACCCATACGACCCCCTTCAAGCTGGAAGTCGATCAGCTTTTCTCGTGGACAATGCGGAGTAACACCGTGTCGGTGTAGCCACCAGATCAAGTGCGATCGTGAGCAGAATGTTGACATCAGGAGTAGTAGGCACGTGCACGGAGAGCAAGGTCTAGGTAGGTGGGGATAATCAGTACTTTTTTCGAACCCTTGACTCCGACAAGATTCGGGAGGATAAGGTGGGCAGTGTAAAGGCAGCTTATGGAAAGTCCCTTCGAAACATTACAATTTCATGTTCCCTTGACATCACTCTTTCATATACAATATCTGTGTTTTTATTCACTGTATGTTTTCATGAACCAACCTTTGTTTGCTCGCACCTAACCCGTCACTCTGTCTCATTCTCTTTTGGACCTGAGTGACTCACATGCTCCTTTCCCGCAGGCCAAAATTTGGTTCCTGTTTTCTGAGTCTTTGTAATCGCATAATTGAGGTCCGTATTTGTTCTAAGTCACTGTTCACTTGATAATCTAGTGCAGTAGAACTTACGGAAGATCGAGTTCTGATTTCGGGATCCGTTTCGAATTTGGCTACTTATAGCTAAAAGGCGTTTTTTAGGGACTATTGCCGTTGCTATGCAAAGGAATTGAGTCTCAGCGGGGGCAAGGCGTCGTCGCAAGTTGAGAAGAGGCGAAGTTTTGAGGGCAACATACATGGGCAAATCGTTAGCCTGAAGCTCCGGCCAGCTTTGCAAGTGATAAATAAAATGTTTTTACAATGATCTGTTGATATAGACCACGGGGTAGATTGCGGTAGGACAAGGGGTATGGTGGGTACTGATAAAAGAAATAATAGTTGTCAGGCAGCGGGGAAAAGTAACTGTAAAGCCTCTTTAGTTTAGGGAGAGTAAGAGAACGTATGGAAGAACGGATGTGGGCGATTTAGGTTGGAATATTTGGAGTTGGGTGTTAGGGTGACAGTGGCTCCTGAAGAGTAAAGGGGGCTTTATTCGGTTGGGAGAGAAAGGGAACGTAGGAATCGGGCTATAGGTCAGAACCCGGAGAAAGTTATTTGGTCTACACATGGTATTCCAGGACTGGGCTACAAATGGAGGTGGGGGTAGAGTTAGGTGTGAAGAACAAATACTGGAAATCCTCCCAAGTTTTCTTCGTTCTTTGTGAATTGGACTATATTTACATTACTTTAAAAAGCACCTCTTTTTGCCACACTTTTGCACGTTTGTTTATCCATGTGAGACATTTGAACTTGGCTCTGAACCGTTTCTGACTGTCGTGCTTGAGCCACGGGGATGTAAACCTTTGGGGTTTACTGCGGAGTCCATTTGACCGCACACTTGAGGTTTTATATATTTGTAACCTTTGTGAATTTCATTTTGGTACCGAAAAAACTATGGATAAGTCTTGTTCTGGTTTTGGGATTCCTTTTGATTGGCTACGCGTTGCTCGCTTTGCGAGAATTGACTCACAGTGCCTAAGTGGAACCTAAACGAGAATACTCGTGGGAAGTGCCCAGACGAGGAAGCAGAGACCTTAAGAGACAGCAGAAATCAACTCAGAAAGTCTCCAGGGATGGGTAATTCTGTTGATAATGCCAAGTCTACTAGTTCCGTCAGTGCCAGGTCACATATTTATAATCGCCATGAGTCTGCTGATATTAGTACCGAAGACACACAGATGAGGCGTAGCTAGTCAAATCGTTCTACTACGGGTAAAGCACAAAGAGGGCTGAGAGGAAGGAAGCTCCGGGACAGGTAAACCTGTAATAGAACGAGAAGCACGAGAAGTGTATGTGCTCCACAATTTGAGCAATGGAGCTGGAGAGCTGGGTGCCTGCAGGCAACTTTACAGGTGGATTGAGCAGGAAGATGCTAATTGCAGCACTGCTCAATAGAGAGATCCAAAGAGGAGTCACGAAGTCCAGCAAGGAAAGTGTTTTGCTGGTTACTGGATAATGAATGTGGCTGTAAAAGGGACTAAGTTTGGAGTGGCGAGTTCTAACATGGGACTGGTCATGGGTGCTGGTGGGACCAGTGCTTAGTGGCATTGGGCTCGAAAAGGGAGGACAAGAAAGGATTCGACGAAACGGTAGACGCTGAGGTATGTGAGTGAGATCAGTGAGCTTCATGGACATAGGATGGTACCAACTGAATAGAGACTAGGGACTGGCAATGAAGACATGGGTGGAAGGAGAAATATTGACTGGCCCAGGCGGAGTAAGTTGGATTGGACGATAATTACATCATGCAGTGAGAGGCGATATGGGGAGAGTCGATAATGGCAGGGACAAAATGGGTAGGTGTGCATACGATGGAAGAACGACGAAAGTGAAAAGTGATAAAAGTGAAGAGAGGAGTGACAGGTGGGCTTACCGTGGTGGCACAAGGATGAAGGGAGCATGCAATTTGTCACCGACGGTACTAGACGCAGTTGAGCGAGGGGAGTTAAGGGGTGCGATTCGCAACCGGTGATAGTGAATGGGGCTGACCGAGAGCTGGACACCCAACCTGACAAACGTTTCGAAGTGAACACAGGAGCTGTGAACCACCAGCATAATTGCTTTCGCACACGGCTGCGGACGGACTACGAGCTCAATATGTGCCGGTCAGAGCGGTTGATCTGACCACGCCCGGCACAGTTGGGGAAGGCAAAAGCGATCACTGATTAGTTTAAAGAAGACAGAGCAACCCCGATGCGGGCGTGCGAAACAGGATCAATGGGCCAACGTTTGTGACTTTAGACGGCACACCCAAAGGGGAACAGCGAGTGGTAGAGGGCTGTACAGCGTTATTATCCAGAAGAACCTTCCAGGGAGATGCGCAGTACAGTACACGAGGTGGTTTACCGTCATTGAGGATCACTGGCAGCCTGGGCATGCCCCAGCCAAGGATCAACGGTTAAAGCAGAGAGAAAAACGAAGCTCGTCGATGCATTAGGTCCTTACGAAAACTTGTGAGATATCTGGGGTTTGAATGGCTGAAAGTTATTGTATTGGCAGAGAGGACCCTCATGTTCTGGAGCCATCACGCACCCACCGCCGTCCGTGCATTACAGCCCCACACCCAGCTGCGAAAGCACCAGAAGAGGCGTGGAATCCCTCCGTCTGCGTTGTATGATCGGAGGGTAATCACCTGGGAATTCGTTCATCCCTTAACTTGTTTAAAGAGACCGGGAACTCTTCCCATTCTAGCCTGTCTCCCTGGTCAAGTGGCTTGTCCAACGCGACTTTCTTACTAGGGAGCCACTGCAGCAGGATCTTTCCGGGCAGCAACCAGAGAGAAACAATGCTGATTGGTTCGAACAGGCTAGAGGGGGCGGACACTCTGCCATGGCGAACGACTGGTCGGTCGAGGACGTTCAGCTCGAAAACGAATTCGTCTTTTTCCGCTTTCCGTCGTATCCCCGGAGTGGGTTCCGTTGGGAGCGGTGACCCATCTGGGTCTCGAACTGTTTCAGCCTTTTCACGGTGCGGAATGACTTCAAGAGCCTCCGGCGAGCCCGATATCCTCCTCGAGAAATGTAATTCGCCCTTCGCCGGCAGTTCTGTTAGGCACCTAAATTAGGCTGGGGACAGACAAACGTCACTGAACGATCCAAGTTGACCGTTGGCGTATAAATTCCTGCTGAAACTATTGATTGCTGGCGAGTAAACCAAACCTTTACCCTTGTTTTCGGTTTCTCTCAGGGAGTAGTTCGCACAAAAAGGTAATGATATGGCCCCAGTTGGTGAACTGCCATTCCATAGTCTGGCACGGATTTGTTCAAATCCCTCTCGTCCCACCATAAGAAATGCAAAGTATCTGTTTCCTCCATTGATATTTGAACCTGGCGAACCACCCCTCCGCCGTCGACCGATAAGGCCCCCCTTCCCAGCCTCAACCAACAAAAGATCCCAATCAGTATTTTCGTCCAATCGGGCCCTTGTAATGAACGATCAGTTAACGACATCCTTTGAAATTCGGATGCACGTTCGAAAACTCCCGACAGGTTTGGGGGCATTTTTGGATAGCGAACCGGGTGGAGAGGTATGTATCATATCCCTTCTCGGTCGTTGGCAGTTGTCGAATCTCGCCTAAGTAACGAGGCACTAGTTTACATCAAAACCTCCAGGTACCACTTCCCCCCTCCGGAGATCCTCTTCTTAGACTAAACTTTCGAGCGCAGCGACTTGTTAAGAGTCTGAGTCTTGTTGTCAACCCGAGGGTCAGGTGAACACGCCACGATAGGGGTACCTTGAAGTAGATTTTCAAGCATTTGGTCTCCTGCCGTTCCGTCCGCAGATCGAGATGCTCCTCTCTCGATAATGATGGACGGTTGTCCCAGACGTCTTGAAAATCTTGCTTGCACAGCCAATGCAGCTGACGCTCTACGTGCTCCAATTCCGCTGATATATAGTTCGTGAAGCTGCCTTCACCGGCTGGGCCATATGGTATCCATCCCAACGTCGTACGTACCGCTTAGTGTGCCTGGCAGCCGCCTACTCTCTGATCCAGCGCAAAATGTGCTTGTGGCATATCGCGCCTGATGATGAGGTCTATTCCCTCATCCACTCAATCTACGGCGGTGACATCCTGCTAACGGGGGTATCCAGATGGGCTTGCATTTACCGAACTCGGTGCTCGCACGGGCAGATCAGCCGATGTGAAAGCTTCGGTTAACATGGTTTTCTTATGGATGAATTCGGAGACCAGTTGCAATCCTAGCCGACCTGCAGTTATCACCCGCGTCCCGACCACCGCACACGCAGATAAAGGCGCTGGGCTTTTCGTAAGTTTGGGTTTATCTGCAAACCATTACTTTACCAAAGTGGTGTCCGATCCGCTGTCGACGAAGGGCAAGGCCTTGGCTCCCACTTAGGAGCCATCACTCCCGCGGGGATCACTCCCAGACGTACTGGTTTGCGGGTAGAATGTGATGTCAAATAATTCACAAAAGACTTTGTGTTCTCGTCTGGCATAACTGCGTGGTAGTCGTGAACATATCTAGCTCTTGTCTGACAGGCTGCTGCCCGGGTTGTTGTGTCAAAAAGGGAGAAACACTTTCCTACCATTCGTGTATTTCACGTAAAGTACACGCTTGGACATCCTCCCTAGCCGTTGTCATACATTTGTATTGTTGAGACAATGCTCTTTATTTTATTGACCCTTGAACAAGTACAACATCCATCAATCACTACACTTCAACATTTGTTTATATTTTGCCCACGTGAAGGGACACAATTTTGAATCGAACTTGGACTGCCGTGACGACGGTACCTGACATTGACCTTTGTTGAACCCTGGTCCTCGTTGCTGGGCGTCGTAGCCGTACAGTTGGGGTTTGTACATATTCGTATGCGTATAACTTATTATTCCAGTACCGTGGAAACTACGAATCAATCTTGTTCTGGTTTTGGGATTCGTTTGAATTGGCTACGCGTTACTCGCAGCCAGAATAACCGTTACATTGCCCAACATTCGTTCATTGTGGCTTTCGGGAACTTCGAACGGCCTGCTGCCCCGTGTTTGGCTTCGCAAGTCCCGCAGCTTGAGTAGGCTACGGCCTCCAGTGAAACGGCACAAGAGTTTGCCCAGGGATGTTGTTTCGAGTGTTACCGCACAACATTTTGAGCTAGACCGGTGCAAATTCGTTTGTTCTTCTGCTGTCGAGAATGAGTCGAAAGAATCCGCTGTCGTCTGTTCTTGTTTAGTAGTCTAAATATTCGGCCAGGTCCTGGAAATTGTGTAACGATCATCCCGGCTTATGCATTCCGCTTCTTCAGCACAACTGACCTGTAGCTCGGACGAGAGGCAATGAACTATCCCCTCAAAAGTGTGCATCGCGTCGAAATCAGCCCTGGTACTCGTGTGGTCACGGGCTACCGAACAATTCTGCATCTTTGTGACAAGATCGGCCATTGCTTAGATGTCACCCTTTGTTCGCTTGGCCCCTAAAACCACGCCCTCTACCAGGTTGCGAGCAACCTCAAACGGCTGGCCGATCAGGTTTCCCAAAATCTTGCCCGCTGAAGCGTAGCATTGACCCGGATCGAGCATGGCAAGCCCACCAACAGCTTCTCTGGATCATCCCGGCAATCCTGAGTCAGGTATGGCAGTCTTTCTCCCCAGTCGGTTATCTTATTTTCTACGAATGTTTCAAATTGCTTGGCAAGATTGAATTACTGTTCTGCTCGTACGTCAAGGACCCTCAGTTCTGCCCTTGGTAAGTCGATTGTTGGTTGTATCGTTGTTAAATGCTTGATGGCCGGCGTAGAACTTTACCCTTACCAATAGGCCCTGGACCGACGAACGGATCTTTGTCACTTGTTTTGTGCTCGAGCTAGCTCCGCCTACATTATTCCGCTACCTCATGACCATGTTGCCTGGGGGATAATAACTGCTGTCTTAGTTCTAGTATCCTCAATCTAAACAAATCATCGTTCTTGGAATCTAAAACAGCCTCAGAAATGGAAGAACCGGCTATGACAGGGCTAGGAACCTAAAATTATCTATAGAATCGAAAGTATCCAAAATCTCCCCAGTGACTTGCCGAATAATTATCTGTCCGGATTCCGACTGTCTTTCTCGTTTTCTGGTTATGGTGCTTGCTAGCTTTTGCTGAATTGCTCAACTTGAGTATTATATCACGCTTTTAGAAATATGTAGCCAGATTCGTGCAGATCCCAAAACCAGAAAAAGATTGATTCGCAACTTCTACGATACTGAATCATTGAATGATAAAACACCGTGAAATATAAACAAACCTCAAATGTGCGACCACACAGGCTCAGAAGTGAGAACCGGGTTTATGGCGTGCGACAGACAAGCACGTGAGTCACGCAGGTCCGAGAAAGGATATGACAAACAAGCATGTCAAACTCGAAAACCGAGGACTAGTTCACAGAAACGTCAGTTGCAAGAAACACGCAAATAATATCAGTATATCAGTAATTCCACGGAATACCGGTACTATAGTGGTTTCGAAGGATTTTCCACAACTGGTCATTACACTTGACACAAGAAGCATGCTAAAATGGGAGAAGCTCCCGGTCTCTTCAATAAGGTTAATGGATGTACGAACTAACAGGTGATTACCCTCTGATCATGCAACACAAACGGGAGAGTGGCAGGGCTTCTTCTGATGCGTCCGAAGTTGGGCACGGGGCTGTACTGCACGGACGGTGGTGTCCGAGTGATTAACGGTACACCATGTGGATCCTGCTTGCCAAAGTTCGTGCTATCCCTGAAATCGGCCTCAACCATGAGCATCGAAATCAGTGCAGCGTTGTTGGCTGTAAGGGAGACTCGACAGTAGTGCTGTACCACATAAACAGCGTCAGGAGACTTTTCTGTAACTTCATATTCAATAGGCTCACTTTCACACACGGTGAAACCACAGCAAATTAGTGGCAGCACGGTAAGTCCGTCGACAACCCAGTAGACTTATGTTTCAGAGGTGCAGCCAATTTCCGGCGATTAAACACATGGACGGGAGGGCCGAAATTCCTGTACATGCCTGAGCAAGCTGACCCGTTTACGAGCTGAAACCACCCCTTCAATTGGAAGCGCAGGTCAGAGGCACAGTAATGATAGTGGCAGCAGCCGAACCGACGCCTATCCTGTCACGGTTGGTTAGGTTTACCCCTTGGATAAGGTCGCTCCGATCACTGGTGAGATTGACGAGGTTTAAGAGACATGTGTTGATCATGAACGGCGTCCATCCATTCGGCCGTGTACGTGTGGAACCAATAAACTCTGAAGAGCTGCGATTTGTGGACTATGATCTATTCAAGACGGTACAACTTGAGGCCTTCCTTAAAGGGTTTGAGGACCCTGGAGGGACGAGATCATGCAAAGAAAGGACATCATTTCCAAAGAGCAACTTGAAATCTCCGAACCCAAAACTTATCGGTGGACTACCAAGGGTAGGTGGTAGGCTGACGAACTCTCACCTAAGTATTGACGCGATGCATTCCATGTTACTACCGGATCGGCAGCCCGTGATAGACTTGCTGATTCAATACACACTCTTTTGAGAGACACGCCCGGGAAAGCCACGTGATGAGTGTCATCCGGGAGCGGTTTTGGATATTGAGCGGGAGGGAAGATTTGAGACGTGTAGCCCGACTTTGTGTACAGTGTAGAAGGTGCACTGATGCCGCGGTCAATCAATATATGGCTCCGCTCCTGGAAAGTGGATTGACCCCTGTGTAGCGGCCTTTTAGTGACACTGGATTCGGTTATTTTGAACCCTTAAGAGTCAGGTGCGGGAAAAGGATATAAAACAGGCGGGGCTGCATCATGACAGCGCACGAAGCCCCGATCAGTGCACTTGGAATTCGCGCACTCCGTAACGACCGACTCTCCTTCGAGCCTTGCAAAGCTTCACAAACAGGAGAAATGTACCGTCGGATACATATTCAGACTACAGGGTGAACTCGGTGGTCTTCAAAGAGCACTGGAGAGTTTTTAACCAAAAAGTAAGTCAATATAAACTTTAGAATTGAACGGGGACATATAGTGTACGACGGAACTTCAACCCTCCGCAGGTCATCACTTTGTTGGCGTGTGGAAACGCTTGATCAGGTCCGCCAGACGAATATTGCCGTCGCTGGTTGAACAACGATCGCTAGAAGACGAGACTTTCAGCACCGTGATGATGTGGGTCGAGAAAATTTTGGGATAGTCGCCCTGTAGTCCCAGTATCTTCCGGCGGCCCCACGCATCTGGCACTTACTCCGAACGACGGGCTTGATTCAGGATCAAACCTCGGATTTCAAGGACCAGCTAGACCCTGAGGTAGCTACCTTCATGGGTGGAAACAGGTAAATTACTTGGCCAGTGTTTTTATTTGAACCGATGGCTCCAAGATTGCCTACGGATCCGGCAAACCCGACAAAAGTGGCCCACCAAGAAGGACCATATAAAATTGACAATTTGTCATGACCACCGAATACCATGGTTACTCGTGCAAGTGGCCCTTTGGTGTTGTCATGGAAGTCATCAGCAATTTAGGCGGGCTATTAGAACGGTAGACTTTAGGAACGCCAAGGAAGCATTGCCTCACAAATTGCGCAGTATCCTTCTCCTGGAAGGTGAAAGTGGACCGAACAGGGCCAAAGATTCCGTCGCCTAACAGCACCCAACAGCTAGTTTCCGACCAGGTAAAGAACCCAAGCAACTTTATCATAACACACATTTGTGTAGCGAAAATCCCTCGCACATGTGCACAAACAAATCCGCATTAGTTGACGAACACATTATGAGTAAACAGAACGTTTGTCACCCAATTTCAGTAGACCATCATGAAATCCTGAGTGCTCAACTGTTGGGCAGCCCATGAAACAGTTCTACGAATTTTGGTTGTTGTTTTTATTCATAAAAGTCTACTAGTACTCACAATCACACACAAGCGTGTAACGCAGCCTGACCCTCACTTCCATCAAGACTAGACATTGTCTCAAGAGTTTTTGTGCTGATTTCTCGTTTAGCAGTGGCTTGTCGCCTCGCGACGACTGCGAGTCAGGGATTATACCCCCAAAGATGACAGCAAAGGATTGACGAACGTGCTGTGCTTGGCTTGGGGCAGAATGTGTGACATCCCCTGCGAAAACCACAGCGAGTTCACCATTACGCATCAAGTGTTGTTTTATTATTGACATAGTTGGAGAAGTTTTCGTATGTGTTGATTGTTTTGGTTTCCTTGCGTGCCCAAACACACGTCCACTGTCACCCAACCGCACCAGCATGAAATGCAGTTTAGCCCAGTACTTCCATCAAGACAAGAAATAGCTCAACAATTTCTCTTTTTTATTGGCCTTGATGGAAAAGATTTCCAAGTGTGACCACTGATGTGGTTTATTGGCACCCACACACAAACAAATACACTTTCACGGCTGTTTTTTAAAGACTGTTCGTGAAATTGGAGCCTCCACACATCTTCTCCCTTCGGGGCTGCGGCCGAGCAGAAGCTCCTGCGGACTATACAGGAGAAAAATCGTCGGCCTGGCCATCAGATCACGTGCCATCTTGCACACGTGGCTAGTTTCCGGACGTATACAGCAGGGCCTTGATAGTTCGGTAGAATCGGTACCCCAATTCGAAATCTTTAACTATGCTAGAATCAGGGAGATTTTGGTGGGCGGTGTACCTATCAATTGTGGAAAATCCTTCGAAACCACTATAGTACCGGTATTCCGTGGAATTACTGATATACTGATATTATTTGCGTGTTTCTTGCAACTGACGTTTCTGTGAACTAGTCCTCGGTTTTCGAGTTTGACATGCTTGTTTGTCATATCCTTTCTCGGACCTGCGTGACTCACGTGCTTGTCTGTCGCACGCCATAAACCCGGTTCTCACTTCTGAGCCTGTGTGGTCGCACATTTGAGGTTTGTTTATATTTCACGGTGTTTTATCATTCAATGATTCAGTATCGTAGAAGTTGCGAATCAATCTTTTTCTGGTATCGGACTCATACGATTTTTGCCGTATATTGCTCAAAGCGTCTTATGGAGTCTTTGCGCATTCCACCTCAGTCCCCTAGCCGTAAGTCTAATTGGTTCCACCATCTCTTTTAGCAGTCCGCTGTTAATGAAATGGAATGTCTTTTGTAAGTCCAGATGGCCGAATTCTGCCTGATTTTCTCGACCCGCTCGAACGGTTAACTCATTGAAGAATTTTATTAGATTGGAGTGACAAGTGCGCCTATGCCCGAACTCATGCTGCTTGATAGTTACTAGCTTGTTCTTCCCTAAATGGCTTGCTGTTCTGTCTGGTAATATTATATGGATTGTTTTCAGCACCGCTGATATTAGAATAATCAGGTTGTAACTGGCATATTCTTCCTTTTCCACCTTTACGAATCGGTGTGACCAGCTATACAATCCGGTCTTCAGGTGGTCCAGCCTTTTCTAATGACGTGTTGAGCAGCAATGTGAATGGTCCGGCCAAGGTGGACTCTAATGGTCCCAGTATTGCTGGGTGGATATCAAGCTGTCCCGTCCCTTTGGGTATGTCTAGTTCACTCAGGCTGGGCACCACTTCTTTCGAGTTGATTTTGTTGTCCTACACTTCCAAGGCTTCATTTCCCCTGGTCACCTTTAGCCATTGAACCCCTCTTTCCCGTCTTCATACCTTCTGGAATAATTCTAACGGACTGGCCGCTTTTTCCTGCCTGCTTTTGCCCGCGCTTTCTTTGAATCCCTGACCCCGCCTACGGCTTTCCCAGTGCCGTTTCGGACTGAACGTAGTCGTAGTATGCCTCGGGATTACTTTCGGCTTTTCGTGCGCGTAGATTTTCCTGCACAGTTTTTTGCATCTGAGTTAGCTTAGCATACGCTTCTTTGAACGGTAGGGAGGCCGGTAGCTGCTTTTGCTTCTGCACTTGAAGGCTGTTTGCTTCAGGGTCTTTTCGCCCGGCTTATCCACCACGATAAGAATCCTTCTCTCCTGACTCTTCTCAGAGGTGCGAAGGCCTCTGTTGCCTCGAACAACCCGCCATTGATCCAAATCCTTTGCGCTTCTACGTAGTTGTCATCGCTCTTTATCTCCCATCCTGTCCAGAGGACAAGAGTAAAGGTCGGCCTGACTGTGAGTATTGCGTAGTCCGATTAACGAAGCCCAAAGTTAGAACAAGATTGATTCGCTGATTCTACAGTACCGGGTCGACAAATTTTAGGCATGCAAATCATGTCCAAGCCACATCTGTACTGCCACAACGTTTACCAAAGAGAACAGTAGTCTGGCAAAAACCACTGTCAGGTACGACCGTCACAAAACTCAGAAGTCAAGTCGGAGAGGTGCCAAGGTACGTGAGAAAAACATGAACAAGCTTTCAAATGCAGTAATTGATGTGTGTTGCTCTTGTTCTAGGATCAATGAAATAAATTGCTTAGCCTTAATAATGCAAGTACGAGGCAGTGACCGTAGAGGATTCCCACAAATGTGCTTTTCACCGCCCACCGAATCCTCCCATGAAATGGTGAATGTCCGACGAGTAGATAGGGTACTGGGTGGCTCTAACTTAGGTTGACCCTAAAGCCGGCGCATACTTCGCTCACCTCGAGTTATGTCTATCGTTGGTTAGCCGCAGATACCTTTGCGGAGTTTCCCGACAGCATGCTCCAAACACTCATGTCTTGAAGTTTCATCTGAAGACGGGGCTTTCTATCAATGCACGGAGAAACTCACCTCGGCGAATTCGGGATGCTTGGACAGTTTGGGAAATTTCAAGGGCAAAAGGTTTCCTGGCCAGGAGCAAAGTACATAGCCAAACAGGGACTGACAGTTTTGGACGAAGAATCGAGATAATTACAAGGCAATCGAAACATTAAGGAGTTCAGAGCGTGAATTCCTCAGTTTAAGGGTAAGTTATAGTTCCCAATCTTCTGCTACTCCACAAAAGATTTCAAGTGATTTGCTAATTTGAAGTTTCAACAAATTAATTCCGTTATAATTGGTGAACATTTTACCAAATTAAATGCAAATGTACTTTCGAGACTGTGTGAGCGGTTGTTACCTACGGGAGAATAAATGAGAGAAAAAGATGAATTCAGTGTCAACTGGCATCAGTGGCCTGAGGACTTATTTCAGTACCCTTGCTTTTAGCTTGGTTTGTCGCGTCAAAGCTGATCCCGCCACTAACCCCTTTGAGTGAACATGTTTACGGACATCCCGCAGTACGTCTCCTTTGTTTGTTTTCACCAGCACCTTGAGTACGGGAACATTGATTTAAGAACGACAATTCTTGATCAATCCAATAGGCTACTCTTTTTTGTGTAGGTGACTACCCACAGGGATGAAGACATCGCCACACCTGGACGATCTTACTATGGAGACCCACTTTTGTCGAGGCTGCAGTGTCGGTCAATGCTCCCTCGTCCAAAGTCTCCAGAAGGCCTGTGCCAAGGGATTCATTTGGTTTTATCCTAAGATATGCGTTCCGCGCAGAGTTTTCTGAGTGATTGCTCTCACATTTGATCGCCATGGTAACAGATCATTGCTAGTGAGGGCCGGTTAGCATTCCGGATCCAGGACAATCGGCTCTAGGAGTCTGCTGTTCAACAGGCTTTCTACTTCAGTTGGTAGGGAGATCAGCACCTTGTCATCGAGGGTGTGCTGTGAGACTAGGGCGGTGGGTATTCTTCTGGCCGATCGTATCGGTCTTTTCCAAAGGCCACCTCGATGAATGGCACAGTGTGGATTGAAGTGACACTCTATTCCTTCCGCCACGGTTTAGCTTCGTATTTTAGCATGGTCCAGGATGTTCCACCATCTCTCTAACCACTTATGTGCTCCGAAGAAATTTGGGCCATCATCTGATTATACGTCTTTGGGAACGCCCACGTTCGCAACAAACTTTTGAAAGGACATCAAGAATAAACCGGTGGTCACATTATGCACTACATGGAGATGAACTACTCAGGGTTGTAAACATTCCGTCAGGCAGCCATCTCTTTTTCCTGCTCCCATGTTGTCGTACTAGTAAGGGACCAAAATGATCGATGTCATTCTCCAAGAATGGGCATTATCCCAGCTAAACTCTCACGGCCAAAAGAAGGGCCATAATTAGTTAGCCTTCAGCAGAATTTCGGCGACCACAGGTGATGCAACTGCCGATGACTCGCCTCACTGTCGCCGGCCCCGCGGTCATCCAAAACGGTCGATGTGTGTTGTTCAGTTGGTGGTTCAAGCCCGCTTGTCCTTCTTCCTGATAAACATGGTCTACTAGGCATCTCGTGGTATGGTGGTTACCAGGATCTATTGTTGTATGTTTAGTTTTTTGCCCTGAATTTGTATTCGTCCACTGCCCTTGAACTCTCAGTAGCTAGTTGGTTCGCTTAGGGTTCAACCTTCGGATGCCACTGTGCAGTAGTTTGCTTCTCTTGGTGTCACTCTTAATCCTAGACAGCTCATGGGTCTCGAACGAGGTGTGTGGTTGTAGTGGGTGCATGACATCGATTTCGGCTTGGTTCAACTCGCCTGGCGGTACTGTTCCTACATTCAACCTGTTTTATGGTCGCGAGCCTTTTCAAATCGGTAAAAGTATCCTGCATTTCATCCACCAGACCACAGCTCTTAAAATTTTAATCCAGCCGGGGAAGTAGTTTAGCTTTTCTATTAGGCTTCCGGCTTCCCTATAGGTTGTGGATTGTATTGGTCGCACCATCCCAATATTGCTACGCTCGGGCCTGGATGTTGGTGAAGGTCATCAAGTCTCTTCATGTACAGCTAAGAAGTCCAAATCACTATGTACATATCCGCAGCCTTTCTAGTGTTTTAAGGCCCGCTTAGCAGAGGTCGGCCTGGTTACTGGCAGATTTTAGAGAGTATCACTTCTCGGCCTTAGTTGACTCATGAATGGCGGTGAGTTCGTTGTCCACTAGGGTGTTAAAACGAGCGTAGGCCTTGTCTATATAATGCAGTGTGGTGCCCGAGTCCGTTGAAAAGCTTGATTCCCAGTCTATCCAAACGAAACGCTTTTTACTCATTGTGGCGGCTGTCACGGCCCCTACAGCTGCAGTCAACTATGGCCTCAAAATTGATGCGGTCATTAGTGAAGCTACCCTCGCCTTTGTGACTGCCATCCGCTTGTGTCGCCCATCGTCTTCATCTACCCAGCAGCCGTAACTCACCACCTAGTAGCCCACTTCTGGTGCACCTGAAAACAAACGGAGTTGGGCTTTGCTTCCCAATTGATTCCCGTCCAGTATCTTGGCGTCTTGAGCTTGCCAGGTTGATCTGATCTGTAACCAGTCACGCCATCGCTTGTCGTCGTCATCTCCGGGAAGTTCGTCCCGACCAGTCTCCCTCTGGCGTAGTTATTGAAGCGCCCTCCTCCCAGGTAGCAGCCGTGGCGAAAGGAAGCCTAAAGGATCATAGAGGCCTGATACTGGTGATGGAAATCTCCTTCTCGTGGCCGGCCCCTTGGGTAGGTCCAGATTGTATGTGAATTCATCACCCTTGGGATTCCATCAAGCTCCAAGCTTGCGCTACATTTGTAAAGGGAATCCCAAAATGTGTCTCGTGCACTCACTTTTCTCAGACTATAAGATAACACCGAGAATCTCACGGCTGTTCGAAGTCCATTTTGTGACGCTGGACGCTCCTGCCTTCAGAATGGTTATCGGTTCATTCATACATGGAATAGCAGTATGTGGTCATCAAAGGAACCTAGGAAATCATCCATGTAGAAGTGGTTCTCTTCCCTTCCTAACAGAATGCTGGTGCCGAGTAAACGCGTGGGATTTCCCGGAAGACAAAATTAGCGCAAAATGAGAGTGATACCGTTCCAAAGAGATGAACCGTCAGTCTGTACTTTTCAGGAGTGGGGCAGTAGCATCCAGCCTGGACCTTGTAGTGTGCAGTCTTTGAGTGATATATCCTGACATTTCGCGGCACAATCAAAGACCACCCCGAACTTCCCCGAATTCTTTGTCTTCAAGGCAGGGTGATGCTCCAGGTTCCACCTCAAACTTTCGTTAGTTACCGCTGCTTCTGCTCTCTCTATGCAACTCAAGCTTATATTTTGCACAACTAGCATATAGTCCATCTTTAATTGCGGTTCTCGAACAAACGTTTCTTTGAGGAAGCATAATCCTTTCAGGGGCATTTCTCGTTTGTTCGCAGTTAGTTTCTGGTTGGGTCTGCAAGACACGGGAACCCCGAACTGTTTATTACGTACTTGGAGCACCCGTCTACCATCTTCAGAGCCAATCTATATTCTAGCGAAGGAGCACGTCTATCAAAGTCCACAGCAGCAAGTTTAGCGTTACATAGCTGTTAAAATGCCCGTTCAGTGTTCACCTTTTCCATAGAAGTGCAATTGGTTTAGATCTGCTCACAGTATCTCCCTTTTTCAATACTGCATAATGTCCATCCTAACGCTGTCCCACTGCATACGGTGCTTCGCAGCTTCCTGCTCTTTGATCCAGGGCCCAGTGTGCTAGTGGTAAATTGCAACTAGTCAAAATATCTATTTCATCATTCTGCTTTTCCCCATTTTGAACCCGTCTGTAAGCGGCCACCGACTCTAAATTTATCGCACTGATTTAGGTGAACTCACCGGCGGATCTTTAGCGTTGAATAACTCTAGGCTCTCTGCCCCATCGTAATTGACCAGTGAGAAGAGCAGTTGCGGTTAGGTTGATTGGATGACCTGGGTAAAATTTACCGTGCTCAATGATAGTGAGGTTTGATCCTTTCTGTTTTCCTACCTCTCTGCAAATTCATTCCCCACCAAAGTGGTATCCGAGTCACTGTCCACAAAGGCCAACTCCCTTTTTAGCCAAACTGTTGTTTCTAAGCCCACTCCTATTACTCCCAAAAAAACTGACTTACTGTTAGCCCGAGGCATTGAGCAAACTAAACTTGGCTTTGGGGTTTCCCCGACATTCCACTTTCTGGTGTTGTGCGGTAAGTAATGGTTTCCTCCGTGGCATCTATCTCGACGGCCGGCTGTTTTCACTCGACACTCCGCTGCTTGATATGAATAGTTGAGACAACTGAAGTATACTTCCAGGCTCCTAGCCCCTTCTGACCGTTTTTCAAAGTCTACTTTAAGGAGGCGAGAACACTCCTCTGAGTTCTTCAGCGCATCCCACATCCACACACCTATGAGTTTTCACCTTCGCCGGATGGTGCGTGGGTGTTTGTCCATGTTTGACCTCTATTTAGATCCCAGTCCAGCTTTTTGATGCTGTCCTCGCCCTAGGTAGCTTGCTGGTTCCATGCACAAGTCTACCGAAACCACATTTGCCCTTCGGGCATGATGGTCTATAAACTGCGTTAGGCCTCCAAAAGCAGTTTCCCCCCCAAAAACCATTCATCTTTTGTGCTTCTTTGACCCAGCTACTCCGTAGTCCTGTGGGTAGGCCGCGCATTATGGTCCTTGAAGCGCGTGGCCCACTCAGGTTTGATCGGTGGCCCAAGTGATTCAGGGCGGTGCTACAGCTTAACATCTTAATAACCTGGCTGACTAGGGAACCAGACCTGCCTTAGGAAGGTCTTGCATCTGGTATTAGTCCAACGATCCAAATCACGATCAACCTCATACTGTTGCCCAAATACGTCCCTTAGGATTTCACGTGCTCGTTTGTAACAATCTCCGAGATCTAGCGTCCAGCACCAATCGGTAGCTTACATGGCTCTTCCTCGAGGGTAGTCCAGCAGGTACAAGAATCTCTGCCCTGGACCAGGTACTCTCTCCTCTACGGAGCCCCGGTATTGTATGATGAACTTGCGATACTGCTCAGGGCTTCCATCGAATGAGGACAGTTCCACTTCGGTTGAGTCGGTTGCTCGCGTTCCGTGGGCACAAATCTCTCTTGACCGTCCCATGGAATAGCTGAGTGATTGTTCCCATGCTCCGTGGTTTCCGGGATCACCTTTCTTTCCTCTCTTTGATGTCACTCTTTCCTGGCTGACTCAGATTCTTCCTTAGCCAGCTGGAAATCTAGTTCTGCTATTCTCAATAAATAAGTAAATGATACATGATGTTGCACTAACGGGACTAGTAGATCCAGCGATATCTACAGAATTGGTATCACCTCAAAGTTCCACAAGGATCTTCAGGGTCATTTTCTGTCTACCTTCGTACCTTTCTACAAGGAGAACGATTATACCATTTCCCATGGGACCTTCCGGCCTCTCAACTTCAAGACTAAGTAGGAAGTTTAGGATCGGTCCAATGTTCCTTTCGCCTGGACTTAGCCACCTTCCAGTGACCGCTACCACATCAGCTACTAGTGACCTGGGCTTGAGCTGTGACTAGTCGCTACCCATAGATGCAGCAATGATGTAAGCCAAGAACATCAAAAACCCCTCCCCTGATTCTCTTCTAGTTGTGCCAGCTGAGCTGGCTTATAGCTGCACATTGCGACTTCCAGCTGCGTTGGTTTCCCCATTACCGCTGTGAGCTTTAATTACGGGGATAACGCAAAACGGTTGTCACACCAAATGCAGGTGATAAAGCCCACCCCACCACGCGAACAAACCTTCAGTACCTGCATACCTACTACTCTAGCAACCGCCAGCCATGTGTTTATTCGAGTGGATGCAGTGCGATCACTACTACAAGCGGCTTACTCTGGCCCGTTTTTGCGTTGTCCAGCGAAAAGAAAAGAATTACGTGGTAGACATCGAGGGCAGGAAAGAGACCATCAGTATAGACCACTTCAAGCCAGCCTTCGTCAAGGTAGATCCCCCCAGGCCTCCGGACAACTCACACAATGCCCCACTTTCTCACAACCTTTGGTTAGTCGTCCCGAGTCAGCAAACGTTACTCCAACCACCCCTTTCACTACCTGTTGCAATACCAAACTTCACGAAAGATACAGCTGCACCTGTCAACAGGAAAAATCGACGCGGCCGCAAGCCGCAACAGCCAAAGAGGTTTCCTGAATATGTAATAGTTTACTCTTCATATTCCACTTGTACATACTTTAGTAATGAATGAATGCAGGATCACATGGTTATCACGACAAGGGCAGCGGCAGCCTGTATTGCGTCGGTATGTCCTTCTCAGTCGAATATCCGTTCGCGCCCCGAGGTGCAGCTTCCTTTTGTTTCTTGCCTTCCAGCTCGTCTCGTCGGACAGAACTATATGGAATTCCGGGATTTTGCATGGCTCAAACACAACACTCATTAGATCGTGATTGGTTTCACTAACAACGGACGCTGGCTCGTTTACGAAGGCGAAAACAACCACGGACATTTGGGATATGCCGGTAACATAAAACCCTAAAATGCAATTGTAAACGTAATTCAGTACATTTCTGAAATTTCGACGCAGTCCCTTTTTCTCACTCCCGTGACTTTAACCAGCGTGGTACCCGTCTTTTTCCAACCACTTTGACCTGCAGGTCTTCCTCTCTTTCCCCGCTAGGTGCAAATGTTCAACTCGGGTTCAATGGTCACGAGGCCAAATTTTGTGTCCCACAATTCAGTAACCAGAAGATAGGCGCTCTTTTATGGGCAAAAGTATATCCCATAGCAACTTGTCGTAATAGCAGTTAAAGGCAAGCTAGTGAAAACTCAAGCGAGTATGCAAGTGCGAACTTCAGCTATGTGTGTAATCGGAAGAGTAAGATAACTGTGCAATCGGATTACGTAGTGCAAAGTCGTGCGACACGTAACACGATTTGATTGGTCGGTGCCGTCCGAGAAGAAGCTCGACAAGAGCCCACTGAGTGCGTGTGCGCCATATTGCAGGCCTGCGTCCATGATTACACTGGATGTAGGTCGCGCTTCTGTGTGTGAGCGCGTGACTGCGCAAGCCAAACTCCACCGCGGCAAAGTCGCAAGCAGGATCTACTCAGGTTGGATCCAATGTTGGGGAGGGCGCAGTTTTGCTGTCAACTCACAGCGATCAGTGTGAGTCGGAGAACTTCTTGTGATGGCTGCCTTGTTGTGTTCGCTCGCGGCGGGAGGCATGGAAAACGTCTCCCGACACCGAAGCTGACGTACTCATCACAGATCGAAGCCCAGCTGCATCGACCTTCCCAAGGAGACCCCTGTAGTGCTATTTACATGACACAGTTACAAAGACTAACAAAGTCCTTTATCTGAAAAATTACTGAATTTGGTGGTACCACTTGCTCCGCCTGTGTACACCGTCAGCACGCCGTTGCGTTTCTGCATTATACACGTTGTTCCACCCCAATTTTCCGAGTTCTTCTCCTTTGCGCGCTGCCGAGTGTAATCGTTATCGTGTCACTAACTGAGGACCAGGAGCTACAGGCTCCATATGGTAGCAGGTCCTGACTAAGGAAAACCTTGAAGGGCTGTTGTTGTTCCGCGTGTAGTGTCGGGTCCAATGGCTCGTTCTTCACGCTGCCTAATAGAGGCTGTGTGTATCATTCCCGTGTAAGCTCCTCTGCTACAGCTCAGTGATGTGGACTCAGGTGTGGGTCTCCCATCACCATCTCTCCATAAATACATCCAGAAGCCGCTTGAACAATGCGTCCCCAGGCTGTACCACCACTTCAGCTGGCAGCGAGTCCCATAGATGGGTCATCCTGCGAGATAGAAGGTACACCAGTGAAAGACCCATCTGTAGTGGGCAGGCTGTTGGTAGCCATTCTAGTGTTCGGAAAATGTGGGTGTACGATCCTGCTGATACACTCACTGAGCCTTTGCGCTCATGGAGTTTTCTGCGTTTTTGTCTTTTGCAGATCGAAGACGGGAAATCCCTACGGAAGACGCCTATTCTCGCATACTACAAACCGACTCTTTTTGAATATGACCTTAAGAAGGGGACCTCGACAGCCAAAAAATAAAAACCACTCTTGACGTGATTAGAAGGATTGAAGTAGAGTCCTATTCAGGGATGTACCGGGGTTGAACATGGTACTGGTGTTTGGCCCCTTTGTGTTTTCAATACCTACTGGAGTGAGCGGGGTTGCCTTCTGCGTTCCAACAACGAGTTTTTTGAAGATTCGGCATCGATTTGATGGTAGCTTCCAATCAATCCAGAGGAAAAATGTGAGGAACCGCCGTTTCTAAAAAGGTTACTGTGTACTCAGTGAGCGGCCAATTTGAGAAATAAACCAAGTGACGTAGAACTAATTCACTTGGTGTATTCTGGTGGTAAAAGTGAAGTTTTAATTTACGGTTATATAGTAAATAAAACTTCGTTCCTCTTTTAAGTGCTAGTGAATAAAGTTTTACAAAATACTGTACTTCTTCCGCTTGTAGTTGAAGAAACTGACGAGGGCATCTCCAAAAAGCGTTTTATCGTTCATTCTAAAAGGGAGTACTTGAAGGATTATATTTACATGGGCCATCCCTATAATGGGTGAATAAAGATTACAAGCCTCAGACATTTTATGGGGAAGTTTTAGGCAATATCTTTGATCGTTTACGTGCATAACCCTACGTACGTTAGATCTCAATTGCCGGCAGTATAAGGACATCAGAATAAAGCGGTTTCTCTCTCATAAACAACTTGCTGGCTTACCCGACTTAAGGCAGCCCACCATTGGAATCGGTAACTTCGGTTTCCGTTCCATCTGGTGACGCCGTTAAACGTCAGCTGAGCGACAAGGGTTTCACTTATGCTGATCGGTTCCAGGGTCAGATAAAATTTACCCATTCCGCCTAATTCCTGCCATGCAATGGACGCAGTGGTAGTTCGCCTCATAATGAAAAGCTGCCCACCGGAAATATATCCATTGTCCGCATGTCACGCACCGCACTCATTGAACATCCTCGTCCAGGTCCGCGGATGGCTCTTCTTTTCTGCGTACTCGCAGATGGCCTCCCGAACGGGTGACGAGGCGACTTCCAACCTGCGTCCTTTTGCCACTGCTTGACACTGGCGGAAGCTGTCGTTCAAAATCTTCGGAATTGGGCTGTGTGTAGTTGGTCTGCAAAATCGAACATATCGCCTTATTTTACTTTCCCGGGTTTTAGGGCCGACTTACGCTGGGAGACATGTGTCCTGTGTGGACTCAATGCAAACTGTATTTGTCCAGCCGGTGATGGGAACTGGTACGCTATCCGGCTTTACCAGTTGCTTCCGGGTTCCGCAAATTTCAAAAGTATCCGCCTGTGAATCTAAGACTAAAGATGTCGTAATTTCCGGCAGCTCCTACATTACCCGAAGGTATGGGGGAGCACGTATCATGGTTTTCAGTACATTGGCCCTCTTTCAGGAGTACTAGAAGTCCTGTCCTCCCAACATTCCAAAAACAACAACCACGCCTTTTGAGAGGTACTTGGAAGTGGCCAAGCGATCACTCTTCGAAGTGATTTTCAACGGAGGCTGAGGCCCTGCTTCCGGTGCGGCATCAACCTTTGCTGCAGCAGACTGCTTTGTCGCCTTGACAGACCATCTACCCAATGATATTCCATCTCGTGGTTGATGGTTCGGTCTCTGAACCCCCGACGTGTGCTTACGTGGAAGTCCCCAGTGGTGACTGAATGAACAGTCACGTGTGAAATGCTCCATAATTAAAAAGTGTTACTTTTTCCCCCACGAGTTCGGGGGAACCAGGTACCGTTGACCTAATGTAATGACACTATCGTTTCCTTGAGCAGGTGCCCCTTGAGCACACCCTGAGAGTGACACCTCATGCCGCGTAAAAGAGATTGCGACCACAGTATTCCAGCTGTGGTACTTAAACCTAGCGTTTGGTCCACAGACCTTCGGTGAGGTCTAGTGCCACTTGGGGACAGAACACATTTGCCGTCATTCTCAAACAAGTCTAGCACAGTGAAACGATAGAACGGGCCATTTTTCGAATGCCTGTTCTCCTTTTCTATTCCATTCGTTGTGAAATTCCCCAGCAACAATACCTTAAGCAACAGACGGCCTGCTCAAAGGGGCTTAAACTTTATCCATGTGTTGTTCACTAAAGCCACGTCCTCGGAGCTTCTTGCCCTTATCACCTCCCCCGGCAGCCTCTCATATTGAAGCCGGGAACACGAGGATACTAAATCACGCATCCACTGAAATACACACCGTTTCTCACTCTGCCGCAACTCATGCAGCCGGTAACACCGTGGTTTCACACCTCGAGTGGCATGAAACCTGCAGAGTACTACTTGTGACTGAAGATACACATCAGCAAACGCACGAGACTATGCCAAACTACGGTCAACTACAACAGCCTTACAGCGAAAGCTTTTCGGAGTGGTCCGGCACGTGAAAGCTGAAACCCTATGGTAACTGGCACCACTCTCATTGGGCAGAATCGAGTAAAACACGCTCCTGGGTTTGCTGGATCCGTAGGCAATCTTGGAGCCATCGCTTCAATAAAACAATGGCCAAGTAATTTACCTGTTTCCACCCATGAAGGTAGCTACCTCAGGGTCTAGCTGGTCCTTGAAATCCGAGGTTTGATCCTGAATCAAGCCCGTCGTTCGGAGTAAGTGCCAGATGCGTGGGGCCGCCGGAAGATACTGGGACTACAGGGCGACTATCCCAAAATTTTCTCGACCCACATCATCACGGTGCTGAAAGTCTCGTCTTCTAGCGATCGTTGTTCAACCAGCGACGGCAATATTCGTCTGGCGGACCTGATCAAGCGTTTCCACACGCCAACAAAGTGATGACCTGCGGAGGGTTGAAGTTCCGTCGTACACTATATGTCCCCATTCAATTCTGTAGTTCATTTCATACTTAACAGTCCCCAATGCTTTATTGCTCACCAATGAGCTCGTCTCCGCCGACCTGGCATTTGAAAGAGGCCTCACACTGTAACTCTACTACCGCTGCGCCACAGGCCACTAAGTACACCCCATGCCCGACACCTCTTCACTCTCTAATGCCGCAAACTAAGGCCATTACCTTCACTGATCCACAGCGAACCTACTTCCTGCCACCATAAGATAACCCTAATGCTCACCTACGCTCATCTCTCATCCATCATATTCACTTTTTTCTCCTCAGTATCCGTTGATTCTCAGCTGGGGCACACCTAGACTGCGCTTCTCTATCCCTTTTCCCTTTCCAGTGATCCTCAGTGACAGCCAACCACTTCGGGCACTGTACTTACCATCTCCCTGGCAGATGCACCTGGATAATATTGCTACACGGTCGTCCACCACTCTCTGTTTCCGTTAGCTCTCCTGTCCATGGTAACACATCTTGGTCAATTGTTCCTGGTTCACGCACCCCCATCGCGGCCGTTTTGTCCCCCGTACAATTGCCCATGAACACTCGTGCCACTCCCAACAGTTCGGGGCGCGGTCAGATCCACCGCTATGGCCGGCGCACATCGGGCGTGCAGGCCGTCTGCAACGATGTGCGAGCGCAACTAGAGTGGTGGATCACACCTCCTGTGTTCACTTCACGAAGTGTTTTTCAGGTTGGGTGCCCAGCGCACGGCCAGTCCCTCCCACTAGCACCGGTTGCGGATCGCAAGCTTTACCTTTTCTCAGCCTACCAAATCTAATGCTATCGGTTGAAAATTTACATGCTCGTCATCCTTTTTCCGCCATAGTTTGCTTACCCATAGTTTTTAACTTCTATTACCACTTCCCATTTTTGTCTCCCTACCACGGTATGCAAGCCTACCCGTTTTGTCCCTCCTCCTATCGCCTCTCTCTACATCAACTTTCACTGCATTGAGTCACTTTCGTCCTAACCACTCTTCTCTGTCGACGCCTGCCAATACCTCTTTTCCCACCTGCCGTCATTGCTCGCTTCTATCCTCTATGCGCTTGGTGTTACCCTCTGCTCAGAACGCCCATTTAAAGCATTCTTATACATGTCGTTCTGGTAAATCCCTCCTCATGCCCAATGCCATGATGCACCAATCGCACCCGCACTCATGACCAATCCGCATATTAGAACTTGCCGCTCCAAACTTCGCATCTTTTACAGTCGTATTTATTATCTAATCACCACCACCATATCTTCCTCACTTGGCTCCGCGATTTCTCTGTGGTTCTTTCCAGTGTCCCGATTAGTATCCACCTGTTCAATTGTCTGCCGGTACACAGCTCTCCAGCTCCATTGCCCCAGCTCCGTTGCGCATTCAATTTTTGTGGCCTTTTTGTTCTATTACTGGTTCACTTATCTCGGGGCGTCCCGCTTCCTTGTCCGCCTCCTTCGTGTTTCATCTGCAGCAAAATGATCTGATTGGTGATTTCTTACCTGTGTCTCCTCGGTCATTGCTTTCATCCCTTGATCCGCTTATTGCTCGCTACAGGCATTTTTCTGTACCTTCCAGTGTGGTCCGCTTTTTCATGTTCCACCACTGTAATGACAACTTTACGTCACGGTGTTCTTTTACAGTTCCAAATCGTTTGACTTTTCACTACCCAATTCCTCTGGTCCGTCACTACATCTCGCACCTGCATTGATCAAATAATTAGACCCATTCTTACCTGTTTTCCTTGATCCTGTCTTTCATCTTCACTCTTCCGTGAACTGCTCCTCACAGTCTTCGTCACTTCTGTGCTTCCGCATTCTATTCTTCTATCCGTTGGGTTGCCATGTGCACTTGTCATGAGGTTAATCCACCACGATATTCCCAAGTTAATTCTACAACCATCTGATCCAACCTTACCTACTCCTCCTATGGACTGATAATTTCTTTCTAGGACCCCATTGTTATTGCTCCTGCTTCTCTTATACCTATATATATATATACATATATATAATATATCAACGTATATATATAAATATGAACTCACGCATATATATCTATGTGTACGCTCTCTGCATCTTGCAGTTCCTCACCGGCCATTTCTCTTGCTGTCATCCCAACGACCGTCATCATATACATCCATCAACCCTACATCTGTGCCTCACATCTACCGTATCCAATCCTTCTAAATCGTTTTTTCATCTGATCATCCTTCTACGTCTTGCATTGCTGGCTGCCTGTTTTACGATGAGTTTTGTGTCCCGTTCGCCGACAATCCACTGCGGAGTACCAATGCTTCACTGATATCTAACCCACTGCAGTGCACCTCGCCTTTTTCTCCATCGTCCCTTGCTACTGCAGTTCCTTATACCGATTTCCAGCCCTTCTCGTGTTTACCAGTCGGCCTCCATCTGTAATTACCCGGACCAGCCATTCGGTTCTTCTGACCTTGACTTTCAAACTCATCAGGCTTCCATTCAAATCCGCTCTTGGGCTCATTTAAACTCCACACAATCTCTATGGTGTGCATACGTGTATCCTATTTTCATCCTACTTTATTCCCTATTGTGAGCCTTCTTACCCAATATTTTCATGAGAGTTTCCATATTTCCATGAAATATATCTGTCCATTCCATCACCTGTATCAACAAGATCATGCACATGGCATGCTTCGGGCGTTTCCAAAATAAACCACTATTATTATTATTAATATGTTAATATTACTTTTGGTTAAAACTCTCCAGTGCTCTTTGAAGACCACCGAGTTCACCCTGTAGTCTGAATATGTATCCGACGGTACATTTCTCCTGTTTGTGAAGCTTTGCAAGGCTCGGAGGAGAGTCGGTCGTTACGGAGTGCGCGAATTCCAAGTGCACTGATCGGGGCTTCGTGCGCTGTCATGATGCAGCCCCGCCTGTTTTATATCCTTTTCCCGCACCTGACTCTTAAGGGTTCAAAATAACCGAATCCAGTGTCACTAAAAGGCCGCTACACAGGGGTCAATCCACTTTCCGGCAGCGGAGCCATATATTGATTGACCGCGGCATCAGTGCACCTTCTACACTGTACACAAAGTCGGGCTACACGTCTCAAATCTTCCCTCCCGCTCAATATCCAAAACCGCTCCCGGATGACACTCATCACGTGGCTTTCCCGGGCGTGTCTCTCAAAAGAGTGCGTATTGAATCAGCAAGTCTATCACGGGCTGCCGATCCGGTAGTAACATGGAATGCATCGCGTCAATACTTAGGTGAGAGTTCGTCAGCCTACCACCTACCCTTGGTAGTCCACCGATAAGTTTTGGGTTCGGAGATTTCAAGTTGCTCTTTGGAAATGATGTCCTTTCTTTGCATGATCTCGTCCCTCCAGGGTCCTCAAACCCTTTAAGGAAGGCCTCAAGTTGTACCGTCTTGAATAGATCATAGTCCACAAATCGCAGCTCTTCAGAGTTTATTGGTTCCACACGTACACGGCCGAATGGATGGACGCCGTTCATGATCAACACATGTCTCTTAAACCTCGTCAATCTCACCAGTGATCGGAGCGACCTTATCCAAGGGGTAAACCTAACCAACCGTGACAGGATAGGCGTCGGTTCGGCTGCTGCCACTATCATTACTGTGCCTCTGACCTGCGCTTCCAATTGAAGGGGTGGTTTCAGCTCGTAAACGGGTCAGCTTGCTCAGGCATGTACAGGAATTTCGGCCCTCCCGTCCATGTGTTTAATCGCCGGAAATTGGCTGCACCTCTGAAACATAAGTCTACTGGGTTGTCGACGGACTTACCGTGCTGCCACTAATTTGCTGTGGTTTCACCGTGTGTGAAAGTGAGCCTATTGAATATGAAGTTACAGAAAAGTCTCCTGACGCTGTTTATGTGGTACAGCACTACTGTCGAGTCTCCCTTACAGCCAACAACGCTGCACTGATTTCGATGCTCATGGTTGAGGCCGATTTCAGGGATAGCACGAACTTTGGCAAGCAGGATCCACATGGTGTACCGTTAATCACTCGGACACCACCGTCCGTGCAGTACAGCCCCGTGCCCAACTTCGGACGCATCAGAAGAAGCCCTGCCACTCTCCCGTTTGTGTTGCATGATCAGAGGGTAATCACCTGTTAGTTCGTACATCCATTAACCTTATTGAAGAGACCGGGAGCTTCTCCCATTTTAGCATGCTTCTTGTGTCAAGTGTAATGACCAGTTGTAGAAAATCCTTCGAAACCACTATAGTACCGGTATTCCGTGGAATTACTGATATACTGATATTATTTGCGTGTTTCTTGCAACTGACGTTTCTGTGAACTAGTCCTCGGTTTTCGAGTTTGACATGCTTGTTTGTCATATCCTTTCTCGGACCTGCGTGACTCACGTGCTTGTCTGTCGCACGCCATAAACCCGGTTCTCACTTCTGAGCCTGTGTGGTCGCACATTTGAGGTTTGTTTATATTTCACGGTGTTTTATCATTCAATGATTCAGTATCGTAGAAGTTGCGAATCAATCTTTTTCTGGTATCGGACTCATACGATTTTTGCCGTATATTGCTCAAAGCGTCTTATGGAGTCTTTGCGCATTCCACCTCAGTCCCCTAGCCGTAAGTCTAATTGGTTCCACCATCTCTTTTAGCAGTCCGCTGTTAATGAAATGGAATGTCTTTTGTAAGTCCAGATGGCCGAATTCTGCCTGATTTTCTCGACCCGCTCGAACGGTTAACTCATTGAAGAATTTTATTAGATTGGAGTGACAAGTGCGCCTATGCCCGAACTCATGCTGCTTGATAGTTACTAGCTTGTTCTTCCCTAAATGGCTTGCTGTTCTGTCTGGTAATATTATATGGATTGTTTTCAGCACCGCTGATATTAGAATAATCAGGTTGTAACTGGCATATTCTTCCTTTTCCACCTTTACGAATCGGTGTGACCAGCTATACAATCCGGTCTTCAGGTGGTCCAGCCTTTTCTAATGACGTGTTGAGCAGCAATGTGAATGGTCCGGCCAAGGTGGACTCTAATGGTCCCAGTATTGCTAGAAGTTGTTCCCTGTTTTACGGTTGAATCTCTTTTCCACGGTTCTGACCGTAGCTTATACTCTTCAGCGGTACTGGAAGTTGTGTGACATTCTAATATTTTTCGGGTCTCTTTTTCTCGGCCGAACATCGTGGCGATATCTGACCGGTGTGTTATTCGTTCTACGCCTTCTTTGTCTGGATGCTCGTAGCACAGTCTAACTTTTGGCCATAAGCCTATAACGTCTGGTAACAACCTTAGTTGGGCTTTAGCCATTCTGTAATTATCCTCCGCAAGATTGGCCAGTGCTGCGGCAATATCTCTACCGATATCCTCGCTCTCCCGCAGCTTCTGCTCCTTGGTGGTGATTGTGGAGGTCGACGCTTGTGAAATGACGGTGTCTCCACCGGCTAAGTTTATCACCTCCTCACAATCTATTGACCAGCGATTATTGTCTAGCGTAGAGAGGTCGACATTGGTCTCACGAGTGACGAGCAACAAGTGAATGCAAGGCAGCTACCACTGGCGACTAAACGAACAGTCGCAGTGCGGCACACTGCCGCCAAAAACCCTAAAGGGGGAGCCTCTACTGTTTGTTACAAGCCATTTACGTTTTACATAAAATATACCAGTGATCGTCACGGTATGCAGGTGGCGAAGGAGAAGGCCACGGGAGAATACAGTTAGCCTGCCGGCCACGGGTTTCAGCCAATGTGGCACATTACAGAACTTGCATATGGACATTTGGTCCTTGTCAAGTCTACTATGCGAAACTTCTGTTAAAGATGCCATCCACTTCAGAATTCTGTCACAGACCCGGAGCAAGGTTGACCGAGGTGAGAGCCCTGTCTTAAGATGCCTACTTTCGGTTTCTACTCTAACGGTTGTTAAATTACCCAAAATTAATGCCTGCCTTACTTTGTAACCCGCTCAGAGATCCCTAAATGGCATCCACGTCCTTACTAAGTAACCCATTGCCTCGGAGCTGCTGGCCTGAATAGCAGCCCGAAATAGTTCGAAAACAGACTTGCTGCTTGCGAACACCATGTTACGCATCCACGGAAAAACACGGTCCTTTTCTGGCGTCGTTGCTGCAACTAGATGATTGCACCTTTTCCGCATATCTTGCAACACGCGAAACTGGCAGAACACTACCTGGGCTTCAGGATAGTGAGTCATGAACCCGTCTAACTGAGCAAGACTATGACCTACCACTATTGTTTTACATTCCCTAGTTGCGGGCAGGTATTCAAGCGGAAAACCCACAGCTGATAGTGCTTTCATTCGACAGCAGCGCATACAGAATACTACGGCCAAAGCCTGTTTCCTCCACTATCGTTGAGTGCCATAATACATAGCCTCCGCAGTTCATTTGATGGGTAGCGTCAGCTAGAATCACCTGGCTGCATCTGCGAGCAACCGGAATCATCTCGCCAGGTACGAAGAAAAGGAACCTAACTATATTATCCTCGTATATTACCTGGCTAATGCCTTTACCATCCAGTAATTCTTTTACCCTAATTACGTTAGAAGAACATCATGACTGTGACGGGCACGTATTGACCTAAAGTCCATGCTATTCAGAAGTCTATTGAACATGCGACTAGTATAGTCCCTTAGTTCAGCTGTGTTATGAAAAGTATCAATTATGTCAAAAACCATGGACTCTTGAAACGCTGTTAGCCTTCCGTTGGCCACATATAAACTAGGATTTCCTATTTGGAACCTACGATTATGGACTATGCACTACTTCGCAACACGATATCAAGTTCCTTGGGCGACAAAGGTGACGAATGCTCCACACTCCAGGTTTTTGTATCTACAATGAAGTCGAACATTGGCATGCAATAATTCTAACCCTGATCCACCTCCGTCTCTTCGGCGCCGATAGACACAACAATATTTCACGAAATGACATTTCATTCCGTCGCTAATTGTTAGCCAACGGTTTTTGGCCTGTTTCCATGTACGGGCATTGTAATTGTAAAAGCTGGTACTTGTGCGTCGCTGTAACTCTCGAAAATCGGTTGTGAATTCATCGAGATCTTGTAAAAGTCTTTTATCAATCGGGAAAGAGTATTGGAATTGTCAACGGTCATGGTCGTTTACGTGGCTAGCGAGTGAGATGGGTGCTGATATTTTGTAGCGATAGGCCTTATATACCAGTGTAAATTTGATGGTATAAACAATATTTTATAATATTCTTTGCTTTTGGTTACACCCAAAAGAATTTATTTCATGTTCATTTATACGTAATTTATTTCATCACAAAATGAACATTTCATCTGATATTACCGTTTCATTTGTGGTAGTTCGATCCTTGACTTTCATAACGGATACCCACATTAGTGGATTTTACAGCCAAGGGCAACTATACTATCAAAAATATAGAAAAAGTCGTAGTTTCCCTATGAAAACCCAAAAATCGTTCTCAAAATCTGAGACACTCTCTTACGTATCGGGAACCAAGATAAAAAACGTCCCACGACAATCGGCCACGGCCGCACCCGCAATACCAACAGCCACCGTGGCCAACGACGGTGATAGCCTTCACCACAACGCTTATATACCCTTGTGCAACGCACTCAAACAAAAGTCTCACTATAACATTTCACGCCAACCTCATTTTTGAGGGGACCAATTCATCAGTTATAACCGTTTCACATATCATGGTACCATAACTTTATTCGGGCTACATTTAGGCCCGTATGTTCTGACATTATCTGGTAGTTTCATTAGTCCTTACCGCTTTACACGTTAGTGTCTTGTGGTGCAACCTTAATGATGCCCATATTGGCGTTATTTGTGAATACTGAAGAAAATGGTTCGAGGATAAGAAATAATTTTCGCGTAACAGGGGAACTGTGTTCTTGCTTAAGCTGCGACGTCTGTTTAAGTTGGCCTCTATTTAGTACATAAAATAAGTGCTAGGCTGTTCCCTCTCAGACTCTTCGACAGTCACCGCGGTGTCACGTGTTCTCGGTAATGATTCCGAGAGTTTCTCAAAATATCTAAAGGATACCTATAAATTGTTCCAAAGGTTCGAGGAGGACTTTCGTTTGTTTCGGCAGCAGAATTGCACCTCGTTTTACATTTATTAGATTGAGTGCTGCGAGCTGACTTCGTACGCATCTGAGTGCACTGCCAAATCAGTTCCCATACCACCGGGTTGAATTTTGCTGCGTCCACAATCGATGCCGAAATGGGATAGCCGTCAGGCAAGCACCACACATTAATTCTGTTTTAAATCCTCAGAGGTCAGAATACTCAGTGTCCGACCCTCGAGAGTATCCGCACCATGGGGATGCAATACAAAGCAGCCGGTCAATTTCTGCAGCGTAACCACGATTTCCATCTAATCAGCAATAGGTTCTATGATCGTTACAGGTGCTGGACTCCGAAACAGGAGTCCCATATGTCAGAACTGATGGGGACCTTCCGTGGATCCGGTGGAATAAGTGAATATGCTCGCAAAAAGTTCAACCGCCGGTTCACCGTAAGAGTTACTCACTACGTAATGGCCAGGGCGGACGCCGAAGGTAGCCGGACTGATGTTCCCAAAGTTCAACAACTAATGACTGGTGAGGGCTATCTACGGACCATATCGCGGTAAGGCTTGGCCAGGTTCGCATTTCATATTCCACTGACCGTGAGGGCTCTGGTGGACAAATGTTGTGATGCACTGTTGGCGGAAGTCATCCGCCAGCTGAACCGTGGTGGCTACCTTCTTTGACACTGCTTATTGATAGACGACAGTGGCCCAGGTCTTTCAATATTCTACGCCCCGCCCCTTAACGCGAGTAAAGCAAGCTATATGTCCGCAATCATAGAAATAAGAGCTAGATTGCCGGGTACAGCTAAAGTGAGGGCCATTATATTGGCTCATATCTTAGTCCACTATAATGGACTGGCGGTTACTTATCCGAGAGTGCGACGCGTTTTTTTGTCGCTCTCATGTTCTTAGGGATATGAAGCGTAATTCTTACCGCCTGCATGGTTTGTCATTATATAACAAACAAAGCATTCGTCAATGGATGCGCCCCTGGGTTTACGCCTCCAATAGAGCTGCATTTGATAGGTTCAAGGCCGCCATTCTTGGCCGTAGTGCTGGAGCAATGAGCTGCTTGAACCGTACTTGGTTACCGTACGAAGCTACGTGGGCGGGTTATAGCGCATTGAATATGGCGTCCTTCGGTAAGTTCACTACCAACAGAGTAGAGGACGAAAATGGTCACCTGAAGGAAGGGCTATCTGCCATATCTTCTCCGGTGGATGTTTCACTAGAATTTTAAAATTAACGACGGATTTAGATGAAACTGAGCGTCGTAGACAAGGTAGACAATTAGTTGGATCTTTCCGATCCCCCGTTGGAACAGATATATACTAAGGGGATTTGACCATATTAAATACTTTCGCGAGTGCTACTCTTGAGGAACACATGGATTTGCACCAACTTAGGAGCATTTTACCTAATTGCGGTAGGTGGTTGCTCACATGGCGTCGGCCATGTGAAGAGACCGTTAGAATGGGTGTTCAGCCTAGTTGCAATTGTGGCTTCTTTAAACAGTGGTCGATTTCGTGCAGTCACATTGTGCAAGTGACCGACAAATTAGGGTATTAATTCCATGGGCTATCAAAAGGTCGATGGGCTGCTGAAATTCGTTTAGCGTTGTCGGTTGGACTACCTACGAGGTTATTGATGGAAACTGACTAAATTCCGCCCCGTTGCAGCCGCAGTCATAAGTTATCTGCAGCGACTACATCGGGAAGGATATTTCGGTAGCTTCAGGAAACTTGGGCAAAAAGATAAACGGTGTCAGAACATACGGGCCTAAATGTAACCCGAATGAAGTTATGGTACCATGATATGTGAAACGGTTATAACTGATGAATTGGTCCCCTCAAAAATGAGGTTGGCGTGAAATGTTATAGTGAGACTTTTGTTTGAGTGCGTTGCACAAGGGTATATAAGCGTTGTGGTGAAGGCTATCACCGTCGTTGGCCACGGTGGCTGTTGGTATTGCGGGTGCGGCCGTGGCCGATTGTCGTGGGACGTTTTTTATCTTGGTTCCCGATACGTAAGAGAGTGTCTCAGATTTTGAGAACGATTTTTGGGTTTTCATAGGGAAACTACGACTTTTTCTATATTTTTGATAGTATAGTTGCCCTTGGCTGTAAAATCCACCAAAGTGGGTATTACTTATCGAGCTTGTTTGAAAGGTGCGCTAAAAGTAGCGTTTTCCGCGCCTGGATGCTTGAACTGTTTTTGCGCGGCGTGTTTTTAGATGGAGAGATTGTAGCGGCAACATTGGATCTATGGCCATAGCTCAACCAGATGGGCACAACTACCCTGTTATAGTACTCAGTATCTCTTCTTCATTGCCCTTTGGGCCTGAACATTGCCATGGTCGGTGTTCATGACTGCTGATATCCCAATACCTTCCCTTTCCTCTTTGGCTCACAACCATCGGTTCCCGATATTCCCGGCGCCCAGGATGATAAGGGCCTTTTGCCCAGTATAGGGGTTGCGCGGTTCTTCTCGCTCTTCATGAATGTGAGCAGTAGTGAAAGGCATGTTGGACATCGGGCCAGTATTTGTTCATCAGGAACTAATCGAGCCAGTCTCGGACCCATTTTAGGTCGACCGTCACAGCGGTTATTCGCCCAGATCTACTGTAATGGAACCGAAACTAACATGTAGTGTTTGAATTGGCGCTTACTAATGTACACTCGTTTCTATCATATTCCAGGTCCCGCACATAACCATTGGACTGGACCAGCCGAATCGTCACCGAAACCTTTTTGAAGTGTGTAACCCCTTTTTCTTGATGTGTGCATGTTTTATCGAACTGGACCGAGTAGACGTTTCCCAAAACTGTACACACGTGTGCTCTTGGACGTGACTGTTATTCGTGCCGCTCGGTTGGGACGCCGCCCTCCGAGAATACGCAATAAACATGCATTCGACACAGTGCGTTCTTGTTACTCACGCTCGCGACTTGGCCGTCGTTGTGTGCTGAACCGTTAACATTGCTCGGTGCATTCCGTTTCAGCTTGCTTGAGTCGATTTGCTGTCGTGAACTGAGCCGTGATCCAAGAGGCTTGCTTGCTGCGCTACACTGGGGAGTCTTCCGACGTGATACGTGGAATTATATTTTCTGTGGTTGTGTCATTCTGTGGAATATAATTTTCCCAAGTGCCTAGTTTGTTCGAAAGTTGTTCGCTCACGCGACAAATCTCTTCAGTGTGATGGTTGTGATGGTTGGGTCAGTCTTGAGTGTTCTGAAATAAGTAATGATCTTTACGAAGCCCTGGACAAATGCCGTGCAAAGTTGCTCAGGGTGCTGTGCATCATATGCACCGAGCTACCAACACCTGTTCGGCCCGCAAATCAGTCGGCGGAAATGGCTCTTCCTGTCACAGATGCAGCAGCGTCATCAACTTCGTCGTCGTCATCATCATTAGCACCGTCAATCAGTTCATCGCCATCAATTACGTTACTAGATTTCTCTTTTCCCCATTGACCGTTGATCCTCAGCTAGGGGCATCCCAGACTGCGTCTCTCTATTCTTATGCTTCCAGACACGAACCGGCGCGCATCTCCCATCTGATGTCTTGGAATGATCCGGAGATAACACCAGCGAAATATCTGGCCCAAACGTCAGGCTTCAAATCTGGATCCCCCACAATCTCCTAGATTACGCCATCTCTACGTCTGTATGATCTCGGCCAAAATCACATGTGCAAATCCCGCCGGTGCGAGGCGCGGACAGATCCCCCGCTTTGGCCGGTGCACATCGGGCGTGCAGGACGTCTGCAACGATGTTTTCAGGTTGGGTGTCCAGCGCACGGTCAGCCCCACCCACTAGCACCGGTTGCGGATTGAAAAAAAAACAAGAAAATAGAACAAAAGGAATACCGTTCATATACTCAAAATGTTGCTGTCTCCTCCAGCCAACATTGACTCTACATCGTGCTCGCTTCAAATTTGCCTTCATAACCTAAAGCTTTTTTCGCCCGGCAAAAGTTGCTTTTTTTCGTGCACAATTATCGTATACTTAAAATCCCATCAACACTTCTGGCTCATTATTCCCAGTCCACTTCCCGCGGTTTCATGCCAAACTACTCACCAGTCTTATTTGCAAACTTAACCACTCTCTAAGATAAAGCCCACCCCTTTTTGCTACTTTACCGATATACTCCAGAAATAACGCATTTATTGCTGTCACTAACTTCCGTACCACAATCTCCAGACAGTATATGACACTGCGAAATTTATCTCTTGAGATTCCCAATAATCGACGACTCTGTGTTTGCTTGCCTTCTCTGCCAGCTCCGCTGTTTGCCCACTTAAGGCTGTTGCATTGCAATGTCCTCATCTTGCAAGGTATTGGGTCCCACTTTTGCACATCTGATAAGCTCTTGTGCCGCAGAGTTATGTTCTGTCACCACAAAGTGGTCCACCTTTTGTATCAAACATAAACTGATAGTATTCTGCCCATCACTTCATCGTTTTTTCCAGCTGTGTCCATCCTATTGTTGTAGTTGAGCACTACGCAACGATTTTCTCGATAATTCCTAGTTCATGCTGATGCATTACATTCCTTTTTTCTGAAAGCAAAACAATCCACTCAAAGTCCATATGTTTTATCCGGTCACTTCCTTCACCATCACTCTGGCAACCACGGTCCAGATGTGTAGTCCATTTGGTTTATCACACACACTCCGCCCATATCCGGCTACCGAACTTTGCAATCCTTTTCATCGGTTGTTGTGTATTTCCTTTCTCATGCTCCATTCCGATAGATCGTCTCAGACACTTCCGATACTTGATACATTTTTTTCACCACGTGAAGTCTTTGCTGAGAATTATCAGTATGTAAGTACTTACCTGTCATTCAACCGGTCATCCTCCTTGCAAGCCACGTTTCTGCCACTGTCGTAGCTACGCACCACACGTCGATTTTTTTGTCAGTTACCAGTTCCTTGCTGAAGCATTACATTCCTTTTTTCTGAAAGCATAACAATCCACTCAAAGTCTATATGCTCTATCCGGCCACTTCTCTCACCATCAATTTGACACCCACAGTCCAGTGTGTTGTCCGTTTCGTTTTACTACTGGCTCAATCGATATACGGTCACTGTACCTCAAAATTGCTATCCTCGACCGATTTTCTTGGTCTTTATGTATTATGCCACAATTTTTTATCGTCGAATTTTTCACCGCAACTCCTCTCATACATTGTAAAGCTCCATTGCTTGAATATGTCTCCTTCAGGAATGTTTCTTCTTCACGATATCCGCGTATCCGTCAATCCAGTTTAGTTCTCCGACAGGACAGTCTTTCTTCTGTGGGATTTGTGTGATTTTGTACCATTCTCCATCCACCCCAGATTTTGGCAGAATAACTACGCCTACCTCCAGCCGGATCGACCACCTGACCTTGAGTTTAAATTCACCGGGCGGTATCGCAGCAATTGACTTGAATGCCTTCTCTTATATTCAATCGCGTTCGCATAATTGTACAGTCCCACTGTAACTTTCATTCAGCTTTCAACTGTACCGTTTGATCTTGCATTGCAGCATGTAACAGCCGGTCGTGGAAAATCCACCTTTTTTCCCTCGCGATTCAGTGTTTTTCCCAACATCACTCATTTCCATACACTATTGACTTTTCTTTACGAACTGGTTGTTTTTCTGGACCAATTGTTGTTTGTTCGCGCCCAGAGCGCTATTTTGGCACATCCTTGTTCAGGACCTGCGTGACGCACGTGCTGTCTGCTCACACGCTGCCATTCGGTTTCTCGTTGTTGAGACTTTGTGATCGTATTATTGAGGTTTGTATATTGTTTATGTCATTGTTTATTTTAATAATCTAGTATCGTAGAATTATCACGGATAATCGCCTTCTGATTTCGGGATCCGTTGCGAATTTGGCTACGCATTGCTCAAACGTTCGTAACAATACTCAATAGATCTATTTGGAACGAGGAAAAATCACGCAAAATGCCAAGAAAAGGATCAAAAGCAGTCGAATCCGGACAGGAAGTAATACGGCAAGTCTCTGGGGAGGTTTTGGGTACATATGATTCTTTAGTTAATGCTAGATCGCCTAGTCCTGTCCGTGCTGGCTCATGTGTTATTGAAAGCAATATTGATCGTAAGGATGTCGATTTATATAAGCTGAGAATACTAGAACTAGAGCAACAGTTACTTTCGGCTAGACTACAGGCGCATGAAGCAGAGAAGTGTACACAGAAACAGCGAGAGCATGAGACCAGTGACTTCGACACTTCCGATAGATTAGAGTGCAATAAGGTAGGGAACCCCACGCCGGTCGCCGAATACAAACCACCATCGATCGATCTACCTAGAGTGGAGTTAACGGTTTTCGACGGGCGAGCTGAGCAATACTGCAAGTTTGTCAAACAGTTCGAGACGTTCGTTGAAAATAAGGTAACCGACCCTGGGCAAAGGCTACTCTACCTAACTCACTACTGCCGAGGCCGAGCAAGAGAAGCTATCGACGGGTGCACCATGCTCGATCCAGAACAAGGCTACACAAGGGCAAGAAAGATTCTGAGGGACTTGTTTGGCCAACCTTTCAAAGTAGCCCGTAACCTAATAGAGGGCGTGATGGCAGAGGCAAAGAGAACCAAGGGCGACGTCTACACCATGGCCGACCTGGTGATCAAGATGCAGAACTGCTCAATAGCCCTCGACCATTTAGGTTACAGGGCTGACCTAGACGCCATGCACACTTTGGAAGGCATAGTCCGTCACCTCTCTCCCGAACTACAGGGTCGGTGGGCGGAAGAAGCTGAACGGATAAGCCGAGGCGACAGAGAAGCCAACTTCGAAGACCTGACTGAATACTTAGACAGGCAAACGAAGATAGCTGACAGCAGATTCGGCCGACTAATCCGGGACAGCAACCGAGCAAACAAGCCCGGTACTAGCCAAGTCCAAACCCCTGTACGGGAATATCCAAAGTACCAGCCTTGGACCAACACACACGTCATTTCGCGAGATGCTACGGCGAGACCAAATTGCAGATCCTGTGGTACTAGCCATGGCCTACCAGAGTGCCCCAAGTTCGGCAACGCCACAATAGACGAACGGTGGGGAATGGCGAGGATGGCAGGAGCATGTTTCATCTGTCTCAACACCACGCACCGGGCAGCAGCCTGTAGAACAAGGAATCGATGTGGTTACGAGGGCTGCACGGGCAGACACCATCGGCTGCTGCATCAGGCGAGAATAACCATATCCGAGGCGATTGCCAAGCCCAGCGTGATTTGTTCAACTTCACAATCTGCCAGTAAACCGGTACGTTTAGGCGTAGTGGCCGTGGGAGTAGTGACTCCGACTGGGATAGTCAAGGCGTTGGCTTTCGTTGATAGTGGATCCGACACCACTTTAGTGAAAGAGCGGTTTGCCGACAAACACCAACTTGCTAACGGTGCGACGTCGTTAGCAGTGAGCACGGTGGGTGGAACACAGGAAATGACTGCCGGTAGATTAAGGCTGCAACTCATCTCTCTAGACACTAACGAGGAAATTGAACCAACGGAGGCATTCACGTTAGCGGATCTCCCCATGCGAGCACCAAGGTCGGTGAACGCAATCTTGACTCGATGGCCCCACCTGTAGGATGCAACCGTCGTAGACTGGGAAGATGATGAGGTGGATCTTCTCATCGGATGCGACGTGCCAGAGGCGCATTGGGTGCTTGACCAAAGAGTGGGCGACCGCCAGGCACCTTATGCCGTACGCACGGCTCTGGGATGGATGTTATACGGTCCAGTAGGGGTACGCGGTTCCGTGAATTACTTATCCGCCGAAACGGACCGCGTGGAGTATCATCTGCAACGGCTGTATGAAAAGGAGTTTCATGACATTGGAGACGAAAGACCGACGTTGTCTCAAGAGGATCACTTCGCTCTACAAACGGTGCGGCAAGGCTCTAGAGGCCTCAAAAAAACAGTTCGAGGTTCCCCTCTCATGGCGCACACCGGTCGACCCGTGGACTGACAACAGAAATTATGTTCTCCAACGATTACTACGACTAAAAGAACGCTTCATTCGAGACCAGAATCTGTGGGAACGATACGCGGATTTGATGAAGCGAAACGAGGCCCTCGCTTACGTTGAAAAAGTGCCTGTTAACACCGACAGCAAAAAGGGTATCTGGTACCTGCCTCACCATCCGGTTATCAACCCCAAGAAACCCAATAAACTGCGCGTGGTTTTCGACTGTGCGGCCAAGTTCCAGAGCAAGTCGTTAAACGATCGCCTACTACAGGGGCCTGACTGGACCACACCACTGATCGATGTTCTGTGCCGTTTCAGAGTGGGTAAAGTGGCTTTGTCTGCTGACATCAGGTGAAGATTCCGGTAGGAGAACGAGATGCTTTGCGTTTCCTGTGGTGGGAAGGGAGCGACCGGGACAACGCAGTGGTGAATTATAGGATGACCGTCCACCCCTTCGGAGCCATATCGTCACCATTTTGTGAAAACTACGCCCTCCGAGAATCAGCGAATAAACATGGCGATCTAGTACATCGGACGGTGGTAGAAAGCGTCAGCAGGAACTTCTACGTTGACGACTACCTTGGGTCATTCGATGATGTGGAATCAGCTCTAGAGCAGTTCAGGGGTCTGACGAGATTGCTGGAAGAGGGCGACTTCCATCTAACTAAATGAATGTCGAACGCTTCAGAAGTGCTGAAGGTCATCCCGTATCACGAAAAGGCCGAAAGGGTAAGAGATTTGGACGGCTCTCCACTTCCTATCGAGCGCACCTTAGGGATACAATGGGACGCGGAAACGGACGATTTTGTTTTCGAACTGAACGTTCCCGAGCTGCCAATAACCCGTCGTGGCATACTATCTGCCGTCTCAAGTTTGTTCGACCCGCTCGGTTTCGTCTCACCAAGGCTGCTACCCGGAAAGATCTTGCTGCAGCAACTGTGCCGTAAGGAAGTTGATTGGGACCAGTCACTGGACCGAGGGGACCGGCTGGACTGGGAAGAATTTTTGAACACCTTGAAGAAATTAGGGGACATAAGAATCCCACGATGTTTGACTCCTGGCCATACGACACGGACTGGAGAACTACATGCCTTTTCCGATGCATCCGAAGTCGGTTATGGAGCTATGGTGTACGGACGATGGTGCGCAAGAGATGGACAATATACCACGAGGATCCTGTTCGCCAAAGCCCGCGTTGCTCCACTGAAGTCGGTCTCAATCCCACGCCTTGAACTCAGCGCAGCCGTGTTGGCAGTCAGGGTGGTGCAAGCTGTGAAGAGATGTTTCGATCTCTACATTTGGTCGGTGAGCTTCTGGACGGATTCAACGATAGTACTTTACTATATCAACAACGTCCGGAGCCGGTTTAGTACTTTCGTTGCTAACCGGCTCACGATTATCCACGATGAATCAGCCACGCACCAGTGGAGTCATGTCAGGTCTGGCGATAATCCGGCCGACCTGTGCTCCCGAGGTGCGAACAACTTCAGGCAACTGGACACGTGGACGAGAGGGCCACACTTCCTGCAATTGCCCAAACAGGACTGGCCCGTGTTCGAATTAAAAACCCTACGGAAGTGGAACTGGAGATCAAAGGCGTAGTGATAGCAACCAACGTCGTCGAAGCGTCATCCATTCTATCGCGACTGGTCAGGTTTTCTTCCTGGATGAAGACGCTTCGTTCGCTAGTTTGGTTAACCAGGTTCAAGATAAGTTTACTAGTCATGAAAGGGCTACGGCCCTCAGGTCGGATACCGGTCGGCCCGATAGGTCCCGATGAGCTACAAGCGGCAGAGTACGATATTTTCAGAATGATACAACGCGAGGCTTTCGCCCGAGAACTCAAGAGGGCGGAAGAAGTGGGGCCGACCAATGAAAACATGCCATCTCCAAGAGGCGAGCTGAAGCGTTTAAACCCCAAACTCATCAACGGACTGCTGCGGGTGGATGGTAGGCTGATCAACGCCCACCTGAACTTCGACACAAAGTATCCTATACTGCTGCCTGCGAGACAACCTGTAGTAGAGCTAATGATTCAACACGTCCACGCCATGGAGGGACATGCCGGGGAAAGTCACGTGACGAGCGTCATCCGAAAGCGTCTTTGGTTGTTGAGAGGACGAGAGACTGTAAAACGCGTAATCCGACGGTGTGTGCAATGCAGGAGACGCAATGCCACAGCAGGCAAACAACTCATGGCCCCACTACCAGAATGCAGGGTGACTACAGGCTGATGGCCGTTCAGTGACACTGGGTTGGACTATTTCGGGCCCTTGTGGATCAAGTGCGGGAAAAGATTAGAAAAGCGATACGGATGTATCATGACGTGCATGAAATCACGTGCGGTACACCTAGAAGTCGCACATTCGATGACGACCGATTCGTTTCTACGGGCCTTGCAAAGATTTATCAACCGAAGAGGCGTACCGGCCGATATATACTCAGATAGTGGATCGAACTTTGTGGGCGCTCACCGGGAATTGCAGCGTTGGCACAAGAGCATAAACAGGGACGAACTGCAGAATCGAACCGTGGCCTACGGCATACGATGGCATTTCAACCCCCCACAGGCCAGTCACCGAGGCGGCATATGGGAACGCATGATCCGGTCCGCCAGACGGATATTGCTGTCAATCATGGAGCAGCAGCCGCCCGACGACGAGACGCTGAACACCGTCATGACTGAGGTGGAGCGAATCCTGAACAACCGCCCCCTGGTTCCAGTAGTGAACGGCGACCCCACCCACCTGGCGCTCACCCCGAACGACTTATTGACGTAAAGGTCGAACGAGGGTTTCCAAGGGCCGGTAAACCTTCGTGGGAGCTACCTCCATGGGTGGAAGCAAGCGAACTATCTGGCCAGGGTCTTCTGGAGGCGATGGTCACGGGAGTACCTACCGGCTTCGCAGACTCGACAGAAGTGGCTGGCCAAAACAAGACCATTCAAAGTTGGGGACGTGGTTATGATCGCCGACGAACGCGCACATTTCAGCGCTTGGTCTTTGGGAGTAGTTACAGAAACCATCAAAAGCACTGACGAAATGATAAGAACGGTGAAGGTGAAGACAGCTAACGGAGTGCTCATTCGTGACATACGCAGTATTAACCTACTCGAGAGCGAAGACGGAGGAGCTGATAACCCTGTGGCCTAGTAAACCTTTTTCACACCAGTAATCGAGGTGGATAAAGAAACACCATATATACCACACAATCTCCGTCAAACACGTTAAGGTGCTCGCGGTCCCTTCGTTGACATTACAGAAGGTTCTTCCCGATATGTGGTGATGAGTGCGATTCCATTATACATCCCGATACATACACGCATGCACGACGCACTCTACATCCCGTAAACCCATCATACATGTGACAGTGTTCTTTGTTTGCCTTTTGTTGACGCTACCGAATGCCCCTTGCACATGTGGAAGTAGCGGAGCTCAGGTCACACATACATGCTACATTTACTCGTTTTCTTGCCACGCGGTCTTTTGTTGACATTGCAGAAAGTCCTCCTTTGATGTGTAGTCATACCTGTGATTTCATTGTAACCCCGGCACACACACACACGCACACACACACACACTCAAGCACGTACATCCAGGACCGGACGGCCCCTTACGAGGACAACGTCTATGTGACCATTCACGCCCGCCATCGGTCATTTGGTCTTGTGGAAGATGTAGACTAGCCTCACGTCTATGTAGCCAATGGGTTAGGTGCGACCAGTAGTAGAACGTCGACGACGAGCATTAGACGCGCGCACTGACAGCAGGGCCTAGGCAGGTAGGAAGAATCAGTACCTTTATACCGAACCTTTGACTCTGCTAAGGATCCAGGAGGATTTTGGTGGGCGGTGTAACAGCCGGTCGCGGAAAATCCACCTTTTTTCCCTCGCGATTCAGTGTTTTTTCCCAACATCACTCATTTCCATACACTATTGACTTTTCTTTACGAACCGGTTGTTTTTCTGGACCAATTGTTGTTTGTTCGCGCCCAGAGCGCTATTTTGGCACATCCTTGTTCAGGACCTGCGTGACGCACGTGCTGTCTGCTCACACGCTGCCATTCGGTTTCTCGTTGTTGAGACTTTGTGATCGTATTATTGAGGTTTGTATATTGTTTATGTCATTGTTTATTTTAATAATCTAGTATCGTAGAATTATCACGGATAATCGTCTTTTGATTTCGGGATCCGTTGCGAATTTGGCTACGCATTGCTCAAACGTTCGTAACACAGCATGCTTCGGGGTTATCCGAAATAAACCATAATAACAATAGCAGCAGAATCAGCGGCGTCGTCATCGCCTTTTCTCCGCCAACTTCACTCTCACCGTCATCATTGCCGTCAGAAGGGGAAAATTCCGCCGAGTTATCTATTCTTGACTGTGCTAGGTATGCAGAGGTGGCTTCAACATCGGTCACTGAGCCAACCGGAACAAAGCGCCGCCAACGCCAGAAGCTACCTAAGTCTGCCTGCCACAATGCGGACCCAGTTGGCCCTGATGTGGGCACGCAAGCACAAGACGGTACTATAGGAACAAAACCCAGCCAACAGAGCACCACCGCGGATGAAAGTTGACCGGCCTGGATAACAACTGCGGATCGTCCACGAAGAGCGCCACCGTCGAGGAAACAGTGTTTCCTAATAGTGAACTTGCCTGAGACAAAGGAGACCACGACACAGGCACGTCTGGACCACGATATTGCGGGTCTCCGGAGTATACTAACAAAACTCTTTGTCCCCGGGGAGGAGGAAACCGAGCAGAGAAGCTGCGGGTAAAATCAGCATTCCGAATTGGCAAAGCTAGTGACGCTGAACGCCCCTTTCCATCGAAAGTAGTGCTGGACTCTGAGGAATCCGCGACTTCTGTATTAGGAAGATCCCACCGGCTAAAAGGCGAGCAAGTGCGGCTGCACCGAGATCTAGACCCTGCGGATCGTGAGAAGTATAGAAATGCTTTGATTGAACGACATGAACGAATGGAACAAGGAGAAAGGGACTTGATCATTCGGGACTTTCGGGTGCAGAAACGGCGCCCTCACTTCCGGTGGAGGCCGCTGACGCTAAAGTCCCTGTCAGCCCCCCCCCCCAAGCTAGGACGCCCTGAACAAACGGATGTGGTAGCAGGCCGAGACAGCGTCGTCATCCTGTTGTCTAACGTCCGTGGTCTGCTGAACAAGAGGGATGACCTGGAACACCTGCTGCAGTCCAGCTCACCTACTATGATAGCATTGGCGGAGACGTGGCTGAGTAACAATGTTCTAGACTCTGAGGTGTCCCTCCCTGGCTACACCCTATTCCGAGTCGATAGGAACTCTGTCAGAGCTGGTAGAGGCGTAGCATTGTTCGTACGATCAGACATCCCAACCGCGCGGTTGGAGGCATTCGCAGACCCGCAAGGATTCGGTGAAGCCATCTGGTGCCGCGTCAAGCTTACCGCCGGGGGCTTTAAAACAGTTGGAGTCATCTATCGGACACCTGCGGTCACTCCTCCAGATATGATGAATTTATTGAGGAGATGGGCGTGCATCGGCCACTGCCTCGTCCTGGGTGACTTCAATGTTCCGCATATTGATTGGACATCAAGCAGGACAGCGGCCGGGGCAGATCCTTTCTCTCGGGAATTACTGACAACGGTCCAAGAACTGGCACTACACCGACATGTTCAGGAATCGACCCGGAGGCAATCCGGTCACGGTTCCAGTCTGGATCTGGTGATTTCTCCCAGGAGTTCGGAAGTCGATGAGGTTGAACATCTCCCTCCACTTGGAAGCAGTGACCATATGGTGCTAGAAATTCACTGGCGCACTGGTTCTTGTCCATCCCCTAGACCACACATCGGACGTAATGTTTGGAGCACTCCATTCGAAGATGTCCGAAGAGCGGCGTTAGACGTCAACTGGTTTCCCACGGATTGAGATGTCCACCACGATGTGAACGAAGCTTGGGCGTTCATTCGTGACGGTATCTTGTACCTTATGAGTACCTACTGCCCCCTCAACCGGCGTAGACCTCGGATTAAGGGACCGCCGTGGTTTGATCTGGAGCTCAGACGCCTGCTCAAACGATGAAATCGGGCCTGGCAGCGGTTCCGATGCACAGGTGAGGGTTATGATCTCTATCGCAGGATTCGTAACCAGTGTACTGAGCAAAAACGGATGAAGCGGATGGCATTCGAGGAGGCCCTTGCGGTCGATGCGGTGCGAGCACCCAAGCGCCTGCTAGCATACTTAAAGCGCCGCACCAGAGCGAAGGGGGGTATCCCGGCGCTGATAAACGACGACAAAATTGTTGCAACAGATGACGGAAAGGCTGAGACACTAGCCAAACATTATCTGTCAGTTTATTCTGTAGAGGAAGGTGCGCCAATCCCGATGGTGGATAGCTCGCCGCTGTTCATTATGTATGATTTTGGGGAGCCGGAAGTTAACAAGATGCTCAAGGCCATCAAAACCCATAAGTCACCGGGACCGGACGACGTGCATCCGTTGACGTTGAAGGAGTTGGCGGACCAGCTAACTACACCACTAACGCGGTTGTTCAATTTGTCGTTGGCCACTGGAAGTCTTCCTCAGGAGTGGAAAAAAGCAGTTGTTTTTCCGCTGTACAAGGGTGGGACAAAATCCACCTCGGCCAACTAACGCCCAGTTAGCCTCACTTCCGTAGCTGGAAGGGTCATGGAAAGGCTGGTGGCTGTTCGTATACGCTGTCAACTGCTATGCGCAGAGCAGCATGGTTTTCGGCGGAACAGATCATGTCTGTCAAACCTGTTGACCGCCCAAGAAAGTTGGTCGAACTTCAAGGCCGAGGGATATGTCACGGACGTCATCTTCGTGAAATTTAGTGAGGCGTTTGACAAAGTTCCTCACTATGGGCTGTTGCTGAAACTCCGGGCCATCGGCATCTCAGGGCTCATGCTTCACTGGATTGAGGATTTCTTGGTCGGGAGAACCTTTTCCGTGAGAGTTGCACAGTCCCAGTCCGCGTGGTATCCAGTTTTCAGTGGCCTGCCGCAAGGCTTCGTGCTAGGACCCCTGTTGTTTCTGGTGTTTGTAAACAACCTACCACAGACCATTCGATCCCAATGCCTTATCTACGCCGATGATCTCAAGATCTGGCGCACCATTCGATCGGCAGAGGATCGCGATATACTACAGGAGGATCTGCAGGCCCTCGTCAATTGGTCGACCACCTGGGGTCTACCGATAAACGTGGACAAGTGTGCGAGCATGAGGATTGGTGGCCACAACGATACTTCCGGCTATTGCCTTGGGAGTATCGTACTCCGTCACACGCAGGAGGAAAAGGACCTCGGAGTTGTTGTCACCAGCAATCTGAAGACAAGAGCACACACTGAGAGAGCGTGCGCCTCAGCGTGGAAGATACTTGGTCCCATCCGCCGTTCATTTGGGCCTCTACCCCGGGACTCTTTCCGAATGCTTTATGTCTCACATGTTCGTCCTCGTTTGGAATATGGCGGTCTGGCTGTCTACCCGTGCACGGCGGCGGAAGTGGCCAAACTGGAAAGAGTGCAACGTGCTGCCACACGCCTCGTGGCCGGACTGCTTGGGTTCAGATATGAAGAACGCCTAGAAGTCACCGAGTTGCTTCCCACTGCCTATCGACGCCTTCGAAGCGACGTTATCTATGCCAGGCGCATAATCCGCGGTGAGTTGGGCCGGGAACTACAGGCGGAATTCCCGCTCAGGAATAATGATCGTACCAGAGGACACACCCTGACGCTTCGTAAGGTACGTTCCACCGGCTTACCGGCCATTTATCGATTGTCAAGGAGGGTGACCAATCTCTGGAACGCTCTACCGAACGAAGTGGTGGAAGAGGAAACCGAGACACTATTCAAGAGGGAATTGGACCAGACCCTGAAGGTTTATTGGCGGAGCACCGACATCCAACCGAGTCAATAGAGTACGATGTGATGGGGCCCATACAGGATGACTTCCCACTGCCCTTTACCTGAAGACTGAAGACTGAAGACTGAATCGAACATTACACTACCTTATGCGGTACGAAATGCGTGACCTTGATACTAGATAGGTAGTAAAGTGTAATGGCCAGGCTGTAAGCCGCCATATTGTTGTTCCAGTAATGTAAGTGTTGGTGCCGCTGATACACTTATTGAGCTTCTGCTCATGGAGTCTTTTTTTTCTTTCTCTTGTGCTTTTGCAGATCAACCACGCTCACCCCCCCGGCGGAAGATCACTGCTGCTTGCGTGTTACAAAAGTAATGAGGAAGGACTTTACTGAGGTGAACAATACTGTTGAAAGGTAACTTTCAACAAGGTGCTATTAAGCAATTGTGGAATGGCACATCTGTCACAGAATTTTGTTTGAAGTTGGCAACTACTCATCTCACCCAAGAATTTCCAATACCAGATCCAGGGCCACAGATTGCTCATAAACGCATTACTGCGCTATTGCTATACTCATTGCTTCTCTTCTGTTGGTTTTTCCATCCTGGAGGTTGTCACCGTTAGTGTTTATGACAGTTGATGTTTCAATATCGCCTTTTTTTCCTTTGATTCTGAAATTCCCCAAAACATTTCACTCTTTTAGTCACCTTATTATGGGGGACTTCAACGCGCCTGGAGCAGACCGGGAAAACCTTAGCACTGACAGCCAGTGTGGTAAGGCATTAGTAGATCTATTAGCCGAGCAGTCCTGGACGCAGCACGTGGCCTGTCCCACCAGGTTTAGGACGGGTCAAAGCTCTGATCTGATCGTAACCGATTCCACCCTCAGCGTAGTTGTCGTCTATCTTCTACCACTGCTAGGTAAGAGTGACCACGCAGTCCTCTCTCTCGACTACATATTGAAGTGGCCAGCCATATCCCCACATACAGACTAGTCCGTTCGTTCACGTTAACAGATTTCCAAATGATGAGGTCCTTCATCAGAAGCGAGCTAAGCGACATGACGGGCAACATAGACATAGATAAACGCAAAAGGCTAGTGGAGCAATGTGTTCTGAAGGCAAATATTTAGGTCTGCTACTATAATCACCCAGCGGATGGTGCGACGTAGGCCTAAGTTGAGCGTGAGTGACTTACGGCCGTAATTAGCAATAGGAGTGCCATTGGCAGCACGGAGTTGTTGGATTGATAGAATTGTTGCATCACCTGCTCCCTTCGGAATGACACTGACTGCTGCACCGGTGTCAATTGGGAACAGCTTATTGGAAACTAAGTCTGGAGCATACAACAGACGGCTGCAGTTATGGCTGCCGACCGCGTTAGTCGTCGGAACACGTCGGGATATTAGTTCCCCTGCTTGGCACCTGGGAAGGTGCAACCGGCTTCGCAGCGCCGGGTCTTCTCCCCAAACCGTTTGTGATATCGACAGTAAGTTGATCGAGATGGGCCAACGGGGTGGTCAGGGGAAGGGCTTCTGAGACGTTCACGTCGGTCAGAGTTATGATAAGATTTATGGTGTCTATAGTGAGAACAACTAGAAGTGGGAAAACGTTTAAAAGCCCGCTCGAAAGCAGCTGTCAGAGTGTCCGCGGAGTGTGTTCCTACGGTGGGAGCGGTGGTCTGGGGGCTACTCGAGTTTGTTACGGCAGTAATTTGTGGGTGGTACCGTTCCATAATACCGTCCGCTAGTTTTGCCGCTTCTGTGAGTTTAAGGTGGCTAGAAACCTCGAGAAGTGCTTGAAGATTGGGTGGTAGTCGCTGTACCCAAAACTGTTTAAGGACGTTTTCCTCTAAAAGTTGCCCTACCAGCTGCTGCATTTCTCTCAGTAATGCAGAGGGCTTCTTGCTACCTAACTCTGTCCCTTGGATCAGCCGTTTCAGTCTGGACGATTCTGACGGCAAAAGACAGGAGATTACCGCGTCTTTCACGGCTGTGTAAGAACTGTTACTGAATATTACGTCGCGTATCTGGGTAGCAGCGCCACGAGGGAGGCGACCGATAGTCCACAAGTAACGGGAACGCTCGCTTGTGATTCTGTGTGATTTAAACTCTGCCTCTAACATATGAAGTCAGAGTTGAGGGTCATCAATAAAAAAACTCAGGGACGGCTAAGGAGGCTGTCAAAACGGACGGTTCCGGATCAGGTTTGCGGTCGTTGCTAGCCATAAGTGCAATGGTATATCAGATGTAGAACGATATATAAAGATCAATTAAGCAACCGTGAAACACTTATAATATCGAAATGAGGAAAATATAAAGGGAATATGGTAGAAGAAATCGGGAATTTACCGTATATATGTCAGAAAAAGTGTCCAATTAAACGAATAAATTTGATTGAAGGACTTATGAGTGTCTTTGGAGGATTGAATTTGTTGTTCGGGCTCACTAGTTTAGGATTCTCCTAAGTTAAGTCAGGACCTGCCCCCGTATAGAGTCTGTAGCCGCTGGTCCTCGGTTTGTGACACGTTAGCGAACATACTCGGCAGCGCGCAAAAGAGCAGAACTCAAAACGCTGGAGCGGGACAACGTGTGTATGGGAGGAGCGCAACGGCGCGCAGACGGTGTACACAGGTGGAGCAAGTGGCGCCATCAAATTCTTCAATTGTTCAAATGAACAAATTTGTTAGTCTTTGTAATCGTGTGTTGTATTGGTAGCACTACAGATATTCTATATTTGCCTAGAATCCGGCCACATCCCTTCCGGCAGATGCAGAAGCTTTCAGATGAGTCCGGACTCTTTGTAAATCCAAGATTAGGGAACACTTCAGGAAACTACGCAAAGGAATCGTAGACCAGGCGCGTACAAACCGTTCTTTTCTCCATAAACGCCTACACCGCGATCGTGAATCAGGGTCCTTAGCGTTCGCGCTGTCGCGCTCTGATGGCTCTTCTGCCACCTCCCCTTCTGAGGTAGCAGAAAATCAAATCTCGTTTTATGTCAGTTTTCAGCACAACAATAGTGCTCGCATGTGGACACCCATCTCTCCAGCAAAAACCGCTAGTCTCCTCATTGGAGCACTTCACGGTGTCTCACGTAGAAGTGGAGGGGCGCCCATTCTTGTAACACCATACTCTACACTTTCAACAGTGCATAGACAACTGAAGGTTTCCAAATTCACGCTATAATTGTCCCAACTTATAAGAAAAGAGATCGACACCTTCCTGGAAGTTATAGGCCAATGAGACTCACCAGTGTCTCTAGCAAAGTCTTCCAGCGCGCCGTAAAAGGTGAAGTCTTGACACACTTGCGCGGCAATGATTTACTGTCTCCAGCTCAGCATGACGTCCTTCCTCCTCCTCTTCATCATCGTACAGCGTTAAACAGTAGGGCAAGCCCCACTGACCACTGCCTTTCTCACCATGTTGCACGCTGAATTAGAAAGTATGAATATACAAGATGGACAGGGAGTGGACCTACAAGCGTGGGAAAAGGATAGAATGCCCTAGTGGCCAACACACGGAATACACAGTCCAACTGTACAAACGCACATCGATCAATCATTCTGATGCGATAGAAAGTGACGACACGGTCGGCACTGTTCAGGGTTCGCACCCATATCTTTCAGTGTCTCCAGCCAACTGGTAGACGGATCTTTCGGACCCCAACCACGAAGACGTGAAGCACCTACTTTTCCCAAGTCTGCTGTACATTTCCTCATTCCTCGCTGCCACGTCATCTGTTGACCTCCACGTGGTCTCTTCCACTCCCTAGGAGAATAGGACACGGTACGGTAGACGTGTGTTTGACATACGTAACACATGCCCCAACCAACGAAGTCTACTAAGTTGGATACGCTGTGACAAAACGTTCTCCGAATTAGAACCCAATAATCGATTTCTGACCTCAGCATTGCCTACTCGGCTAATCCACCCGATCTTAGCGATACTACGTAAACATCGGTGGTCGAAAATCTCAAGACGACGAATATCTTCAGCACGCAGACTTCAAGTTTCGCAACCATACAACAAAAATAAACACACTGAGGCGCAGTATGCACGACCTTTCAACTTCAGTGAAATATCAGGTCGGCGTCACAAGTGCTTCAGTCCAGCATACGCCGCTCGAGCCTTGGATATCCGCGTTGGCACCTCTACTACTGTGCTCCCATCCGTCGTCACGCAGCTACCGAGGTAGGTGAAGTGGTCGGAAACTGACAGCACCTCCCCATCGAGCATCAAGCTCGGAATTGTTGACGTCCAGTCTTGTAACACCACTTTACACTTTGAAGGTGCAAAGCGCATGCCGAATGGAGCTACAGCTCTTGAGAGTCTATCTAGTGCACGTTGAGCATGTTCCGTGGATTCGAACAAGCAGACAACGTCGTCTGCGTAATCTAGGTCACATGGCTTTTCACTATTTCCTAGTTCGACCCCTACATCCTGAAGATTTTGCAACGCACTGTCCATTATTTCGTCCACGACGAAGTTGAACAGGAACGAAAACATGGGACATCCCTGTTGAACACCACTGGTCGTTTCGACTCGATTGGATAGTTCACCGTAAACCCTAACGCGGCCAGAAGTATGAGAATACAATGATCTCATTAGGTTCACGATTTTCTGGACATATCTTTTCGATGAAGAGTACTGAAAAGCGATGTTCGATCAACTGAATCGAAGGCGCCTTTCAGGTCTAAGAAAAGCATTATTGTCGGTCGGTGGCAGTGTGACGCGTTTCAAGAAGTCGGCGAAGAGTAAAAATCTGGTCGATGCATCCTCGACCTGGGCGGAATCCAGCCTGCTGTATGCGGGCATTCCTCTCGCGAGCCGGTGTAAGACGATGCAGCAAAGTCGAAGCTAATACTTTGGTGACTATTGGAATTAAGCTAATCCCACGATGATTACCACAGTCATTGCGTATTCCCTTCTTGAAGATGGGAACAATCAATGACTCACTCCATATTAACGGAATACGCTCTGCATTCCAAATTTCACGAAGCAGGGCGGTGAGTGATTTCATCAACGCCTCAACACCCAGTTTGAAAAGAACTGGGGGAAGTTCGTCGGGACCTGCCGCTTTTCCCCGCCTTAGTAATCGAATACATGACTCTACTTCTACTTCCGATGGGGGCTCAAGTGATACCACCCAAGGAGTCACAGTTGTTGACACGGGAGTAACTGCATTAGCGTGCGGCCAGCTAAACTGTTCCTTGAAGTACTCGGCCCAACGGTCAAGCCTTTGCTGTTTTGCTATGGATGAGTTCTCCATTTCTATCCCAAATCGTTTCACTGACCTGGATGCGCCGTCCACCGGTGTCACGAATAAGTTTGAACAGTCTTTGACTGTTACCTGAAGCAGCTGCCACTTCCATTTCTTTGGCTACCTTGACCCACCAATTTTCGCGATCCTTCTTAAAGCTTCGCGTAACTTGTCTTTGCAGCTTTCTCCGCATTTTTTTCATCTCCTTACGGTTCGAAAACTGATGCTTTTGCTCCATTATACTCAGCGACTCTTACGAGATCCAGTTTCTTTGATGGACATCGGATCTAGGACCAGAGACAAAACCTTCCGCAACGTGCATCGCCTGTTTGATATGAGCCCAATGCTCACCTACATTACTGTTCGTTGCAGATCCTAGCTCATGTTTTAACTTCTGCTCATAACGGGTGCGTACTTCTGGATCACATACGTTGCACGGCTAATCCGGTTTGCGGTTTGCGACGATGGCCATGGAACTGGAGAGATAATCGCATTAAAACTAATGCATGGTCCGACTCTACGTACGTGGACCAGTAAGATCTACAGTTCTGAACAGAACTGCGCCATCGGTAGCTTACGGCGATATGGTCAATTTGACTAAAAGTACCTGTAGAGTTAGAGCGCCATGTCGCTGTGCGACGCGAGCTGTGTCGGAAATTTGTGCTAGACAAGAACAATCGATTGTCTGCACAAAATTGGAGAAGCCTATCCCCGTTATCTAGGCGCTCAGCGGGTAAAGCACAAAGCCCACCTAAACAGGCTTATGACACACTGAGTTTGCCAACTTGTGCATTGAAGTCACCAGCTAGCACTACAATGTCGGAACCTTTACTGCTGCGAACGAGGGTGGCGAAGTCATCTTAGGACTCATCTTTCTGCGCGTCTGAGCTGCAGTCCGTTGGGACGTACGCCGAGATCACAAACAAGTTGCGCTTAACACAACTATCCTTTCGAACGCCAACTGATCCTTGGAGTCTCACAGCACATAAACGACTGTTAACAGGGATCCAGTCTAATAGGGCAGCCTCAGCCTTGTCAGTCAAGACAATTCCTAAACCACGTTGACCCACAGCTCTAGCTGCTTCGTCTTCAGAGGTGCGCAGAATATACCTCGATGAGATACCAGGAGCAGTTAGTTGAATTACACTGCTCGAATCCTAGATACGCGTTTCGCTTAAGCAGCAAACATCAATCTTCAGAAAGTTCATTGTGAGGGCTAGGCACGCCTGCTGACCGGCCTGCGTGAGTGTACGCACGTTGAAGGAGCCGAGATTCAGAGGCTGACGAGGCTTGAGAAAATGTGAGTTACCAGTCAGAGGATTATTCCCGACACTATTTGACAGTGAATCGTTGCGAGTATCGACCGTGTTATCAGTGAGAACATTATGGATTGATAGACGGGGCAAAGAGGGATGGTTAGGGACAGAAGACAAAGGTTGAATAACAGAGAGGGAACTCGGAGCAGTAGCCCACTTATCACTACCCACCCCACTCGATGCAATGGGCAGCGCGGTCCTGATTATCCTGCGCGACAACCGATGTAGTATGGAATTCTCTGTATTCGTGCAGTTTATGGGAGATGTTGGACGGGTACTATTAGGGTGTCCAGCCACAAAGCAGGAGAACGATTAGGGTCCTCGTCCAAAGCCTTTAGTTCTACCAAGAACCTATCCGCAAGGCAGCGGGATGGCTTAGTGGAAGCCCATTTGCTTGGATCAATTATTCTTCCACTGATTTTGCCGATTGAGTTGCCAGCTCAAATCAACCCCCAACCTGGAGGACCAGGAGACTGGACTTTGTCTGACCTCTACCCATTGACCTGTCAGGTATGATTGCATCTCCGGCTTAAGGAAGCCATCCTGTATAGCTCTTTGGGTCATAGAGGTGCGCAAGCCATCACACCACGTCAAGGTGCAGTCTCGTCGTGATACAGACATGACGAACAAGCATCGACGCTTCAGCTCGTTGTTGTTGTTGACACTAACAGAACCGCCCAACTAAACTGCACACAAACGACTGCTGACTGGAATCCAGTCTAGCAGTGCACGCTCGGCTTTCATGCTCAAAGCTATCCCAACGCCATCCTGACCACGAGCTCCAGACACCGAATCACCCGACACGCGAAGAGTAAAGTGAGAGACTGAGGTTGTATCTGGGTTGCGAAGAGTTGTCACAGAAGTGAGGTCTTGTATGCGTGTTTCGGAGACACAGCATATATCTATTTTGAAAGTGTCAAGACTTCTAGCGATAACAGCCTGCTGCCCTATCTGACATAGTGTGCGGACGTTAAAGGCAGCCAAGTGAAGTGAACACTTAGGCTTAAGAAGTGTATCTGATCTATACCCAACTCCTAAACTACTGCTTTCTTTAGAGCCGCCATTGCTCGTGGCGTTTTGCATCGACCTTAAATTAAAAGATGGAGAATTTGTAAGGTCCTTTACAAGAAAGGTACGATTCTTAACAGAAGCCTTGATGAACAGGTAATCCGAAGTTATGCTCTAATCAATTTGTGACAAAGTCGTAGCTAAAACATAAGCGGACAAGAGTTATTAAACATCGATATGTAAGAGAACAAGCAACGAGCAAAAGCATGTACAAAGCAGCTTCAATCTTAACACACTGTTCTCTGCCAGATGAAGCTTCCCCCATTTCGTGACTATCTTGAACCTCAATCTTTTTGCCACTTATGTCAGTTTTCCGACCGGGTGAACTTCTATCGCCGGATCACTGTTCATTACGCGGAAATGATGCAACCTCTCGTCGATCTTCTGGGCGGAGGCAAGCTGAAGTTTATTTTTCCCAACAAAGCACAAGCCGCATTCGCCCCGATCAAAGAAGCTACCGCCAATATAGCACATCTGATGCACTAAGACCCTTCGGCTCCTATATCGGTGGTGACTGACGCCTCGGACGAGACTGCACCTTGACGTGGTGTGATGGCTTGCGCGCCTCTATGACCCAAAGAGCTATACAGGATGGCTTCCTTAAGCCGGAGATGCAATCATACCTGACAGGTCAATGGGTAGAGGTCAGACAAAGTCCAGTCTCCTGGTCCTCCAGGTTGGGGGTTGATTTGAGCTGGCAACTCAGTCGGAAAAACCAGTGGAAGAATAATTGATCCAAGCAAATGGGCTTCCACTAAGCCATCCCGCTGCCTTGCGGATAGGTTCTTGTTAGAACTAAAGGCTTTGGATGAGGACCCTAATCGTTCTCCTGCTTTGTGGCTAGACACCCTAATAGTACCCGTCCAACATCTCCCATAAACTGCACGAATACAGAGAATTCCATACTACATCGGTTGTCGCGCAGGATAATCAGGACCGCGCTGCCCATTGCATCGAGTGGGGTGGGTAGTGATAAGTGGGCTACTGCTCCGAGTTCCCTCTCTGTTATTCAACCTTTGTCTTCTGTCCCTAACCATCCCTCTTTGCCCCATCTATCCACCCATAATGCTCCCATTGATAACACGGTCGATACTCGCAACGATTCACTGTCAAATAGTGTCGGGAATAATCCTCTGACTGGTAACTCACATTTTCTCAAGCCCCGTCAGCCTCTGAATCTCGGCTCCTTCAACGTGCGTACACTCATGCAGGCCGGTCAGCAGGCGTGCCTAGCCCTCACAATGAACTCTCTGAAGATTGATGTTTGCTGCTTAAGCGAAACGCGTATCCAGGATTCGAGCAGTGTAATTCAACTAACTGCTCCTGGTATCTCATCGAGGTATATTCTGCGCACCTCTGAAGACGAAGCAGCTAGAGCTGTGGGTCAACGTGGTTTAGGAATTGTCTTGACTGACAAGGCTGAGGCTGCCCTATTAGACTGGATCCCTGTTAACAGTCGTTTATGTGCTGTGAGACTCCAAGGGTCAGTCGGCGTTCGAAAGGATAGTTGTGTTAAACGCGATTTGTTCGTGATCTCGGCGTACGCCCCAACGGACTGCAGCTTAGACTTGCAGAAAGATGAGTTCTATGATGCCCTCGCCACTCTCGTTCGCAGCAGTAAAGGTTCCGACATTGTAGTGCTAGCTGGTGACTTCAATGCACAAGTTGGCAAACTCAGTGTGTCATAAGCCTGTTTAGGTGGGCTTTGTGCTTTACCCGCTGAGCGCCTAGATAACGGGAATAGGCTTCTCCAATTTTGTGCAGACAATCGATTGTTCTTGTCTAGCACAAATTTCCGACACAGCTCGCGTCGCACAGCGACATGGCGCTCTAACTCTACAGGTACTTTTAGTCAAATTGACCATATCGCCGTAAGCTACCGATGACGCAGTTCTGTTCAGAACTGTAGATCTTACTGGTCCACGTACGTAGAGTCGGACCATGCATTAGTTTTATTGCGATTATCTCTCCAGTTCCATGGCCATCGTCGCAAACCGCAAACCGGATTAGCCGTGCAACGTTTGTGTGATCCAGACGTTTGCACCCGGTATGATTTTGGTAAATATTGAGAACAATGAGCCAAAGGAGTTGGAGTGGTCGAAACTGTTATTTCTCAGGGTCGCTGTGCACTGGCTGATACGTCTACGTGAGGTCGTGGGCTCAGTTGAACGCCACTGGGCTCAGAATGTGACAAACGAAATACACAGCTGTGCCAGTCAAACAATGTTGCTGCTTAAAAAATTAACGGAGTCAATGAGGGTGGAAAATTCGAGTACTCGTAATCAAACCATCAGTCACCTACGTCTAGTGACAGTAAGTTGTAATGAAGATAAACCATTTTCATTGAGTTGTCATGCTAGTGGCGTTCGTATTTCAGTTCAGTAGTAATTTCCCGTACGACAGGATTCCTATAGGATCACTGACCCTTCTGTTTCTTGATGGTCATTATATATATATATATATATATATATATATATATATATATATATATATATATATATATATATATATATATATATATATATATACCCGGTGTTGTGTTATTCATTGCTCGCATAAAGTGTCTGATCTCCAGTCGGTGCCATTTTTATTACCGTTTGATTCATCTGCTCGACGTTTCGATTATTTCATGGAGCTTGGTATTTTTCCACGAAGCCCAGTTCTCCATTGATAAAATAGACCAAACGAGTCTGATGACAATCCCCTAAATAGCTCATCGAAACGAGGTTAGAACATTCAGGGAGAGTCGGCAAAGCAAGACGGAGGGGTCCGGACCCGGCTTTGCTTTCTTACTTACGATCATTCTCAAGCAGCACAGTTTTACTGACCCAAAAGTTGCGACTTGCCGTCTGTTGCTCATATTGCGTGTTCGGTCTATGTAGTTAGCCGATGAAAATGTGACGGCTTTTCAAAAGGGCTTACCTCGTCTATGCACGCCGAATAACCTGAAACTACAAATTCTGTTTCATTTCTGTCAGTTCGGTCATTATACACTATTCGCTAAAATCACCCCCCCCCCGATCAGGTATACTATGGTCCTGACGCTTCACACCGTCAGTTCAAGCTCAGCACAGTTGTACTTTAACGTCATACAGTCTGCCGTTGCATTAAATTTGCTGTGAAGGTCAGACAGTTAGTGCAACTTCCAATGTAACATCACACGCCTATCCGTTCTCTTGAGTTCAGGTGATGCTCACAGACTTAGGAAAAGTAGGTGCTTCACGTCTTCGTGGTTGGGGTCCGAAAGATCCGTCTACCAGTTGGCTGGAGATACTGAAGGATATGGCTGCGAACCGCGAACAGTGGAGATCGTGTTGTCACTTTCTATCGAATCACAATGTTCGATCGGTGTACGTTTGTACAGTTAGACTGTGTATTCCGTGTGTTGGCTACTAGGGCATTGTTTTCTCTTCCCATCCGTGTAGGTCCACTCCTTGTCCATCTTGTATATTCATACTTTTTAATTCAACGTGCAACATGGTGAGAAAGGCAGTGGTCAGTGAGGCTTGCCCTACTGTTTAACGCTGTACGATGATGATGATGATGATGCTCACAAAGGTGAAGGTCGTCTTGCTTTCAGTTGGAAATTGGGAGTCAGGGAAGTCACGCCACGAGATTACCAAGTATTTTTATCACTCAAGACGAACAGGGAGTAGGTAAATCAACCGGTTCAATAATAGAAATCCACCATTTGGAACGACGAGTCAGTATTTTCGTAATTCATAGATGATCGTCGTAGGCGTGTTTGGAAGGAAATCTCAGAAACTAATAAAATTTGTAGGATGACAGCAGCATTGCAGCACAAAGGAGATTCAGTGCCCGTCAGAGAAACCATCTGGTTGGAAGGTCGGAGCGAGTTGGGATTCCTGGACAGCATTACCAGTGGTCAAGTCCTGACCCGACACATCTTGCACCTGTTAAACACAACTACCAAAACGATTTTCCAGGTTGGCTGCGCGCCTGCATATGGTTCCCTTGTCATACGAGAGTCTTATGTACATCACGGTAGAAAAACGCTCCCGTGACCAACTCGTTCCCTCGATCTCAATTATAAGAGAGCACACTCCCACACCTACGATCGTGTTTGTCGAGGAAGCCAACGAGAAAAGATTATGGAGTGCCAACCGCGTGTATTCTCACTGGGCTTGAGTACGGAGCGCGCACGCTGACTTGTGCCGCGGAAATGTGTCGGAATTAGCGCTAGTGATTGCCGCGTGCATGAAACGTACAGTCAACCAAGTAAAAGATGGGGTGTGATCGACTGATCACTATAGAAGCCCTCCCTAGAAGACCGCCCGCAAGGAGCGCTCCGATTTAGGAGTCTGACGAGAGAATGAACATGTCACAAGTGATAACACCAGTAAAATAAATGAGTGCTGCAGTTCCTTGAAACTTCGAAACCGTTCGTGGGTTCGGATCGCAACTCCTTTCTACAAGAATACTGATAGAAGTTCTGAACAACTTCAAGCAGTCATCAGAAGAAATTACACTCATCCTCAAAGAGGGCGAATGTACTTTTCAGAATTACGTCCTTCAAGGAGGTAATTTTTCATCGTTATAATGTCAGTACCTTAGATCCCAATTCAATATTAACACAGCTACCTTTGGGTGTTAATGAATTTGACGCCTACCTTGTGGGCTTTCCCAGCGAATTGACTTTCCGTCAGAAGGAGCTCCGGGTTAGTGTGATTTTGATGAATGTTTCATATCCAACATTGCGATTCTGGCTTGCGCGCCTCTATGACCCAAAGAGCTATACAGGATGGCTTCCTTAAGCCGGAGATGCAATCATACCTGACAGGTCAATGGGTAGAGGTCAGACAAAGTCCAGTCTCCTGGTCCTCCAGGTTGGGGGTTGATTTGAGCTGGCAACTCAGTCGGAAAAACCAGTGGAAGAATAATTGATCCAAGCAAATGGGCTTCCACTAAGCCATCCCGCTGCCTTGCGGATAGGTTCTTGTTAGAACTAAAGGCTTTGGATGAGGACCCTAATCGTTCTCCTGCTTTGTGGCTAGACACCCTAATAGTACCCGTCCAACATCTCCCATAAACTGCACGAATACAGAGAATTCCATACTACATCGGTTGTCGCGCAGGATAATCAGGACCGCGCTGCCCATTGCATCGAGTGGGGTGGGTAGTGATAAGTGGGCTACTGCTCCGAGTTCCCTCTCTGTTATTCAACCTTTGTCTTCTGTCCCTAACCATCCCTCTTTGCCCCATCTATCCACCCATAATGCTCCCATTGATAACACGGTCGATACTCGCAACGATTCACTGTCAAATAGTGTCGGGAATAATCCTCTGACTGGTAACTCACATTTTCTCAAGCCCCGTCAGCCTCTGAATCTCGGCTCCTTCAACGTGCGTACACTCATGCAGGCCGGTCAGCAGGCGTGCCTAGCCCTCACAATGAACTCTCTGAAGATTGATGTTTGCTGCTTAAGCGAAACGCGTATCTAGGATTCGAGCAGTGTAATTCAACTAACTGCTCCTGGTATCTCATCGAGGTATATTCTGCGCACCTCTGAAGACGAAGCAGCTAGAGCTGTGGGTCAACGTGGTTTAGGAATTGTCTTGACTGACAAGGCTGAGGCTGCCCTATTAGACTGGATCCCTGTTAACAGTCGTTTATGTGCTGTGAGACTCCAAGGATCAGTTGGCGTTCGAAAGGATAGTTGTGTTAAGCGCAACTTGTTTGTGATCTCGGCGTACGCCCCAACGGACTGCAGCTTAGACTTGCAGAAAGATGAGTTCTATGATGCCCTCGCCACTCTCGTTCGCAGCAGTAAAGGTTCCGACATTGTAGTGCTAGCTGGTGACTTCAATGCACAAGTTGGCAAACTCAGTGTGTCAGAAGCCTGTTTAGGTGGGCGTTGTGCTTTACCCGCTGAGCGCCTAGATAACGGGGATAGGCTTCTCCAATTTTGTGCAGACAATCGATTGTTCTTGTCTAGCACAAATTTCCGACACAGCTCGCGTCGCACAGCGACATGGCGCTCTAACTCTACAGGTACTTTTAGTCAAATTGACCATATCGCCGTAAGCTACCGATGGCGCAGTTCTGTTCAGAACTGTAGATCTTACTGGTCCACGTACGTAGAGTCGGACCATGCATTAGTTTTATTGTGATTATCTCTCCAGTTCCATGGCCATCGTCGCAAACCGCAAACCGGATTAGCCGTGCAACGTTTGTGTGATCCAGACGTTTGCACCCGTTATGAGCAGAAGTTAGCACATGAGCTAGGATCCACGGAGAACAGTAATGTAGATGAGCATTGGGCTCATATCAAACAGGCGATGCACTTCGCAGCAGGTTTTGCCTGTGGTCCCTGATCCGTTGTCCCTCAGAGACACTGGATCTCGCAAGAGTCGCTGAGTATAATGGAGCAAAAGCGTCAGCTTTCGAACCGTAAGGAGATGAATAAGATGCGGAGAAAGCTGCAAAGACAAGTTACGCGAAGCCTTAAGAAGGATCGCGAAAATTGGTGGGTCAATGTAGCCGAAGAAATGGAAGTGGCAGCTGCTTCAGGTAACAGTCAAAGACTGTTCAAACTTATTCGTGACACCAGTGGACGGCGAACTCAGGTCAGTGAAGCGATTTGCAATAGGAATGGAGAACCCATCCATAACAAACAGCAAAGGCTTGACCGATGGGCCGAGTACTTCAAGGAACAGTTTAGCTGGCCGCACGCTAGTGTAGTTACTCCCGTGTCAACAACTGTGACTCCTTGGGTGGTATCACTTGAGCCCCCATCGGAAGTAGAAGTAGAGTCATGTATTCGATTACTAAGGCGGGGGAAAGCGGCAGGTCCCGACGAACTTCCTCCAGTTCTTTTCAAACTGGGTGTTGAGGCGTTGATAAAATCACTAACCGCCTTGCTCCGTGACATTTGGAAGGAGGAGCGTATTCCGTTAATATGGAGCGAGTCATTGATTGTTCCCATCTTCAAGAAGGGAATACGCAATGACTGTGATAATCATCGTGGGATTAGCTTAATCCCGATAGTCACCAAAGTATTAGCTTCGATTTTGCTGCACCGTCTTACACCGGCTCGTGAGAGGAATGTCCGCGAACAGCAGGCTGGATTCCGCCTAGGTCGAGGATGCATCGACCAGATTTTTACTCTTCGCCGACTTCTTGAAACGCGTCACACGCACCGCCGACCAACAATAATGCTTTTCTTAGACCTGAAAGGCGCCTTCGATTCAGTTGATCGAACATCGCTTTTCAGTACTCTTCATCGAAAAGGTATGCCCCAGAAGTTCGTGAACCTAATGAGATCATTGTATTCTCATACTTCTGGCCGCGTTAGGGTTTACGGTGAACTATCCGGTCGGTTCGAAGCGACCAATGGTGTTCGGCAGGGATGCCCTTTGTCTCCATTCCTTTGTAACTTCGTCATGGACGAAAAAATGGAGAGTGCTTTGCAAAATCTTCAGGATGTAGGGGTCGAACTAGGAGATAGTGAAAAGCTATGTGACTTAGATTACGCAGACGACGTTGTCTGCTTGTTCGAATCCACGGAACATGCTCAGCGTGCACTAGATAATCTCGCAAGAGCTGTAGCTCCATTCGGCATGCGCTTTGCACCTTCAAAGTGTAAAGTGGTGTTACAAGACTGGACGTCAACAATTTCGAGCTTGATGCTCGATGGGGAGGTGCTGTCAGTTGTCGATCACTTCACCTACCTCGGTAGCTGCGTGATGACGGATGGGAGCACAGTAGTAGAGGTGAGTACGCGGATATCCAAAGCTCGAGCGGCGTACGCTGGACTGAAGCACTTGTGGCGCCAATCCGATATTTCACTGAAGTTGAAAGGTCGTGTATACTGTGCCATTGTGCGTTCAGTTTTGTTGTATGGTTGCGAAACTTGGAGTCTGCGTGCTGAAGATATTCGTCGTCTTGAGGTTTTCGACCATCGATGTTTACGTAGTATCCCTAGGATTGGGTGGAATAGCCGAGTAAGCAACGATGAGGTAAGAAAGCGAGTATTGGGTACTAATTCAGAGAACGTTTTGTCACAGCGTATCCAGCTTAGTAGACTTCGTTGGTTGGGACACGTGTTACGTATGGCAAACACACGTCTACCGTACCGTGTCCTATTCTCCGCCCCTCCTAGGGAGTGGAAGAGACCACGTGGAGGTCAACAGATGACGTGGCAGCTAGGAATGAGAAAATGTACGGCAGACTTAGGAAAAGTAGGTGCTTCACGTCTTCGTGGTTGGGGTCCAAAAGATCCGTCTACCAGTTGGCTGGAGACACTGAAGGATATGGCAGCGAACCGCAAGCAGTGGCGATCGTGTTGTCACTTTCTATCGAATCAGAATGATTGATCGATGTGTGTTTGTGCAGTTAGACTGTGTATTCCGTGTGTTGGCTACTAGGGCATTCTTTTCTTTTCCCACCCATGTAGGTCCACTCCCTCTCCATCTTGTATATTCATACTTTTTAATTCAACGTGCAACATGGTGAGAAAGGCAGTGGTCAGTGGGGCTTGCCCTACTGTTTAACGCTGTACGATGATGATGATGATGATGATGACGCCTTGGGCATAGCGGTTGGAGCAGTACCGCAACAGCTCGTAGACGACTCCTGGTAGCCTCTCACGTCCTTCTATAAGCACCTAAAACCCGCCTTATCCAGGTAGAACACACATTTCTCAGGGAGATACTAGCCATCCATCTGGCATCCGTCATCTTCGACACACACCGTTCCCTCACGGTGTTTGTAGATCCCAAATCTTTGGTTTACGCACCAGTCAGCTTCCGACTGATGCTCACCACGCAAGACTCGTAACCTAGACTTTGTCTCAGAGTTCACTGTGGACATATGATGCGCCTCCAGGATACTCAATCCCACCACCGACAGCTTATCACGCATACATCAACTGAGTCTGTCACCAACGCCTGACATCGCCTTGGACACCACTGAACATACCCAAACTACGGACCCTGATATCGACGAACTTTGACAAAACAGTTCATCAGGCAGAACGGTGGTACCTATCCCAACTTCCTAGAATACCATTGGAACACGTTTTCATCATGTACATGTTGTCCCCGCTGGGCCTTTGCCACCTTTACTTGGGCACGTTTATATTGCTCCCATGTGCGAACCGTTTTACTCGCTAGCCGTGGGCTATTCCGATTCCTCGTCCTATATCAGAAGCCGCAAAAGCTTTCTGATCAGTTGGGTTAGCCACTTCGATTGTCCGGTGATAGTGACAACCGATCGCGGTTTACATTTCGACGGAGCTTTCGGTAACCTACAACCCGCATTCGGTTGCCAACACACTGACGACGGCCTGCCAACCCCAGGCCACAGGCAGCTAGCTGTTCTTGGATCAAGCAATAATCCACTTTGGAGTGAAAAACTACTACTAGCACTTTTAAGCCTGCGTAGTACCGTTAAGGAGGAAATGCACACAATACCGGTCTCATATGGTATAGTGAATGGCTGTGCACTTCGTCAGCCTGGAGTTGGTAGCCCCCTTACCGTCCGTGACTTTCGACTACGGCGACTAAGCTGAACGCCTTACGCAGCACATGTGAGCGTTCAAGGCCAGCCCACCACGCGAAAAAGTCTACGAGCTACATTCCGGCTGCATTAAAAACCACTTTTCACGTATTCCTCCTCCTCCACCGCAACCGCCTTGCACCAGTCCCTTTCGTGTGATAAAACGCAGAGATGAAACGTTTCTCACAGACATCACCGGGCGATCGGTGTACGTTTGTACAGTTAGACTGTGTATTCCGTGTGTTGGCTACTGGGGCATTCTTTTCTTTTCCCACCCATATAGGTCCACTCCCTCTCCATCTTGTATATTCATACTTTTTAATTCAACGTGCAACATGGTGAGAAAGGCAGTGGTCAGTGGGGCTTGCCCTACTGTTTAACGCTGTACGATGATGATGATGACCGGGCGATACGACATTGTATCTATCGGCCACTACAAACCTGCCGTCATGGAATGCGATCCGCTCGATTAACTTACACCTGCTGAGGCCCCTCAGCCATTCGGAACGAATGATCTATCATTCGCACCAATCATAACTACAGCTAGCTAAAACCCAGGAATTAGTCCACCAGGATCTCTAATCGTATCCACAACGCGAAGTGGCCGTCGTGGTCACCAACTATAAAATCCCGTTCGCTTCGCGGATTTCGTAACAACTTTTACAACCAATTTCTGGTACCAAGTTGTGAAGTTCGCCGTAGATTTATCAATCAGCAGGCCAGAGAATTTAAAATCAACGGTTATAACTGTATTCTCTTCTGGTCTTCTAGGGACTGTAGCAGCACAGAACGTCGTTTGTGTGTTTGTCATCTTGGTCCAACATCCAGCAGCACCCTCTGGGCTATTTCCCCCCAGTTTTCTAATCTCATCAGACGGATTCATAGTCGCATTGGATACATCCGTTTCCCAGTTGACGCCCGTGTACGTTCAAGGAGAAAACGACTCACTGGACAACGGGACGATTGGCCAGCTTGGTGATGGAGACGGCAACTGGAAGCCTTTCAGGTGAACCAGACGCAGCACTTTCTGGTTTATGGGCATGTGGGACTCTCGGGTGCTGAAACGCTGCTGATCCACCGCTGGGCCGACACACACTGGACCCTCAGACTGCAAACACCGCCAAGCTCTCACCAGCAGCAATTCGACGTCACGCCAACAATAAAGGGAGCGATTCATGAGTTATTGGACAGCCAACACGTCCTGCCTACAGTCACGATAGAAGCTCAACTCCGGCGGACTTCTAGGAGGCTTCTGTAGCGGGATTCATCGTCGTTCATTCGTGTAACACGCGTTACTGTTCACATGAACGCTCACAGCTAAATGCGCTTGCAATTTGACCGTTGATCTTGCTCCCCACGTAAGCTCTCAAATACACACTGACCGTCATCTCTCTTGATCGCCTTCTCGTACTCATGAGTCTTGGGGAATACTGTCCTGGTTTACATGTTCGTACAATGCCCAGCATGAGAGTACCGTGCAAATGGCCCACGTAGAATGAAGGACCGAAGAATGCAATCACTAAGGAAACCGCGAGGTAAGGTTGGGCGATTCTATAAACCTGAATGCCAAAAAGTGTGTTTTTCGGGATATTTTGAGGAAAATTAGCTAGAGTTTGACAAGTTTAGTTAGAGTAGCGAGACAATTGACCAACTCTATCTCCTATGGCACTGCCTACACCGTTTTGCGCTGCATTACATTCAAGGAACTACTCACCACAGTATGGCACCTGACGTTCACTATTGGCAAAAACTATAATTGGTGGTTCCCTGACGCCTCATGGTGATCTGGTATTGTTGGAAAGCAAAACTTCACCTATAATTGTGACACTTCGCGGCATTCAAGAAAGATCAATACCTTGGAATAACGAGTCACTTGAAAATTCATCCAAAAGTTTAAAAAAGCGCTGACAAGAATTACAATTCGGAGGAATGATGAAGACAAGTGATGAATTGGTCACAGTGTCATCAGTGCAAATGGGTTCGTGGGTGTCTGTAAGTAAACTGTCTCCGGGAGGCACAGATAGACGATATCCAGGTGCTGAATTGTGCAGTGGAACAGTTCCCTCTCTTCCATCCTGGAAATGAACATGTGCATATTGTGGATTGCAATCAATCAGTTCCACTTCATCCACCAGTGGGACTTACTTCGAGGAACTCGTATTTCGGCACAGGAGTACGGGTCCTGGTGTAGTGAGTCAAGTTGGTAATGATATCCCTGAAGTCGATTTCTGACTATAAGAAAGTCCGTTCGTGAGGCGTGGTGTTGGTTGCAGTACACAACAACGACCGGATAGAATGCAGAGCATCAAGAAGCACAAACTCCCACTGGGGTACAGCAAGACCTTTTGATTTCAGTGAAAGATTTATGGCTTTCCAAACTGTTTCGTTCATTCTTTCACTTTGTGCATTTCCTTGCGGATTGTATGGCGTAGTTCTACTAGTTGCAATTCTTTTCTCTGTAAGGAACGCCCAAAGTTCTGAAGACAAATGGAAATCGGGAGTACTCATTGACAGTGGTTAACAGATACTTCCTCTGTGATGAAGAAGGTAAGTTTAGTTCAGTTCCAGTTTATTCAGCCACTAACCTCGCACTTCTGTGCTCCGGTTTCGGTTGCTACCTTCCGGTATCGTCCAGTAAAGGGCGAAAAAACAGAGGCACAGACATAAAGATGCAGAAAGTTAAAGTATCAAGCAGAAATCAAGAGAAAAAGGAGAGTCCGAGTGCAACTGACCACGACACCTAGCCATATCGCTTAATGTCTCCAATCGTCTAGTAGGCGGATCACGTAGACCCCAACTTGAAAGTCTAACATGTCCTACTCGGCCAAGTCCACTAGTCAAGGTTTTCATACCTTTTTGCCATGTCATGGACGGACCACCTCGACCTACCTTCTAATCACTATCTGCCTCAGAGAACAGCGTACGCTGAGGAAGTCTATCCGTGGGCATGCGTAACACATGTCCCAACCAGCTTAACCTGTTTAAATTCAGCACTTGATCAAGAGATTGACCTCTGATTCCCAGCACCTTACGCCTAACCTCAGCATTTCTGGTACGGTATTCCCACCATACTCGGGCAATGCTACGGAGACATCAGTGCTCGAACACCGACAAGCTTTGCCTATCTTCTACCCTCAATGGCCATGTTTCTGAACCGTATAAAAGAACGGACCTAACCACCACATTGCACACTCGACCCTTTACAGACAGTCGTGTGTCACGCCGGCGCTACAGATGACGGAGATTGGCAAAAGCCAAATGCGTCTTCTGTATACGCGATGACGCTTCATCCGATATCTGTCCATCCGGTGAAATGTAACAAAACTTATCTACTCTAGCTAGAGCTTCCCCCTGCCAACACAAGGTTTGGTGTTGAGCCAACCCCGTCCTGCAACAGCATTTTACACTTTGAAGGTGCAAAACGCATCCCAAACGTTCCTACACTGTTGTTTAGGCTATCTAAGAGAGCTTGCAACTTACCTGGATCTTCACTCAGGAGAACAATGTCGTCCGCGTATTCCGGGTCAGACAGTTTACTGTCTGAACAAAGATCGATGCCGCTATTCTCACACGAGGAAAGAACCATCTCAAGAATCAATTCAACTACCAAATTGAAGAGAAAGGGTAAAAGAGGGCAACCCTGACGAATACTACTTTTCGTGGTGAACTCGGGAGAAAGATCACCGTAAGCACGAACTTGGATTCGGCTGTTCGCATACAAGTATTGGAAAAGAGAACTAAACTTCTCTGACACACCTTTCAATGAAAGGCAGCGCCAGAGAACTGTGTGGTCGACTGAATCGGACACCGCTTTCAGATCAAGAAAGAGACAGATTGTGGGCCTACCGAAGATGTTTCTATGCTCTAAGAATTGCCGAAGAGTAAAGGTGTGGTCAATACAACCCCTACCAGGTCTGAGGCCGGCTTGATTCTCACGCGTAAAAATTTCGCGGGGGCTGGATAATCGGTGGAGAATGAGACTGGTGAGAAGTTTGTAAGCGATACTTACCAAGCTAATTCACAAGAGGACCTGTTTCGTTTCTTGTAAATCGGCACAATCACCGATTCACTTCATTCCCTGGGAATCTGCTCACTATCCCAAGTAATACGGAGGAGTTTCGTTAACTCTGAAACCAAAGCTTCGCCTCCATCCTTGAAAAAGACGGATACAACCCATCCAGTCCAGCGGCTTCATACCTTTTCAAGTAACCTATCTCCCGCATAATCTCCATCTTTGATGGGGGACTGATATCCACCTGCATCGTTTCGCTGGCAGGTATATTTGGAAGGTCTACCTTTGAAGTGAGTCAACTGAATTGTTCTTTAAAGCGCCCTGCTCCACGCTCCAGACGACGTCCTTGAGAGTGAATCAGTGAGCCGTCGGATTCCTTGATTAACTCACTCACACCAGGCTTCCGTGGTAGGGTCCGCCATACCCAGAGAAGTTGGATTTCTTCAAACTCCTTGTTACTGCTTGAGAACCGCCGACATATCTCTGCTGGTACAAGATACAACGAAGCACGCCGTGAACTCCGCTCGCGTTTGAAGAACAGTTTGCTTGCTGTTCGTGAGACGTGATGGTCAGAGCCTGTCCTTGAGAAGGAAGCAGCTTTTGCCTCTGGCAACTCCAGGAAGCTCTTTCGACTCATTCGCGCCACCGGACCGCGAAGAACAGGTGTTAGCGAGACTGTCCGCAAAACCGATAAGACACCAATCACCAACCTATCGCGCAGACTAGACCGGTGGGCAGAACACTTCGGCTCCCAGTTTAGCTGGCCACCGGCTGTTTTTACTGCACCTGGAACTCCTACACTTTCTGCGTGGTCTAGTCCAGACCTTCCTCCGATAGAAGCGGAAATTCAGAAAGAACTACAAATCCTCGAGCGCCACAAGTCACACGGATCAGATCGCATCCCTCATGCGCTTTCCAAAGATGGCGAGAGAATTGAAAACCCTGTTCTCAAAGGCTTGGACGGAAAAAGTGTTCCTACATCCTGGGGGGAATCGACTTTGGATGCGAAACCTGGGCAGTTAGACGTGAGGATCTGCGCTGGCTGACCGTGTTTGACCACCGTTGTCACGGACAATCAAACGAGTATGGTAGGAGCATCACGTCAGTAATGACGAAGTTCAGAGGAGAGTATTCGAGATGGACTGTTCATCACTCAGAGTAATTGTTTCTCTTCGTCGGCTACGGTGGTTAGGTTATGTTTTGCGGATGCCCGCTCAGCGTTTACCCCGCCGCGCTTTGTTCGCGCTCACTGGGCAGGATTGGAAACGGCGGTGTGGTGAACAATCGATGACCTGGAGAAGAAGTTTAAAAAAGTCGACTTCCCGTTTAGCCGCAATGGATCCCTGTCGCCTACCAGGTTGGAGCAAGAATGACACCGAAAACAGTTGGCTTGATACGCTGTCGGATATGGCCCGAAACCGGAGTCAGTGGCGTCAATGCTGTATGGAATGCTGTGCTGGCACCCCATCCTTCTCCCTCCATATGTGAAAACCACAAACGATACGAACAAAAAAAAAAAATAAAAATACCGTGTGTGGAGAAAATTGCAAAAAAATCTTTCTAACATTTCTGTCCTTCTTTCGTACATTGTTTTCCTATTATCCCATGGTCTCTTTGGCACGCTGTCCGTACCAGACCCGTGATATATATATATATATATATATATATATATATATATATATATATATATATGTATATATATATATAGGCTTCCGTGGACCGGTACCTCCAATCAAACCGAAAAGGTTACGAGCATTGCCAGTGGACACAGCCTTTTCTATTTCTCTACACTTCGCAACCCACCATTGCTCACGGTCATTCCTCAGGCTCCTAGTCAGTTGGCGTCTCAGGGATTTGCGCACTTCATTGAATGAGGCATCCGGAGGGACGGATCTGCGAGCATCCAACAGAGCAGTTGATGTCGAAGATATCCATCGACAAAGGAGGACACCATGTGAACCAATGCCGCTTCTTATGGCAGAAGTTCGTACCTACCAGAAACAATCTGTGGCCAGAACACTGAATGAGACGATCGCCGTTATCAGTACGATCAGCTGGGATAACAAATGGGCCTCCAGTGTGCCTTTTGAACCCCCCCCCCAAACGGCCAATTTTGGCGTTGAAATCCCCAGCAATGACCACCACGTCCGTTGAGCGTGCTCTTCGAAACAGCTGAGACAAATCCTGATAGAATTCGACCTTGGTCTCAGAGGAGCTGCAGTCAGTGGGCGCATACACAGACACGACGAACAAACATCGGCCGTCCAGTTTGCTGTTGTTTACACGAACAGAACCGTCCAACCGAACTGCACACAGACAACTGCTGACTGGGATCCAGTCGAGCAGTGCACGCTCAGCCTTCACACTCAGAGCGATGTAAACGCCAGCCTGACCACGAGCACTAGACACCGAACCAACTGACACACGAAAAGTGAAGTGTGAGACTGAGGTTTTCTCAGGGGTGCGAGGAGTTATTATAGAAGTGGGGTCTTGTATGCGTGTTTGGGAGACACAGCATACATCTATTATGAAAGTGTCGAGTGTTCTAGGAAGGGCAGCCTGTTGCCCTATCTGACGTACGGCGCGGACATTAAACGCAGCCAACAGAAGTGAATACTTAAGAAGTGCATCCGATTTATACCCAACTCCTGAACTACTGCTTCATCACAACCGCAATTACCCGTGGCGTTTTACATCAACCTTGAATTGAAGGAGGAATTTGTAAGGCCCTTTACAGGAAAGATACTGGAGTTTTCTGCGCGAATCATACTTCGCGGCTGCCCACACCGTAGAAGGGTTTTTTGGGAACCCTAACCGGAGCCTTTGACTCTAAAGTCTCATCCACAAGGAAGTGGGGCGTTAACCCAGCACGGGAACGTGACCGAAACACTCATGAAGGAACTTCTGGTCTGTCGCGTGAGACCTGATTGCTGTATGCGTTTTGTCTTGTCTTCGCTGGTGCTTTCTTACCGATTTGCTTTTCGGTTTCAGTCCTTAGCCCCATGCACCCAATGGAGCAAGCAGAACGTGGACGGGGCAGCATCTTTTTGACCAGGGGTTGCCCAGCTTAGGTGGGCGATAGCTGTCCAATGAAGTGCAATGACTTCTCCCGCCGTTGAGAGAAACCCCAGGTACTCCACTCCTACGTCCATCTAGGGGATGTTTTAGGACCGGTAAACAGTTTCTCTCCATGTTTATTTGCTAGAGTGTCCTCTCCAGGAGAAAAGTGGTTAGAACCAGATGTTGCCCATCAACTGGTTTTGAGACGGGACTTTGTCTGGCCTCTACCGATCGACCTGTCAGGCATGATTGTATCTCCGGCTTAAGGAAGGCCTTCCTGTATAGCTCTTCGGGTCATGGAGGCACACAAGCCATCACACCGCTTCAAGGTGCAGTCTCGTCGCGGACAAATACAGCTAGTGAGTTTAACTTCGACTAACGGGTTGGTCCATTCCTTTAAGCAGTACGCAGCCTGGAACCATAAGCCATTTTGACAAGGATGTACCGTTACTTTCTTATCTTGAATAGTTAAAAAGTTCCTCATGTGGAGTGCAATTCGTTGCCGTACACAACAGTGAACGCAAGGCATACAGGAGAACGGTCTTCCACTGCGAAGCCGGTGGACCTCTGGTTTTTAGCGGCAAAGTGTTAGCTTACCAAAGCGTTTCGTTTAGGCGTTCCATTGGTCTATTTCTCTGGGGATTGTGAACAGCTGTGACTGCGAACCACATTCTCGTTTCTCAAGAACTCGGATTGCTCGGTCGACGTGAAACTCGTCCCCCGATCAGCGTGTGTGTACGCCGGCATGCCTAGTATGGTGAAAAGTTGGCACAGGCAATCGATAACAGTAGAGAAGTGCATATACGCACAAGCAAACGCGAAGCGAAAAGCGAACACCCATAAGCGACGGTCAGGATGTACCGATTACGACTTGTCAAAGGCAAGGTCCGGTAAAGTCAATATTGTCTTTCGAATGGTTGCGCTGCTTTGATAGGACGACCGGTGGACGGTTTTTACGGCCTCGGCCTTATATCCGCACAAACGTCGCACCGTGAAATCAAGAGCTTTATCTCATCAAGCGAGTAGGGAGATTCCTAGACCGCACAAAGTGAGTCTTTCGGGAAATTCCGGGGTGGCACAGCGAATTATGCAGTTTTTTTAACTTGGTCGCATCGGAAATAGTACCACATACGTTTCGAGAGGGCGTATCTGCCGCCACATCGTCTTTTCCGCGTCTGTTAACTGTCATAGCAATAGGCGAACAGCTCAAATCCCCGTCGTTGAATCTTGTCATTTTTGATTCTGGTTGTTTGTCTTCTGTCGTACATGAAAGCCACGGACCGTTGGCCAATAATGAGTTTGAAGTGTTTGCATAGGAGATAATTTCGCAACTTACGAAGTGCCTTGACAATTGCGCATGCTTCTTTTTCATAGCGGAATGATGTCTTTCACTGGCTGTCAGGGTACGAGAGAAGAAGTCTACGGGACGATTATTCTGGCTCAGTGTGGCGGCTATTGCAATGTCCGAAGCGTCCATTTCAACCACTAAGGTAGCACTTTGGTCTACTGTTACAACCATACCGCCGTCTACTGTCTTTTTGAGAAGTTCCAATGTACTTTTTACATGTTCTGGTTGGGGAAAAGTTGTATGTTTCACAAGTGGACTGATCTTGTCTGAAAATGGCGATGTCCATTGCCAGTAGAAGGAAAACATGCAAATGGCGCAACGCAAGAACTTCATATCTTTTGGACGGTGGAATCCTACATAAAGGTTTTATCCGTCCAAGGTCAGGCCTTACTTCATATGATATCAGGTAGCCCAAAAGTTGAATTTTGTTGGTGGCCGTCACAGTTTTGGTCGTGTTGAATGCGATACCGTATTTCGGAGCCTACAGGAAATGCTGATGGTTTCGATCGTGGTCTTCCTGGGTCATGTCGTATACGGTCACGTTGTCTATACAAGCGAAAGTATGTGCAACACCTCATCGATGGTGCGTTGAAAACAGGCAATTCCATTGGTAACCCCAAACGGTGTACGCCTAAATTGATAAAGGGCACCACACGCTTCAGACGCAGTACATCGCTTCTCGTGTTTCGCCATGGTACCCACTCCTAAAACCCAGGGTACCGTTTATTGCATAACGAGATATAGCCTCGACCATTTTGTTGATTCGGGGTATCGGATAGGCATCCAACCAAGTGAAGTAGTTGATGATCTGACTATAATCCACAACCGTTATTTCCTTTTGTTTCGCGTTCTTAGGTACAAGAACCTGCGCTCTCCATGGGTAGTTGAACGGTCCAATGATATCGTCATTCAGGAGGTGCTGAATTTCAACCCGTATGGAGCATTCATCCTCCGCTGAATGTCCACGGGACATTGTGGCGATATGTTTACAATCGGGTGATAGGTGAGCAAATACAAGACAATGTACCCTCGTGGTCATCAGACCACACAGTAAAAACGTACCACGTTCGCCGCCGGAGGGTATTTCCACCTTGGCATGTAACTCGAGAAAATCATGGCGGATTGAATCGTCAGCGCTAAGATTACTTGTTACAGAATGTTTGAAATCGTCATACGAAACCTGAAAGCGAATGCTTGCCATGCAGTATTTTGTAAAAGCGCACAACGAAGGCGCAAACGTAGATGCCGTAGTTGTTCGAAAGTCGCATGGCTGGACTTCCCAGCGGCGGTAATCTACACAAAATTGTGAAGTGTAACTTTCAAAACTACCGGTGTCTGTGTGCGCTTGTAGTTCATCAATATTCGCGTAGACCCGAGTAGTCACACGAGGCAGACGAGAATACGCGGCCGTTGTCAAAACGGAGTACAGTAGTGGTCGGACGGCTGAATTAACGGATGGGCTAACGGGTCTTGACCTACATACGCGCTGGAAATGATCTGTTTTCCCAGAGGCCTTGTAAATGACACCTTTGGCAGAGCTTTTTGTACGAGGATGCTTCGACTACCTAAAACAGCAGTTATCTTGATTAATGGCAGATTTAGTTGGCTCGATCTCAATTGATGGGTTGACTGGTTAGGCCACTGGTAGAGAGCGGACCGGGGTAGGAGAAGAACAGAAACCGTTCTCATTTGTTAGGTCTGTGATATAGCCATATCATATGCCGTCTGGAAATTCGGGGAAGATTGTCCTAAAATTCCTGTTTGAATGGATTTGGATAAAAAAGGTAATAAGTGCGTCAAGCATAGCATCGTTTGCATCAGTGTTAAATTTACGCAATCGTAGATAACGGTCCATTTGTTTGTTTATCTCTTTTCCACACCAGTTGAGTAAATTGTATCGTCAGCAAAGGATTCCGTTCGTAATGAATGCAAATGACTTTGGAACCCCGACCCAGAATGTAACTTTACTCAAATAGTATAATGAGTATATGAGCTGAAACGCAAAAAACAGTAACGTAAATATAACGTATAAAATAAGACCACAGAATGAAGAGTGAAATAACAGGACAAGGATCCCCCTTCGTATCGCATATCATTTCATTGACCAGAGTTCGCCGTCCACCGATGTCGCGAATACGTTTTGAACAGTCTTTGACTGTTACCTGAAGCAGCTGCTATTTCCATATCTTCAGCCACCTTGACCCACCAATTTTCGCGATCATTCTTAAAGCCCTTCGTAACTTGCCTTCGTATCTTATTTATCTCCTCACAGTTCGACAGCTGACGTTTTCCCTCGACTAAACTGATCGATTCTTGCTAAATCCAGTGTCTTTGATGGACATGGATTAAGGACCACAGGCGAAACCTACTGCCACGTGCATTGCCTGCTGGATGAGCCCAATGCTCATCTACATTACTGTTCGTCGTAGATCCTAGTTCATGTAATAATTCCTGTTCATAACTGGTGCGAACTTTTGGATCAAACGAACGTTGTGCGGCTAATCGGGTTTGCGGTTTGCGTTGATGACCGCGGAGCTGGAAAAGTTTTATCGATTTCAATAACAGTGATGAGCCACCGATCACCGTTATCGGTTCGATTTGTTAGAATGCCAAAGCAGCCTCCTATATTCCTTTCCGTCTCGTCTAGGTGTCCAATTTTAGCACTGAAATCACGCGCAACAACCATGATGTCTGTAGAGCACACGCTGCGCAGCAATCGGGACAAATCTTGGTGGAATTCGTCTTTAGCCTCAGGAGAGCTACAACCAGTTTAGGCATACACAGAAACGACAAACAGGCATCGATGCTGCAGCCCAATGCTGTTGACATGCACAGAACCAGTCAACCGAAGTTCACGCACACGATTGCTGACTGGGATCTAGTCGAGCAGTGAACGTCAGCTTTCATGTTCAGTGGGTTACCAACACCAGCCTGACCAAGAGCACTAGACACTGAATCGGTCGACACGTGAAATGAAACGAAAAGCCGAGGTTTTCTGGGGAGCGAAGTGTTAACACTGAAGTGGGGTCTTATGTGCGTGTTTCGGAGACACAACACGCATCTGTTTTGAAGGTTTCAAGAATTCAAGCTAGGGCAGCCTGTTGCCCCGTTTGGCAAAGTATACGGACGTTGGAAGTGGCTAAGTAAATAGAATGCTAAAATCTGGGAATCAATTCTCTATTTCCCCCTACCTCCAAGTTGTTATCCTTATGGAGAGCTATACGTTCTCGGTCATGACTCAACGTGGCTTCTCGTATCCATTTAGAATTGGTACGTGAAGGATGAAGAACAGAGAGACTAAGAGTTTCGCGAGAAGCCGCTGGAGTGTTTTGGGTATATACTTCGCGGCTGCCTACACCGTAGTCCCAACATGCGTCGCAATATCATCCTTCTCCCGTCCAACCAGTTTGAGGCAGCGGTAGTGGCACTAAGTATCTCGATGAGAGTGTGAACAGTCTCATCAAAAGTTCGGTCTCAAACTTTGATCCTCAATCACGAGACATAGGCAGAAGTGAGCATGATGTGAGTCCACAAAGGTAGACCAAAGGATTATTTTGAGTAGAATTAAACCCTCCTAAAATTGTCAAACCATCAGTTTTTCACCGTATTTCATAAGCAACGGATGCAGTTTAACGGATGATTTTTCTCTAACGTTTCTATCTGTTTTTCTTTGGTGGAGTTGTCACAAAGCCTTCAAATTGTCACATTGTTGCAGGTATATTGATGATTTAGGATTAAACATGCCAGTAATGCTACCGAATCACCTCAATGCGTATCTGTAATCCAAAAACGATTGTGCAATTTCTTGGATGTAAAAAAGAAGAACGAGCGGGATATTTGTGGAAAAGAAAATCCGAAACCAAAGGTTCATACAAACGCAGATATTTTGTGGCCTATGGAAACATTTTAGCATATTATGAAAAAAAAGTGGACAAGGAACCGCTGGGTGTGTTGTTCCTGGAAAACCACGTAATTGAAATGGTGGATGATTTGACCATGGTTATTCGTTTTCTTGCTATGAAAGAACTCCCCAAAGGTTATTATTTACGGGGCGATTCCACAGAGGATATCGAGGTAGGTCTTGTCTCAAACAACCAAATGACAGACCTTTTTGCTTCATCTGTTATATGTTGCCTGTTTTGGGTTTATGTTATGTTTTGTTCGCTTCTTCGTTGTTTTTACGTACACATTTTTTGTTACTCCTTTGGATAATCTGGGATGTTGGGAAAATCCCCAGGGAATGGTGTGAATCGGTGATTATTTCGATTAATATGAAAGGCGAATTCCTTCTTGCGAAAACCACGGAGAAAACAGTTTAACAAGTATCGCGTTCAAACTGCTCACAGGGATTATTCTTCACCGGTTATCTAACATCCGTGGCAGACGTACGCTTGAGAATCAAGCCGGTTTTCGGCCGAGTCTAGGTTGAATTGATCATATCTATACACTTCGTCAAGTTTTAGAGCCCAGGCACATCTTTCATAGGCCGGTAGTTTCTGTCTTCTTTGTTCTGAAAGCGGCGTTCGACTCAGCCGTTGGCACAGTTCTCTGGTGCTTCTTGTCATTGAAGAGCGTGTCGGAGAAATTTTTTTTCCGGCAATCCTTGTATACGAACAGCGGAAGCCGAGTTCGTCACATAAATTAGTATTCGTCAGGGTTGCCCTCTTTCGCCATTCCTCTTCAATTTTTAATTGAAATAACCTTTGAGATAGCCCTATCGTGTGACAACAGCGGCATCGATCTCTGCTCAGGCAATAAACTGTCTGGCTTGGAATACGTGGATGACATTGTTCTTCTGAGTGAAGATCCTTGTAAATTGCAACTTTTTCTAACCAGCGTAACAGTGGGATGCGTTTTGCATCTTCAAAGTGTACAGTGCTGTTGCAGGACTGGGTTGGCTCAACACCAAACCTTGTGTTGGCAGGGGAAGCCCCAGGTAAAATAGGTAAGTTCTGTTATCTGGTGGTCAGGTATCGGCTAAAACATCGTTGCATATACAGAAGGCGCGTTTGGCTTCTGCCAGTCTCAGCCATTTGTGGCGCCAGCATGACATCCGATTATCTGTCAAGTTTTGAGTGTCCACTGCAGTAGTCTGATCGGTTCTTCTATACGCCTGAGAAACGTGGTCGTTAAGAGTAGAGGATAGGCGAAGACTGTCGCTGTTTGAGCATCAGTGTCTCCGCAGTATTGCTCAAATGTGATGGGAACACCGTATCAACAATGCTTAGGTTAGGCGTAGGGTTTTGAGAACCAAAGATCAGTTTCAGGAGTAACTGCTAAATCTAAGCAAATTATGGGTGCTGGGGCATGTTACGCATGCCCACCAACCGACTTCCTTGACGTACGCTGTTCTCCGTAGCAGGTAGTGTTTGGAAGATAGGTTGGAGTGGTCAGTCCGTGACGTGATATAAAAACCTTGACCAGTGGACTAAGCCAGGTTGGACGTGCTGGGCTTCCGTGCTTGGATCCACGAGACACGCCTACGAGATGGTTGTATACATTACGTGACATGGCTGGGTGTTACGGCCGGTGGCGTAGCTGCATTCGGGCTTTTTCCTTGTCCTCGTGATTTTCACTCACTTTTTTGTATTCGGCTCTTTTTCACTATGTGCTTCAGTTAATTCTGCTGTAAACTGATCGATGCTGCGAGGTGGCAATCCAAACCAGAGAAAAAAAAATGCAAGGTTAAAGAGTGAACCGAACGGAACTGGACTTTTTATTGCGTGCGTTAGCAGGAGTCCGGTGAAAGGGATATACCCTATAACCTCAAAGATCCACTTGTATTGGAGAATCACATAAAAACTCATCAGGTTAATCGTGGCGACGAGCCGGACAACAGTGAACCACTGACCATCACAAAATTGACCCCTCGTATGCGCGATCGGAGAGTATAACAGCCCAGCCAGCCAGCCACAGCTTCTAGTTTTGAACTATCCCCGTTTGAAATGTCCATCGCCTGCTGTTTTTCCAAACGATTTTTGTTCATTCTTATTTCATGCTTCCACTTGCGCGCAAAGGTAGGCGCATACCCCATAGCCTTGAAGATCAACTGCAATACCAGAGCTAATAACGATAATAATAATAATGGATTAACATTTTTACTAACCACACAGAAATTTCGCGGTGTTTTGGGAAGGAAGTGGCGAACACTTAGGGGCTGCCACTAACTGCGCCCCTAAGACTTGGTGAACCACATAGGGTTCCAATAGGCTAGGCATAGTGTCGAGCCAAGTGACTGTCATATACCATTGAGACGAAAAGCAGCCGCGAAATACCGTCCACCCAGAAACGTTCGGCAGCCTCTGAGAAATTACTTGTCTTTCTGCTCCTCATCTTTCAATTCTATTTAGACCCAAGGCTTCACATATGGCTGTGATCTGGGAGAGATGACTGGTAATGAAAAGCACCGACGCGTACTTCTCGTTTTTATGTATGCCCCGACTGGCTGTAGCTATCTTGAGACAAATAACTCACTTTTAATTTTACGGTACTGGTTCGGATGACAGTATAGGCCGGTTTCTTGGATGTCACGAATAGCACCTGTCTACGAGCGACTATCAGAGATGAGACCCAAGCGCCGTAGACAGACTGGAGTCTTAATCACTCTTTGTCCGGCTCGACAGTGCTAAGCCACGTTTTTAGTTTTCCGCCAATGCGACAGCGCCATCGTGGACGTGGAACAGATGAGAGCCCCATGGTTTTGGGATCATAGAACGTCCAAACGACTGTGATTTCCAGCGGTAATGGAACATTGTCAGCTTTTTGATATTGAGACAATGTCGTCGTTTGAGAGCGTGTCGCATCAACCCTTTCTCAGGATCAGTCGCAGATATCAGTGGTCAAACATCTTAAGCTTCATGCTGTCCTCGACGCGCATTGGCTACATTTCACAGCGTAGGTCAGTATTGGGTAGATTGCTATTTTAAAAGACGCGGACTTGGACCTGAAGGCTGATCTTGCTGCGCTCCCAAAGTGCATTGCAAAGCTGAAAATGAGCTGTATTGGCGTTGCCAATGCGTAATTTGACTTTTTTATCTTGACATTTTGGGAAGATCGTGGATCCCAAATAGTTCAACGTCTGAACGTGCTCCATTTGTTTGATGTTGACGTATGTCGGTAGTATGAACTGTGTAACGCGGGTCGAAAAGATCTTGGTCTTCGATGTATTGATTTCTAGCCCCATTGATTTTGCGGCCAAGCCGTCCTCCAGAACAAGGATGTCGTCCGCGAATTCCAAATAGGCGAGAAACGCACCGGGTTTCAGCTGGATACCGGAGTTATCGGTGAGAACCTGACGCATTACCTAGTTGATAGTGTATTTCGACAGCACTGGCGACAAAGGACAATCTGACACCGGGATTGAGGGAGAAATCATTGGATTTCTTTCTCGCAGATGCTTATTCTCGTATGCGTGTTTGATTAGTACGGCGTTCTAATACTTGAAGAAGAGTGAATTTTTGATCCACGCGTCCTCTACCACGACGAAAGCCCCCATGATTAGGGCGTGTGCGTGCGTTTCGAAGTGGTTCAATAAAAGCACGAAGAATGTACGTCTATTAGACCGATGCCACGGTAGTTTTCGCACCCACTCCCGTCACCCTTCTTTGGAAGATGGAGTAATGTTGAAGTTCCTCTTTCCGTTGGGAATTATTCTTTTCCCACGTTGAGTGAAACGGGAGGTGTCGAAAGACTATATATCTACGGTGCAATGCCGTCTTCTGCAAGAGACTTTCGGTTCTTTAGCTTGTGTATTGCATCAGCAATGTTCTCTACTTGGTTGGCTCCTACTGACGTAGAAGCGCGCTCGAGTGACATACAAACGTGTTGTTGGGTTTGGGTTTAAAGAACCTTCCACTGGAAGGTTCAGTAAACAATCAGAGTGTTTGGTCCTTCGCTGCTTCCTTTTGTCCTGTTCAGCAATGAGAAGCATGGCAACGTCGCAAAGGAGGCGTTCTGTCGACTGTCGCTTACTGGGTACCGCATGGATTGGGCGGTAGGGATTTGAGAAAGTATAAATATACAAGATGGACAGGGAGTGGACCTACATGTGTGGGAAAAGAAAAGAATGCCCTAGTAGCCAACACACGGAATACACAGTCTAACTGTACAAACGCACACCGATCAGTAATTCTGATTCGACAGAAAGTGACAACACGATCGCCACTGTTCGCGGTTCGCTGCCATATCCTTCAATGTCTCCAGCCAACTGGTAGACGGATCTTTTGGACCCCAACCACGAAGACGTGAAGCACCTACTTTTCCTAAGTCTGCCGTACATTTTCTCATTCCTCGCTGCCACGTCATTTGTTGACCTCCATGTGGTCTCTTCCACTCCCTAGGAGGATAGGACGCGATACGGTAGACGTGTGTTTGACATACGTAACACATGCCCCAACCAACGAAGTCTACTAAGTTGGATACGCTGTGACAAAACGTTCTCCGAATTCGTATCCAATACTCGATTTCTGACCTCAGCATTGCTCACTCGGCTAATCCACCCGATCTTAGCGATACTACGTAAACATCGGTGGTCGAAAATCTCAAGACGACGAATATCTTCAGCACGCAGACTCCAAGTTTCGCAACCATACAACAAAACTGAACGCACAATGGCACAGTATGCACGACCTTTCAACTTCAGTGAAATATCAGGTCGGCGTCACAAGTGCTTCAGTCCAGCATACGCCGCTCGAGCCTTGGATATCCGCGTTGGCACGTCTACTACTGTGCTCCCATCCGTCGTCACGCAGCTACCGAGGTAGGTGAAGTGGTCGACAACTGACAGCACCTCCCCATCGAGCATCAAGCTCGAAATTGTTGACGTCCAGTCTTGTAACACCACCTTGCACTTTGAAGGTGCAAAGCGCATGCCGAATGGAGCTACAGCTCTTGCGAGATTATCTAGTGCACGTTGAGCATGTTCCGTGGATTCGAACAAGCAGACAACGTCGTCTGCGTAATCTAGGTCACATGGCTTTTCACTATTTCCTAGTTCGACCCCTACATCCTGAAGATTTTGCAACGCACTGTCCATTATTTCGTCCACGACGAAGTTGAACAGGAACGAAAACATGGGACATCCCTGCCGAACACCACTGGTCGTTTCGACTCGATTGGATAGTTCACCGTAAACCCTTACGCGGCCAGAAGTATGGGAATACAATGATCTCAGGGGCATACCCTTTCGATGAAGAACACTGAAAAGCGATGTTCGATCAACCGAATCGAAGGCGTCTTTCAGGTCTAAGAAAATCATTGTCGTCGGTCGGTTTTCTTAGACCTGAAAAGCGCCTTCGATCCAGTTGATCGAACTGCGCTTTTCTAGCCAATGACAATAATTTTCCCTTTGGTTACAATCGGACTCAACGCAGTTGATAACTTCTTCAAACTTTCAGCAAATCAGAATTTTACAACCGCGTCATTTATGCTAGCATATTCCTGCGCGCACAAATACAGCACGAAAGGGCAGAGGGTGGGAATCAAACAAAATACGTGAATGCCTCTTGTGGGGAGTAGCTATTCACATTCACTACAGGATGATAAACGTAATTCTTGCTCATACTATGTTTCCACCAGACGCAGGCAGTGCTTCGGATACGTTGTCGAAAGAGCAATGACTTCGAGCGTCCCCAGTATTATTTGTCTCTCTCGCAATCATACAGCAAAGCATTACATTGACATTGCTCGCCCTTGCCCTCTAAAAAAAATCCATCGACACGGCAGTGTCGCACGCGTCGTAGGTTGACGGAAGCCCGATTTGCTCGTGGTATACACAGGATCTCTTCTGTAATATCAGTGGTTTCCGAGATACTTAAAATTATCGTTTAGTTTTAACCAATCGCCGGAGTGGACTCTTACTATTGTCGTAGAAGTGCTTTGTATTTAGATAACGATAGGCACATACTATTATCCAGATACAGTCATCAAGCGTTTTTCACTGTTTTACTACATGCTTGCGCATGAGTGCTATAAAAGGGGTATATTCCATAGCCAGGAAGACCCATTGCATTATTAGAGGTAACTCGTAACCAGACCTCGACATTTGGAGTGGAGAACCACATAAGGTCCAAATGGGGTCAAGTGTGGTAGCGAGCCGGATTACACTGGATTACTGCCCACCACCAAAGTAACAGATGATGGCGGAGATTCGAACCTCTGACTTCCGGGTGCTGAGCAAGCGCTTCGAGCAACGCAACCACCACCTGTTGATATCATTGACGTATCTCATGCGGAAGGCTGTCGCGTGGTAAGAGTTCGATTCGACCGTTCACGAGTACGCATTCTACGGCCGAGCTAAGAAAAACTTTCGTTCAAACGGCGGAAGGTTTACAACTTTCTCAGCATCCTTAACCTGAGATAACTCTTTAATAGTCTAACCATGCTCTCCAGGAAATCCACTTACCAGGGAGATACTCTTGGAGTCAAATGTTGCGTTAATAGGCCGGAACGTGATAGTGGTGGGTTTTTGAAAAGAACAACGGTGCTAAAGTAGCTGGCGAATTATTAATATTCGCCCATTGATTCCGCAGCCGACGCTGAACCTAACACGCCGTTCGCGTTTGTGATACAATCTGCGAAGGATGACCAGGGTCGATAATTTGGTCGCTGTTGGAATCGAAGAAACACTCGTGTGGTCGGTGCGTTTACTACGCGACTCATCTTCAGAAGTGAACGGAAAACGGATTCCCCTCAAGGCAATGGAATTTCCCTTAAATTTTAACCGTTAGGGGACAAGATTCGACGTTGTCTAACAGACTGTATCTCATCCTATTTAGGAAAGACTAAAAGAGGGCTGCCGGACACTGACGATGAAATTTTAGGTTACTCTCAAGTTAAATCAGGAGCTGCTCCCGCAAACAGTCTGTAGCTCCTGATCCTCGGTTCGTGACACGATAACGATTATACTCGGCAGCGCGCAAAAGAGCAGAACTCAAAACGCTGGAGCGGGACAACGTGTGTATTGGAGGAGCGCAACGGCGCGCAGACGGTGTACACAAGCGGAGCAAGTGGCGCCACCAAATACGGTAATTGTTCAAATGAACAAATTTGTTAGTCTTTGTAATCGTGTGTTGTATCGGTAGCGCTACAGGGGTCTCCCCATAGAAGGTCCACACAGTTGGGCTTCGATCTGCGATGGGTACGTCGGCTTCGGTGGTGAGAGATGTTTTCCATGCCTCCCGCCGCGATCGAACACAACAACGTAGTCAGCACAAGCGGTTCTCCAACTCACACTGATCGCTATGAGTTGACCGCAAAAAATTGCAACCTCCTCAACATTGAATCCCGTCTGAGTAAATCCCGCTTGCAACTTTGCAGTGATGAAGGGAATTCTGTGCAGATGTATCCATTTATCGATTTCTTCAGCGATGGAATTCTCCGGAATTTCTATATATATATATATATATATATATATATATATATATATATATATATATATATATATATATATATATTGTATTCTCCGATCGATCTACTGCCACAACGTCTACGCTGGTACTTTGGCTTGGTATGGCTGAGGTTCCGGTCATCGTATTGACGGTGGGGTTCTTCGGGTTCGTTAATAATGGGCTCTATTGAAACCGCCTCTAGAGTGTGGCGTGTGCAGCAATCCTCCCCGTATTTGTCTACTCGAAAAGTTTTGTTTAATACTTCTGGTTCTTGTTCTTCAAACTGCTCTTCCATGACGAGCGCCAGCTTCGCTAGTTCTACTTCATGTTGAACCCTCAAAAGCTCCCTCGACCTTCTGACCTCCTGCTCCTTTGATTCTAACTCTAACTCCCGTCGTACTTATGTTTCTCTAATCTGAGCCATCAGTAGGCTCCAACGAGCAAGGCTAGCTAGAGAACTAGAACTATGCCTAGAACCATGGCGTAAAACAGTGTGAGAGCGGACTTGCCTTTCGTCGTTGTCCTTGGGTTTGGGCTGACTTCTGGTCATTGGCTTTTTCGCAGCTAACTCATAGTCTTGTAGGATTGGATAGAGTGAGAACTAAAGCGAAGAACACCAGTCGATAGTGGTTGACAGATTCGTTACTCGACTGATTGCAGTATTGTGCTGGGGCAGCGCGGAAGGGTTGATGCCAAACAGAGTACCCGTCTAGAATGGGTACTGTAGACTGCCGGTAGGATTCACTCGCCAAGTTGAGTGTGCACCACTCGATAGGCCAAACTTTAGTACTCGTCCGGACAGAGTACTGAACAGTCAATGGGCTCACTCACCAAGTTGAGTGGAAGCCCAAGGGTCGCCAAAGAATTAATACCCGTCCAATTAGACTGGTACATTCTAACGGCAGCCAGGTTGAACGCTCGTCCAGACAGAGTATTGCAAGCAGTCGAAAGAACTCACTCATCAAGTTGAGTGAAGTTCCAGAACACGCCTAATTGAAGGTGACCTTTGTAGCTAGACTCACAGTTGAGTACTAGCCGAAGCTTTTGCACTTCCGACGTGGAGAATCACCAAACAGAATACTCACCAGTGTGAATGAAGCGAAAAATTAAGTACTGAAACAATCAATGCGTCCACTCACCGAATTGAGTGAAACTCCGGAGTCGCCGTAAAATTGAGTACTGTAACTGAACCGCTGTCCAGTGAATGAGTGACTCGTGGAACACAAACCCGAAACCCAAATCGAATAAGGCGAGTCGGTGATCTACATGTACTCAATTTTGTGGGCGCAATTCAATCACAAGGGTCCGGCAATAGACATCAAATCGTCTGAAGGGTGTGACAAGGAACGTATGCCGAGCGATACGAGACCAGATTTTCGGAGTGAAGTGAAATTCATCTTTTAAAGCAAGAACAATCGACCAATCAGAGATAGAGTGGGAAGAGTACATGAGACGGATGGACAGAGACATGACCATGGGATTAGTTCAAACAAGGACCAAGAGGATTGCACGCACGCTCGACCTAGACCCTCACACAGACGTGGCGTGGTCTTTAGCATGGAAGGAAAGTACAAAGGTCACTCGTGTGATGCGGGTGAGAAAGCCGACAAAGAACGGAGGCAAACATGACTAACAAAGTCGGGCACATAACGCACAAAACTTGAAGGTTCTTGGCCCTTGGGATGAGTGCAACGGAACATGGGTCCACTGTAAGAGTACACTCACAGGGAAAACCGTAGGTGTACGAAGACAAGGTAACCGGGTTCAACCTCAAAAAGGAAAGGGAAGATGTGTCGGTCGAGGTGGTTGGAAAGGGCCGGGCACCACGCTGGTTAAAGTCACGGGAGTGAGAAAAAGGGACTGCGTTGGAATTTCACAAATGTACTGAATTACTATTGCAATTGCATTATAGGGTTTTATGTTACCGGCATATCCCAAATGTCCGTGGTTGTTATCGCCTTCGTAAACGAGCCAGCGTCCGGTGTTAGTGAGTCGATTCACGATCTAATGAGCGTTGTGTTTGAGCCATGCGAAATCCTGGAATTCCATATAGTTCTGTCCGACGGGACGAGCTGGAAGGCAAGAAACAAAAGAAAGCTGCACCTCGGGGCGCGAACGGATATTCGATTGAGAGGGAGATACCGGCGCCATGCAGGCTGCCGCTACTCTTGTCGTGATAAACTACGTTGTTCCGCAATCACATGAAGATTAAACTTAAATATATACAACTGTTATGAATTCAGAAAACCTTGTTGGCTGTCGCAGCTCGCGGCCGCGTCGATTTCTCCTGTTGACGGGTGCAGCTGTATCTTTCGTGTAGTTTGGTGTTGCAACCAGTAATGGGAAGTCGTTAGTGGGAGTAACATTTGCTGACTCGGGACGACTAACCGAAGGTTGTGAACAGGTGGAGGCATTGTGTGCGTTGTCCGGAGGCCGGGGGGGAGGGGATCTGCCTCGACGAAGGCTGGCTTGAGGTGGTCTATACTGATGGTCTCTTTGCTGCCCTCGATGTCTACCACGTAATTATTTTCCTTTCGCTGGACGACGCGGAACGGGCCAGAGTAAGCCGCTTGTAGTAGTGATCGCATTGCATCCACTCGAATGAACACATGGCTGGCGGTTGCTAGAGTAGTATGTGTGCAGGTACTGAAGGTTTGTTCGCGTGGTGGGGTGGGCTTTATCACCTGCATTTGGTGAGACAACCGTTTTGCGTAATCCCTGTACCTAAAGCTCACAGGTGGGGAAACCAACTCACTTGGAAGTCGTAATGTGCCACCCTTAAACCAGTGCAGCCGCTGTAACACCCATATCGGCTTTAACGGTGATTCGCAGTCCCAAAAGAGCGATCGATAAAACTTCACTCCATATTGGGTTATCGCGAGCACGAAGGGCAGCTTTCAGCTGGTGATGGGATTGTTCCACTGTGCTATTGGCCTAAGGATGATAGTCCGTCGACTTGTTGTTTCTGCAACCGACTGTGTTCAGTAGCTCGTGGAGTGCAGGTACCTTTATTGGAGTATCATGTGGGTAGGTCGTTCCTGTGGTGTTGAAATCGAGTGCTGCAGATAATCATTCTGTTGACATTGGCTAAATCAAACGGTCGGCCACCGTTCTCGCAGCGCTGACGGAGAACGAATTTTAAGAGAATATGGCAAACGGATCCTCTACCTGCTGTTCGCAGACCAGTACCATGCGGCGCGGAAAAATAAAGGCTAATATCTTGATGATTAACAGAATCAAAACTGACTCCATGATGATTACTACAATCATTGCGTATTCCCTTCTTGAAGACAACCACAATCAATGACTCACCCCAATTTACCGGAATACATTCGTCATTCCAAATATCACGGATCAAGGTGGTCAGCGATTTTATCAAAGCATCTCCATCCAGCTTGAAAAGAAATGACGGAAGTTCGTCAAGACCGGCCGTTTTAGGACGTAATAGTATTTGGATGCTCGACGTCATCTACACTTCCGATAGGAAACAAATAATACTCCCCAAGGATTCCCAGTTACTGACATCGTACTAACTACATTGGCGCTCCGCCAGCTAAACTGCTCCTTGAAGTATTCGGTCCAACGGTCCAGCCTTTACTGTTTGCCATGAATGGACGCTCAAATTCTATCGCATTTCACTTCACAGACCGGGGTTCGCCGTCCACCGATGTCGCGAATACGTTTGAACATTCTTTCACTGTTACCTGAAGCAGCTTCTATTTCCATATCTCCGGCCACCTTGACCCACCAATTTTCGCGATCATTCTTAAAGCCCTTCGTAACTTGCCTTCGTATCTTATTTATCTCCTCACAGTTCGACAGCTGACGTTTTCCCTCGACTAGACTGATCGACTCTTGCTAAATCCAGTGTCTTTGATGGACATGGATTAAGGACCACAGGCGAAACCTACTGCCATGTGCATTGCCTGCTGACTCCTGGAGTCCCACAGCACATGAATGGATATTAACCGGTATCCAGTCTAAAAGGGCAGCTTGAGCCTTGTCAGTCAAGATTATATCTACACTACGTTTACCCACAGCTCTAACTGCTTCGTCTACTGAGGTGTGCAGGAAATACTTCGATGAGATACCAGGAGCAGTTATTTGAATCAAACTACTCGAATCGTGGATAATCATTTCACTTACGCAGCAGAAATCAATCTTCAGAGAATTCATTGTGAGCTCTAGGCACGCCTGTTTACCGGTCTGCATCAGAGTATGCACATTGGAGGAGAAGAGATTCAGAGGCTGACAGGGCTTGATATAATGTGTGTAACGAGATCGAGAATTATTCACGAAACTATTAGACAGTGAGCCGTTGCGAGTATCGAGTGTGTTATCAGTGGGAGTAATATTGGTGTTTTAAGGGGGCAAAGACAGATGGTTGGAGACAGAAGCCAAAGATTGAATGAAAGAGAGGGAACTTGACTATCCCATACTAAGTATCCACTTCGTTGACCATTTAGACCTCCTGATTGACGCACGATTCCGGACAATGGTCGCCCGCCGGACTTCTCTTTCTGTAACCGGTTTGTATTCCGTCGGGAATCATATCATGTTCTTATACACTGAATCTCAGGCCGAACATACCTACGCAGAACTTGCTTCCGCCTACCCGGCAATGTTAAGGCAGTCTGGACCTCTTTCAGCAGTGGCCACTAACGTCACACACCATATTGTCACTAAAAGGCCCCCAGCCTTCAGCCGACCCTATCGCTTGGCAGCATACAAGCTCCGCGTGCACAGGCTTAGTTCGAACCCATGCTGAAATTAGGCATCATGTGCAGTGCGTCGCTCTAAGTCCCAGTTTTACGGTCATCAAATTCAGTTTCATCATAAAAATGCATGACGTTTATGCATTTTCGATTTATAGTTTTGAATTATTTGGGTCTTTTGTTATGTTGTATCTTGCTGTCGATTGCCGTATATTCGTTGTGTAAACTTGATTAGTTCTGGCTGTCTTCTGGATCACAATCAGAAAGTTCCCTGATGACCCCGAATTGAAGTCCAAGAAGATGATTTTGCAAACGTTCGCACCTCTTTTGTAATGTCTACGAAAAGGTTCCAATTTCAGCCGCGCTAATATGTAGTAGTGACGTCTTATTTTCTACTGCTTGTGAAGTTGTGTAGTACTTTTGACTCAACAGAAAGCGCAAACGCTTAGTAAATCCTAAAATAAAATATGAACCGGTGGACCGCATGAACTTCAACTGGGATTTTGTATCATCCCCACCGGAAACATCTGTACCACGTGCAAGCCAGAACGCAGAATAACACTAGTGTTCATCAATACGGTTTCCGATGCTTACTAAACAATGAAAATGTTTACTAAACGAGCTAACGATATTTAATTTCCTCTTATGTCACACTAGCAATGGATGCGTGTGCTTAGTCGATCGGGAATCGACTTTTTCACCCTAACTTTGGAGGATTTGGAGGATCAGTTGCATGCAGTTAGCGTGGTGAACCGAGCATCCTCAAATTCAGGTCTTCCGAGTTCTGCAGAAAAATGCTGGTTGTCCGATCTCTGTGCATCACAAGTTGGTCAGCCGCTCAGACGACCGAATCCGTTCAATAGCTACAGTATTTTTCCTCCTTCGGCGTCCACAGTTGGCGATACTCATCCGAGCTTTTCTGACTTATCGTCAGTCTTGGTTAAACGATCCTGTGAGTGTTCATCGGCTGACATGCACCCTACCCGATCGGACAAGCCTGATAAAAACAGTGGAGTCCCATCAATCCCGACAAACGTGCAGTGGTTGCTCTCTCAAGACTGGCAACAACTACACGCAAAAGTACGGATGCAATTGTCAGAAGCTGAGGTTCGTTTGTCTCCAAATTCTCCTAGACAAACACGGAACAGCTGACAACCTTCACGAATAAACTGGTTTTTTTTCGTACACTTACTGCTACAGGCACTCCTATTGCTACATGCGTGCAGTACTACCTTGCGATCTTTCCAATATGTAACCCAGACAGACCGCCGTCAGTGACTCGTTCCTGTGCGAAACAATGTGAAACCAGTGGGGTAAAATCGGTTCAAAATAGAACCGGTTTCTGTTTTTTGGTGAATTTCATTTTTCGCATGTCCCATTATTCTAATCTCATACTTGTTGGTATTTGCTTTTGTTTACAAGTTAGATCGAGGGGGACTAGTCATGAAATATTGATTCCACTACTGGTCGTGAACGGATCCAGTGACCAATAGCATGGTTCATAAATCGGACTCCGTAAGGAAAAATCACAAGATGTATCTATTGATGTTCAACAAATTTCATTTACTCTAACTAATTGCAGTTATCAATTCTTTATGGGGAGCGTAGGCTTGATCTTCGTGGAATGCATTATCAGGTACAATTCGAGTGACCTGTTCCCGAAAAAACCTACTCGTGTTAGCAACAGAAAACTCCTTTGAATGCGAACAGAAGCATCTTACCAATTCAGTAGTCTTGAGTCCAAGCTTGTGGTGGGCTGGTGGTTTAGTGCGTTTGTTTAGCACCTCGGAAGTCAGAGGTTCGAATCCCCACCATCACCTGTTGCTTTGATGGTAGGCAGTAATCCACTGTCACCCTACCACCTGACCTATTATTACCTTACGTAGTTCTCCACTCCATGTCTCGGGGTCTGGTTGCGAATTACCTCTAATAGTGCAATGGGTCTTTCTGGCTATGAAAAATTCCCCTTCCATTGCACTCATGCACAAGCGTGTAGTAAAACAGCACCAAAATCTGGTTGTAATGTATTGAATTTGCCATCAAATTGTGCGACCAGTGTCCCACGGAGCGAAGAACGTAGGGTTTCTGATTCAGGTTCTGGAAACGATGTATGAAAGGCTTTCAATTATTCTCACGAGGTTTAAGTGTTGGTACGCAGCTTCCTTACATATGTGTGATAAGTAGTTCATAGGGATTGTCATGGTCAACTCGTGCGGATTCGCGCAATTACTTCAGATTGATTTTGAGCTCCGCGGATGTGTATACAAACTGAGGTTCATATGTTGTTACGACTTCTAGCTGTCTAGTTCACCAGGAGAAATTTCCGCTTCTATTTTTGCACCGAGGTTGCATCCAATGAGCACTTTCGTCCTATGAATTGAACTTTTTCATATGCTCTACGCATTCCCTTGGATTATACAGTAATTTGAATTGTAAATTCCATTTTATCCACATGGGGTGTTCATCCAACAAGTCATCTTTGTCTGTTAATTATTGGTTTTACGATGGAAATGTGTCTGGTTGCTTACATTGTGTCCCCATTTGTCATCCTACTCACGTTCGCTAAAATTCCTACCACCACCCGAAAGTTCGTTGGATCAAGGTAATACAAGTGATAATAATTTATTGGACGGGGAAACGAGATTTTTGGATTTTCATTTACTGTGGTTGTGTTTGAATTTTGTTAGGCAGTAAAATAGGTTTAAATGTGCGCCGTAGACTACTAGCCTTTAAAGCTCAGAGTCGGATAATCGGCCGGCAAATGCGCGACGTTTATAAACGGTGGCGGAATCGTTTATAGAAGTCTCCCTTTTTCTCTTGAATTGTTCTATATCTAGGTATCGGTAAAATTTCTTCGCGGTCTGATTTCTCAAGAGTGTTCGAGTGCTAACAGTTGGAAAATGGACGACAACGCATACGAAAAGCCCCTGCGTAAAGCTTGTTTACGGCGATTCGAATCCATGATGCAGGCAGCATGTACTCTGCCAACTGCGCCTAGAAACCACTCTGGGGCTTCCAGTTGTTTTGTCTATGAACCCACCTAAATGACAATAGCATATAGTAATCACCACTAAGCTTGCAGTGTAAACGCCCCGTGCGGTATTTACGTATGAGTCGAACGGAAAAGGTAGTCACGTGCTTGGTTTCAGTTGCATTCCATTGCTGTTTTCTCTCAACACATTCACATGTTGAAAATTCAGTACTTTCTGCGGCATTTTGCCACTCAAGTAGTCATCTCACATTTGTGTCCATTTCAGATACGCAGTCTTCTCCGTGTCGTCCAGTTTTAGGCCATCAAATACACGGCTCAAAATTAGAAGTACTAATCATATGCTGTCAGACCCAAAGTATCATGTGTAATAGAGTTGACGATGAAGGAATCAAACTAACAAACAGCGGAGACGAAGTGGACGTTACCGTTGCTCACTAAGTGAACTTCTCCCTAGATTCAGAACGTCCTCTCGTAACTCACATTATATCAAGCCCTGTCAGCCTCTGAATCTCGTCTCCTTCAATGTGCATACTCTGATGCAGACCGGTCAACAGGCGTGCCTAGAGCTCACAATGAATTCTCTGAAGATTGATTTCTGCTGCGTAAGTGAAATGAGTATCCACGATTCGAATAGTTTGATTCAAATAACTGCTTCTGGTATCTCATCGAAGTGTTTCCTGCACACCTCAGTAGACGAAGCAGTTAGAGCTGTAGGTAAACGTGGTGTAGATATAATCTTGACTGACAAGGCTCAAGCTGCCCTTTTAGACTGGATACCGGTTAATATCCATTCATGTGCTGTGGGACTCCAGGAGTCAGCAGGCAATGCACGTGGCAGTAGGTTTCGCCTGTGGTCCTTAATCCATGTCCATCAAAGACACTGGATTTAGCAAGAGTCGATCAGTCTAGTCGAGGGAAAACGTCAGCTGTCGAACTGTGAGGAGATAAATAAGATACGAAGGCAAGTTACGAAGGGCTTTAAGAATGATCGCGAAAATTGGTGGGTCAAGGTGGCCGGAGATATGGAAATAGAAGCTGCTTCAGGTAACAGTGAAAGAATGTTCAAACGTATTCGTGACATCGGTGGACGGCGAACCCCGGTCTGTGAAGTGAAATGCGATAGAATTTGAGCGACCATTCATGGCAAACAGTAAAGGCTGGACCGTTGGACCGAATACTTCAAGGAGCAGTTTAGCTGGCGGAGCGCCAATGTAGTTAGTACGATGTCAGTAACTGGGAATCCTTGGGGAGTATTATTTGTTTCCTATCGGAAGTGTAGATGACGTCGAGCATCCAAATACTATTACGTCCTAAAACGGCCGGTCTTGACGAACTTCCGTCATTTCTTTTCAAGCTGGATGGAGATGCTTTGATAAAATCGCTGACCACCTTGATCCGTGATATTTGGAATGACGAATGTATTCCGGTAAATTGGGGCGAGTCATTGATTGTGGTTGTCTTCAAGAAGGGAATACGCAATGATTGTAGTAAACATCATGGAGTCAGTTTTGATTCTGTTAATCATCAAGATATTAGCCTTTATTTTTCCGCGCCGCATGGTACTGGTCTGCGGACAGCAGGTAGAGGATCCGTTTGCCATATTCTCTTAAAATTCGTTCTCCGTCAGCGCTGCGAGAACGGTGGCCGACCGTTTGATTTAGCCAATGTCAACAGAATGATTATCTGCAGCACTCGATTTCAACACCACAGGAATGACCTACCCACATGATACTCCAATAAAGGTACCTGCACTCCACGAGCTACTGAACACAGTCGGTTGCAGAAACAACAAGTCGACGGACTATCATCCTTAGGCCAATAGCACAGTGGAACGATCCCATCGCCAGCTGAAAGCTGCCCTTCGTGCTCGTGATAACCCAATATGGAGTGAAGTTTTACCGATCGCTCTTTTGGGACTGCGAATTACCGTTAAAGGAAGGAGACGATGCTGTGATAACGATGCGCTCTCCGTCCTCCTCCAACGTCGACGACTGCAGTGGTTCGGCCATGCCCTTCGGCGGCTCGAGTCAGAGATAACCAGACATACATTGTCCCACTCCCTGGCCTGGTTGGCATCGTTGCCTTCGTGAGCAGCTCAAAACGTGCACTACCACAGTAGAGGAAGACGTAGAGCTTCTGGGCCTTAGGTCGCTCTATGGAGCCCGGCGGTGGAAAAAGGACTGGGTCGGGATCTGCACGGAGCTTGCCTCCGACCGTCGCGCGTGGTCAACAATGGTCCGTGATATCCATGGAGCCGACTTATCCTCTCACAGGAGATAATCACGTAAAAGTAAAAAGTAAATAAGGTCGAAGGTGCATCTACCAGATTTCCGCTCTTCGCATATCGTTGGTCGACACCAATATTTTTCCTCTACTTGAAGACGCCTTTCATTCGCTTGACGCTGGTACTCAATGATTTCACGGAGAAGGTTCGCAACAGAAGTTCGTGAATTTTTTACCACACGCTTGCGCAAGAGCGTAATGAGATGGGTTCACTCCACCGCCACCAATCACCATCATCATTAAAGATAACCCTGCAACCTGACAGAGATTTGGAGTGGAAGAGAACTACATAGGATTCCAATCAGTCAGATGTGGTAACGTGCCGAATATCAGTGAATTACTGTCTACCACCAAAATGATCGGTGATGGCGGGGATTTGAACCTCTGACCTCCTAGGTGGAAATCAAAAGTACTGAACCAGTCGACCACTGAGATCACTATACTCTCATACTTCTGCCTGCGTAAGAGGGCATGACGAACAACCGCAGTGCGCCCAGCTCTGTTGTTTGTTTACGAGACGTGAGGTCTGCGTGCGCAGGATATTTGTCGTCTTCAGATTTTCGACCATCAATGTTTACGTAGTATCGCTAATATTGGATGGAATAACCGGTTGACCAATGCTGAAATCAGAAAGAGAGTACTAGGTACCAGTTTAGAGAATACTATATCACAGCGTATCTTAATAGGCTTTCTTTGTTGGGACACATGTTACGTATGGCGAACACATCTACCGTACCGTGCCCTGTTTTTTAGGATTCTCCTAAGTTAAGTCAGGACCTGCTCCCGTTTAGAGTTTATAGCCGCTGGTCCTCGGTTCGTGACACGATAACGATTATACTCGGCAGCGCGCAAAAGAGCAGAACTCAAAACGCTGGAGCGGGACAACGTGTGTATTGGAGGAGCGCAACGGCGCGCAGACGGTGTACACAAGCGGAGCAAGTGGCGCCACCAAATACGGTAATTGTTCAAATGAACAAATTTGTTAGTCTTTGTAATCGTGTGTTGTATCGGTAGCGCTACAGGGGTCTCCCCATAGAAGGTCCACACAGTTGGGCTTCGATCTGCGATGGGTACGTCGGCTTCGGTGGTGAGAGATGTTTTCCATGCCTCCCGCCGCGATCGAACACAACAACGTAGTCAGCACAAGCGGTTCTCCAACTCACACTGATCGCTATGAGTTGACCGCAAAAAATTGCAACCTCCTCAACATTGAATCCCGTCTGAGTAAATCCCGCTTGCAACTTTGCAGTGATGAAGGGAATTCTGTGCAGATGTATCCATTTATCGATTTCTTCAGCGATGGAATTCTCCGGAATTTCTATATATATATATATATATATATATATATATATATATATATATATATATATATATATATATTGTATTCTCCGATCGATCTACTGCCACAACGTCTACGCTGGTACTTTGGCTTGGTATGGCTGAGGTTCCGGTCATCGTATTGACGGTGGGGTTCTTCGGGTTCGTTAATAATGGGCTCTATTGAAACCGCCTCTAGAGTGTGGCGTGTGCAGCAATCCTCCCCGTATTTGTCTACTCGAAAAGTTTTGTTTAATACTTCTGGTTCTTGTTCTTCAAACTGCTCTTCCATGACGAGCGCCAGCTTCGCTAGTTCTACTTCATGTTGAACCCTCAAAAGCTCCCTCGACCTTCTGACCTCCTGCTCCTTTGATTCTAACTCTAACTCCCGTCGTACTTATGTTTCTCTAATCTGAGCCATCAGTAGGCTCCAACGAGCAAGGCTAGCTAGAGAACTAGAACTATGCCTAGAACCATGGCGTAAAACAGTGTGAGAGCGGACTTGCCTTTCGTCGTTGTCCTTGGGTTTGGGCTGACTTCTGGTCATTGGCTTTTTCGCAGCTAACTCATAGTCTTGTAGGATTGGATAGAGTGAGAACTAAAGCGAAGAACACCAGTCGATAGTGGTTGACAGATTCGTTACTCGACTGATTGCAGTATTGTGCTGGGGCAGCGCGGAAGGGTTGATGCCAAACAGAGTACCCGTCTAGAATGGGTACTGTAGACTGCCGGTAGGATTCACTCGCCAAGTTGAGTGTGCACCACTCGATAGGCCAAACTTTAGTACTCGTCCGGACAGAGTACTGAACAGTCAATGGGCTCACTCACCAAGTTGAGTGGAAGCCCAAGGGTCGCCAAAGAATTAATACCCGTCCAATTAGACTGGTACATTCTAACGGCAGCCAGGTTGAACGCTCGTCCAGACAGAGTATTGCAAGCAGTCGAAAGAACTCACTCATCAAGTTGAGTGAAGTTCCAGAACACGCCTAATTGAAGGTGACCTTTGTAGCTAGACTCACAGTTGAGTACTAGCCGAAGCTTTTGCACTTCCGACGTGGAGAATCACCAAACAGAATACTCACCAGTGTGAATGAAGCGAAAAATTAAGTACTGAAACAATCAATGCGTCCACTCACCGAATTGAGTGAAACTCCGGAGTCGCCGTAAAATTGAGTACTGTAACTGAACCGCTGTCCAGTGAATGAGTGACTCGTGGAACACAAACCCGAAACCCAAATCGAATAAGGCGAGTCGGTGATCTACATGTACTCAATTTTGTGGGCGCAATTCAATCACAAGGGTCCGGCAATAGACATCAAATCGTCTGAAGGGTGTGACAAGGAACGTATGCCGAGCGATACGAGACCAGATTTTCGGAGTGAAGTGAAATTCATCTTTTAAAGCAAGAACAATCGACCAATCAGAGATAGAGTGGGAAGAGTACATGAGACGGATGGACAGAGACATGACCATGGGATTAGTTCAAACAAGGACCAAGAGGATTGCACGCACGCTCGACCTAGACCCTCACACAGACGTGGCGTGGTCTTTAGCATGGAAGGAAAGTACAAAGGTCACTCGTGTGATGCGGGTGAGAAAGCCGACAAAGAACGGAGGCAAACATGACTAACAAAGTCGGGCACATAACGCACAAAACTTGAAGGTTCTTGGCCCTTGGGATGAGTGCAACGGAACATGGGTCCACTGTAAGAGTACACTCACAGGGAAAACCGTAGGTGTACGAAGACAAGGTAACCGGGTTCAACCTCAAAAAGGAAAGGGAAGATGTGTCGGTCGAGGTGGTTGGAAAGGGCCGGGCACCACGCTGGTTAAAGTCACGGGAGTGAGAAAAAGGGACTGCGTTGGAATTTCACAAATGTACTGAATTACTATTGCAATTGCATTATAGGGTTTTATGTTACCGGCATATCCCAAATGTCCGTGGTTGTTATCGCCTTCGTAAACGAGCCAGCGTCCGGTGTTAGTGAGTCGATTCACGATCTAATGAGCGTTGTGTTTGAGCCATGCGAAATCCTGGAATTCCATATAGTTCTGTCCGACGGGACGAGCTGGAAGGCAAGAAACAAAAGAAAGCTGCACCTCGGGGCGCGAACGGATATTCGATTGAGAGGGAGATACCGGCGCCATGCAGGCTGCCGCTACTCTTGTCGTGATAAACTACGTTGTTCCGCAATCACATGAAGATTAAACTTAAATATATACAACTGTTATGAATTCAGAAAACCTTGTTGGCTGTCGCAGCTCGCGGCCGCGTCGATTTCTCCTGTTGACGGGTGCAGCTGTATCTTTCGTGTAGTTTGGTGTTGCAACCAGTAATGGGAAGTCGTTAGTGGGAGTAACATTTGCTGACTCGGGACGACTAACCGAAGGTTGTGAACAGGTGGAGGCATTGTGTGCGTTGTCCGGAGGCCGGGGGGGAGGGGATCTGCCTCGACGAAGGCTGGCTTGAGGTGGTCTATACTGATGGTCTCTTTGCTGCCCTCGATGTCTACCACGTAATTATTTTCCTTTCGCTGGACGACGCGGAACGGGCCAGAGTAAGCCGCTTGTAGTAGTGATCGCATTGCATCCACTCGAATGAACACATGGCTGGCGGTTGCTAGAGTAGTATGTGTGCAGGTACTGAAGGTTTGTTCGCGTGGTGGGGTGGGCTTTATCACCTGCATTTGGTGAGACAACCGTTTTGCGTAATCCCCGTAATTAAAGCTCACAGGTGGTAATGGGAAAACCAACTCACCTGGAAGTCGTAATGTGCCACCCTTGAACCAGTGCAGCCGCTGTAACACCCATATCGGCTTTAACGGCGATTCGCAGTCCCAAAAGAGCGATCGATAAAACTTCACTCCATATTGGGTTATCACGAGCACGAAGGGCAGCTTTCAGCTGGTGATGGGATCGCTTTACTGTGCTATTGGCCTAAGGATGATAGTCCGTCGACTTGTTTTTTCTGCAACCGACTGGGTTCAGTAGCTCTTGGAAGGCACCGTCAAAATGAGAACCGCAGTCAGTGGTCACGAATGCAGGGCAACCGATCTGACTTACCCAACTATTTAGAAATGCGTTTGCAGCTTCATCTGAGGTAGGACGGGGAATAGGTAAGGCCTGTGGCCAGCGAGCTTAACGATCTACGCAAGTGAGGATGTAGACGCAACTGTTGGATTGCGGAAGGCGCCCCACGAGATTCACATGCACATGATGAAAGCGTTCGTCCGGCTCACCGAATGTGCCTAACGTCGATTAAGTGTGACGATGTATTTTGACGCGTTGGCTTTGAAGGCAATCGCGGGCCCAAAGACGTACGTCACGTTTGACGCAAGGCCAGACGAATCGCTCGGTGACTAGTTTCACTGAGGTGGTTACACCAGGGTGCGATAAGTTGTGGAGGCTGATAAAAACTTGTCGGCGAAAACTGCAGGAACTAGTGGTCGGGGTCGACCCTGTGACACGTCGCAAATAATAGTTACGTCCGAAGTTGGAAGGGCCACTGGCACTAGATGCAGGGATCTGCTGTTTCTGAGTTGCTCTACCTCAGGATATGTTGTTTGGGCTGCGGCGATTGCTTCTAGATCCATGCCCATGGGTAGTGGGTCGTCGATATTGTGGACGCGTGAGAGTGCATCTGCTACGGGATTGTGTGCCCCAAAGACGTCGAATGTCCGCAGTAAACTGCGAAATATAGTCTAAGTGGCGAATATCAATCAGAAGCTGATTGGAGGGCGTACGCTAGTGGTTTATGATCTGTGAACACTGAACGTTTGGCCCTCGAGTGTGTGCCGGAAGTGTCGGATACCCAAATAGATTGCCAGTAGTTCTCTGCTGAACGTACTATATCGGGATTCCGCAAACTGGAGACGCTTGGAGAAGAAAGCTATTGGTTGCCATGAATTGTTGACGAATTGCTGCAACACTGCTCCAACATCCGTGTCTGAAACATCTGTTCCTAATGCCATGGGAGCAGAGGGATCGGGATGTGAAAGGAGTGCTATGTTGGCAATAGCTTCCTTGATGAAAGTAAGCGCTACCTGCGCCGTGTCGGGAAAAATGAATTTCCGCTTACCTCCACGTAAAAGGCTTGTTAGAGGCTGCATTATTTCGGCGCAGTGTGGGATAAAGTGGCGATAAAAGTTAACCAAGCCAGAAAATTGACGCAATTGCCGTTAAGAGTGAAGCTCAGGATAATCGCGAATTGCCGCCACCTTGTCAGGCAGGGGCTGTAGCCCGAAGTTGAGTTTTCGTGATCTATGAATGTGATGGTTGTCCTACCTAATTCGCATTTGGTAGGATTAATGGTCACACCATGTTGGCTAAGGCGCTCAAAAAGAGCGCGCAGGTGTGCCATATGCTCTTGTTCTGAAGAACTGGTCACCAAAATATCGTCTGAGCATACGTAGACATTCTTCAGACCGCGTGTTGCTTCATGCATAAACCTTTGAAAGGTTTGGGCTGCATTGCTGAGCCTGAACGGCATGCGCAAAAACTCGAATACTTCGAATCGAGTTGTGACAGCGGTTTTAGGGATGTCAGCCTCCGCTACCGGGATTTGGTGGTAGGTTCTGACGAGGTCGATGTGGCTGAAAACGGAATAACCAAATAGGGAAGAAGTTAGGTCTTAAATATGTGGAATGGAGTACCTGTCTGGGATAGTAGCCTGGTTAAGGGCCCTATAGTCGCCGCAGGGGCGCCAGTCGCCATTAGGTTTAGGAACCGTGTGAAGGGGCGAGGCCCAAGGGCTACTGGACGGGCGTATTATGCCTAATTCTAGCATGTGTTCGAACTCAGCCTGTGCTACGTGAAGCTTGTCTAGTGTCAGACGACGTGGTTAGCTAAATGCTGGGGGTCCTTAAGTGACAATATGGTGGGTGACGTTGGTGGTCACCGCGGGAAGAGGGTCAGATTGTCTTAGCATTGCTGGGTAAGCTGAAAGGAGGTCTGCGTACGGGTGTTCGGCCTGAGGTTCGATGTATAGGGGCGTGATGTGACTCACGGAGAAATACGAACCGGTTACGGAAAGAGGAGTCTGTCGGTCGACAACTCTCCGGCATTGTGCATTGACCAGGAGCTCGAAATGGTCAGGGAAATCCATACCTAGTGTGGGATGGGGGACGTCTGCTACTATAATCACCCAGTGGATGGTGCGACGTAGGCCTAAGTTGAGCGTGAGTGACTTACGGCCGTAATTAGCAATAGGAGTGCCATTGGCAGCACGGAGTTGTTGGATTGATGGAATTGTTGCATCACCTGCTCCCTTCGGAATGACACTGACTGCTGCACCGGTGTCAATTGGGAACAGCTTATTGGAAACTAAGTCTGGAGCATGCAACAGACGACTGCAATTATGGCTGCCGAACGCGTTAGTCGTCGGAACGCGTCGGGATATTAGTTTCCCTGCTTGGCACCTTGCCGGGCCTTCTCCCCAAACCGTTTGTGATATCGACAGTAAGTTGATCGAGATGAACTAACGAGGTGGTCAGGGGAAGGGCTTCTAAGACGTTCACGTCGGTCAGAGTTATGATAAGATTTATGGTGTCTATAGTGAGAGCAACTAGAAGTGGGAAAACGTCTGAAAGCCCGCTCGAAAGCAGCTGTCAGGGTGTCCGCGGAGTGTGTTCCTACGGTGGGAGCGGCGGTCTGGGGGCTACTCGAGTTTGTTACGGCAGTAATTTGTGGATGGTACCGTTCCATAATACCGTCCGCTAGTTTTGCCGCTTCTGTGAGTTTAAGGTGGCTAGAAACCTCGAGAAGTGCTTGAGTATTGGGTGGTAGTCGCTGTACCCACAACTGTTTGAGGACGTTTTCCTCTAAAAGTTGCCCTACCAGCTGCTGCATTTCTCTCAGTAATGCAGAGGGCTTCTTGCTACCTAACTCTGTCCCTTGGATCAGCCGTTTCAGTCTGGACGATTCTGACGGCAAAAGACAAGAGATTACCGCGTCTTTCACGGCTGTGTAAGAACTGTTACTGAATATTACGTCGCGTATCTGGGTAGCAGCGCCACGAGGGAGGCGACCGATAGTCTACAAGTAACGGGAACGCTCGCTTGTGATTCTGTGTGATTTAAACTCTGCCTCTAACATATGAAGTCAGAGTTGAGGGTCATCAATAAAAAAACTCAGGGACGGCTAAGGAGACTGTCAAAACGGACGGTTCCGGATCAGGTTTGCGGTCGTTGCTAGCCATAAGTGCAATGGTATATCAGATGTAGAACGATATATAAAGATCAATTGAGCAACCGTGAAACACTTATAATATCGAAATGAGGAAAATATAAAGGGAATATGGTAGAAGAAATCGGGAATTTACCGTATATATGTCAGAAAAAGTGTCCAATTAAACGAATAAATTTGATTGAAGGACTTATGAGTGTCTTTGGAGGATTGAATTTGTTGTTCGGGCTCACTAGTTTAGGATTCTCCTAAGTTAAGTCAGGACCTGCTCCCGTATAGAGTTTATAGCCGCTGGTCCTCGGTTCGTGACACGTTAGCGAATATACTCGGCAGCGCGCAAAAGAGCAGAACTCAAAACGCTGGAGCGGTACAATGTGTGTATTGGAGGAGCGCAACGGCGCGCAGACGGTGTACACAAGCGGAGCAAGTGGCGCCACCAAATACGGTAATTGTTCAAATGAACAAATTTGTTAGTCTTTGTAATCGTGCGTTGTATCGGTAGCATTGCATTTTTCTTTCCTCCTCGGAAGTGGTAAAAGCCACACGATCAACAGATGACAAATGCAAAGGGAAATGAGAAAAATGTCCAACGAACTTCGGAAAATTAAGTGCCTCACGCCTTCATGGCTGGGATCCAAAGGATCTCTCAACCGGATAGTTGGAGACGCTGAGGGATATGGCTGCGAACCATGACCAGCGGCGGTTGTGTTGTCACTTTCTGTCAAATCAGAATGATTGGTCAATGTGTGTTTGTACAGTCAGGCTATGTGTTCGATACTAGGTAGTTCTTTCCTTTTCCAACCCTTTTAGGTCCTATGCCTGTCCATTTTGTATATGGATACTTTCTGTTCCTACGTGCAATTCGGCAAGAAAGACGATGGTTAGTGGGGCTTGTCCTGCTGTTTAGCACTGTACGATGATAAGGATGGAGAAATTTTAGCCTAATTAGATGTGTCCTGGTACACAAGCGGTCGTATTGTACGTAGTTATCGGATATCCGATGACTAGAAATACAGAACGGCACGATCAGATGCCGCGGCCACAGCCCGTTCTTTGCGCTCATAACAGTCAACTTTGACCCGTCCTCCATCCACTGCCTGTTTCGGAGGACAATTTGCGTAGAAAGTCCATCTGCGGGTGCCTAACACGTAATAACTGCCTCAGTCTCTTTAGATTTACTACTTGTTCTAGTGATTGGCCTCTACTTCGCAACACTGATACGGTGTTCTTAGCATATCCGTGCTACACTTAGAGGAGGTCGGCACACCACCGACATTCTTCGTTTGTCTTCTACCCAACGACGCCACGTTTCTGTGTTTTATAGAAGGAGTGATCCAGCCGCTGCAGTGTACAATCAGGTATCTCCCAGATGCCGCAGTGTCTGAGATTTCTAAGAACCTACGAGGCCATCTGTGTACTCAACGAGACTTTATCGGATACCCGACCATTAGGTTAAATTTGATTGTCTGTGAAACAAAACTCATCTACTTCATGAATGCGAGTTTCAGGAGATTAGATTTCTATACGTTTTGATTTGTTATGTAGTTTGTAAGTTCGACTCACCACTGAAAACCATGGAATCACTAAAACTGCTTTTTCCTTGTTAGGAATCATGGATGTGCACTGCTGATGATTCTTAACATGACTAAACCAGCTGTAAGGCGCTCCTATGGTCATCAGTGGTGAGTTGAATGTTCACACTACATGATGACGTAAAAAAGCGTCAAAGAACAGGTCAATGCCTCTCCGAGAGCGAAAGAAAGTTGTGGGGATTACTGATTACAGCGTCTCAGAGATTGAATAATCTAAAATGGCATTTGACACCATGCAGTCGACACTGCTGCAAAATAAAGTGAAGATAAATTCAGACTTGTCAGACCACTAGGAATTGATGTAAGTTACCACACCACCGCCTGTCTTCTTGCCATTACATAGGAATCTGTTCACCATTAAATACTATTCGGAGCAATTTTGGTAAATGCCATACTAAATTTTCGTCTCTTGAAAAAGGACGGAGATGACCCATCTTGTGCAGCAGCTTTGTATCTACTTCCCGGACAGTCCCCATTTGTGACGGAGAAATGATATCTGTTCCAGATATGTGACTCATTCTGATCATGTTTTGTTTTGAGGAGTATTCATTCCGTTCATCTGCACGTCAGTCGAACACGAGCGGAGGAAATAAATAAGATACTGACCTTCACGAAAGTGTACACAGAGTCCCTGATCTTTGGAACTTCGGACAGCCAGCATTTTTCGCTTTTTGGATCGTTGAGTCATTCACTAGACGTTATTGATTCTCCGTTGATCGATAAATTGTGTATAATTTACGTAATGGATGTTATATGGATACACTGCAAATATAGTGAGCCCTCGTGAGTTCAAGAGCCATAATCTGCATGCTCTTGAACACATATCTTTTAGTGTACAGTTAAAAAGGCGTTCCCCTTGTATGATAAATAAATTGAACCTACTCCATATTCGGTGTTTTATATTTGCTTAATAAGTTACGACGCAGGTGAGGTAGGACTGGAAGCCAGTAAGAACTGAACTCAGGCTCCGTAGAGCTAAGGAAAGGACGTACGAGCCGGGCTGGCATCATTCCGTGAAAAAGCTATCCGGGCTCATCAAGACTGGAGAATGACACTTGGATGATCTGTATAAAAGTACGATGCTGGGTACTGAGAACTGCCGTGAGATGGAAGTAGTCCGAAACAGTTGCGCAATGCCGGGACCAAACTGAAGCTAAACGTCGATGATTTGAATCACCAGTTCACCGGTAACTTCGACGCGTCCTCATTCCGCTTTTCCATGAACCCAACGTGGTTACACCCGGCTCTGTCCTTTAAGTTTGGCAAAAAGTCAAGTGCCGTAGATCTGGTGGCCCAGAGTTGCTATCGCCAATGTCACTAAAACCCTGCTCCTCCGAACTCACATCCTTAATGACCGATCTGTTTAATCGTTGTATTGATCCGGGGTAATTCCCGGTTGTTGAAGATCTGTACGCATCACTCTTGTACCCATGAAAGGACTCAACAGGTATCGTTCGATAACCTGCAAATCTGCTTTGCTGAAAGTAATTGAGAATGTACTCCTCAACATCATAATTCCTCAGTTTTGCTCTTCTTGCCCGAAACAATTTGCCTACAATACCTCTCGGTCAGCTCTTCATACCGGTAACTACATTGCTAATTCCATTGCTCAATCACGGACGCCGTACAGTCGGCTATTTTTTCTTTACGCCAATGCATTTCGTTTTCTTCATCGCGGTAATCTGTTTATTCTACATGATAATGTGGTTGAAGGTCGTATTCTGACATCCTTTATGATTATTTCTGTAGTCGCACACAGTTTATTTCTTGCGGTAACCGGTACCATCACGACGAGACTGTGCCTTGAAGCGGTGTGAGGGCTTACGTGACTCCATGACCCAAGGAGCTATGCGGGATGGCTGGAGATGTGGTCATGCCTGACAACTAAATAGGTAGAGGCCAGACGAAGTTCAGTCTCTAAACTAGTTGATGGGCAACTCTGATTATCACTACTACGCCGCTGGAGAGGACACTCCAGCGACAAAACGCGGAGAGAAGCGGTATACCGGCCAGAAATCTCCACTAGATGGATGTGGAAGCAGAGTACCTTAGGTTTCTCTCGACAGCAGGAGAAGTGATCACTCTTCACTGGGTAGCTATCGCCCGCCTAAGCTGGGCAACCCCCAGCCCAAAGGATACTGCCCCGTCCACGTTCCCTTTGCTCTGTTGAGTGCATGGGGCTAAGGACTGAATCCGAAAGGCGGGTCGATAAGAAAGCACAAGTGACGACTAGACAAAATCTATGCAGTAATCAAGTCTCACGTGACAGACCGGAAGAAGTTCCTTCACGAGTGTTTCGGTCACATTCTCGTGCTGGGTTAACGCCCCACTTCCTTGTGGATGAGACTTTCGAGTCAAAGGCTCCGGTTAGGGTTCCCAGAGAAAAACCCCTTCTTCGTCCCAATTTTGAATGGATACGAGAAGCCACATTGAGTCATGACCGAGAACGTATAGCTCTCCATAAGGATAACAACTTGGAGGTAGGGGGAAATAGAGAATTGATTCCCAGATTTTAGCATTCTATTTACTTAGCCACTTCCAACGTCCGTATACTTTGCCAAACGGGGCAACAGGCTGCCCTAGCTTGAATTCTTGAAACCTTCAAAACAGATGCGTGTTGTGTCTCCGAAACACGCACATAAGCCCCCACTTCAGTGTTAACACTTCGCTCCCCAGAAAACCTCGGCTTTTCGTTTCACTTCACGTGTCGACCGATTCAGTGTCTAGTGCTCTTGGTCAGACTGGTGTTGGTATCCCACTGAACATGAAAGCTGACGTTCACTGCTCGACTAGATCCCAGTCAGCAATCGTGTGCGTGAGCTTCGGTTGACTGGTTCTGCGCATGTCAACAGCACTGGGCTGCAACGTCGATGCCTGTTTGTCGTTTCTGTGTATGCCTAAACTGATTGTAGCTCTCCTGAGGCTAAAGACGAACTCCACCAAGATTTGTCCCATTTGCAGCGCTCCCCAGAGCGCACGCTGCGCAGCATAGGCACACCTTCCGCAGGCTCAGTATCTGTTTTTCTTGATTTTAAAGCGGCTTTCGGCTCAGTCGACCGCGCAGTTTTTTGGCGCTGCCTGTTGCTAAGACAAATTGAAATTCTTTTACGTGAATAGCTGAGTTCGCCGCAAAAAGTGGTTTACATCAGGATTGCGCACCTTTTCTATTTAGCTTTGTGAATGATATGGTCCTAGAGACCGGACCTGTGCCAATTGAAGATAATGACATTGAACTTTGTCCGGATGGAAAAGTGTCAGACCTAGGTATATATGGACGACATAGTTCTTCTAAGTGAAGATTCAGGTAGGTTGAAAAACGTTCTAGACAGCTTTACGGGCTGCGTAGCAATGTTCGGGGTGCCCTTTGCCCCTTTAAAGCGCAAGATGCTGATGCCAAATTGTGCCGATACAACGCCAAACCTTTCAGTATCAATGGAGACTATAGACCAAATGGACAAGTTCTGTTATCTGGGGAGCTGCATTTCACGCGGAGGTCTGATATCGGATGAGGTTTCTTTTCGTATACAGAAGGCTCGTTTGGCTTTTGCCGACCTGATTTGCCTCTCTTTTATTCAACCTTTCTCTTGCGTTCCCACTCACCTTTCTTTTCCTTTCTATCTACCCATAATGCCCCCACGGATAACACACTCGATGCTCGCAACGGCTCACTGTCTAATAGTTTCGTGAGTAATTCTCAATCTCGTTGCTCACATTATCTCAAGCATTGTCAGCCTCTGAATCTCGTCTCCTTCAATGTGCATACTCTGATGCAGACCGGTCAACAGGCGTGCCTAGAACTCAATGAATTCTCTGAAGATTGATTTCTGCTGCGTAAGTGAAATGAGTATCCACGATTCGAGTAGTTTGATTCAAATAACTGCTCCTGGTATCTCATCGAAGTATTTCCTGCTACTGAATTCCAGTAATGTAGTTCTCCTCTTACTCCTTTCATACGCTTTTGCTTTTCATTATTTCCTTTGTAGGTTTTCGCCAGAAGACCGCACCTAAAGCAAGCGTAATAGTTGTATTAGCTGAACATTGGGGGATGTCTCAAGGTGTCGCCATCGGCGGCGCTCTTGTATCCAAAAGCTTTCGTTATCGACTTGAGACTAGTATTTGCTGTTCCTGTCTCACTTCTTTCCCTAATCTGTTCTTCTTAGTTATTCCGTTTTGAGGCTGTCGCCAGCAGATAGTAACCAAAGCCACCGCACTCGGTGCAGGGTAATGAGGTTCTGGACTGAACTGGTAACCGATACTTGTTTTCGCTTCAAACTAGCGTTGATGTTTTTAGAGTGTCTTTCTTTCCATTGTTCGTCTTCTCCTTTTTATATTAAAAGCTTCTCATTTCACCTAATCTCATGGGCCAGAAACACACTGATGATATTGTGCTTGGACGTTTCCATGACGGGAATTAGAGTTCGAATTATTTTTTTTCACAATAGTCTGAATGAACTTTGCCACTGGTCTACTTCCTCTCTCTTCCCCTTAACATCCTAAAACGCGTTGATCTGCCATTCAGTGTTCAATGCGGATCACGCTGCCAAACTGTTTTAAATAAAATCCTTTATATATCTGTTGATGACCAACATCCCCTAAAGCTTCTTCCGTTTGTTACCTAGTCGTCAGTCTTATTGACAACCTTTTCTGGAATAGCCACGTTGAAACAGTCCCCATTAAAGTCAGAAGGCCTTCTTTTCCATCATTCAGACTACGAAAACTTAGAGCACCCTACAGGCTTGTGCTTTATTTTGTAACCTCTTGCATTCTTTCTCTTTAGCTTTTCTGCTCCTCTATAGTTTTTTGCTGGTTTAAAAGGAAAAGATTCTGATCTATCACTTAATCTCTGAAATTGCTTTCCCTTTGTAGGAGCATTATTAGAGATATTCTTACTGACCCTATCATTAACAATCATTTTGATGCATGTGCGGAATTCTCCGATGGGTTACTATCAGACACATCATTGTCTTCACTCCACACTTTCTAAGGCTGTCTCATTCTCTTCCACTCGCTCGAAATTCATAGCACTTCACTCATGCGCGTCTACATATAGGAATACCTTCATCCCTAATCTTTTCTGCTTACACGTATACCGTGACTAAGTGATGGATGATCTCATCATTCATCATCTTGACTAATCTAGATGTGTGTATCGCTTCAGTTTGCCTCCCATGCATTCCTCCGCACCTTGCGATAAGCGCTTACATCCTTTTCTTTAGGATCCCACTGTGAATCATGAAGTCCTAGAAGTACATCCTAAATCAGATGTATTAAAGCATTGTTGACTTGATTTTATCGCATTCCCAAACTACGGGTCCATAACAAGGCGATTGTTCTTTCTCCTTTATGTGTTAGCAAAATGTGTGCACTAAACAATGGAAATCTGTCAGTCTACTACGTGGCACATCGTGAACTATCCGTATATATTTACTCCTACTTCAATTAAATACCATTTGAAATAAACCGAGAACGATTTCAGCTTGCCGTCGGCAGATTCGCCCCGAAATCCCGTGGTTTGAATATGACGTTATTTAGCGAGTTGATTTTCCTCAGACTGCAGTTGCACACCGCACGACCAGTTACAGTTTATTTGAGTAAATTCGCTCTCGTGTCACGCAGTCCCATTAACAACTGAGGACATCATCTGGATCATCCTATTCTGTACATTGCCTACAAAGTCTAGCTGTTCTTAGCCTGGTCTGTATATCCGCTCTCCGAAGACATGTATGATACTCTTCCACGTGACGTAACTGCTTTTGGTGTATTCCTGTTGATTGATCACAATGCTTGTGATCCAGTTGTATTGTGCTTGTTTACTTGTACTTAAGGAATGCCGTATTTTGTGCTCTACGTAGCCAGGGCATTCTGTTGCCAGTTCGAACACCCGATCTCGTTTCACGCTATTCGGTCAGTGCCGAATGTTCAATTCCCAGCCGTTTTGGATAGCACCTAATCTTAGATCATCAAGGGTAACGCTAGTTCGGTCGCATGTTCACACAAGCCTATGATATTGGAATACGCTGTAAACTACTAATCAATCTGCTAGTTGTATGTCCGTTGGGATTCACTAATGAGCCGTTGCTCTTTCTTCGTCTCGACTTGAACGAGTACACTTACTTCTGAATTTTTCCGTTTACGTGTTCGAAATGCACTGTGCCTCATGTGTCCGGAGTTTTGAAGTGTGTGCCAATGAGGTTTATGATCTATCGCTTCTGTGTTCAACTAATCAATCACTTACGTTGTCCATCGTTTCTAAAATTATGACCAAACAGTTTCGAAAAGCGGTAGCCAAAAGTAGCGTTCATGTAGCGAATGTGGAAATTGCGACGGCTCACGAACTTTGCTGAATCAAATAGATTCGTGGGTGCATTGATCAGTCGTGATCAGTAACCAACGAAATACGCGTCAAACTTAACGACACCATAATAGAAAACACGTAAGAGAAAACGACGCTTACTATATTTGTAAGATTACCGTTCATAATACTAATGAGACACGAAAGTTACTCAAAAACAGTATAAGTTTACAAAATGTTCATGATCGGTGATTCAGTTGATGAACAGCTGGGTCGCGTTTCACAACACACCCGTCGAATAAACAGTGCTCGAATGCGAACGCCTTGATTCGGTCCGAAAGGAATAGAAAAACCAGAAGAACTGGGAAATACTGAATCCAACCCCACCAGATCATCGACCAAAAGCCTGGATGTGTCCTTCGCATCCGAAACGTCATTGAATTCGAGAATGATGTTGTCAAGGAACGACAATAATGTGGATTCATCTAAATAAATAGCTATGTTTCCCAAATTTTTGATCTCGGCTACCGGACACTTCTTTATTACGCAGTAAATAACGTGAGTTTTACGACGTGATCTAGTATGTAGGTCAGTGATTTTCCTTCGCCGGTGACCACCCTCAATTAATTCAGAGGCATAAATATATATATTTTTCCTTTTGTTGAAAGTTTTTCGAACAGTGACAGTTGAAAATATAGAATCTTCAAAAATTGTAGCCAACCAAACTGAAAATTTTGTAAAGTTTTTCCAGTTCATTTGTTCGACCTCCTGCTAGAGCTCGTCAACAAGTCAGCGTTTTCCAGACCTACCAGAAAGGGACTGAGACTATAATGTTGTGTGGGCTTGTGCTCAAGTTTTTTTTAATATTCGCAAGGCTGGAAGGTTCTGTTATTGCACTGTTGTCACTCGCCTCCTTGAAGGCTGCCGAAAAACCTGCCCATGTACCATAACACTTGGGATATTTCGCATTGTTGGGTCTTTCGAACTGTCGACGAAATATAGCCATACATTAGTTGATGCATTGTACGCTGAAGAATCTGCACAATATGTTTTAGCCAAAGGCAGTTGGGGTTGTTGTTCACTTTTTAAGTCAAAGACAAGTTAGACTTTGTTTAAATGATCGGTAACCTGTTTTGTTATATTTCGCCTTCGATTATCATAATAGCAGCCACTGACTTCAAATTCGCGCCCACAGTCTTCGGAATTTGAGTCATTTCAGTTTGAGAACGTGGGTGGGGGAAATTTTCCGTTGATACCACAAACGTGGACAGGAAACCCTGATTATCTCGAGTTTGCTGATGTATGCTCGTGATGGTGTCATCAGTCCTACACACTACTCGCAAGTAGTTGTGAGGTATATGTAGATGCTCATTGTCCCAGACGAACTTATATGAAGCTATTGCAATCCACATCCTCTAGTTGAGGTTCTGATTAGAGTGCGAAAATGCAAATTGAGCACATGTAACCAAGAAGGTAAATTGCTTGACGATCTGAAAAGACTACCCCTCACTAAAGCAAAATACACTCAAAAGATACCAGACGATAACGGGTTTGTACAAAACCGTCAGATCGATAACAAAAGTATCTGAGGAGCCAGTTGACTGCGTTGTCCACAGGGCGTATTGGTCGTCTAGTGATAATGAAACTGGATGTGCGAGAATGGGAACAGAAGTGAATGAGATAATGTAATCCAATTCTCTCATAAAAAATACTTGTATTCAGTCTAAGTTACTGGGTATCAATGGATCATAGCATAATGAAAAAAGAGGTTGGTGTTATGAACTAGTCTGACGTTGATCCACTATTCTCCGGCGTTTTTAATACTAACGGTTTTCGTTTTTCCCTCTTCAGCATATGTACTCACATTGTTAGGAGATGAACTCCGCCTTTTGTACCCGTCTTCTCTCCAAGTTCGTTGCTCAATTACTCGAGTTCACAAAAGTTGACAAAGTTCTATTCGTTTAATACAAAAAAACATTTCTCGGTTTACCTCCCCAGGCGTTTGCATGCGTAGATCTCTGGGTAATTTAGAGTGGATATGTAGCTATGGATAGAAGTGGGTGAGTGAATATGCAATGAATCCGGTGTTTTGATAACACGCCGGAATCCAGTGTTTCTTGTGCTAGAAATTAGATAAGATGTACCTAAGTCAAACGTACCTTCGAAACCAATGCTTGACATGGGCAGATTAGCCTGTTACGCCGCTGACCAATGAATTGCTGAAACTCTAGAGCCTTCGCGCAATGCACCAGCAAAAGCGCAGTGACACGGATTCGTCTATCTTTGTGGAGATGATGAGATCAATATCTGTCTAACAAGGCCAGGCTTTTACCTGGATGTGGAATATTTTTCCACAAACGTTCCGTTGGCTGAGACGGTAGGTTTCATTTGCCAATACTTGACTGATAATAACGTAATAACAACCTAATAATAATAACATAATAACCTAATGATAACATCCCCGTACTCAAGGAATTGAGTTTCAAATTCAATCACTCATTAGTTAAAGATAGGAATGTCAAAATACGTGTTGTAACAAGTGACGGTCTTGCATTCACACGCTTCCACTAACTAGGTACATTTTCATCCTGTTGATTGTTTTGACTTTTGTGTTAAGTTACTGTTGAGATGTAGCTATCAGAACCGCGTCAATCAGTAAACGGTTAGTGGTTGTTCAAGCTGAATCTGATTCAATGAAGACTTACTTTCAGGAGCTTAGACCGAAATCATATGAGCGATAAATCTTGCACTCAGGAATGACATGCCATGAAGTGCGCTTCGACTCGGTTGCTCCACACCCGCGGCTGCCAACATGACCAGTTTGGTAACGATAAAGGAACTCATTTTCGTGGACATACTACTAGCAGGGCCGTCGAGAATTTTGCGCAGTCACTTTGTTGTTATATGTTGCACTTGTAAAGCTATAATTTGCAGATATCTGTGTCATTTAGCTTCATTTGAAGGAGAAAACTCAGCGGTTGACATCGGTAAAAGTCAGCAGTCGGTATGAGTATTCGAAATGGAAATTGCAACCTCAACCAGTGGGACCGGATTTACCGAACATGTACAGAGTTGGAAATAATATAGTCTGTCAGTATGCGACGTCGAAAATCAAACTGTTTTCCATGATAGAGTTAAGAAGAATAGAGTGGAAAACAAATGGGTAGAAAAACGACAGTTGCATAGTTGCACGTCTCCATAAATGTGTGAAGAAAAACCCAATGATGGTAGTAATATAGTAAAAATAGATAAAGCAGCGTCGAAAAATAGTGGAAACTCGTCATACTCTCCGTCCTCGGAACATGGTCCGGTGAGCAGATGGTGTTGGTTAACCACTGCAACAGTGAAATACGAGAGTAAAAATTGAGAAACGATCACTTCTAAGTGTGAAAGAACGCATAAAAACGATAAGTACCGGCAATGGATCCCAAATCAGTGATCACATAACCTTTCCACTGGATGGCAGGTTTGCAAACCTGCGTTGCCGTGACATGCGGCTTTCCTCCAAGTGACGGGTGTACGTCACTGCGGTTCGCGGTTTTACTCTACGATTGTACGATCTGGCCCGTCCGCATTAGGGATGCTCGGCGGCTTTCCGTGCTCACTAACTGATGTCTCCGAAGCATTCCTCGCGTCTTGTGGGAACATCGACTGAGTAATGACAAGTGCGCCGTCGTGTGTTAGGCACGGTTAGCCGCCGTGTTGACGAAGTAATTGCCCCACACCGCCTCCGGTGGCTCGGTCATGTCTCACGAGTGTCTGACTCAACGTGCCCTGTTCGCACGTGCTGGGCAAGGCTAGGGTAAGTGGCGCGGCGGTCGGGCTATGACTTGGAGCAGAGGCATGAAGAAGTTAACTTCGGTTGCTGCTTCCCGCCTTCCTGGTTGGGGCTCGAGAGATGCGGATTGCCGTTTGTCAGAGCTGCTGAGAGATAAGGCTCGGAACCGAATCCAATGGCACAAGTGCTGTGCCTGTGTTCAATTGGATTGGAGTTATGAGTTCTTACATTGGAGGAATTTTGATGTAAAAATATTCATTCTGATATTTTGAAGGCAACTGATGCGCGTCACATGTATCGCCATTCTGAAGTGCCTTTAATAAACATCAGTGTGATTGTATCCGATTCCGAATTTACCTGTTGAAATTCTCACATTAGACCAAATCTCGTTCAGCTGTCTAGGCTTTCCACATGTACTCTGCTACTTACCCCTGTAGGCCACCCCCCATTTGTGTTACCATCGCCAGTCTCACTGTTGACATTGACTCTGTAACCTGAATCAAGTAGATTTCACATTCTCACATGCTTCGTTGTTTGTCCACCCCCACTATGTCACACATTTCTTGCCTTGTTTCTATGATAATGTTAATTGGTGTTATTTGTCTTTAACTCGTATCTGTGTGCGGCCCATGTGACAGCTCATCTACGTATCCCATTTTCCACGTACAATTCAATGTTGTTGTTGATTACAAACCGTCATCCCCAGTCACGTGTTTGTTCAACACTGTATCGCTCCCTTACTGACATGTTCCCACGTCCGGCTAATCTATGCAGCAACCTACTTGCTTAGTTAATTTGGCTTATCACTGAGTTTAGGTATTCAACTTATGTAATCAATAACTGGTTTTCTGTGGTCATATCTGTTCAGTCCAACTCACTTATTCACCTGTGTCTATGAAAGCTGATTAGATCTATGCCCTTTTATTCGTATCCGTGACTGACCCGTCCGTGGGGCCTTATCTCATCCTGTTGCTTACCCACCCACTGTTTTCCCCGTCTCCACCGTTTTTTTTAATGTCCACGCATGCGTAACCATAAGTCCTACCTACTGCGCCTTCAGTTCAATGGACGGTTGAATTGTTTGTTTGTCGGGGCCATCTTTGCTCTTCTCCACACCCACCCCCCTGTTTGTGTCCCCTGGCTTGGACTGCTGGCTCGTGATTGATCACCCTCCACCTATCTCGTATGATGACCTACTCCTTTGTTTATTGATCGACTTTGCTCGTTCAGTACGTGTCCCTCAGCAAGTGGACGAGAGTCCCGTACAATGATGAATATCTGAATAATCCATACCCTTTGATATTTTACGAAGTCAAAGCCAATTAAATGAACTGGTTAACAGTGAAGATGGAATTAGAATAAATTCAGGTGTCACTTAGTGAGAACTCATTTATACCACTGCCTTCATCACATTTGACTATGATTAGATCCATATATATATTTTCAAGGAATGAAGCACTTTTAGGCGTGTCGTTATTCGGTTTCCGTTTGACATCAATGCGAAGCGTAAACCCCGTAGAATTAGCAACATATCGTTTGAGTCTGCTATTTGGCTTCATTGGCTTCCAGCTCTCACGGCAAAAAGAACAAGAGCATAAAGTGAAAGACCCAGAAAATTCGAAGTAATAAGCGGAAATCAAGAGGACAAAGGAGTTCGAATGCAGCTACGCTACTGGTCGCGATTTCTAGGCACATGACTTGATGTCTTCAACCGTTTGGTAGGTGGGTCACGTGGACCCTAACAAATAGGTCTAACATGTCTTTTCTGGCTAAGTCCACTGCGCAACAATATCGCGAGTCCAATATATATATATATATATATATATATATATATATATATATATATATATATATAATAGTTGTTTCATCAGGTATGCCCAGACGCCGATGGAAAATGCCACTTGATTCTGTGCTGAGAAAGGCTTGTAGACCCTTATTTTGTGACACGGCAAATGTTTCACTTGGGTGTGTATGTATGAAAGACGTAGGCCGTTAGGAAATGAAGAAAACGAAGCTCCACTCCACGTACAACAACAATACACTCATCCGTGTGCTGTTCGTCTCATTGACCGACGAGGCTAGCCCAGTGATTAAAACCAAGACACATACTGTGTATCATTGGAATAGTGGTTCGCGCCTTATGAGTTATTCACTGGCGTTATTCGCACCCGACTGTCCGAACCGTGACAGCTCAGGCGGCAGAGTATCTGCCCGGTATGCGAGGGGTTGCAGGTTCGATTCTGGCCCGCGGGGTCCGACTTTTCGATGTGAAAAATGCAAGTGGATTTTTCATTACGTACGATTCAGGCTCTCCGTGCCAACAACATATTTTCTGACATTTCAGTATAGTTGCGGAACAACTTACGTGGGTAGAACAGAGCGGCAGTTGCGTAACCGAGTGATTGAACATGTTCCAAATTGGGTACAACGTTTTGTGATGCAATCAGGGTCAGATCAAACTCAAAATGACAGGGTTCGGAACCATAAGATCCCGTCGTCGGCCGTCGCTCGTCATCTTCTGATGACGCAACATCCAGCTGACCGAAGCACTGCGTTTCGGGTTACATACGTGGCAAAGAATACCAGGCCTTTGAGGTTCGCCGAAGCCATTGCTATACACCGATGGAAACCTATATTTTGTCAGCAGAAACAGCTCTTTGTTAATGTGTCTTTACCATGGTGACGTAACTTGACTATTGTAGCTTCCCTTATTTTTGTTGAGCAATATGGTTTTACGTAAACTTATATAAACAGTAGCGTTCTGCCGTATGCACCATGTTGAAATGCAGCGAAATCGTCCCGGACATAAGTCGTGCTATGTTGCAACTCTTGCTTTTCTTTTCAAGTTTTCGAGTGCGGTATGAATTTTAGCTTGTACAGTAAGTGTATGTCGATTGGTTTTAAGAAACGTCCGGGGCGGTATCGAAAATCAATTATGAAATGCAAGTGTACATGCATATGAAGAGCGACATAGAAAGGAGACGATGGAAAGACCCATGAAAGTCATTGATTTGGAGGTACACACTGGACCCGAATCAAAGCTAAACAGGGAAAAAGGACTGGTGTTTGAGGGAAATTAAGAAAAGAGACATTTTAGAAGTATTCAAGAGAACGCGATTCTGGGAGCCCCAAGAAGTGATCTGTTCGAGCGCTGTTACAAGAGCACAACGGTCACGGTCTATATTGGCGGTGGTTTGGTGCGAGGCGGGTTGTGAAAGGAAGTTGTAAAGAGTGGTGTCATCGGAAAAATCGTCAACGGGGTTGGAAGTGGTGTGGAGCATTGGCATTCACGACAAAAGGCTTTGACTGCGCCTCATCGACACGAACGGGGATCGTCAGGTTACTGAGGAATTTCGACGTTCACAAGACAAATGTTGGAAGAAACCTAAAAGTGAGTAGTTCATACACTAAACCCTAGAACCATACACGGCCAGAAGCCTTCGATGTGTCTAGTGAGACCAGGTGTGTTTCTCCGTGGTTATCGAGAGCCGCTGGCCAAGAGTGCGAGACCATAGCTAGCAGATCAGAAGTGAGAAGAAGGGGTCCGAACCCGTATTGACGATCGCTCAGCAGTCCTACGCGTTCAAGGAACGGTCGGTTTCCTTGACTTTCGAGATTACAAAAGTTAAGGAAATAGGAAGATAGTTGTTCGGGTCTGAGGAGTCGCCGTGTTTGGGAACAGGAAAAATTACGGCTTCATTCGATGGCGTGGGAAACGTACCAGATTTGAGACAAAAGCAGAAAATTGTGCTCTTTTTGGGGCACACATTTTCAGGACAATGGAGCCTCAGTGAGGAGGGTTGCATCCTGATTCGATGTAGAAAGAATGCAAGTTCACATGATTGTAAAAAAAATGAGGCCAACATTAAAACTAGTTAGGATCAAGGAGCTTCAATTCAGTAAAAAATCTCCCATATTCGTCTCGATTTCTTCTATAATGTACGAATAGCTTCTCACTGCTCTTCGGAATCTTCTGCCGGTTATTGAAATATCGCTATAAAGGAGCAATAGAGGTGTCTCGTAGTACAGAGCATAGTATTTTCTACGCTACTACTCGCTCGTTGGTTCCCATGACGCTATAATATTAGTTTAAAATTAATAAATGGTGAAGCCCCGGATGTTTTAAGTGAATTGGCTGGAACGCATTACTACTTTGTGCAGAGATTATGATTCCAGGATTATCTCACCCGTGATGAGACTGGTTTTTATCTTGGATCCGCTGCAAAATGCAACTTAGTTCTGAAATATGATCCATACATCGGCATTCAAAAATGCAAAGAAAGGGTGACCGTTTTTCTCGCATGCAGTGCTTCTTGGGAAAATATCAAGCCAGTAGTCATCGGCAAACGCAACAGTCTAACAGGCTTCAAACACACAAACCTGGCAATGTTAACAAATGATTTGTACGCTCACGGATGAGCACCCCAATCAACAGCGAACACCTCTGTGGAGCGAACGAATTTCGTCGGTCGGAAGTGCGACGTCCTTGGTGGAATTAAGTGAAATGAACTGAATTTTTGCACTGCGCTACAAGGAACTTCAGAATACACCATGTTACCAAAACACCAAACATGTTTCGTATTCACTCGCCTATTTAGTCTGTTGCTACATATCCACTCTTAGTAACCCAGTGCCATACATGTTAATGGTTGATGTGGTCTCTCGTAAAGAAATCTACACTCGTAGCTTCGTCAGGATGTGCAACCGAGGTCGATTATGTTATGGCATCTTGACCCGGTTCGTATTTATCCTGCAGTGGTTCGTTATCAATCCATTTCTGACTGGATGAATTTCTTCCGCCACATACATGAACGAAGATCGTCCTCTGTCCTGAACGTCTCCATGGCGTTTAGATTTATTGAATTTCCAAAGAACAAGATATCTGTCAAACTTGAATAGTGAGTCTGAAGAAAATTATTTTGTGGCATCGTGATTAATCGTGAACAACTGTGTACCTGAGTTTGATTGTATCATGACCACGTGCATTCAAGTTTGGCAGCTAGTTATTTTACATTTCACTTATGGGTTTATCACGTGACCTAGCTTGTCGCTCATAAATGCAAACAACACAGACCAATGCCTTTAAGAATATTTCGTGTTCGCACACAGACTGATCAGCTGTATGTATTTTCATGTCGGGAACGGAGAAGCATGGATTCAATACATTTGACAGATTCATATTTCTATGTTTCTCAGTGTGTTAGGTGCAAAAAATAGTAAAATTTCGATAGCTTATTTATCCTCTGACGGTCAGTTGTTCGCCATTTCGTAAGAACCATTCCACTTTCATTTCCCCCTGCTCCGTGAGTAGTATGATTATTTGTGACACATTTCCGATGCACATCAAGCAATTTGATTGTTCTTTTGTGATTTTCCGCTCCTTAGTATCTGATCACGTTTATTTCTGCTCCAAGTCATTCGACTCATCAGTCTGTAGTATAAAAATTGAATTATTTGCATGTTGTTCATTCGGATATGTCCTGTAGGTTTTCATTTTGGTTTTCGTCAGGACACGGAATAGATAGTCCAAAGCGTAAGCATGGCTACATAGATACTGGAGTTCAAATCGTCGTAATATTTTTGTGATACTATTTACTTTTTTTCTGGAAGGAGAACAGGGGTTACCAAGAGCAATTGAATTTCCCATATCTGTGCAAATGGCTCTATTACGTATGGGCTCCCTAAAATCCTTTTGTCAATGGGACTGGACCTAAACGAAAGAAGCTTATACAAACTTCCGATTATTTCCTCTTTTTCTTTGTGTTATTGCATTATTTTGCCGAAATCAGTATATGTGAGTCTAGTTTCCAGACCTCCCTAGTTTATATATATGCTCACTAGAATCTAATTTGAATCGTCTGGTGTATGAATGGATGCTCTTCAATGAAGAGCCCACAAATGAATCACAACTGTGATTTATCACGGTTATTCGTGTCTGGGTTACTGCTAACCCAACGAACAACGAGGCTGCATGTGCATGCGCTCATATTGATAGTAAGTAGAATGTAAACGTGTGGACAAAATTTCCCCGGGAGCACACGGCCGGTTTCGCGGTTGTTGCCGCTCATCAGGTATGCGTACCCGGTACTCCTCTGCCCACTCGTCCTCATAGTTGTACACTACGATGTTATATGTTCACTATATATATATATATATATATATATATATATATATATATATATATATATATATATATATATATATATATATATATATATAAACTGGTGAAAAAGACATCCGGGACGGAAATTTTGGACCTAAAAGACAGAGCAGCGAATGTGGGAGAGCCAGGAGAAACCTGCTGTCCCTGTTTTTAAAATTTAGGACGTATCTGGTGTGAACACCCTGAACTTCAGCAGGATGAATAGAGGAAAGAAGACGTCTCAACCGTTGCCGTTGTCGTTGAAGAATTAGAGTGCGGGCCAACCCAAGTACGAGATGAAACCAGTGACAAAAGTGACCCTTGCGTGATTGACATAGATGCAGTTGATCCCCTGGTCGAGCGGTTGCGATACAATAAAGTGCAGCGATGTGTGACTCAGATGGAGACTGTCGACTGCTATACATTGAGTGACGGCGAAAAGGCACAATTTGCGGCTCTCAGTGCCACCGATGTGATCAGGTACGATTTTGCGGTGACATGTGACAACTGTCGGGTGATCCTGTATACACTGTGTCCAGTGATCGATCTCCACCATTGTCATCACAAAACAAGGCTCTTGTTGGTGCCTATCATGGATCGGACAAACCACACCATGGGGGGGGGAGTTTTCGAATTGATGACAGCACCGCCACGAACCATTGTTGGAGGATTGACATCCGGAATGGAGAAGGATTTGAGGACAGTCCATGAAAGACGGATGATTATTTTTGTGGAGCGCGCATACTGCTTACCGAATTAGTGAGTTGTTGATTGCTTCAGAGTCAATCATGGGACGATAATGAACATGATTATGTCTCACGAACTGAGTACAATAAGGTGAAGAACGGAATGCGAACCACTGTATTACATCTTCCAAGTGGACCGGACCACTATTATGCAAGTCATTGTTGTTATAGTTGATCGATTTTTGTGATGTCCGAACGAGTGACAACATTTAACCGGAAAATCTTGTAAATTATTACACCGCCGCTGGTCCCGTTTTTAATAATTAATATTAAACATCAGCTTTGGGAGTAAATTTGTCGTCTATCTACGTTTCGTCTATCGCAGAATTTTATCTTTATTTTGTCCATGTTGGGCACGTGTGACGTATTTTTGAACAGACGTGGGTAGGTGCGTAAAGGCATTGTGACGAACACGAAATTATCTTTTGCGTTATTTGAGCCTAGACCAATGCATTGTGTAACCTAAGACTATATCTCTTCAATGTGGTTTGTGGCACTAAAGCAACACCGCAACAGAGTTTTTGACCATATCATTGTGAAATTATTAGGATTAGGTCAGTCAACATAGCCGCCAGACTTGTGTTCGACTATTTCAGGAGGGATAATGTACTCTGCTAACGCGACGAATCATTTGAAGTTAATGTCTTCCAGTCTGTAAATATGTGCTGTTTAATCTGGCAAAAAGGATCAGAACGTGATATATTTTGTCCTCAAGTTAGCCTATAAATATGCATTATACTGGAAACTTCGTTATTCAACCAAAGTCAGTGCCACAGTCAAAGTAAAGACAAAAATAAATTCCCGTTTTATGCACTAACCTGTCCGTTTGTTCATCTCTTGTTGGACAGATTGTGCTTGAAATTTTTCTAGTGATATATCAGAACTGTCCAGAATGGTGTACTAGATCCGATTGGGAGAACAAATTTAGGATAGAGGAGAAAGGGAGAAAGATGGAAATATGGAGAAGATTTCAATTATTACATCAAGAATCAGGCTAAAACCTAACAAGGAAATATACTGAAATGCCAAGGAAGTGAGACACGCTCGTCTACTTCAGCATTATTGTGAGTGTACAAATATTTAAGCATAGAAAAACCGATAATCATCATGGGTCTTGCGTCCTGCTGAATGTTCAAAATGAAGATTTCAAACAAATTCATTTTCTAGATGGATTTTGAATTGATTCAAAGTTGTCCTTGGCTCAAGCAGGATCCGAACCACGCACGTATCCTACTCACGATTCACGACAGCTTATTCTTTGCTATCTGCAAATGGTTTCGTAATTTTTGTAAACGAGTCATACTGCTTATCCGCCCCAATTGCAATAGAATGTGGTATCATGCATAATGCAATCAAACAGCCTGCCTGCCTATGTAGAATTTTCCTCTGCTTCTGCCAGCTGAATATATGGTCACTGTTGGTTATGAAATACATCCCACCAGGTGGTCAGAAAACAGATAAGGCGTCATCGCGTATGCGGAAGGCACGTTCGGCTTTTACCAACATCAATCATCTGTGGCACCGGCGTGATATTCGATTGCCAATCAAGGGTCGAGTGCACACTGCTGCGGTTAGATCCGTCCTTTTATGCCCCTGAGAAACGTGACCTTTAAGGGTAGAACATAGACGAAGACTGTCGGCGTTTGAACATCTAAAACCTTGACCAATGGACTTGGCCACGTTGGACGCGTTAGACTTCCAAATTGGGGTCCACGCGACCCACCTACTAAATGGTTGGAGACATTAAGTGATATGGCTAGGTGTCGTGGTCAGTTGCATTCGGACTCTTTCCTTGTCCTCTTGATTTCCGCTTGATACTTTGGTTTTCTGCATCTTTATCACTATGCTTCTATTTTTTCTGCCCCTTTACTGGACGGTGTTGGAAGGTAGCAACCGAAACCAGAGCATAGAACTGCGAGGTTAATGGTTGAATAAACTGAAACTGCTTAAACGCCGATGGCTGCGTAATATTGTCCGAATACATGGTGGGAACACCGTATCAGCAATGCTGAGCTTAGACGTAGGGTGTTGGAAATCAGTGGTCAGTCTCTGGAACAGTTACTGAATCCATAAAATTTAAGGTGCCTGGGACATATGTTATGCATACCCACTGGTAGACTTCCTCGACGTACTATGTTCTCTAAGGCAGGTAGTGGGTGGAATTTATGTATAGGTTGTCAGATCATGATATGGAAAAAGGGTACGTAAATGTTGACTAGTAGACTTGGCCGAGTTCGGGTTCAACGAGGTGTTTGTACACTTTACGTGACACGGCTGGGTGTCGCGGCCAACGGTTTAGTTGCATTCGGGCTCGTTTTTGTCTTCGTTAAGTCCACTGAATACGTTTTTCAGCTCTTTTCGCTCTAGGTTTCTGTTCAGTACGCGCTCAGCTTGACGTTTCTGTTTAGTAGCAACGAAACCAGAGCATGAAAGTGCGACATTCATATTTGAATAAACTAAACGATTTGACATGTTTGAAATTTTGTGACATATGTTTCTGTAGTCTTTCTGGTTAGCCCGGGTCAGGCCTTTATCGTCGAAAATGCGAGAAATCCTCTTCCTCATCTCTCTCTTGATACTTTTCCGTTTGCGTCACATTCTCAAACTTTGTTGAATGGGCTCATCCTTCGTTGCGACTCAATCATTCGTCATTCTTCTAGTTTGGAAATGGTATATCGTCTTGAATCGCTGCAATGTCGTGTCTGTCCGATTTCATTCTGTTTGAAAACTGGTTTTGTATCCAAGTGAGCAACTAAAATATCATACACATGTATTGGATTTGATTACTACTTTAGGCCGGTTCTTTTTTCACAGCAGCCACAGTGTAGATACAGGAAGTGTACTGGCACAACAGTTGACTAAGTTAGCGGTATTCGAGTCAGTGTCTTTGGTCAAATGCATTTGGTTGCACTGTCACAGTAAATCCATTTGGAGGACTATCCTTATAAGGATATTTCAGCATGGGGCTCTTGGAATATTTCGTTTTGAAGAAATTTTCCAGTTTTAGGTTCATAGGTCGTATGCCAGCGGTCATCGGGATTCGGCGTTTAGAGCAGGTTTTGCGCGTAACCCTTCTCGCTGAACCTATTAGTGGCTGGAGGTTGAGGAGTGGGAGTGGCCAGTTCGTGACGATTGAATTAGCTACGTAGTGTGTTGAGGTTCGGGCACGAGGACTAAGAGGTTTACTCAATCCGTGATTATATACTGGAAGATATAACTAGGTGTTGTCACCAGTGGTTCCCCTATGTTCACACACTTTTATTATTTACCTGATATTACTGTTTACAGTTCTCTTCTCATTCCTCTATGCTCTTAATAGTTTGATCCTAATGTGAAGTTCCTATAAAAACGGCGGTCAACCGTGACACATCTAATGCATTACTAAAGTTCGTTCCAATCGAACTAATTATGACTAATTAGTGCATAGAACTGCACCTAAGAGAACAGAAAAGGTGGTTGTGTAGTGTCCATTTGCTTGGTAACCTAAGTTTTGATTAGTTATCTGAACTGCACCAACTTGCTGTGGCTTTGGGGTCTTAGGTGTCAGATATAGGTTGTGAGAAATGATGCGTACATAATATATGTGATAATGAGTTCATCACATAGATCAACAGATTGGTTGAAAATGCACCACTGAACCATTCACATAAAAGTGAACATTCTCACAAGCTTTCCGACTGCTTTGAGGCTGGTTTACAAAAGAAAACACAGGTTTAGCCCGCAATCGGGCAGCCGATAGTCACCGATCATATGTTACATTCATATTATAACAGTGAGCATCTGTAGGTACGGGTTAGCTAGATTGATTCCTACTAATTCGACAGACAGTTGGAAACTTTATCAACGAACTGTGCAGAGTCATTAGTGCGAGCATCAGGTACAGCATATATAGTGACGAGTACAGTATATCAAAATGAGTTAATAAAAGGTGACTTGGAGAAACCAATGATCGCAACCATTGTGTAGTCCATCGGAAATTGCTCTTGGGTTTTCGGTTTCAACTGATAAAATGCATGGACATTTATGGATATTTGGTTTGCAGCTCTGACAATTAGAAAACTAAAAAGAACTTTCAGTTATATGCAAACGTTTAGCATTAAAAAATGCAATGTTGTCGTAGGTGGCCGTAAACAGGCGAAGTTTCAGTTACCGCGGATTGGCCAAGTTTACAATCAGATACACAGGTTGACTTTTGTGATCCGATTTTATCACAGTAAGCGAGCTCATGTTTGTAAAAATACCACTAACAGGAATGTCAGAATGCGTCGGGATCTTTGGACAATCACTTCAGGGTTAACATTTGCCCTTTCAAAGTCACGAATCGCAAATACCGATTTTGTAGACCTTCATTTTAAGGAGGCAGTCTGATGATTTTTCTGGCTGATATAAGAAATACTCGAAAGTAAACTGCGGTCATCGTTATCAGAAGCCAAAATAGGAATTCGAAGCTATCGGATTATGCACAAAATTATTGAACACACGGCTCATGCTCTTTAACTTGTGGCTGGGTTCTGATTCCGTGTGAAACGTTTTTAGAGTTCCATCAACTGAAACTTTTGATGAAACAATGATGAAATTCACTTCTCTCCAAATCGGAGTGAACTTGAAGCAGCACAACTGGTCCATCGGACGCATCTTTTAAGCTTACCGTTCAAGATCAAATATAAAAATGAAGCAAATAATAATGTATCTTCCAGAGGCGGAGAATCCTGTATGACTCAAATGAATGAGCAGTTAGTAGAATACCGTAGTGCAACTGATAGGTTCACACACACACACACACACACAACGAATGTCTAATTGAACAATAACCGATCTCCGTGGCCCCACTCGCTTTGTGGGCCGTCCGCACGCGTCAGCGACCCCCGAACGCATGATTGGTCTTACTCCAGACCCTTGAGTTCTTTCTAGTTGCGCGCCGCTGTGCGTGGTCTTTAGCGTATAATGAAGTGAGAACCGGAGTTACTAGAGATTATCAAAAGTAGCTTAAGCCCAACCAATGAAGACAAAACGTGCAGTAAACTACCGTTTGACGAAAAAGTCTAAAATATCTGCATACGCTACTACTGTTTTATTGCTAATGTTTTCGTAGGATTTAACTTTTCTTATGTTGCACTGAACAAAAATCCAGGGTTGTGGGTAACCCCGAAAGTATATTGAGTCAGACAGACATGCGTGTTGTGCATGCTGTCGAACACATTTGTGTGAAGTAAAAGGGGGTTAACTGACTGGCATAATGTTCCCTCCGTTCTTGAACGTGGATCACGCCACTGAACTGTTTTTGCTAACATCCTACATCTTCCCACTGACAACCAACATATCCCTAAAGCGTCGTTACCAGAAGTTACTCTAACGTACAACCTTTGTTGGGCTAATCATGTTGAAACAATGTTCGAAAAGTTCAATGTTTTTTTAATCATTCAGGCGAAGAGGGAGAGAGTGCCCTATGATCTCGTACCTCAGTTTTGAACCTCTTGCATTCTTCTTCAGCCTTCACCGTACCCCTGTAATTATTCCTGGACTAAAAATAGAATACGGTGATTTTATCAACTAGCTCCTTAACCTGCTTTCTTTTTGTAGCAGCGCTGATCAAGATATTCTCACAGACTTTATCATTAGCAAGCATTTCGATGCTTGCGGCAAATTCAAAATTAGGCAATTTCCAACAGCTCTCAGTACTGTCAATACACACTATCTCGAAACTCAGAGTACTTTATTCACTCACCTCGACGTACAAAAATAGCCTCATCTCATATCTAGTCCGCCTACTTGTCAACCGCGACTAAGTAGCGGTGAACTTTTTTCATTTTTGTCGTTAACCCAAGTGCATTTCCTGCCTCACTTCATTTCTATGCCTTCTCCTTCACGTGCCAAATGACTTCTTAACTGTTAGATTCCACTGTAAATCATATAGATGCCGAAAATTCACCATATAACAGATGTGTAATGGCTTTCATTGACTCCATGTTACAGAACTTCACAGAGCCTTTATAAACGGAATGGATTGTGTGAAATGGCGAATGTAGTGGATCACGATAGAAATCTTGCTGTTTTTAAAATCGCCAATACCCAAGCATTTGTTGTATTGCCGATTTCGTGCATGCTCTTAAATAGTTACGGGTAACTGAGCGATATTCGACGTCTAATGTAGTTATTTGTGTTCAAAATAAGATGCCCCGGAAATCAACACGATAACTACTTAATAAACCCTTTCTATAGGGAAAATCTTTTCCAGATTCATACCAACTGTTGAGATTTACTCACATTCCGAAATAAAAATGAACTTGATAAACTTCACCCTGATTTCACGTGGCTGCCTAGTATGGTGGGACCTTTAATTGTTTGAATGATTGTTTTTTTTTGTACTCTGTAACCTTTTTCAACTACGTATTATTCCTACCCTTGTACAGTCTGTCAAGTCTGATGACAGCCCGTATCAGTCGTATTTCAGCATTCACTACTGGAACAATTGTCGGTAGCCAAATATTGTGTGGACTACGGGACAAATTCAGTGGAGTGTACTCGAGATCGGATAGTCAATAATACCATTGTGTACCGCTTTTTACGCAACAGACGTCTTCCATACTGATAAATAAATATGTCCATGCAGTCGCGGGACTTATGTTTTTGTGAATATGTTCGCTATTTTCGTTCACTTAATGGCGAACTACATTGAACACGGGAGCCAGCTGGCGTGTAAAATGACAATTTAATACATTAACCACAATTGCTTGTGTTTCACTTTCTCTGACTGCAGAACCAGACACTGTTATTGTCATCCCCGTCTTCTGACTTCCAATTAAATTTGGTACTTGGTTCCACGATTCGACTCTACGAGGTGTATGGTGAGTGATGAATAATGTGGAATGATAGTAATAAAATACATCATTTCGCTTTGCACTGCACCAAAAGTAAGCCGGAATCGTAGCATTCTACGGTAAATATCATTTTTAAGTTCTGTGTGAACCCTTTCTTTCCAACCAACTTGATTAATACTTCCTCAGATTTTGACAGTAAACCAATTCTCCCGGGGTACACTTCGCAACAGCCGACCGAGATGTTTCAACGTGGAAGTGCGGGAGCATCGATATTTTCCTTTTGATAAAAAAACATACATGTCCACTGAAATGTCAGCCCAACGGAATAATGCTATATGTCCTATCTAGTTTATTCTAACCATAAATTACGAAACACTTTTGTTACATCTGTAAGGTACATAGTTCACAACTATTCTTCAAATATTTGACTTCATTCCAAGACCACGGTTACTAAAGAAGCATCATGCCATTGGTCGCTCAGCTGGTTTATTAGCATAATGTACTGATTTTTTTTGCGGATGTATACCAAACATATGATTAGCTTTTAACTCATCCGGACTCCTTATTACCAAATCTCATTTTCTTTAGGTTACTGTGTTTTCGTTCTTCATCCCACATCAAAGTTATCAGTCTCCCGTCTGAAACCATCGGACCAGTAATTAAGTATGCTTATAGCGTAACTGTCTTCGTAATATTGTATTAATCGAAGAGAAACTTAATAACCTATCTGATTATCTTCAAAACGTTACCAGCTGTTTTGAACAGAGTGATCTTTCCCTCAATCATTCCAAGTGTTCTGATTGTATCTTCACCCCCGGCATACTCAGCGTTCCCCAATGATGAGTATACTCCTCGCACTACCGATTAAACAGAGTCAAATATAAAAGGGACCTCGGAGTGACGTTAAGCACTGATATTTTCATGTTGTCAGTTGGGAGCGAAGATCGGGCTGACTTACCTTTCAAATTCGACACCTCAGTCCACGGCGCAAGCGGTCGGGATTCGCTTCCACAACCCCACTTTAGGTGCTCAGAAGAAATTCGTGCATGCACTCAGTCTACCCTGGCCCACTCACCACCCAACATCAGGTCCAAGAATGTCCGAAAGCTTACATGTCGAGAACGTGTCAGTCCATTCACACCTGGTCTCCGAATAATCCTGTGCCACACTAGGTGTGAACAATGATCCCTGACACGATTTTTGTTGACCGTATCCTTTATACATCTAGTCATATATATTGTGTTGTATTGGCATGATTGAGAATCACTGAAAACGAGCTTGTTCGTCAACCTGTGTTTTCCAAGTGTGCTCTGGGGGATTTTCCAGACAATTCAAACAGGCCAAAGACCCCGTGGTATTAAGGGAACTTAATAAGTATATTAATTTATCTACCAAACTGGCCATGGCGAGAACTCACTTTCAATTTCTTGATGACTGTATCAGTCAATCAGTTTTCCCAAACAATACGAAACTATGTTGAGATGGAATCGGATTTATATATCTTGTGTGTCGCTTCGGCGTCAAGCTCTCAATGAGCGTGATACTGTGTCTAGCCATCTTGTGAATTTAGAACGGACTTGTGTGTCATCCTCCCGCGTACTTTATCAGTTAACACTGACCGAAAGAAAGAAATTCACTGAATATGTCCGATCAATCGTGCTCAAACAAGTGGATCAGAAACGAAACACACTGATGAAACGCATTGAAAAATCAAAACCTGTTGGTGAGTTTCCATCAAATCCTGAAAGATTTGTACACAACCTATTCAACATCGAGCTAGACAAATTTCTGCTGGGACCCAAGTTTTCCTGCCCAACGAACAAGATCACACAGCTAGATACCAAGGTGGAATTCGAGAATCTCTGTGTCCAATTGAGTGATATATTTTCATCATCACAAACCGAACTAGAAAATCGCAAGTCTGCCCTGGCGAATACAAGTTAGCAGTACAATGTGGCCAAACCAACAGTGAGAGGCTTACTGACAATAGATCATATTAAAAGGCTAAGAGAGTTACAAAAGAATAAAGAAGTGATTATAACAAGACCTGCCAAGGGGGCGGGTATAGTGCTTCTTAAAAAGTCGGACTATGTTGAAAAGATAGTGACCATACTTAACGATGATTACAAATTCGTGAAGACGGAAACCGAGAAAGACAGAACTAGTCATATAGAGAAGTCCCTGGCCAACAGGTTACGGCATCCTAAACAGAAAGGCGCTATTGACTCCGTCATATTTGAAAGAATTCGACTCACAGGAATTATCATCCCAAGACTGTATGGATTGCCAAAAATTCATAAGACAGGAGTCCCACTAAGGACACTTTTAGACATGTGCAACTCACCGTATCATGCCGTAGCCAAGTGGTTGACAAGTCTCTTGGAGCCAGCTAGATCGGCAATGGCAAAACACAGTCTAAAGGATACTTTCGAACTTGTAAAATGTGTGTGATCTAAATGTGAAAGGACAATATATGCTCTCATTGGACGTCACGTCACTATTCACTAACGTCCCAATCAAGGAAATCATTGACTGTCTTTTTGGCTTCATACAAGCTAATGAGATTGAAACGGGTTTGCCATTGGACGACCTGCGACAGTTACTCTTTGTTTGTACCCAGAATATTCAATTTAAGTTTAACAAGCAGATTTACCGCCAAAATGTTTCATATCTTCTTTTTTTCATTGAGTTTCGCCAAACTTGTTCTGTTTCTGCCCGCATTTTTTTCCATTTTATTAGAGCTGGACTGTTATTTCAGCGCAAAACATTCATACAATCCTTCTTATAACCCCCCAAATTTTTTTTAACAGAGCAAAAACATATGTGATTTGCACGGTACTGTCTGTGAAAAAAGTAGTGGCTTCTCGTAGAGTTACTTATGATTCAATTAATTCACTGAATAATCCCATCATTTGTTCTCAGAAACGTTTCGCTAAGGCACTCAAACTACCCTGGCCGCGATCTGAGACCGACCCTGGAGCTCAATGTGACCCATACGTTGACCCTTTGGTTCAAACCGGAAATGGATAATCCCCGAAACCCTTGTTCATTGTTTCACTGGCCCCTTTCCCAACCACGAAACAACAACATTTCCCCTCCTATCCTTCCTAACTACGCAACACTAACTTTCATGACCATGCAATCAAACTTTATCACACAGACCTTGTTCATAATTTATGCATTTCTAACCTATAAATGTAACTATATTAGCCACTAGGATGATGTTACCGAAAACGATTCAATTAATTCACAACGACTTAACCTGAAGTCAAATGGATATAGCTACGTTTATATTGGCATGATGCTGTGTTTTCATTCCTCTACCTCAAGAGGGATAGCAAGCATTCCTAAAACCGCCACCCTATTCAGAAATGGTAGATAACCCAAGACGCCTTCAGTGTTTGTGTTTCATACCCCACCTTTTTTGCAGTTCCTGTCTTCATTGTGCCCCGTTCATCCGACAACCCTGTTTGCGGTATTGATGCAGTGGAGCCAATTGGTACTGAACGGACAATAATTTATGGCTGATTCGATTAACTATCATATAGCTTTTCGGAATTACCACATGGAGTCAAAAAACTGTCCGTTGAGAGCCGAACGCAATGGTTGTTTCCAGTTACCCTACAGTACAGTGTGTTGTTCTTCTGGGCCCATTTCTCCCAAGACGATGGTTTGCTGTTGTTTCTGACTGTGTTCAAACGCTTCTGGAATCACTTGCAACACTATGCTTCAGAAGTTCAGACAGTCGATGAATTAGTTCGTCGGCTATGCTTCTCGCCGGCAGCAATAAATAGACCAACCCGAAGCTACAATTTGTTACCCTACCCACAGATAAATTGTGAGTTGAACAAGGTTAACGATAAGTTATGAATCACAATGGGCTGGCCCTGAAAAGATTTTGCTTAATAATTCACCAGTCCTAAAGAAGATTGTTTTGACGTCCTCCGATTGTCAACGTCCCAACCACTCACATAAGATGTTCAAAAACTCCACCGCTTGTGTCATGTACAAATGAACCCTTCGAATCAGATTACGTTGTACCGCCTCCAGCATAAACTCTGGAATCTCCTGGCGCACGTAAACAATCCGGGCCTTCAACTCCTCTATGGCCTCCGGCTTCGGGTTGTTAACCACCAGCTTCACGTAATCACAGAAAAAGAAATCCATGAAAATTAAATCTGGAGGCCGTGGTGGCCAAGCTATCGGTTCTTTCGGTCTGATCAGCTGCAACGGGATGGTTTCGTCAAGTTTAGTCGTGACGACAGTTGTGCTATGCGGTGGTGCTCCTTCTTGCTGGAACAGTGCCCTTGAGGAGGCAGTAAACTGTCCAGGTAGGAACCCCGTGTCTCCTGCAACATTTGCAGGTAGTGAGTGGAATTCATCTCGTCAGGCATGTTATGACTCAACTGTTAGGAGGCATAGAACACCCGATCACTGAGTAGGTCTTTCTGTGAATGAATATGAACGTGACATACAGGCACGTCTAACAAAATAGATCGATAAAAGGAAATCAATACAAAATGAGCTATCGCGTCCTCGCGAATAACCGGACGGTACGAACACTGTTTAGTTTGAGCGTACGCGTAAGCGGGCTTGTGTGTGGGTGTGTAGGTTTGTATGCATGGGCATAGCGTCAGTTGACGGTCAGTTCAAGGCAGGAACAGTGGGCCAGTTATTTGGGACTGACGGTGTGTACGCAAAATGTTACCCTCTTGAAACCTTTTCAATGGCCTTCGTGGTGGATGAAGGTATTCCTCTTGTGCCAACTGGTCCCATATTGAAAGCCACTCACATTACGCTGGTGGAATGTAAATTCGTCGGAGAATACAAAATCCTTGGATAATGTTGGCTGTCAGAGAAGCCAGTTTCGGGACCAGTCGAAAAATTCCAAGCGCCGTTGTTCGTCACCGAGAAATAGATCGTGGACCGGACAAGATGAATAGCGTTTATAAATGTCCCATGTCAGAATATTCGCGACAGAAATGTGAGGAATTCCCGGCTCCCCGGAGGCCTCCAGGAGAGATGGGCTGGGTTTCCTAGACAATAAGTTTTTCAATCTGACGACTGCTCGCTGGTCGTGAATGGCCGGATCGTTTCGCAGGCGTTAAGCTTCCAGTTTCCATTAGTCTGCGCACAGCATTGAAGCACAACTGATAGGACGGACTCGGTCGATCCGGATGGCGCAGGTAAAATTTCTCGCAAGCTTTTATCAGGCTGAGGTTCTCAACCATGAGCACAGATAGCTCGAAAACCCCCCTAGCACGCCGGATCATTGCTACAGAAGAGTAGGGCCATGGCAGTCTTTTTTATCTACATAATGCGCACCACAAGTAACTCTCGAAAGCCGCTAACGTAGGTGTCGAGAAGAGGGTGAATGCGCAGCGGCTTGGAGGGTGCGAAAGTTAGTAACCAAGAATCTGGACGACTTACCGGCAAATCTAGTATTTGGGATATATCCAGAAAAGTTTCGTATGTCATGCCAATAGCCTATCTGAGCAAACGTAGGAATGAGGTTCGTGCAGTATCCATTGTTTTGGGATGAATTCAAAGGCTGAATAATTGTCAAATGTTCCCGTAACATATTTAATGGAGTTATTTAGCAGTTTATGGTTACAATGAGCTGAAAAGGACACATCACATCATCCTATTTCTGTGATGTTTCCGGAAAAATGTCGGTGCTTTGGCATTTCCTTGTTGAAATACTTTGGTCAGTTGTTGAGTAATACACAACCTACTCATAAAGGATACCTTGGAAGAATTGGTTCGACGTCGAAAACTGCAGAGGTGATAACAAGGTCGGTTTGAGAAATGCTTCACATACAGCAACGATGCAGTATTTTCGGTAGGGTGTTATAGTTCTGGCTTACTTTTCTGGAGCGATGCAAAACAAAGTGACGTTATTCATTACTCACACTCCACATCATTCATCCTCATCATGTTATCTATTTGACTGGAAATTCATGTTCCGGAATCGAAGGGGAAGTGCCAAATAAAACTACAGAACTGTAGGCTAGGGCGACAATAGCAGATTTTGGTACAGCATTTCACAAAAATGGAAATCAAATAATTGCGGATGATGTATTAAGTTGCCATATGACTCATCAGACGGCAGCCGAGGCCAACTCAGATCCTAACCAATAGATTTAAGATAGAATACAAAGGCACAAAATACCATAAGCCACCAAGACGGTATGGAAATCTCGGCACACTCGTTTACCCACTCGCAAGACTTTCGTGGCACTAGAAAAAAATAAGCAACGGTGTCACCGATCCTCCACATTCCCACGCCATCGGATTTTTCCCCCACTTCGTGGCAATCGACTTATTTTAGGTTACTGACAGTTGTTTCAGTAGCAAAAACTAGAATTTGACCGAAATCGACTGTCGCCGGACGTATTCTGCGGACTGTACAACGCACTCAACGATGGGGGGACTCTAATTAGTTCTCTAAACTATTTTATCTCAGACATTCCTCATTATGCCGTCCGTGAGATCGCGTTCTCAAGTCGCACATGAATAAGCGGTTGTGAGCAGCATAAAATCACTCCTACTTCCCAGTTTGTGGAGGTGTCGATTATATTTCTGCTAAGGAGAGAGAAGAAAAAGCAGCGTGAACACAAGGAAAAACTTGTGTCATCTGGCGGCTCATCAGCATTTTCGCAGTTGACCGTAGGCTCAGGAGGAGGAAGCTAGGTAATTTTGGATACATGACCTTCAAATCAAGGTTATTTGAGCGTGGTTCATTGAACTCTCACTTTGTCATCCTGATCACGGAGAAATGCCTAATCATGGCAGGAAAGTTTCGCCACTCTAGTAAATAAGAGAGTGATATAATTATGCTGATGAATTTCGCGGGTTTTTCTGTGGCATATTTCGTTCTTTCTGACCAAAAAGAACTTCCGAAGAGCATCAAATATATGCAACAAGAGTATTTCTGTGTAAATTCTTACACACAACAGTGAAGAAAAATTAAACATAACGAGCTGCTTAATCCTTTGGCAGGCCTCAAGCAAGTATTACAAGCCCAATAACGGTGGTCGCTTACTGCAGTTGCGAAGAATTTCGAATTTCGTGATTTTTTTGACTTTCGACTTACTATGCGTGCTCTATACTCATACTTCGAGATTCGCACAAACGATATCCATGCTGTGAAGTGCGAAAAGGAACTCATTCCATTGGCTTGTAATTAGTGAAACTCATTTTGCCGTCTGACTTGAAGTTCAGTAAATTACAACCATCGAAGTTGGAGTAGTATTATCTAAGATACTACCAACAATAAAGAATCCAACGGGGTAGTGAAATAGATTTTACAGCCTTTCAGATTTGAAGTCCTTCCATGAGGAATACTTAGCTACCAGATAATGCGTCAAATTATGACTCACGGAAACGTTGGTCATAATAACCTTGAAATATCCATTCATTTGTTTTATGCTATTACAGTAGCGAAACGGTGGAAGTTTTGAAGATTCAGTTACAGCAATTGCCTCATAAGAACCTTGATGATGATGGCGGGTATTTTAAATGTTGAAGAAGTCAGTTTACAGAATTTTCTTCAGTGACAAAAAGTTTGCATGAGTTTTTAACTTTTTATGCCGAGGACAGTTTCATTCGAATTTCGACAGTACTTGTATGTTCATGGTGAATATAGTAAAACGGAGGGGTTTATTCGAGGAGAATTTGTGGTATAAACAAAGTCTGTATAAATTTCCGTGCCAGTCAAAGGTGATACACTGGCGGAAATCACCCATGGTTGATTTTGAGAATTTATGGGTGAAAAATTCTACACAACTAAACTGCAGTTTTTGTCTGAGTCCAGGCCAGTAGTGCACTTCTGGCTGAAAAAAAGTAACTGGTTCTGCGGCGTCATTTTGTGTATATTCATCCTTTGGGACAATGCACTTCAGTCACACAACCAAGTGCTTGTCTAAAAGCATCCACGATCACCACCATGTATATATATATATATATATATATATATATACATATATATATATATATATATATATATATATATATATATATATATAGAGAGAGAGAGAGAGAGAGAGAGAGAGAGAGAGAATAATCACACAGTAAACGTGAATGAAGCTTTCCCTGCTGTGTATAAGATTCGGCGTCGACAAAAAGGACCGGAAAAGTTGCATAGTAGCCACAGTACCTAAAAGCAGTTTGTGTGCGCTTTTCAGTTCCCCTGGCGCATTCCCCACCCTGGAACAGGCCACAGACTAGAGGAAAATTGACAGAACAGTGGAAAAATCTACACCCGATCTGAAGCTAAATCTGTACCACACCATTCTGTGATCATTATTTACTATCAGTTCAACTTGTTTGTCTGATTGACTCAACCTCCGAGTTTGTAATATATTGTGATGTAGTGGCACGGGTAATAATTGCCTTGAGATCATTTAGAATTTTCCGACAGATGTGTTGCTCATGAGTAGAGAGACTGTTAATAAATTCGTTCTCCAGCTGCGATGTTCTGGTCACTGCTAAATGCATACAAGAGCGTAAACAACTACCCGATCATAAGCCGATTTGCTTCTGTTCTATCGGTCTCACTGACAGCAAAATTCTTGTGCTGAAACTGCAAAGTCTCGAATACGACAAAGCAAAATCGTATTTTGTATCGACATTAAAATTGCATGCGTCAAAAACTCACGTTGTATTCGTCATTGCTTGATCCCTGTGGCAACGGTTTTGACAATTGTAAGCTCACAGCTGTCGTCTGCGCAAACCTGGTACCGCTGAAGTTGGGTGGCGCCGAGCTTTGAATGGTCACTGGGGTTCTAATCGTCAGTTTGGCGTATTCCTTTGGTGCAAAAAATAGCCAGAGCTATTTTCGAGCCAATAATAGACTTACATTCAATTTAAGCTCGTAAAATAACAGTAAACGTATGCTATCTACATTCATTTCGGTACGGAAGCGAAGCTGTAGGTTCATTTGATCCAAGCGTCCATCACCATCATTGTCCACCTCTTCGACTGTCATGTAAGGAATTCTGAGAGACTGGACAGCATCCGCGTTCAGTGAGGGCAAAGTGCTCCATGTATATGAATCAAAGCTTCCGCGCAACTCGCAATAGCAATGACGAAGAAAGGTGACTTGAGGTTGTTCAAGATAGGTCACTTCGCGTATCCAGAATCCTTTATGAGCGAATGAGAAGTTGGAGTGCAGAGAGAATCAAATTACAGTGGATAGATTGCAAAGGTGAATGGGCTGGTCCTTATTTCTTCGACTACAAACGGCAAGCAAGAAATGCACTGGTTGTAAGTTTTGGCATAATTTAACGTCGCATGTTCAATATAGCCCCTAAAAACACGGAAAAGTTGCCGCCTAATAATAACACAGCCGTTTACACTAGAAGATGATTTGTTGCTTCCAATAATGTTGTATACTGGTGTTGTTTGTAGCTCAGGTTGATGATTTGAGTCGGTTGGTGATCGCTGAGCTTGGCGTTTAGGTTGTAAACGTTTCGTCACCAGTCGAGATGACATTATCAGTGTTACTGTCGTGAGAAATTTGCTTCTGAAGACTAGATGGATGTTTATTTTGTGTTGTCGAATCTCAGTGCTATCGTTTTTGGGATGTCTTTTCAATAGCTAGGTTGAGCATACTTTGTCTCTTAAAATATATAGGTCCATAAACTAAATGGTATAAAATTCCAAATTAGGATTAAAACTTCTTAGCTACATTTTTGGAAGAATCACTAGTCAGCCTGAAAATAGTAATGTATCCATGACTCCGGGTCAGAACTTATACGAACAACTTTGCGTGAGAATTCGTCGACCAACCTTCAGTTGCCTCTAATGGGATGGCTATCGTAGCCACACTCCCTAATATCAAATGTAATGATCCTAAGCTTCTGATATAACTCTGCAAAACTGAAATAACTCAAAGCAGTAAACCAGCACAAAGTTCGCAACAAGTGAAATTAACATGACCTGCATTGGATTCAGCCCAAAAGGGATGTAGTTCATATGAATACATCTTGCTTTTAAACGTGTCTGCAAAATGTGCCACCATTAATCACTGAACCCTTTGTAAATCCTCACGAATGACTAGGAATTAATGGAAAGTTGGACAACTGTGGTTTAAAGTCGCCGTAAGTTCGTACTATTTTGCCCTCAGCCCAAAATATTCGGTATCCTATAGTGAGCAGGTCGAGCGTACCTATAGGGCTGATGCTCAGCACTGTCAGTGCAACTCTGCATGCTACAGAACAGCAGATTTAGGAAATTCTTAAACGCGTGAGCGATTCATCAGCGGAGTACAGTGGGAAAGATTCGGTATCCTTTGTGGAAATGGAAAATGATCTCAGTATAAATTTCCATTTCAACGGAACACTAGCTCTTAGTTCGTTCATTATAAATCCATTCACTGAAAACATGGGTGACACTAGATACCAGACCATACGGATAGGTACAAATAAATACTAACGTATGCACAAACAGCCTGAGGATAAACTGCTGACAAACAAATGCTTTACCCAATTGGGCTGCTACTGTCACTCGATTAGGAGTCATCCAAACTAATCAAATAGAACAAAAATGCTCATTTGTATTCCAGTGGTCCAATTCACTTAGAGGCAGTTGTTTTCTAGCTGCGGTATGCAATCCTATGGTTTAAATGCCTTCTTTGACCTTGTAATGTTTGTTCCATTGAGGGCCGCGTTTGCTGTTAATTCACAACTGTCCATGCTTGCGTTTTGAGCGATCTACTACTTACTTATTCGATAAAAAGTATGTACACTCCGCAACATTGCGAAGGCGTTTTTCAGACATTAATAGATCTGGATCTATTTTACAAGGCTATGCTTTTCGATAGATTCAAAATCCTCTGTCGATTGAATCAGTAGATTTTATTTGATAACACGACCGACAATGATATAAGCACGGATATTCCCGTGCCCAAGCTAACAAGTTCAACTGTCGGATGTACGGCTTGAACCCTTCCGGACCCACTTCGTAACACTATCATGATTCTAAGAACACATGGCACATTCATAGGCAGTCAGCTACGAATTTTACAGTAGAATTAAGTAGGGGTGATGTCTCAAAACAAGATTTCATCGTAAGGAGAATGGTTAAATAGAGGGGAAAGTAATTCATTTTAGAACAGAATAATCTCGGATACATCATGACGTTTCTTTTCAGAACAAACTCGAAACATACCTGCCCCAAAGATCGTTCTACTGAGGGCCAAGCAGTAGCATGAAGTGCTGTCAGAAAACTATGAGGACATGTTGATATACTGGTTACGGCGATCAGTGAACAGTTTACTCACAAGTGAATTATACAAGTGAAACTTCAGTATAATACAATTAGTTTCCGAAAATAGTGGTATCATCTAAACAGTTCGATTGTGCTGGTTCGTCCAAAATGAAAAAAGAATAAAAGTCCGGGGAATTTATGTGTGTTATTGAAGAAATTAGAGACACTGCTATTCAGATGTGAGCTGGGCCCATTAGTGGATGAGCAATTTTTCCAGATTCAAAATCATTCCCACCAAAATTACTGACAAAATTTGAAAACATTCATATTGATTGGTTCTCTTTTTAAAACGCATTGGCCGTCCACCAACTTGGACGAAATGGGCCATCATTCTTGGAATTGACTAATAGCACTTTCCATATTCGATTGTTTTCTTCTCACTCTGTTTAGATATTATTTACGTGGTTAGTAATACTATTGCACCGAGTTAATACCCCAAATACCGAGACGCGTAACAAGAACAGGATAATAAGTAAAAACAAACTGTTTCTTTTGTTTCGTCACACTCTTTACTATAACTATTTTTGGAGGTTTAGTTTATTATGTGATGAGCCCCCGAGTTTCCTGGGCACGCCGCACAGTGTTCACGCAACCGACCTTGGTTCTGTTCCATGTCCCTCATAATCTCTAACAGATGACCGTTCTTATGCCTTGAACCTCAACCCGGGGGTCGAGATGCATCAAATGAGGTCAGCGCTAATATTGATTTCTTCCAGTCCCTACACCAAATCATAATCTAACCGCTACGTCGTTCCTACCGCCCAAATCCAGGAAGCGCAAATAGCGCGCAGAATGTTAGATGATGAGTAGGCTTGTGTAAAACGTTAAAAACATCGGTGATGGTGTAGAGTGAATACTTATGTGAGGCAGCGGCTGCTCGCAACCAACACACGACAACGAGCCTCGCTGTTGCTCACACAGTGTTTTTACCAAACGCGAGCAATATTTAGGAGACATCGATGGCCAAACCAGGAAAGTCTTCCAAAGCCCTCAGCGCGGAGCAGTCAAGACCGGCAACCGTAGAAAAAAACACTGTGCACTTGTGCATTGTAGACCCGTCCCTTGAATGGAGTATGGCTGCCTTGGCGGCGCTACAGGTGACTCTAGGTCCACTAAATCCAGTCTGATCTTTGCTGTTTGTAATGAAATCTCCGCAGCACAACCCAAGGCTGCGATTTTAACCCCGAGGTAGTTAAAGCTGTTGACTAATTCTGACTACTCATCACAAAAGACGAGAACGGGCACAGGCTCTTGTCAGTCTTCTAAGAGCATATTGTACTTAGACGGAGCAAATCGCGGTTCAGATAGTGTTGCTTTACCTGAACGCTGTTACCAGCAAGACGGTGTCATCGGCATATTCCAAGACGAAAATTCTATTCCATAGGAGTTCAGCTGAACCATCCCGTAAACCGGGCAAGGCATTCTGTAACTCATTCTCCAGGACAAGATCGGAAGGAAATGGAAATATAAGGCAAACATTTCGTACCCCATTGAAGACGACGAAAATGAGAAAAAACTGTTCGAAGACCCTAACCCGACCTCAGGTGTGATGATACAGCTTTCTGAGGGCCGAAACATGCTGATCATAAACTCTTCTTCTTAACTAACAATTCCAAACTGCAGCCCTGTAGACAGAATCAAATACAGGGCAACTTTCTAGAGAGTGAGTGTAGTCGTTTACATTATGAGCTGAAATTGTTCTTGTTAAAGGATTGCAGTATTGATGCCAAGGACACTAATGACATTATAACGTCTACCCAGGCAGCACAATACCGTTGGGATAAAAGAACTCGTGACATGTACTCTGAAAAGTTGTACAGATGTTCGTAAAATGTTACAAAAATTATTATGGTTAAAACATCCCAATATTCATTCATATATATATATATATATATATATATATATATATATATATATATATATATATATATATAACTCATCCTTGTGTACATTTTCACATTTTAAGCTGAACATACTTAATTTCAATTTTGCTCACCAACTTTTTCCGTTGTTTGAACAACAAATTTCATATATATATATTGGACGAAGTGGTGTAAAACGTTCATTATTTGACTTATCTGGCGGATGACGTGCGGTGTCATGGATAGTTTCTATTCACACTGTCACTTGCGTGTGTTTTTTTGCTCTCCAAAAGCTCCTATGATGCCACTGTTTTAGTTTTGTTCACATTCATATAGTTTTGCATTTTTCACCTTTAACCTTCTACATTATGTATTTACCTTTCAGCGTGACAACAGACGGCGCCTACTGAGGACGAAGTGGCACCGGCTTGCTGTTGGTTTTTTAGTGTGCAACGAAAAGCCGTTCAGAACACAGACCTGTTGCCGTCAACGATAAGTCAATGTAATTCGTGGTCTTCGGCTAAACCCCATGCGCTGTTCGTTCCACTCCAAGGCTTGCAAAAAAATCGGTTTCTGTTGCTAAGAAGCATGAAGCTTTGGTTTATCAACGCTAAGGACCGTGGCGATGCGAAGCTAGTACACACGTACGTGAATCATCACTTCCTTTAAGATAAATCTTGCGCTGCTTTTTTGGAACTGTTCTGTTAATTTGATGTAATCAACACCTCGTAAGGCATTCTGGAGATTCGTGATAGTTTGTCACAAATGGCAACCCTACCAGTCCTTTAGGTTTAGTTTAGTTTATGCATGGTTGTTCATCACAGTCCTACTTTTTGAGGAATAAACATCTACGTTATCCAACTTACTGTTTCCTATTTTTTCAGTATTCTCTTACTTAACTGTATACAGTTGCTGTGATATATAGCTTATAAGCTTTATTTTCTTTTTTGAGAACATTTCTCTGCAAAACTGTCTTAGAAATTTGCACGCGAACATTTTTCTGTCTAATTTTTCCTGAATGCAACTGTCTCGCCTTTCTACTTCTTTGTACTTCAGACCCAAAGACCTTATTACACAACAATGACAAACCGCGCCCACCGAATCACAATTAAGCAGGCATCGGATTGCAAACTTGCAATAGTTTTTTGTACACCATTTTTGTAATTAAGTTACTGATTTTTACAAACAGTATTTATTTATTTATAATAGATGGTAAATTAGTGGTTTTCACTGGAAGGATGGATGATAGGTAAATGGATTAATGAAGGAGTAGTTATGAAAGGATAAGAAAGGGGGAAGTACCCATTCCAGTGATTTTTTCACAGGTTGGCTGTAGTCCAACGCACTTACAACTGGGAGCAGGTAGTATGGCCGGACATCTCAAATGTGGACCAGCGTTAGCTCAACTTGATCCACCGTTAGCCCGACACGCTCCAAATTGGAGTGCGCACTGGGTGTACTGTTTGTGTACCAGCTGACTAACATACTGTATATAGCGCTTCTTTGTTGTTGTCTATTTTCATCGCTTCGACTATAGTATATCATGCAGCCAAGGAAGCTTGCAAGTCCACTACGTGATGGCACGTGGATGACAGAATGCAATATAAATAGGGGCTGTAAATCCAACAGTGGGACCACCAGCGCTTACATAAAAATTTGAAATAATTGGGCTAGTGAACCAGATGCTGTACATTTTATTGAGAACTTCATTTCAGTGCAATGGTTTGAGTACACTAAAATGCCGTTTAATATCAAGTTACGGGTAGTTCTATCTCGTACGCCGCAAAATGGGTGAAATGAAGACAATCGGTAAAATTTCATCGTTCGGGAGACAGAAGTGAGCAAGTAAAACCGTCTTCCCCGTTTCCTCAAATTGCTTATATTACTTCAAAAAAGCGAGAGAAAGTAATGGAGTGTATCTCGTTTATCATATGATCATTTTGAAGCAGTTTCAAGCCGCTTGAAAACCGATCACTGTAATATTTCAAACCACCCATAATTGATCGGAGCGACAGTGTGTAGCAAGAATAAACTTCGTTTGTTTTATCGCATTATTGTTTACTTGAACTTTTGCTGTCGATCGCGATGGCCATTTGACTATTGTATGTGTAAGCTACGCGCACGCTCTACTATACACGGTATTCGCTCCATCGATAGTGTTCTAATTCTAACGGGGTGTGGGAAACATTGCTCTGGTGATATTGTTGGTGTAGTGCGGAACACCGCAGTGACAAACAGGTGGTTAACGTATAGTGGGATAGACAGACGAACGCGTGTGGTGAAGAAACAAGGTAGTAGGGTTTAAACGAACTTACAAGCGCAAACCGTTTTCTAATGTCACTGTTTATGTACTGGCGAGGGCAAGTGAAACATCACAGTGGTTTCTATAGCTTTTATTGCTGCGCATAGAAAGGTCTTAGTACATAAGTGCAACTGATATTTGTTCTGTTCCGTTCCACTATACAGATAGGGAATTCGTGGAAAGGCGCTCTCAAACAAGAAACAGTATTTACGACTGAGGCCCCAAACAACTTCGCACTTATAGCCAATCATCCAGATGCCATAGTGGGCAGTTCTTGTGATGAAGTCCACTGTCGTACAAGAGTGTATAAAATGTTTTCATCCGGTCATTACTGTTGACATTGTTGAGAATTCGTCCATACCACAACTTTCCTGACACTGCAATGTGAACTGCCTATAGTGTAAAGGTATTCTCTTACCGTTCAGGAAGCAGAAGGTTTTTCATCTCATGTTGCAAATAGGGCTAGTTCGTTGTCATATGTTTGTTCATCTGTTCTACCCAGATGTTTCGCGCTATTCAGTTCTTTGACGGCATAACAATGGCCGTCGTTCCCGACAGTTGGAAGATCGGCTCAAGTGAAGTGCTTTGGCCTCATTTAGTTGCGTCCAACGTAACTCGTCTTTTACGGAACGGTCTGTCACCATCTGACTGTCATTTCCACAAGGTAATTTTACATAAAACTATGGGTGTGTTTTATTTAGTGCATATATTCTCAGAAAATAGTACCGATGCTATGACTTTAGAAACGTTTCCGGAACATCTTCCTCCATCCTCAGACGACATCATTGCTCTGAATGGGCTTGGCAAGAGACCACGGCAATTATGCAAACGTTCATTCATATAATAATCAATAGCCAGCCCCTCGTGCTATCAGATTCCGGCAGCGAAGAAAACGTACCACATACCAGCCGTAGAATACCATACAAATAATCACTTCTAGTGCCACAAGATACGTCTGTTATCTTATACACAGAAAGACATGTGCCTGCTACACCATAAGGTAATGTAATCAGCTGACATTTTTTTCATGAATAACTGTTTAATTGCATAATGTATGCTAACTATAAACGATCGTGCATCTCAACTCCGGTTGTAAGCCCGAAACAGCAAACCAGTTCAAAGTACTTGAAAAAATGTCTGTAGAAAACAAACAGAATGGCATCCATGTCTTCATAATGGGTAGTTGCTATCAAAAGGAAACATGCAGATGCAGAAGATATTCTGGTAAATTTAATATCACTGTATGCATGTATATTGTAGCTCATATATATTTTTATTCAAAAGCGCATGGATTTCATTGCATATTTGACGTGTGAAGTGGTTTTACTCCGAGAGGAAGTGGACACTACGGCTTCGAATAATCTGGCTTAGCGGGACATCCCTGCCCATGTGCAAAATTTCGAGATGCTCACTAAGAAGCTGCAAAATGATGTATTACACTAGCATGTGGTGAGTTATTAATATTTAGTTCCGACTTCCATAGGTGAAGTTTCATACAGAGTGCTTTCGTCGGTAACAATTTGGAGTGTGTATGTGAAATGCGGAGGCAATAGTTTGCGTTTACATTTACGTGTACAACAAATGGGAATGGAGTGCATGGCCTACCTTCGCTCTCTGCAACACGACTCTGTCCTATAATTACTAGTAATATTACATTTTTAGATACTTCTACTTTGAGCGCCATTTGTCGACGCATTTTTGCCCAGTGCACCAGTGCAGAATAAAAAGGAAAAACTATAACTTTTTTCGCTACAAAGTTGCTTTTTGGAATACAAGAACCGAGGTGGCCAATATAAAGATGTCGGCTTGCAACGTACATGAACAACACAATACACGGTGGCTGTTTATAAACTTCCCATAACCAGATATTTATAAATATAATATTCAGATAAAAAATCAATTCTTTCTGAACAACCTTACGGGTTTTTGAGGTCTGCCCCTTTGCACGCTGCCGAGTACAGTCTTTTTCGTGTCACAAACCGAGGACCAGGTGCTGTACGGGAGTAGGTCCTGAATTAAGTTACATAGTGATCAGCTGATCACGTTCCATCTGTTACTTTTTTGACTGCACGTTTCTCGCACGCAACAACCGCTAGCGCTACTTCCGACACACATCCTAGGCACAAGCCAGCGTGCACTCTCTGTACTCAGGCCCAATGAGAATATACGCTGTTGGTGCTCCACTGTCTTTTCTCGTCGTAGAAGCTGAGGGGTATGTCTACCTGTATTTGATGAACCCGTTCCATTCATTTTTCTTGAAAATTCCCCTTGTTGCACCCAGCCTGTTCGTAACATCGGTTTTCGATCGGTTTTCGGTCGATTTGTTTAGTAGCCAGTTCACACGGACCAACATTGAATTGATACGAAGGAAATTGACGACCGAAGTAATTTGCAATACTTGGTTGGCATTTTATTCAAGTGTATTGGTTTGATTCATTGAAATGTTCTGAAAGTCTCTGTATCAAACGCTCTACTTATTCCCTCGAAACGGGTAAATTAAGGGCAGTTGTCGGGGAAATCATAAATAAAGAGACAGAAATTGGCTTCGTTATACTTAATTTGGGAAAAGTGGCAGAAATTAACGAAGCATATTACGTATTTCAGACGATTGGCACAAACCGGCCGCAAACTACTTCGATCGGTTTTTGGACGATTCTCGAGCGGTTTTTACTAATACGCCCATCGGTTTTCGAGCGGTTTCTCAGTGTTTTCTGACCGGTTTCAGAACGGTTTCCGAGCTTTTTGTGCCAATCGTTTAAAATACGTGGTGTGCTTCGGTAATTTATTTCCCTAACCCGGATAACGTATAACGATGCCCATTTTCATCTCATACTTTATGATGTTCAAATAATTGTCCTTATTTTACCCATTTCGAGGGAATAAAATAAAGCGATTTATACTGAATTTTTAAGGGCATTTCGACGAATGAAACCAGTAAATTTAAATGAAACGCCAACCAAGAACCATACATTACTCCAGTCGTCAGTTTTTCCTGTGTCAATTCATTGCTGATCCGTGTAAAATCGCTACTAAACAAACAAACCGAAAACCCATGGGTTTCGGAGCGGTTTTGCACAAGTTTTGCTACATGGGCACCCTTGTATGCAAAGGAACGATATCGTTCTACTACCAATTGGTAGTAAAACTACTTCCATGAACTCAAATGAATTTACTGAAATGCAATGCTCGTTGAACAGTTCACTGTATTCCAGTCGTCCATATTTTCGTAGCGATTCACATTCAATCCGAGTTGAATGCAAGCAAGTTTTTTGATCACTCAAGAATGCAAATACTGAGGATTTCCGATAATCAGTAGTAAATAATATCCGTCCTCAAAGGAGGACGTGCAAATGTGAAGTGATTCTCGGGACGGAAGCATTTTTACGTACCTCCAGAACGGTAACATATCAGGTACGGTATGAAAATAGAAGCGATTGTAAAAATCCATTTGAAAAGTGAGGCCAAAGTGAAAACGTTTCCTGATATCATCCTTGTCAATGGGATACGATATACTTCAAACATTTTCGCTCAGTGTATCTAAGGCAGAAGCATCATTAGACGATTCAAACGAAAAATGCTGACGTCCGCTGCGCTACGTGAGATCTCTACCGTTGTGCTTCTAGGGTTCATTGTTTTATGACATCCGTTGAACCTGAACGGATTCAGTAGGAATAAGTGTTGGACTACCTCCGAGGATCAATGTGTTTATCTGGCTTGCAGGAAGAATATTAGCCCTCTGGTCAAAGGCCTGGTATGTGATTGTTGCGATGGGTGGGTTTGCAGCGACCTGGATATGACTGAGTTTGAATGTAGAATTCATGACTAAAAGTTTTAGATTTGCCTAGCCAGTGAACATTGAGCTCGGTGCAGTTTGTATGTTGCTCGATGCCACAGGGCTGCACGTTGTTTGTCTGCTTGCTTAAGGATAATTGGTTTCCTCCTCTTGAAAAACACTTTTTTGACTGATCTGCCTGCGGACGGTTGGACCTTCAATTTCCTTAGTTAGTATCGCGTCTGATGTTGCTCCCGATCAAAAGCCGAAAAGGATAATTATGAGTGACTGAGTTCTTGCAACCACCCATTCTTGCGAATTGTGCGTACAGAATGCACCAGCGCAGGTAAGCTAAAAAACGGTTGAATCCTTGAAAGTAGTGAACCAAGAAACCGCAGCAACTTTTGCAACTGGCCCCAGGTGCCACTCCGAAGTCGCTTTCGTTACTAAAAACAGCCCATTGGCAGCATTGAAGAAATATCTTCGAAAGAAATCAATGTTTACCTACAAGCCTGCAGTAGCTGTTAGTTCGGAAGACAACACTGCTCTCTCAAATGTATCGAAAGCAGTTGGCGGAGATCCAGGCCCCTGTTCATGGCAGAGGGAGTCCAAAGGCCGGTGGAAAAATGTAAAGTCACGTCAACGGACAGCACTGCCACCTAGGACGCAATGCTTTTTGGTCGGGAATTTGCCGGAATCACAAATACGGTTAGGTCACGACCTGTCTTTTCTACAGGACATATTTGCCCAGATATTCTCCACTGAAAAGGAAAACCTGGCAGATAGTTTGAAGAGGAAAGCTGTTTCTCGCTTAAGGATAATAAGTGAGGATGGCTATCCCCGTCCGCCCACAGTGGTCTTGGGTTCCGATGAGGAATCTCGCTCGATGCTACGGCCGTTCCGCAGACTGAAACGCAAAAAAGCGCGACCCCTTCGAGACCTCGGTACCGAGGACTGAGAAGCACTGCGGTTGGCATCGATCGAACCCCGCATACTTCAGGTAAGTGGAGAAACTGGCCTTTTTATCTGGGATTTTCGTGTGCAGTAGAGGCGACTTCAGCTGCGATGGAAGCCGTCCATTCTCAAAAGCTTCACCAACCAGGTGGTCCAGACGGTTTAGATGCAATGAGGGTTCACACGGAGCGGGAGTTTAGACGAGGACAAGTTCTTATCATATCGTCAAACGTTGGGGGTCTGTCGGATGAGCGAGGTGATTTCGGGCCCGGATGGTCTTTCACTCGCCAACACTGGTCGCTCTAACGGAGACGTGGATTACCAGGGATGTGATGAATTCGGAAGCGGTATTCCCAAGATACAAGCTTCGCCATGCTGACAGGAGCCAAGCTCGGGGAGTGAAGACTTGGCAAAGTACATCCAAGCCAAATTCCCTTCGCTACATTTGGACCTCCAGGTAGAGGGCTTTGGGGAATATCTTTGTTACCGCGCAAAACTAACACTCGGAGGATTTGAATTCGAGCGGAGCCATTTGTCGGTCCCCAGGGGCCGATCTTCTGGAAGTACTGGATGGCTCATGAAGTAAGGCTGGCGACCGTTACTCCCTAGTTTTGCGTGACTTACACTGGCCAAAAGTGGATTTAAAGAACCTGTGGTGCAATACAGGAGCGGATTTATTTTCTGGTGGGCTGTTTTCAACGTTGCAGGGGCCTCCTTCGTACCAGCACGTCAGAATGCCAACCCGAACCGCAGATCGTCAAACGTATACCCGGTGCCTAGTATTGTCTCCGAGACTTTCCAATGTGAATTAGATTGAGTACCTACCCACAGTAGAGAGCAGCGACCATGCTTTGTTGACAGTCAGCTGGAAGCTAGGAGGGAAGTTCGCTCCTAGAACACAGGTTGACTCAACGTTCGACGAGTGCCGTCCCAAGAGTTCAGGGAGGCCGCGTCTTCAGTGATGTGGTATCCACAAGGTCAGTACGAGACAGATTAGGCTTGAGGAGTAAATTGGGATGAAATCCCTCAAAGGTGCCAACGTTTTGCTTGCTCATCTAGACAGCGACCGTATACGAAAGGCACATCTCTGCTTGGCTCACAGCTCAGACGCATTTTGAAGCTTCGAAATCGCGCATAAGAACAACCTCATGGAAGTGGAAAGGGGTATGCCTGTGACGTATTTTTGAGAAGAATGTAGCAAAGGGATCGGTTGATGCATCTATAGTACTCCAGATAACAGGCTCTGGCCAGGTCTTGGGAATGGTCCATGGGGAGGGGAACAAGCCAAAAGTTTCAACGCGTGCGAAAGACGGTAAAATTCAGTGGAATGGGTGAGGGACTTTTTTATTGAAGCAATGATTTTCACGTTTGCCTTTGGGAGCGACACAGGACGCGACACTTGCTAAGGGAGCTAAAGGTTCAACCGTCCGCAAACAGAGCAGTAAAAATGTGTTTTCGATTGGCGGAAACCAATTGTTCTTACCGCAAGCAGACAAAAAACAGCCCTAAGTGCTAAGTGGTCACATTTTTCTGCGGTAATTTTAGTCATAAATTTACACATTCAAACTCAGTCAACTCCAGGTCGCTACACCATCATACCCCCGTCTGCATGCCGTTTGAGAACACGAGATACAACTGCAATCCGAGTTAACGAACGTTTGAGCAATGCGTAGCCAAATTCGCAACGGATCCCGAAATCAAAAGACGATTATCCGTGATATTCTGCGATACTGGATTACTACATGAACAATGACATAAACAATATACAAACCTCAATAATACTATCACAAGGACTCAGCAACGAGAAACCGAATTGCAGGGTGTGATCAAGGAGCACGTGCGTCACGCAGGTCCTGAACAAGGATGTGCCAAAGTAGCGCTCTGGGTGCGAACAAACAACAATTGGACCATAGAAACAAACAGTTCGTAAAGACACGTCAATAATGTAAGCAAGCGAGTGATGTGAAGAAAAACACTGAATCGCAAGGGTTTTAGGGGATTTTCCACCACCGGTCGTTATATGTAGCACCTTACACGGAGCAACAATTCCTCACGAAAGTCTCACCGGATCGCAGAGGTGACTCCTCACACTAACCATCAACACATCCGCTCAACGTCTATTCCCAATAATCCATAACAACAGTTCAGTTCTTTCCGCGTTGTAGTACGGAACCATTGACCGAAACCCAGCCATCGCCGCTGTCCACTTCGTCAAACCAGCCCCTTTTCACCCGCTACCCTCAGCATTCTACCTGCGACCACCTGCAACCAATGTCTTTATGGAACAAAATACCTGCCATCTGCAGCCGACGAGAATTTGGCTAATAATTTCTTATCACATATACAGAAACATTTTTTTCCTTACACTCTTCCAACTTCTGCCCAGCCGCACCAGTAGCTTTTGTCTCCACTAATCCGTTTCTTTGAAGGCCCTTCTTTAAAAGTCCGTTATACGTCAATACACCATTCATGCTCTCAAAAGTTCACTGAAATCCTTGTGAAGCTTTTCGCCTTCAAGTGAATTTCCATATGACACTAAAATCACCTGCACAAAAAGTCCGTTTTATTACCACCTTTGACTCACTTGCATTTATTTCCCATGCTTCCCCCACAATTGGTTACCCAATGCTGGATCAGTGTTCTATACTTCGCTGGCATCTTTGACTGCACATTGATAGCCCCACGCGTGCTTTACTTTTGATCTTGTTCTTTGGCATCTCTTCCGCCCGGTTGCTCGTTAGCGACCGTCCAATTGTCGCTTATATCAGCAATCACACTTCTGCCCAGCTATCCATACCGCCCCCACCGAATTCAAAGCCGATTCGTAATTCCCGCTTCAACCATTACCACTTTGGTTCACTCAAACACTACATGACTTTACTGGTGTATTTCGGTTAATGTGATTTATAACTTTAGAAGTTGTGAATACCTCACATTGACAGGTACTGCTGTATACTCTGATCTTGCCTTGTGCATGTGCATTGGCCACGGTCAACAAATATAGTAAAACTACTGTAACTTCTATCTGCGCAGACGAACATAAGATCTGGCACACGATTACATCAAGTGCAGATGGACTTGGCCTTCAGGAGGATATCGAGGCCCCTGTAGGATGGTATGATCTGTGGTCAGTCTTTCAGCACGGACCAGAATCCACATGTGCGAGTAGGAGTACAGTCCAGTAATAGGGCGTGCCACGTACACGAGGTACCCATTCACCGTTCTGTCTGCGTAAAAGATCTGGGGCTGAATTTGGCCTCCTCATTCAAAGCAAAGATTACCACCAAACATGTTTTGCTTCCGGTTGGAGTACACCTGGGCTGATCACTCGGACATCCCTCACTCGATACTTTCAAGGTACTGCACACATTTTATGAGCAACTCGGGTTGTAATGTGGAAGGCCAGGTGCTTTCCTCTGCACGGTGGAGAAAGTGGCAAAGTAGGAACGAGTAAAAAGAGGCGTGACTCTCGTCATTGAGGGGTCACTCGGAGTCTGATACAAAGGTTGACTGAAGGCTACTGGGTTGTTTCCAGTTGCATGTCGGAAAGTCCTAGGAGACCTGTGTTTTTTACCGTCTTACTAGCTCTAGTGAGAACTCAGCCCTGCTTCAAAATCATTTCCGTTTAATTGGTACAGAACTCATTGTTTATATAAGATATACGCTGGTCTTAACTAGAACCTTTCACGAATGCTTATTGGTCAGCTGATAAATCAAAACGTTCCGTCCGGCTGGTTTGCCTGGCTGCACCCTGATTGGTCGATTCGGCTTCGATCTAATGTTAGCCGCTGGGTGATCCTTTGATCGCCTAACTGGCTTTGACGCCTTCGGCGATTCTGATCGTCTGGTCACGTGCTGTCTGTTTCATTGAACCAAGCAGTCTATTAGCGGGGTGCTGGCCACATTCCATCACAACCTGACCTTCATCGGGGGTTTCATTCAAAGCAACTTTAGACCACAATTACGGTCAGAGCCCCCCCCCCATTGCGAACGTGACCTCACGGGGGGGGGCCCGCTGACTCCGAAGGAGCTGCAGTTGGTGGGCCTACCTCCGGCGTACCGCCCACCTTGAGTGACCAAACTATGGAAGACGCTGCTCCACGAAATAGTGGAAGAGCCCAATGACATAGTGTTCAAGTACCGCTGTAAGCATTTCTGGGAAGACGGTGGCTTGTGGCCCTCTCCTGATTCCACGTCGCTGAGCTGTGGCAACTGGGCCTACATGGGATAGATACCCTCTGCCGCTACAAGGAAGGATGACGGAAGAATAAATGAATGAGCCCCGTCACCACAACCCTGGATGCATGAATTCGGAGACTCATTTGTTGTGCTTATCTCTTCAGAAGTATGCCGATCTTAGTTTGAAATGTGTTCATTTTTTCCTACACTTCTTCTTCTGGAAAACCTCTCCGCAGACTGTACTTGCTTCAACCGCAGAAGCACCTGCTCAACACATTTGACTCGAGGTTCCGGGTTTTGGTCTGCAGTGGGCTGGTCCAGGTAGCTTAGGGTTTCGCCAGGCAGATAACGGGAGTGAGCAACCGATCTTCTGAAATTCATCAGACAGAAAGCGCAGCTGTTAGGCACCCTGGTTGTACGGTGCATTTATTCAATTCATTGGCTAAACATGAGGGAAACGTGGAACCCTCAGTCTCTTCAACCTTGGAGGAAGTTATGGGTCGTGAGCTTCCAAGGAGTCATTATGTGACCAAAGGAAATGGTACTTGGTGAGGAATCTCAGACAAATCGTAGGGTAATTTTAGATGTGCGAGCGATCTCTGCGGACACCATTCCCCTCCGAAAGTTGAAAAGAGTGAAACGATAGGCTTTGACGGACTCTGGTTGTCCCATTGAGTTGACAGGAGCTGACGGGCCGGCATTTGCCTTTTTTCATAACCTCTAGGAAAAAATGTTGATGAGCAAGCTCAGGATGGCACCATGTTGACTCAAACAAGCAGACTTAAAACAGTCAATCCGTTGGAGGGAATGTAACTTACCTGAGGTTCTAACCTGGCGGAAAGATTGGTGGACCTTTGACTCACCGGTCAGGTGCCTCAAAGGATGACAGATTAAGGTCACGCATACGTACTACAGGACCTCTGAAATTAGCTCACGCATCCTGGGAGTATTCAAAGTACAACTGCACCTGACTTTAAGCCACTTAAGGTAACGATAAGAATGCGCCTAAGAATAACTATTCGAGATGCAAGACTACTAATAGCCAGTGAAGAACATGATACTGGAATCGGATGAGCACTTAGTACCCACATAACTACGGAGAAAGTGAAATTCTGACAGTGAAACATGGATATGCCAAGCCTTTGTTAGTCTTGCAAACAATCGGGCGCACGTTGAGCTTACCCCGAACTTGTAGACCCCGAGTTTATTACCGCGTGTCGGTGGTGGAAGCAGAGGTCACACTATTTACTTTACGCAGTCTTGTACTAAGAGCGGCCCTGAATGACAAAAAGCTGGTCAAAAGCGGTGCAGGGAACCCAAAAGGTTTGAAATTGGAGGAGGGAGGTTCCGCTGGTAAAAAATAATAACAATAATATTAATAGTTTTTTTGGGGATGCCCGAAGCATACCTTACGCACGATCAACATTTTACAAGCCACAAAACTGCCAGACGAAATTCATGAAGCATTCAGCGATACGCAAGACAAACGGGGGTTGGGGAAAGTGAGGTGATATTAGATAGAGGAAAATTATGCACACCAGGGGGCAATGGAGAGAGTTTAAGTGAACGCTGGAATGGATTCAAACTTGGGCCCGGCAAATTTTAAGGTCAAGGTCATATGGAGCGTCTGGCTGAGCCAAGTGGAGGAGAACGGAACTTGGTAGATTTAAATGAAGAGGACTTAAAATCGGCATGAGGAACCATCGTTACGAGAAGCGACGAAGAATGGAGGAAAAAAGCGGGAAAGAAAGGAGGAACAAATTATTGAGTTGTATAGCTGGGGACTAGGTAGCCATGAGCTATGCCTTATTGCAATAAATGGACGGTGTCAATTTGAAAACAGGGAGCTAGCAATGCAAGGCGTGAAGAGTGAGTCATATGGAAGCAATGCCGCGGAAGGATCGGGATACGGTAAATGTGAGGCGCAGTTATAGACAAAATGGACGCATATCAAGAGGGGCGGTGGCATGGTGGCAGGAGAGCTGGCCGGTGAAGAACTGGAGGAAGCAGAGAAAGTATGTGGAGACAAAAAAATGTGCATATATATATATCAGAGCAGGGGCAATTAGCAGTGGAGGGACGGAGCACGGAAGTGGCAGTGCCTGGAAGAGACAGGCAGGGTTGGGTCGAATGATACGGAACTAGCCTGAATAAACCCTGATGAATTTGCTTACGGCAGACGAACATCGGGGATCAACGGCAAAAGAGAGCCAACTTTGGAAGCATAGAAGTGATGGCTGTGAGCAGAAGTTGATGAACGGGGAATGTGAGGGAAAGGATCGATGAACACAGGTAAGAGTGAATCTAACAGTCCGATTATTGCAGGTGTGGCATGTGGTGACGGCCAAACATGGGTGAAGCGTTATTAAATGGACGTACATTATGCAGCAAGAAGATGGCCGTGAAAGTAGCTGAAGAACGCAGAGCGAATGGAGGTACGGGGTGGTTGGAGAAGTGAGGAAGGGTAACTTGGAGGTTAGAAGAACTGCGGTGAGAAGATGCATCGGTTGTAACAACAAACAATGTTAGAGAGAAAAAAGGAAGAGGAGGATTAGAAAGATCAGGTAATGGGGAGCTAAAACGGCATGCCCTCACCCCACAGTGGGTGAAATACTTGGAGCTTTTTATATGAGTGGCCGTATTTATGCAGTTACTGGAGACTAATCCTTTGTTCAAGGTTACAAAGGGCGTAGGCTCAAGATCTTTCGCAGCCAGAAATGGTTTTATTTTCTTCTGGGGGGAGGGAGTACGTTTGAGTCGTAAGAAACGGCTGCCGCTTTCAATCCACCGGCTCTTTTTATACGTGGCCTATTGTGCCTACAACTGCTAGGTTTCCCCGTTTTTGTCGTGAGACTGACACAGATTCGAAGCAAGTGTCTTTTAGAGGCGTTGCTATCTTAAGCTACGAAAGAGGAGCGCGGTGGTTAAGCCAGGCTTCCAGATGGTGGTCGTACCTCTGGGAATCTGCAGAACCTGCTTCTCAGGTCACTGTGAAAAAGAAAAGGTTAAATCTTGGGTGGCGTAACTACAGGGAGCCTTGTCCAGCTGATCGTGTTGTAACACGCAGCCTAGAGAGGCAAGCTCTGGCAACTCGGTAACTTCACTTTTCGAAAAGTCCAACCCACCTCAACGATGCAGAACCGGTTGGCGCATTAGAGTTTTTCGACGTGACCTAGTTGTCTATTCTGTAATTCCCATCGGGAAGGTGAAATTTGAGCACCGTAGTACTCATTTTTCAGCCGCGAATTGCTTCATCTGAACATTGCTCTACATTGTGAGAGATAGGATTCCCTTGTAAAGTTGTCTATCGTTAAACCTGACGCTGTGAACTCAAAAGCGTAAGCCATTTCAACACCATCTGCGAAATGCAAATGAACTCCTCGTTGGAAGATGTTAAACACATCGTTCACGCGCATTGGGAAGGGTAGTAAGCCGAGTAAAATACCTAGTGTCACATCAATAGTCACGGGCTGGAGGTTGGACAAAACTTAAAATACGTTTGCAAACTGATCCGCAGCTGATAAATAAGGTACAGACCAAGAAAGCTTCAGGTCCACAAGTCAGTAGGTTTTGGTATTATCCGGTAGTCGGAGGTGACACACTCCGTCGAAAGTCTTGGTCGTGTCCTATGGTTGCCATGGCAGGTTTGCAATTATTTACATCTACTTCGACCATTTTGAAGGATCTGTTACACTTCTCGCATCATCTGGTTTTGGAAGGTCTCGCCGGCTAAAGTTGTTCAGATTATGGTCAAGCGGGTGAAGTATCGCCATTCCTCTAACAGAGTTTTCGCTATTCTGGACCCGATTGGAGAGCGGCGCGCAGGCCGGTAAATAACCGGATCTAGAGGCTGTACTTTGTTGTTTATTAGAATAAAAACTAGCCTGCTATTAGAAAGGAAGTATACCGCTCTCTGCTGAAAAATTGAGTGGCTTTTATCCCTGAGGGAGTATCTGTGCTGCTCAAGCCGGAAAAGTATGGTGGTCACGCATCAAGGCCAGCTCAGTAAGAGAGGCTCGTTTTCGATACCGGACCTGAAACCTCATCAAAAGAAAAAGATATCACTGAGAGCACTACCCATATCACCGGTTTTAGGCAACTGATGTATGTGGTTTGATACTTAGTTAGTGAGGAATAGAGGTTACTGAAGGCCCCCAAGGACACTACAGCGTTATTCAAGTAAGTACTGTGATAGGCCAAGAACGGGGCATGTTGACCATGTTGCCCGTTTCTGATTTCCATCAGTCGGCCGGAGTTCACACCCTGTTTGGGTGTCTTCAGGCTCACAGCTCCTGTTTCCTGATGAATCGGAAGAGTTGTTCATCCAATGTATCATCCATGTTTGACTTAACAGGCCTGGTGTCAGTTCTGAGCTTTTCACCTTGACTGTTTCTGCAGAAGCCTGTCAAATCCAAGTCCGGCTTGGATCAACCTCAGACACAAACCCAGTTCGGTGCACTGGGAATAATGATCGGGAGCTACACGCCGTCTAGCTGATGTGAAGATTCCCAAAGGCATACTGAGGACCAGGCGAACTTTGGCCGAACACGCTGAACAAGTTCATTGCGCTACACTATGCCTCTATTTAATCCAGGCTGTTTGGTACTTATGTTTAGAAAACTTATAACCCTCTGTAACTTAGCTGAAAAGATTAAAATATGCCAAAATTTTTGAATTGGTTTCACACTCTCGAAGCGTTCAACTTACTGACGCGTAATATATCTGCCTTCGTCCCATTATCTCCTGAATTAACTATGTAAGCTACGGAGATCCTCTGTAAACACTCTCAGGTCCCGGGTACGAATCGAGCAACTCGTGCTGTCAGGCTCAGAATACCAGGAACACTCAACCTCAGCCTGCAGCTAATCCATGCTCAGTAGCTCTGGTCAACGGGAAGGTCACCAAATTAGACCAAAAAATGGCGGACCCGCATAGCCAGATCCAGTCAGTCGATGATATTCTATCAAAGAAATCCCCGATATCTAGCGTAATGAAACCCGAGCCTACAGGCAATCGCCATCACCTAGCCGTGGCCGGCCGCTTCTTTGTCTCAGCCGCAAAGGAAACTCATGAGCGTATAGCTGAAGCCAAAAAAGCTGCTGTTCTCGGCATTCCTGACCGACTTCCTTTGCCGTCAACCAAACTTTCCACTTTGAATGCTTGCAACATGGCAAGCCACAGGTGCTAATGCACCGAGCTGCGCAAAAGATCACAACGCAATGACTGCCATTAAAGTTCAAATTCAGTAATGAAATAATAGCCGAGGAATTGAAGAGCAGAGAGCAAGTCATTGCTAGCGCCACGCCATTCAAAAGAATCAGAATAATACCGGATGAAAAGTCCCCCCAAAGAGAGGTGTTTCGATTACTAAAAGTACCTCAGCTTCACCAATGCAACCTGTGGCAGAAATACCAGTCGCTCAGCAGCCTCGCTACCTGCTGAGCAACCCCCTAATACAAAGGTCCTCAACTGCCTGCACTACGCCAGTTGACCTGGGCCTGGCCACCACCCATTCTCCGACACCTCATCCTGGCAAACGGCCCTGCGTTTGCCATCTAACTTCGTTTCCACAAACGGAAACGATATCCATGACCAGCACACTGTTAGCCCGGGGCCATCAAAGTCATGTACACACAGGCCTGCTGCTGTTTATGTCAACCTACTGTCCACCGTCCCACCACTAAAAAGGACTTCGGAGAAGTCTATTGCAAGCACCCCGCTCGCTCTAACTCATGTCCCAACATCTTAAAGAAACAAATTTTTCATGAAAGCCATGATGCACTTCATAACCAAGCGGCCCAGCAACCGACGGAATTTTCTCAGATACTTTTAAACACTCCCGCTGCTCCCGTGATCCCTCCCATAAGTCTCCTCAGAGCTCCATTTAGAACCCCCCTCAAACACTCTAAGTATATCCATGCTTACCGGTGAGCAGGGCACAACTTTGCGTCATCCTAAGGTAGCCATTTCCGCCTCACTGTATTAGAGTTGTACCTCGACTGATGAACAAGTCCCCCAAAACTCCACTTTGCAACAAATGCAGAAACGGCCTCTAAGTAGTGCATCATCACGCACCGGGACCAAAGGTACCACGTCCTTTAAGTGTGCCAAAATAGTTTTCTAACCATCTGGCTGAGCGCCAGCTTCCTCTGCCAAACCTCCGTAACCAATTTCCCTCTCCTCCAATGATAAAATTAAACTGACCCGATTTGAATGCTAATCAGCCGCCCCGAATGTCAAACTCCACGCTTTTTCCCGGACACAAGATTGGCCAATCCAACCAAATACATTTACTTCATCGGTCCTGGTTGAGCTACAGCTACCCGCCCGTTACTTATCCTAGTGAACCCAGTTACTACTACCATTTACTATTTCACTTTTCACCATCAAATACCTCAGAATCTAATCCCTCACTTGGTTGCTTCACCTACCCTGGAAATCCCACCCCCAAAAGTTGCTACCTTTTCTTGAGATCAACCCCCTACCACCTTCTAGCCTAGCCTGCCTACCAACAAGACTTATTCCACAATGCCGGCTTCCCACTTCTAACCCTGATTTAGACCCCATCGCTCCTGCGCATGAGGAACATGGCATTGTGTCCACTCACTGATGTTTGCCATGTAGGTGTTGTGAGCCACCAACACCTGTCGACGGTTGTTCTTACCCCATGCCATGGCGATGAAGCTGCACTTACCTTGCTCCTCACTATGCTCGATGACCGTTGAATTGAACCTATACTCCCTACAATAAAGTACTGTCATTGAACTTTGAAGCCGTTGTCATAATTAAACCTGTCTAACTAACCCTGCCCATCAGAGCGATTCTCTATTGCTGGTTACAAAACCTTCGTGAAGAACCGTCGTCGTTGCGGAGAAGGCTGTCTAACCCACAATGAAGACAGCTTTCCTTCCACCCCCTGTCCTTTCCAACACTGGACGCAGTCCGGGGCTCAGTATGAATGACGATTCCTCTGGCCAACTTTCAACTCCATATTGGCTGAGTTTATCGACCACCCAATTCGAACATCACGGACCTCGCCCACGTAGTCAAAGAGTTTGACCACCTTGCACTACTTCCCTCCTCGTAAAAACTCACTGATGGTGACTTCAATGCGCCAAACATCTGCTGGAACACCGTGTCATCACCCGAATAATGATAATAATAATAATAATGATATTGGTTTATTTCAGGGACGCCCGAAGCATGCCATGTGCATGATCATGTTACTTCGTGTTACTTCACCAACTTCGTTTCAACCATGTTCGCAGGGGGCTGGGTCCAGCAGGCAACGACACCAACCAGAGGATACAGCATACTTGACTTGGTGTTCACCACTTGCCCATCGAATGTGACAACTAACGCCCTGGATCATTTCCCAGGCAGAAACCATAGAATGGTATCTCGCAGATCCACAGCCGGACACATAGACCCCATATGTAGCTCACCTCAGCAGCCCCCATGCAGGGTCGACGAGGTAAAACTCGAGCCTATGCTTTGCTCCCTTAATCGGGATGACTACTTACCGCAGCCTGACCCTCAGTAAGCTACTGACGTAATCTGCAATCAGATACATGGTGGCCTGCCAGCCATCACCACCGTCGGGGCCAACCGCTCTCAAGCCCGCAGTTTTATCTTGCAAGGCCGCAAAATAAGCATGCAAAACTGCTGATCCATAATAAAACCAGTGGCTCCTCCATATCGTTGCAACTCCACTCTCCCGGTGACCATCAGTTTTCGGATTAATGAACTGCTGTAAATGCAGAAGCCCATAGATATGGACCGCTTTGACAGATCTTATAGATTGACCCAACCGTTAAAGCGCAGAAATCAGAAAGAGTCCCCGGGGACACCCAGTTTCATTTTGGGAAACAGTACGCGAATTCAGTCTCTGGCCGAAATCGCTGAGGCGCCTAATACCTTCTTCTCAGCATCTGTGACAACCGAGGCCAAGTTGAATCCGTCCCACCTTAACCCTCATCATCGATCAGGTTCCCTCCGACACTGGATCCATACTGAAAAACATTTTACACCCGCTGCTACCGGTTGGACCCTATCCCCCAGGGTTACCATGGCTCCCCTCCCCTCATCCCTCTTTCATCAAGGCGGAAATGATGTCGTCACTATCCTTGTGAATCTCCACAACTTATCCCTCAAACATAGCACTTTTCCCTCCCAAAGGAAAACTTCTTTGATTATCTTCACAGACAAAATGATCTAGCACATGATCCTTCTAGTGATCGTCCTAATAACCACGCCCATCCAGCTGCCAGAACAATGCAACTTTTGTATGAACAGGAGAAGTCCGTTTTCCCTTGTCCCATAATCCCATTCAAAGCGGTAAACATGGCTTCCTAAAATTCCTTTCTTGCGCCACATGCCAATTTGACTTCTTCAACCTATAAACCACGGCAGCTGACAGCGGCAAATTTATGATTATCATTTACCTCGATATGACCAGGGCATTCGACCTAGTTCCCCACTCTCGGTTGCTACCGAAACTCCGGTCCTTCGGTATCCATGACCCACATTTATCGTGGAGCAATTCTTACCTGTTGGACTAAACCCAGGTTGTGTGTGCTGAAGGTCGCCCACAGCAACCGGTGCCTGACTCTAGTGCGGATACACAAGGAAGTATACTTGGTCCGCTAGTTTTATCAGTCTATACTGACGACATTTCTCCGGTTGTGCAGCACGGCACTCCTTTCCTCTTCGCCGAGGACATCAAAATGATTTATGAGTTGCGCCACCAAGGTTTGAACACAGCTTTGCCTGACATAGATGATGATTTTACGAAAACAAAAAAACAAAAAATGACAGTCGTAAATAGGATGTGGACACGGTAGTTTATTTCTCGCTAGAGATAGAAGGAAAAGAATCAGATTGTTACATTTGTTCGTCCGCGGGACTGCTTTTCAGCCCGATAAGAGCCCCACATTTATGGTGGGTAAATATATTCTTCCCTGGGCCGGACAGGCAGAGTCGTCGTGGCGGTTCGCATGCCAGCAAAGGAGCCGGTTGAGTTGCCGGCAAGATGGCTAGGCGCACCGAAACCTTGACATGCGCACAGCCGGTGGGGCAAGAGTCGTCTACCTTCTTAGCACACTCATCCTTGCCGCGGCTAGATAGACTGATGATAGAAGAATCCTTCTGCACAGTAGCTCAAAGTGTGAGAAAAAGCGGAAAAAAGTGCATGAGTGACGGCCATAAGCGGCTCCATGTGAACAGAAAACTAAAAAGAATTGTGGAAATGTTTTTTATCTCCAGGAAAAATTACGATGTCAGCGACGAAATCCTACTGATGGGTACAACAGAAATGATGTCTACGAAGTGTGCCGGTCTTCGCTGGACCCGACCGTGATACTCCCGTTGTATCGAGTTTTCGGGGTTTGTCGGATCTGCGCTCGCTGATGCTGCAGACCCGGGTGCGGGTATGAAAATAGGTGATGTACATGGTTGGAGCGAATCAAATGGCGTCCCTACTTCCACGAAAGCCGATTTTAATCTACCCATGGGAACTGTTTCCCATTTACCCTCAATTTCGATGATATAACAATTCCTTCCCCTCAAGAACTCGATGCGGGCCTGAAGCGCGTGCAGTGTACCAATTTTACGCAGGGAAAATAGGTGCTTGTGGGCAACGCCCTGGGCATGTACACTGGTATGCTCTGTCCTTTAGCCGATGTGGCGTGCAGGTCGCGCATATGTTGATTTAGGCGCTGGGTGTAGTCGGAACAGTTCAGAGGCTGCTAAGGTTGTGAGGCAACCAGTTCATCCGGGAACCGATGGGTTGGGCAACAAATGCAGGCCGGCTTCCACCGAACTTCGAAAGCCTAATAGGACAAAAGAAGGAGTCTCGCGCGATGTTCAGTTTACCCGCGCTTTCAAAGACGCTTTGAGTCATTTTTGAAGAAACTTGATCAAATCTTTACCAGCTGGGTGGTACGCTGCGTTTCTCACTTGTTTGCATCCCAAAGCATTCATCAGGGAATCAAGCAAGCCCTGAAAATAGGCCCCTCTGTCGGTGGTCGCAGCAGCAGGACGTTCAAATGGGCTATCCGTCGTTCTGGGAGAGCACATATGTTTGTTCCGGATTGGCAGTCGCTCAAAGGTATCGCCCCGGCCCATCTTGAAAAGGGTTCGTAGTTGGTAACAAGTAAAAGAAGCCCCAGAAGGGGGCAGAGGACCAACTGAGTCAATGCGCGCATAATGAAAGAGTGCATCCGGTGTGGCGAGCGTGCTAATAGGACTCTGTGGTACTGCGTGCTTTAGATCGCTGACACTAGACAACTACTTGCCCACTCACTCAGATCCTCATTCATTTCTTGCTACACGAAACACCCGGTCACGTGTTCAACCATGGGTCGTACGCCAGGGTGTGTCAACTCCTCGCAGAGTCCTGGAGGCGCCCTTCCTGCGCGCAAATGGTAGCCGTGGAAGGAGTGTACTTTGCAACGCGCTGCACAAGATGGTACCCTCCGACGAAATGAGCGACTCTGGTCCGGGTTGCATAGCGCCGCTTCGACGATGCTGCTTGACTTCTGGGCCAAGTACTTGGATCGAATCAATGGTTAAAATGTCAGTGCCGCTGGCTGGTGTGATGCGATGGATAAAAGGAAAGAGCACCTGCATGTGGGTTAAGCTCACTTGATGCGTTTTGTATATCCCTTGTGAAACGAGCACTATTGTCAAAGGAACGGAATCCCTGGGCAAATACCGGTCTGTCTTTGGCCAAGTAGCGAAGATGTTCGGCTTGTGTTCCGTGCAGGCGGTAAATTGCTTGCCCTCTAGCCCGTGCCGGAAATGGCGGATGGCAAAGTAAACTGCCAGGTGTTTCCTACTGAAAGTGTTACACCTGGATTTGGCCGGCTGAAGAAGTTTGAAAAAGAATGCTAAAAGATGCAAAGTGCCTTTATGCGTTGTTGTGGAATGACACCAGCAGCTTAGTCCGAAGCATCGGTTGATAGTGCCTGGGGGTGTTGGGCGGCCTGTGTGCAATGGCTGCAAGAATGGAGATAGCCAGTTCCAGTTCGTTAAAAGCGGAACGGGCATTCTTGGGAAGTTCGACTGTTTTGGCTCTACCACGTAGTAAATCTGTGAGAGGTTGCATCAATTGGGCGCGCTTGGAAGTAAACGACGATTGAAGTTGACTAAGCCACCGAATCGTGGTAGCGTTTTGGAGGATGAAGGTTCCGGTTGTTCGAGAATCATCGCGCTTTACCTCATGGGTGGAGCTCCTGTGTTTGATATTTCGCGGCTAAGAAAAGCAGTGCCTTCCTGACAGAATGAACATTTCGAAGAGCTGCTAGTTGCCCTATATTGAGACGAAAAGCTCAAAAAGTGTTTGTGAATGCCCAGCTCGATCATTAGATATGGGGCTAGTCATTAAGATGTAATCTAATTAGGTGTAAGCTCTTTTAAACCTTGGCGGAAGTGGTCCATAAATCGCTGAAATATTTGTGTCACATTACAGAGGCAAAATGGCATGAGGAATAAATCCAATGGGCCAAACAGTGTGATTACGGCTACGTTTGATGTGTCACTATAATTAACGCAAATTTGACAGCATGCTCGAACCAAACCTATGAGACTGAAAATCTTGAAACCGCTTAGGCTTGTCGTGAGGTCTTGGATATATGGAACTGGATAGCGATCATGTGTGGTTCTATTATTTGGGGCTCCATAATCGCCCAAAGCTCGCTAATTGTCAACAGTATTTTGGCACAATGTGCAATGGATGGGCCCGCGGGATTAAATATGACGCGAGGGTACCAACTGTAAGTCACAATGCTCGCAAATCTAGCAAAGCGCAGCCAGTTGAAACGAATCCTCAAATCAGAACAGGATTGATTCTTACTTTCTACTGCACTCAATTGAAAATCACAAAAAGGACGAATATATGCAGACCTCAAGTGTGCGGCCGAATGGACTCAACAGTAAAACCGAAAGATTCAAACCCCCTTGCAGCCGTGCTCATCACGGGAGAGGTAGGCCCGCTGATTAGTTAACTGGGCCCTGTTAGCTCGCGAGTAACCGGCCAGGTATCCGACCCAGTGTCCGGCTCTTTGCAGTCGCTAAATTTTCAATAAAACTAGTTGGTTATCCGAAGCCTGCAGTCACAATGCGCAATTCCAAAAGAAGCAGACCGGTCAGTAAGATTTTGCCATGCGTAGCCGTACGTCTCCCAACCACTAAGCCATGCTCCGTCTCACTAACGAACATCCATGATGACGCAAATAGCAAGACTGACAGCCTCTTACAACACGTTAGCTTACTCGAATCGTGGATTGAAGCTCTTGACAGAGCCACCAAAATTCTGACACCACTGGCTCAACTCCTCGAGCCCTCTGTGGTAACTGCGCACTGTAACTTGGTTGCCAGGTGTAACTTCACTGACAGCATATCTGCAGAGGTTTCAAAACGAATACGAAGCTCGAATCACGCCATTGCATTTACCATTCCCGACAGGGCCCCACTCAACATAGTGGGTAGTACCTTGCTGAAGGCCGCTAACATAGAACGTGTGATACGCCGTAGCAGCAGACTACGCAAGCAAACACAACGACAACAATGCCCCCTACTTTTCTTATTTCCGGACTCACTGACAGCCAGTGAGTTTATTCATAAACAGACAGTTATTGCTATTAATTCGCCACACAAGAACATTCGAATAGCACTACAAAGAGAAGCGCTGGGAAAGTCGAACTCTCGCAAACATCCGGGGCAGGAATCCGCCCAAAAGGCACCGAACCCCGTCATTCCCTAACCTACTCTATGCAACCAACGTCTATCAGCCAAAAACTGTCTGATGTAGGCCTTGAGGCAACGCTTGGGCCTTCTCCAAATCCACCAGTCTCCAGCGCCCTAGGCTCGTCAATAGTGTCGCAGATGCCTGGGACTCGAATCCACCGAGTCCTGCCAGACAGCTTAGCTCTGTGTATCACGAGCAGCTACCTAAATCGCGTATCCCCCCTGACCTAACAACTTTGAATCACTCTCCCAAGGCGACACATAAATCAACGTTTGGTCGTTCTTGTCCATATCACATAGCCACGACTAAAACCCATCCGCGTGACGGCACCATACCATTGCCAGGTCATTTTCTTTCGAATCAAACCCGTCAGAATTCAGGGCATACTCCCGTAAACAAGCTGCCAAGAAGTAGCTTACCTAAGGACAAAACCTCACTGTTGCAATCTAACTTACCACCCATGGACCGGAAGTTGGTAACGATCTACACTCAGCTCCCAATGCAGAGTGTCGATACCAACGGTAACACATGGACGAAAATCCAGAATTCGGCAACCCACACTCCATCACTGCTGAAGGCCTCAACATTTAGTTCATTAGGCAACGACCGCCTTATATAACCAGGCTACGCCCCGAAGGTCATGCAAAGATAAGAAGCGAACAGATACCCTAGTAAGATGTCACTAATGCCCGGAGCTACAGCTTCTGTTCCCAAAATAGTTTCTCAAACTGTAATTCTTCCCAGCAAAATCCCCGCTCTACGTGCATTTATACGGACGATGCTCTCAAAGCACCTCACAGCTATTATTCAAAGCTGCATCTGCCTAGCTCTTCATTTCCTAACTTTTCCTTGCCGCCGCCGTTTATCCCGTTAGTTCCTTTACCATGCCAAAATTTTCGTTTTGCCCCACCACAGTCGTTTTACGCGCAGGATACATCCACAAAACCCTTCGAGTAAATTTGCGCCACCCTGTAGCATACAATTCCGCAATCTTTCGCCTCGTCTACCCCTAATGAACCACTTTCCAATACCAGCACCTTACCAGTCGTTCATACCTTCGGTAGCACACCAAACTCCGAAGGCCAACTACGCAACACTGTCTATTACCACTACCTCCTTCGAAAATGACTTCCATATACCCCCTCTACCAGCCGCCAATTTCTGTCCTACCCAACCCGGGCAAGTAGCATTGATGGGCGGCGAAGCCACCCCAAACCCTTCCAGTCCCTACCCTCTGAGGTCTGCTCTTACCACACAACAACCAATACCAAGGTTGTCAAGTGGGCAAGCCAAACCTTGCATAGCCCCGTATTCTGTCACTGCACTGGAGCGTCGAACGATCCCAACGAATCAGGACAAGTAGCAGGACTACTTCGTCTAAGGTCTTCTCCTTCACCTCGTTATAACCCAAAGCTTATTATTTCCGGTTTGTCCGTGGCTGATTATTCCGAAACCACCGAGGAGGCATCCAACGCTCGCTTTTCCTCCTCTTCGGTAACAGCCCCAACTCACGCCCCTCATCGTGCACTTCCTCCGACCAACAACTCCCATACGTTACCTAACCCTGACACTCAATTCCACATGAGTGGGTTGTCATTCATCTTATTGAACTCGCGATCCATCTTCAATAAGCTTCATCACTTAAAAAATTGTCATAACCTCCAGTTCTGACACCATCTTGATTACTGAAACCTGACTCACCGAACACACCAGCACAAGCGAAATTATGCTTGAAGGTTACAAGGTTTTTAGGGTAAATAGGATCGACAGACATGGAGGTGGGTGCCTTGTGTACGTGCAGCACGCCCTTTCAGTAGTCCCTATCAGACATGCCACACTCGACACAATTCCGGATTCTCTATGGCTCACAATTCAGTTCTCAACTGTAGTCATGCACATTGGTTGTGTCTATCGCCCGCCCTCATCTACTATTGCAGGCCTAGCCCATTTAATTGGAGCCTTTGATTACCTTTCACTACTACCTTCGGCAGCGAAAATCATAGCCGGTGATTTTAACTGGCCTAAAATATCCTGGAGAAACCTCACGGCACCTCCCAACTTATTAGACTTTGTGTCCCACTCTCACATTGGGGACTGGGTGCAACACTTTAAAACCCCTACTAGAAACGCCAGCATACTAGATCTTATATTCACCCACAGAGTTTCCCACTTTTTGGTTTCCGTTCTGAATGAATTTCCGGGTAGCGACCATAAGATAATGGCCGGTAATCTTTCATTCCATCCTTATCCATCAGACTATCTGACCCCAGTCAACAACCCCGTCCGTTTAAATTGTAACCCCCTGCCCAATCTCATCCGTAACCAAGATTGGAGCAGTTTTTTTTTTCTAACAGCTGACCCCTAACAAGCGGCTGGTCACTTCTACTTTAACATGAAAAACTGCCTCCTGAGAGTTATCCCAATATCCCAAAGCTCCTCCCTTAGGAAGTCCAAGCTTGCATCTCTCCAAAGAAAGTACCTTAAGATACAAAGACTTTACCTCCAAAACCACGACTTCTCTATTTTCATGAGACTAACGCGTCTTACTGATATTATCCGGGACCTAAAGGGAAAACAGCTCCGCAAGGAAGAAGCCAAAGCCCTAAGGCATCCCAATAAAGCATTGAAACTCTCACCCCTACACAAATCTAGGAATTCGGCAACAGATACTATGATCCAATACGTTGTGTTACCGAAGGAAAATCCGGCCGCCTCCCCTTCTGATATCGCTTAGGCCTTCAACCATTACTTCTCCAATTCCATGGCCCCCGCCTCTGACACAGCACCCCCAAATCCTCTGGCTATTACCAGCTCTTCCCTATCTACCCTAACCCTTGAAGTAAACGTTATTTCCGGGCTCATTTCACGCTATAAAGCATCTGCGCATCCTGGACCAGACAGGCTGCCCCCAGCTGCAATCTTTAACTGTGGATCGGACCTTCCACTTTTGTTACTGAACGTATTCACCTTGTCACTCAAATTTACTTTGGTACCGTCGAAATATAAGCGTTCAGTCATCATTCCACGACACAAAAAAGGACCTGTCCACGAACTCGCTAACTACCATCCCATCAACCATCTAACTACGGTCCCATCAACCATACCCTTATCATTTCCAGAATAATGGAGACGATTATCAAAGATTGCATTACCATCCATCTTCTCGCTTCTAACCTTCTTAGCGATAGACAGCATGGGTTCCTCAAATCGCGATCATGCACCACATGTCAGTTTGACTTCCTCAACCTAGTCACTAAGGCTGTTGATAGCGGGCAGGCGTTAGTAGTTGTCTACCTAGATCTGTCGACCGTGTTCCAAACCTGCATCTTATCTCCAAGTTGCGTTCATTCGGCATTGGTGACTCGCCGCTTTCTTGGCTGAAATCTTATCTCGCTCATCGTTCGCATGTGGTCCTCACCAACGGACATACCTTTAAACCGGAACCTGTTACAAGTGGCGGTATACAGGGAAGCGTACTGGGTCCTCTCATATTTCTGGTATATAATAATGACGCATTCTATCTAGCACACCACGGTACGCCATCCTTGTTTGCAGACGATATAAAAATAGTTTACTCTTTCAATTCCAATGATGCTCTCCCTACTCCTTGCAACATTTCCGCTGACCTAGCTGCACTTGACCGCTGGTGCCACACCTGGGGGATGAGCTTTTCCACTGATAAGTGCGAGGTCCTAACCTACAAGTTCCAATTGCCCCCTGGATCCTTAACTCTTGGTGGGTCCCCAATAGCCAGTCGACCTAATATCCGCGATTTGGGCCTCAACTATTCCTGCTTCCCCAACTTTTCTGAGCACGCCGCTATCCAAACGGCCAAGGCAGGAAGAAGTTTGGCCCTTCTCTTCCGATCGTTTCGTCTCCGGGACAGTATCATCAGCATCAACAAATCCCACTTCAGGCCTCTGCTTGAATACTGCCCAATAATATTTTCTAACACGATGAAATTTGACAGAGTTGCGATTGAAAGCATACAAAGGCGTTCCACCAAACAGCTACTTGGTTGGTCCACATCTTGAAGCTATAGAGAACGATGCCTAAATCTGAATCTTGACCCACTCTGGCTCCGCCGCTTAAGACTAAACTCAGTTTTTTTGTATAACCTGCTCCATAACCGGTCTTTTTCATTTGACCCAGTAAGCTCCTCCAAAGAAACCCCCTACTCGCTTCGGCACAGGCCTTTTACTGTCCCTTCTAGTATAGATAAGTCGGCCATACGGTCACATTTTTTTCTCGTCTACTCCAAAGTCTGGAACAAGTTGCTCATCACCCTTCGAGCTTCACAAACCAAGTCCCAATTTCTGTCGGCACTCATCCCATATCTCAGCGTCACCGGTGCACTCCAGTCATCTAATATGAGCATGGCAGAAGGTATAGCTTACGAGAGGGGCCTTGACTTCTAAGACCAACTCCTTCTTCGACCCTGCTCCCTTCAATTAAGGACAATCAACGATAGACAGTTTCATCTATCTGACTGTGTTCTCAACGTTAGACTACCCATGGCCATTTCCTTAATGAACCGGACAAACTGAAATGCCACTAATTTCAACCACTTTGCTTCCACCTACCCCCGTAGTTTCTGTCACTCTTATGCCTCGTCCTTTACTGGTTTTTATATGCCTCCATTAACCGTTGATCCACTGCAGGGGCACACCCTGACTGCTGCCTTTTATCTGTTCTCCTAATCCAGTTCTCTCCTTACGTGCATTTCACCCTCCACGTTGGTATACGGGCCTGGATAACGCCGCCTTTCGGTCGATTATTAGCCACCGGCTCCGTCCTCTGGAGCCCCTTGCAACCTGACCATCCGACTGCTGAACTTATATCTCACACTTTCACAGTTCAGCTAGGCCCCACATGCATAACCATCAATAAGCACTGGTGCCACTCCCAACGGTGTGGGGCGCGGTCAGATCCACGGCTTTGGCCGGCGCACATCGGGCGTGCAGGTCATCTGCAACGATGTGCGAGCGCAATTAGGTTGGTGAATCACACCCCCTGTGTTCACCTCGAAGTGTTTTTCAGGTTGGGTGTCCAGCGCACGGCTAGTCCCACCCACTAGCACCGGTTGCGGATCGCACGCTCTAATGCTGTCAGCTGCAGACCGCGTGCTCCAACCATCCTTGTTCGCCACCGTACGCCCACCTATCGTTCCTATCACATCCATTTTTTTGTTCTGCTATGGTATGCACACCTACCCACTCTGTCCTTGCTCCTATCGACTCTCATTGTCTTACCCCTCATTGCACGTCACTACCGTCCTAACCACTTTACACTGCCGACGACCGCTAATATCTTATTTCTTCACCCATATCGGCTTTGCCGGCTTGCAGTAACTATTCATCTGGTATCACCCTAGGCCTATAAAGCTCACTGATCGCATGCTTACGCCTCACTGCCCACCGTTCTTTCAAACCCTCCCTCGTTCTCCCTTCTTATGCCTAATACCATTACACACCATCCCCACCCACACCCATGACCAGTTCTCATATTAGAACTGCTGTTCCAAACTCTGCGTCTCTCACAGCTACGTTTATTATCCAGTCACTAACACTCTATTTTCCTTGCCTGGCTCCGCGAATCCTCCGTGGATCCTTCCACTTGGCAGCCCTCAAATTAGTATCGTCCATTTGCATCCACTTGTACAATTGCCGGCATGCACGCAGCTCCTAGTTTCCATGTCCCCGACTCCGACGCACATCCATTGTTCATGCGTTATGTTCGTCCACCGGTTTACCTGTCCCGGTGCTCCTTTTCCGTTTGCCTTTTTCGTGCTCTACCTGCAATGAGATGACCTTACTGGTTATGTCTCTCCTGTCTTTATCGGCCCGTGCTCCCATCTCCTGTTTCGCCTACTTTTTGCCACAGGCATTTTATGCTTGGCTTTTGGACCGTTCTGCTTTTTCACCTGCCACCCAATGTAAAGTCACTGTTTTGTCATGGTTCCCATTCACAGCTTCATTTCGTTTGGTCTGCTGTTACCCTCTGGCACCCCTTCTGCTCATTTCTCTCCCACTGTGTTTGCCATCACAGCTGCTGCATCTTGCACCACGGACAGTTTCACCTCCCAAGTACCTTTCTCCACTTTGAACGCACAATCGCTCCGCGAAGATGGCTATAGCCATCTCCATCGCCACCATCTTCCTGCTGAATGATATAAGCCCATTTACTAATGCTTTCTCCCATTCTTGACCGGCATCACATGTCTCACCTACATCAATCAGATTATCAGATCCATTCTTACCTGTTCTCTTCGATACTTTCCTTAATGTACTCTTTTTTTGAACTGCTCTTCAGTCGTCGTTGTTTCCGTGCTTCCGCATCCTCTATTCTCTCTGTGGATCCGCCAAGTTCACCTGTCATGAAGATAATTCACCACGATACTTCAAAGTCAGTTATACAAACTTTCGACCTAACCTAACCTGCCCCTCCCAACAACTGATAATTTCTCTCTAGGACTCCATTGTTATTGATCCGGCTTCTCTTATATGTATATATATACATATATATAAACAAGCGCACATATGTATATATGCATTCGCTCTGTCTCCTGTAGTTCCTCACAGGCCATCTCGCTTGCTACCATCCCGCTGACCGCCATTCCTTCCACATTCCTTCTACATCTGTAACCCACATCTACTGTGTCCAGTTCCTATGAACTATTTTTTTACCTGACTCACCTTTTATGTCTTACTTTGCTCGCTCCCTGTTTTACAATGAGTTTTGTGCCCTGTTCGCCGACCATCTATTACAGGGTGTCAATGCTTCGTTGTTACCCAACCCTTGGCAGTGAATCTCACTTTTTCTCCATCGTCTCCAGCTATTACAGTTTCTTATGCTGATTTTTGGCCCTTCTCATATATATCAGTCAGCCTTCAGATGTCCCCATACTGACCAGCAGGATCCTCCAACTGACCTTGACTTTTTAAACTCACCGGGCGTCCATTCGGATCCGCCCATGGGTCCATTTAAACTCAGTACATTTTCTTTGGTGTGCATACATTTGCCATACTCTCGTCCCACGCAACTTCCCATTCTTAGCCCCTTTTTTCAACTCCTGTCATGTAAATTTCTACATTTTCAAGGGTTTTGTCTGTTTATTCCACCACTTGTAAACAGCTGATTATGCATCTGGCATGCCTTGGGCGTCTCCGAAATGAACCGTTATTATTATTATCATTATTATTAAGATGCCGTGATCATCCCCAGTCCTTTAGGTATCATGATGCCGGCAGGTACGATGCTTGATCTCACCGGTTTGAAATCCTCGTGCCCTGTTGGACAGATAATCCTGGGTTCACCCGGCTTGGTGGGCCTATTGTTTCGAGGGACATGTTCTAACCGTTGATAATTACCCACGCACCAGTCCTGGTCTTACTTCACTCTCAAGTGGCATCCAGAGGCTCGTCAAGACACATAAAGCGTGAGCCAATCCTTTTTGCTGCGGGCCTACGATCCGATAAACTCCTCCTATGTAAGGCCTGACAGTCTGGTAAACGATACAGTAATTTGCATAGTTTGCACCCAGCTGATCCGTCGGGCTTTTAACCTGTCGTAGACGCATTAGCCAGAGATCGGATTCCGTTAGAGTCGTTCCCTAAAACATAAGCCAGTGTTGGTTCCGTTCGCGCCAGCCTGCAACCCCCTGCAAGATTTTTTCAAATCAGCTTTTGGCATTGCGAGATTGACGAACTATGAACTCTGTCAGAGCATCGGGAATGTATTCTTTTCTGGGCACATTTGTTTTTTCGGCCTCCTCTGCCCACTGGCTCCGTAAATCAATAGGTGATCACCGGACAGTAATTTTTGCTGGTGCGACGTACTTAGATCAGACTGGTATTCTAAATGCTCCAGTGCTATACTGCAATCCTGCATTTTTATCACCAAGTTCGACAGTAATTCAGAGCTGCCCCCAGTTTATTTTGCTTCCGATAAAACACTGTCAACCAAGCTTCTGACCAACTTAAATGGTTGTCCAGACAAACCTCTCAGGTTTTGCTTGCCCTGATGTACCCCACTGCCGGATCAAGCATCGTGTAGACTTTGATAGCAGTTTTGCCCCCCCCCCACGACTGTGGTGCAATAAGTGCGGAAACCTTTGCCCAGCATCTGCAACTTCGCACACAACAAAATTTTTGAATCACTCCCTTTTATATTTTCTCGGGGTGCCTATCGGGAGGGGCCAGCTCCACTCTCGCGTGTCGAAAGCTGAAACCTCGGTAGTTTCAGATGTCCTCAAGTGTCTATATTCCTCGATTACCTCGCTATTTTGATGTTCATAACGTGAACTACATAGGTTTACTGCTGGCACGCTGAGACCAGTTTCTTGTTTGAAAGGCTCTGTTTCCTTTCCGGCTAATTGCAACTGATTCTCTAATTCTCCCGCAGTAAATCTATAAATATTAACACCATCGAACTCACCGCGATCAGAAACACATGATATGACACTGATAGAACAAGTGGACATGCAGCCATCGGGAGAATCTGTAGTACTCAAACAGCCCTCGGAGACCTGCCGATTTAATTCCTGCTGTCTCGTGAAGTCCTTGTTACCTCTTCTGGGCATTCCCAATGAGTATTCTTGCCAAAGTTCCAAATGGATACCGTAAGTCACACTGGTTTTGAATCGAGCAACTAGTAGCTAATTCGAGCGAATCCCAAAATCAGGACGAAATTGATCTTTAGTTTCTACGGCATCAAATCGAAAATCACAAAAGGTACAAATATATGCGGACCTCACGTATACGGCCTACTAGACTCAACAATAAAACCTTAAGGTTCAAAGCCAGTGGTCCGAGCACGACCGCCAGAAATCGTTCAAGGCCAGATTCAAATGCCTCCTACAAACAAACAAAGGTGAAAATGTGTTGTATGGGCGAGCTCAGCAAAGTAATGTCAAAAGTAATCTCATTCACAGAGAATGTAGAACATTGGAAAGGACTTTCAGTATGGAACTTTTCACCGCCGGCCAAAATACTCCCGTGAAAATCGCCATCCACGGCTCAGGCTAGGGTCCTGATTCTCATCCTACCTACCTATAGCTTACAGCCAATACCTGTCGTCACCATCGTTCTGCGTTGGCTGCATGTAAAACTGGTTTCCATCGTAGCCATCACTTGCACCGCCAGAAGGGAATCAATTCCAAATCCCGCTGCAAAGTCTGAGATTAGTATACTTATCAGCAGACCAAAACACACAGCTGGACGCATGATCAGAATGTAGACGTTCCAGATTGGGACATTTTGCTGCAGGCGCCTAGGCTACGCGTCCCAGGCAGGATAATACTGCAGCAACTGGTTAAACTAATTTTGTTCACAAACTTCAGTGCAGAGCTTGGATGAAGAGGCAACTTCCAAGTTACAACGAGAAATCGCCCTAAATTGAGAGGCAAAAAGCAGCGGAGTTACATGAAGTTAACACATTTATTGTTCTGAAGGAACTGAAGATCGTTTTCCGATTGTAAATCGGTTTCGGAAAAGGGGCGCGACGAAGAGTATTGAAAAACAAATGAACACGCAAATAGGTCGAACACCGACACCTATCAGAGTATTTCAGATTTCCTTTGTGTGGAAATGTGTGACAAACGGTACTTTATAAAATGTGAATGAACTCTCTCCAAAAGCAAAAATAGTTTCACAATACGATTTCAGCCAATAAGCCTAACATGAAGCGTTCAAGTAAAATCTCGGAAAATTTCTCCCTTTCATCCAGGTGCACGCTGCACAGAAAACTAGAGCATAGTACGTTTTGACATTGTTCAAGAAATAAAAAGGTGGAGTTGAATAGTTGCAAGGAATAAGATGGAATAAAACTACCGATAACGCGGCGCGAGGCGGGATGCAAACTATTTCGTCTTTTGTATATGCTTTCGAGTTTGAATCACCAGCTTTTTCATACCTGTTTCCTGCTGCGAGTAAATGAATCTCGCAAAGCGTAGCCACTTCAAGCTAATCTCAAAACCAGAACAGGATTGATTTCTAGCTCCTACGGCAGTAAATTTAAAATCACAAAAGTACAACTGCATGCAGGACTCAAATAGATTCAACAGTAAAATCTAAAGGTTCAAGGCCAGGTTTAAATGTTTCACACAAAAAAACAAACGTGCAATTATGTTGTGTGTGGGCGAGCTCAGGAAAGTATTGGCAAATGCAGTCACATGCACAGAACATGTATAAAAGCTTGAAGGATTTTCGATATAAACCATTGCACCTAGTCCCAGCATGCGCCGAAATTAGACCTTGACTATTTTTTTATTTGGTAGATCAGCCATGATTATATAGTGTGGTGCTTCGGTCGCCATACGTGATGGTATCATTTCAGCGGGATGGAATGGTCCAGGCAACTGGAGCAGGAGCTTTTGGTGGCGTTTTGCAGCGACAGCAGTGACAAGGACTACAGGGTGATGGCTCCGTTGACGGTTTGCCGCTAGTTGGGACGTTGGTGTTCGTATTCACTAGACGAAAACCGGACAGACTGACTATGAGGCTAAAAATTCGGAGGAAGCCGATGACAATGGTTGAGTGAGGAAGGTCAGCAATAATAAATGCCCACTGTGGATCACGGTGCGCACTGTAGATCAGGGTGGATGAACCAGTGCAAGCCGTGGCATCCGGTTTCCGAATGACATTCCAGGAAGCAATATAATTGGTCCACTAACATTCATCCTTTCGAGTAACAGCTACATATTGGTGATGATGGATTATTTTACTAAGTGGCATGAGGCATTGCCAATCCAAACAGATGGTGCTTGGATGGTTATCAAATCTGTTATCCAAATGGTTTGACGGCTGGACTTCCTTACCAAAACCACTCAGAAAAACGGTCAGCTTTTGAGAGCTTCGTTTTCTGTGGGATGTGTCACGTTTTGGACGTACGCAAGAGTCGCACTGCGGCTTAACAACCTGAAGCTAACGGGTTAGCCCAACGGACTAACAAAAAGTTGAAAGGACTGTCGAGTGCGTTTGTCAACCATACAGCCGTCGAACAATGGGACAGTGCCCTACGAAGCTGCCCCCTAGTATATAGGGCCAAAATCCGGACGTCCACCGGCCAGACACCTCGATGCATACTCACTGGCGGTGGAGTGCGACTGCGTTCGGACACCCTTCTGCCCAGTGGGACCTCGGAGACATTGTACTCTTCACCATTTGTCCGCCGGCTGCAGTCCGACCTGCTGCACATTCACCAGCTGGCCCACCACCACTTGCAAGCCGCGCATTGTCGACGAAAGAAGTACTTCGACCGGCGAAGCTTCGCTTCTATCCGCGAGAAAGAGGATTGCTTTTGGCTGCAAGAACCTGTAACGCCTGATCGAGTGCCCACCAAAACTGAGTCCGGAAAGGAAAGGTTCATATATTGTCGAACAAGCGGTGTCCGACGTCACATATTGCCCGGCACAACCCCAACGCCCGCAATGGTCGCTCGTAGTTCACGCAAAACGCCTAAGACCAGGTAACTAGGTCCAAGATAACGCCGAGGACAGCTCTTCATTGAGAGGAACATTTGTGAAGTGTCTAAAGAGTTGAAACGATTGTCAATAACCCCTTATCCAATTTTACCGTTCCAGGTGTCTCAACATAGACCGAACTTGAAGAGTGCGATAGAGCACGAGAAGAGTGAACAAAAAGGAAAACAAACCCCTCCGTTTGTACCGATTTCTCTACAAAACTGTGGGATGTTGGCCAGTGCTGCTTAGGCCCGAACTATCGTAAACACATTTTTAAGCACAACTGTGTTACAATATATTCTCTGTGTTTTATATGCTCGCTCCGCCGGCCTTTGCTTCATCTGTGTGGTTATCATCATGGAATGTGCGCATTTCAGGTTGTAAAATGCTGCGGTTGACGGAGAGAAATACGGTTGTACCAGTTGTAACGAACGTTCGAGCAATGCGTAGCCAAATTCGCAACGGATCCCGAAATCAAAAGACGATTATCCGTGATATTCTGCGATACTAGATTACTACATGAACAATGACATAAACAATATACAAACCTCGATAATACGATCACAAGGACTCAACAACGAGAAACCGAATAGCAGCGTGTGAGCAAACAGCACGTGCGTCACGCAGGTCCTGAACAAGGATGTGCCAAAGTAGCGCTCTGGGCGCGAACAAACAACAATTGGTCCAGAAAAACAACCAGTTCGTAAAGACAAGTCAATAGTGTATGGAAATGAGTGATGTTGGGAAAAACACTGAATCGCGAGGGAAAAAGGGGGATTTTCCACGACCGGCTGTTACACCGCCCACCAAAATCCTCCTGGATCCTTAGCAGAGTCGAAGGTCCGGTATAAAGGTACTGATTCTTCCTACCTGCCCAGGCTCCGTTGTCAGTGCGCGCGTCTAATGCTCGCCGTCAACGTTCTACTATTGGTCGCACCTAATCCATTGGCTACATAGACGTGAGGCTAGTCCACATCTTCCACAAGACCAAATGACCGATGGCGGGCGTGAAGAGTCACATAGACGTTGTCCTCGTAAGGAGCCGTCCGGTCCTGGATGTACGTGCTTGAGTGTGTGTGTGAGTGCGTGTGTGTGTGTGCCGGGGTTACAATGAAATCACAGGTATGACTACACATCAAAGGAGGACTTTCTGCAATGTCAACAAAAGACCGTGTGGCAAGAAAACGAGTAAAATGTAGCATGTGTGTGTGACCTGAGCTCCGCTAATTCCACATATGCAAGGGGCATTTGGTAGCGTCAACAAAAAGCAAAACAACGAACACTGTCACATGTTTGATGGGTTTACGGGATGTAGAGTGCCTCGTGCATGTGTGTATGTATCGGGATGTACAATGGGATCGCATTCATCACCACATATCGGAAAGAACCTTCTGTAATATCAACGAAAGACCGCGAGCACTGTAACGTGTTTGACGAAGACCGTGTGGTATATTATGGTGTTTCTTTATCCACCTCGACTACTGGTGTGAAAAGGTTTACTAGGCCTCTGGGTTATCAGCTCCTCCGTCTTCGTTCTCGAGTAGCTAATACTGCGTATGTCACGAATGAGCACTCCGTTAGCTGTCTTCAACTTCACCTTTCTTATCATTCCGTCAGTGCTTTTGATGGTTTCCGTAACTACTCCCAAAGACCAAGTGCTGAAATGTGCGCGTTCGTCAGCAATCATAACCACGTCCCCAACTTTGAATGGTCTTGTTCTGGCCAGCCACTTCTGTCGAGTCTGCAAAGCAGGTAGGTACTCCCGCAGCCATCGCCTCCAGAAGGCCTTAGCCAGATAGTCTGCTCGCTTCCATCCGTGGAGGTAGCTCCCACGAAGGTTTACCGGCCCTTGGAAACCCTCGTTCGACCTTAACGTCAATAAGTCGTTCGAGGTGAGCGCCAGGTTGGTGGGGTCGCCGTTCAATACTGGAACCAGGGGGCAGTTGTTCTGGATTCGCTCCACCTCAGTCATGACGGTGTTCAGCGTCTCGTCGTCGGGCGGCTGCTGCTCCATGATTGACAGCAATATCCGTCTGGAGGACCGGATCATGCGTTCCCATACGCCGCCTCGGTGGCTGGCCTGTGAGGGGTTGAAATGCCATCGTATGCCGTAGGCCACGGTTCGATCCTGCAGTTCGTCCCTGTTTATGTTCTTGTGCCAACGCTGCAATTCCCGGTGAGCGCCCACAAATTTCGACCCATTATCTAAGTATATATCGGCCGGTATGCTTCTTCGGTTGATAAATCTTTGCAAGGCCCGTAGAAACGAATCGGTCGTCATCGAATGTGCGACTTCTAGGTGTACCGCGCGTGACTTCATGCACACCAAGGCACATCCATATCACTTTTCTAATCTTTTCTCGCACTTGATCCACAAGGGCCCGAAATAGTCCAACCCGGTGCCACTGAACGGCCACTAGCCCGTAGTCACCCTGAATTCTGGTAGTGGGGCCATGAGTTGTTTGCCTGCTGTGGCATTGCGTCTCCTGCATTGCACACAACGTCGGATTACGCGTTTTACAGTCTCTCGTCCTATCAACAACCAAAGGCGCTTTCGGATGACGCTTGTCACGTGACTTTCCCCGGCATGTCCCTCCACGGCGTGGACGTGTTGAACCATTAGCTCTACTACAGGTTATCTCGCAGGCAGCAGTATAGGATACTTTGTGTCGAAGTTCAGGTGGGCGTTGGTCAGCTTACCATCCACCCGCAGCAGTCCGTCGATGAGTTTGGGGTTTAAACGCTTCAGCTCGCCTCTTGGAGATGGCATGTCTTTATTGGTCGGCCCCACTTCTTCCGCCCTCTTGAGCTCTCGGGCGAAAGCCTCGCGTTGTATCATTCTGAAAATATCGTACTCTGCTGCTTATAGCTCATCGGGACCTATCGGGCCGACCCGTATCCGGCCTGAGGGCCGTAGCCCTTTCATGATTAGTCAATTTCTCTTAAACCTGGTTAACCAAACTAGCGAACGAAGCGTCTTCATCCAGGAAGAAAACCTTACCAGTCGCGATAGAATGGATGTTGCTTCGACGACGTTGGCCGCTATCACTAAGCCTTTGGTCTCCAGTTCCACTTCCGTAGGGGGTTTTTGATTCCAACACGGGCCAGTCCTGTTAGGGAAAGTGCAGGAAGTTTTGCCCTCTCGTCCACGTGTCCAGTTGCCTGAAGTTGTTCGCATTTCGGGAGCACAGGTCGGCCGGATTATCGCCAGACCTGACATGATTCCACTGGTTCGTGGCTGATTGATCGTGGATAATCGTGAGTCGGTTAGCAACGAAAGTACCAAACCGGCTCCGTACGTTGTTAATGTAGTAAAGTACTATCGTTGAATCCGTCCAGAAGCTCACCGACCAAATGTAGAGATCGAAACATCTCTTCACAGCTTGCACCACCCTGACTGCCAACACGGCTGCGTTGAGTTCAAGGCGTGGGATTGAGACCGACTTCAGTGGAAAACGCGGGCTTTGGCGAACAGGATCCTCGTGGTATATTGTCCATCTCCTGCGCACCATCGTCCGTACACCACAGCTCCAAAACCGACTTTGGATGCATCGGAAAAGGCATGTAGTTCTCCAGTCCGTGTCGTATGGCCAGGAGTCAAACATCGTGGGATTCTTATGTCCCCTAATTTCTTCAAGGTGTTCAAAAATTCTTCCCAGTCCAGCCGGTCCTCTAGGTCCAGTGACTGGTCCCAATCAACTTTCTTACGGCACAGCCGCTGCAGCAAGATCTTTCCGGGTAGCAGCCATGGTGAGACGAAACCGAGCAGGTCGAACAAACTTGAGACGGCAGATAGTATGCCACGACGGGTTATTGGCAGCTCGGGAACGTTTAGCTCGAAACCAAAGTCGTCCGTTTCCGCGTCCCATGGTGTTCCTAAAGTGCGCTCGATAGGAAGTGGAGAGCTGTCCAAATCTCTTACCCTTTCGGCCTTTTCGTGATACGGAATGACCTTCAGCACTTCTGAAGCGTTTGACATCCACTTAGTTAGATGGAAGCCGCCCTCTTCCAGCAATCTCGTCAGACCCCTGAACTGCTCTAAAGATGATTCCACATCATCGAGTGACTCAAGATAGTCGTCGACGTAGAAGTTCCTGCTGACGCTATCTACTACCGTCCGATGTACTAGGTCGCCAAGTTTGTTCGCTGATTCTCAGAGGGCGTAGTTTGCACAAAATTGTGACGATATGGCTCCGAAGGGGTGGACGGTCATCCTATAGTTCACCACTGCGTTGTCCCGGTCGCTCCCTTCCCACCACAGGAAACGCAAAGCATCTCGTTCTCCTACGGGAATCTTCACCTGATGGAACATTTCCCTAATGTCGGCAGGCAAAGCCACTTTACCCACTCTGAAACGGCACAAAACGTTGATCAGTGGTATGGTCCATTCAGGCCCTTGTAGTAGGCGATCGTTTAACGACTTGCCCTGGAACTTGGCCGCGCAGTCGAAAACCACGCGCAATTTATTGGGTTTCTTGGAGTTGATAACCGGGTGGTGAGGCAGATACCAGATACCCCTTTTTGCTGTCGGTGTTAACAGGCACCTTTTCAACGTAACCAAGGGCTTCGTTTCGCTTCATTAAATCTGCGCATCGTTCCCACAGATTCTGGTCTCGAATGAAGCGTTCTTTTAGTCGTAGTAATCGTTGGAGAACATAATTTCTGTTGTCAGTCCACGGGTCGACCGGTGTGCGCCATGGGAGGGGAACCTCGAACTGTTTTTTGAGGCCTTTAGTGCCTTGCCGCACCGTTTGTAGAGCGGAGTGATCCTCTTGAGACAACGATGGTCTTTCGTCTCCAATGTCATGAAACTCCTTTTCATACAGCCGCTGCAGATGATACTCTATGCGGTCCGTTTCGGCTGATAAGTAATTCCCGGAACCACGTACCCCTACTGGACCGTAAAACATTCATCCCAGAGCCGTGCGTACGGCATAAGGTGCCTGGCGGTCGCCCACTCTCTGGTCAAGCACCCAATGCGCATCTGGCACGTCGCAGCCGATGAGGAGATCCATTTCATCATCTTCCCAGTCTACAACGGTTTCATCCTGCAGGTGAGGCCGCCTAGTCAAGATTGCGTTCACCGACCTTGGTGCTCGCATGGGGAGATCCGCTAACGTGAATGCCTCCGTTGGTTCAATTTCCTCGTTGGTGTCTAGAGAGATGAGTTGCAGCCTTAATCTACCGGCAGTCATTATCTGTGTTCCGCCCACCGTGCTCACTGCCAACAACGTCGCACCTTTAGCCAGTTGGTGTTTGTCGGCAAACCGTTCTTTCACTAAAGTGGTGTCGGATCCACTATCAACGAAAGCCAAGGCCTTGACTATCCCAGTCGGAGTCACTACTTCCACGGCCACTACGCCTAGACACACCGGTTTACTGGCAGATCGTGACGTTGAACAAATCACACCGGGCTTGGTACTCGCCTCGGATATGGTTACTCTCGCCTGATGCAGCAGCCGATGGTGTCTTCCGGTGCAGCCCTCGTAACCACATCGATTCCTTGTCCTACAGGCTGCTGCCCGGTGCGTGGTGTTCAGACAGATAAAACATGCTCCTGCCATCCTCGCCATTCCCCACCGTTCGTCTGTTGTGGCGTTGCCGAACTTGGGGCATTCTGGTAGGCCATGGCTAGTACCACAGGATCTGCAATTGGGTTGCGCCATAGCATCTCGTGAAACGACATGTGTATTGGTACTTTGGATTCTCCCGTACAGGGGTTTGGACTTGGCTAGTACTGGGTTTGTTTGCTCGGTTGCTGTCCCGGATGAGTCGGCTGAATCTGCTGTCAGCTATCTTCGTTTGCCTGTCCAAGTATTCGGTCAGGTCTTCGAAGTTGGCTTCTCTGTCGCTTCGGCTTATCCGTTCTGCTTCTTCCGCCCACCGACCCTGTAGTTCGGGAGAGAGGTGACGAACTATGTTTTCCAAAGTGTGCATGGCATCTAGGTCAGCCCTGTAACCCAAATGGTCGAGGGCTATTAAGAAGTTTTGCATCTTAATCACCAGGTCGGCCATGGTGTAGACGTCGCCCTTGGTTCTCCTTGCCTCTACCATCAGGCCCCCTATTAGGTTACGGGCTACTTTGAAAGGTTGGCCAAACAAGTCCCTTAGAATCTTCCTTGCCCTTGTGTAGCCTTATTCTGGGTCGAGCATGGTGCACCCGTCGATAGCTTCTCTTGCTCTGCCTCGGCAGTAGTGAGTAAGGTAGAGTAGCCTTTGCCCAGGGTCGGTTACCTTATTTTCAACGAACGTCTCGAACTGCTTGACAAACTTGCAGTATTGCTCAGCTCTCCCGTCGAAAACCGTTAGTTCCACTCTAGGCAGATCGATCGATGGTAGTTTGTAGTCGGCGACCTGAATGGGGTTCCCGATCTTGTTGCACCCTGATCTATTGGAAGTGTCAAAGTCGTTGGTCTCATGCTCTCGCTCTTTCTGTGTACACTTCTTCTCTGCTTCCTGTGCCTGTAGTGTAGCCGATAGTAACTGTTGTTCTAGGTCTAGTATTCTCAGCCTAAATAAATCAACATCCTTGTTCAGGACCTGCGTGACGCACGTTCTGTTTGCTCACACGCTGCTATTCGGTTCCTCGTTGTTGAGTCCTTGTGATCGTATTATTGAGTATTGTGACGAACGTTTGAGCAATGCGTAGCCAAATTCGCAACGGATCCCGAAATCAAAAGACGATTATCCGTGATATTCTGCGATACTAGATTACTACATGAACAATGACATAAACAATATACAAACCTCGATAATACGATCACAAGGACTCAACAACGAGAAACCGAATAGCAGCGTGTGAGCAAACAGCACGTGCGTCACGCAGGTCCTGAACAAGGATGTGCCAAAGTAGCGCTCTGGGCGCGAACAAACAACAATTGGTCCAGAAAAACAACCAGTTCGTAAAGACAAGTCAATAGTGTATGGAAATGAGTGATGTTGGGAAAAACACTGAATCGCGAGGGAAAAAGGGGGATTTTCCACGACCGGCTGTTACACCAGTGGCAAAGACTGATCATTTCCGACTATTACATGCAGTGAGTAGGCTGATGGCAGCCATTTCAGCGTTCGATAGATGTAAGTGTAGGGTCCTGTCGATGCACTTTCTGAGCCTTTGTGCTCGTGGAGTTTTCTGCGTCCTTGCATTTTGCAGATCGAACACGAGCAACCCCCACGGAAGGCGATGATTCTTGCATACTACACGTGAGTCACTCATCTTGGACCTTGTGACTGTGCTAGGCAATCTGATTTTTGTCTTCTAGCCTTGGCTGTAATTTAGTTGCAGTTGTTGATTTGTTGTTCAGTTTGAGGCGTAAGAGCCCAGCAGGAACACTGTTGAGGTTTGGCTATTGTGAAATTGCTTAATTTGTTTATAGTACAGTAGCTATTTTGAATCGAGTGTTTTGAATTGTGTCAAAGTCGGTCGCAACGCGTCGCTCAGACGCTTTCTGACTGGCATGTACAGTACCCATTATCCTTGGCATTCGCTGACAAACGAAACCACGCGGCAACTCGGCAAACCGTCGCGAATCAAAGGACCATTCCTTGCAGGTGAATTGAACCCTTTTGCTCGTGGGCGTTGATCATATTTCTTGCTCAGTCTTTTGCATACCACGTTTTTCTAGGGTTAGTTTCGTTTCCCATTTAGCTGGGGCTAATCCATTGCTAGCTAAACTGGATTGAAGGCAGGATGCGTAGCAGTTGGATTCGGATAGGTGAAATGAGCTGCCGCAGGCAAGGAATGAGAAGGCAACTGCAAACTTACGTTTGGCACTCGCCGAGGAATAAGCAAACTTATTCACTAGAGACAAAGTCAATGGCGGAGTAATGGGCACTAAAGTTCTTCCTCGCCAACTGGGTGGTTGCCACGCACAGGGCGGCGGATTTGTATGAACAGGAAGACGTAGTGACTCGTTCAACGACTGACGGATGCCTGCAAGTTTGGAAGCCTCTGGTGGAAGTTTCAGATGCCCCGACTAGGTTGTCACTGAACATGCCCAAATTTGGAGTAGCCCTCATGCCCATAAGTTGCACGGCAGACCTAAACTCACGGCAGCCCATGCAAAGGATTATCTGAGTGCCACCAACTCTTATGCAGGATTTGTGGGTCAGGACCGATGAAGGTACCTTGGGGAGAGGAGTTGAACCCAGGTTCCAAGATCTGCAGTACTTCGTGTCCTATGAGACACGGAGTGCTGGAATGAGGTTCGACGAACTGGCTGCCGATAGCAAGGGTCTGGGATATTCGCGGTCACCCAGTTGGAGAAATTTTGGACGAGGCCGCAAACAGAAGCAAAACGTTTTACACACAAAACAAGGTAATTCGTTATTCAAGTCGTAACGACCTTACCCTTAAGTGATTACCTTATACCACCAGTTACTTATTCGTGAATATTTACCATAATAGTACTTGTGCACGTGTGTGGCAGATTAGTCGGCTAAGAGAAAGACGCTGTTAGTCATTGTGGTTCTCTGATCATCTGTCAATCTGTAATTACTGTTGCTGCAATGTTGTGTTCGTGTATGTGCGAAAGAGCAAAAGAGAGTCGAATGCTGTGTTGAATGTCATGCGAGCTATTTGTCGACTCACAGTTTGAAGGTTGAGGCAAGTATGGTTATTTATCTGAGCCTAATTTGGTTGACGCACATAATTGACGATGGTGATCCGGGTGAGCGTGTTTATGCATTGTGTTGTGTTGTGTTGTGTATGGTTGACGCGGATGGGCGATGAGCACAAAGTGGATTTTTCTCGCACACTGTTCTCGATGCGCTAGTTTCGTTTAGCTCGTCGAAGTAGAAGTGCGCATAGTGGACACGGTTCGCGGTGTTTGCTAGAACGGTTAGAGTTGACATTTCCCTCTCTCTCTTACCGAGTAGAAAAACACCGGAGATTGATATGGATACCTGTTTGTGCATTTTGATGCTGAGACTTTTTGTGTTGTTGGTTTTCGGTTGTGAACGTGTGTGCACGTGATGTTATGTGGTGTATTTGGTTAGTTGATTATTTGACTGGTTGGTTTGATGAATGGATGGGTGGATGAATGAATGAATGAATGAATAATGTGAATTTGAATTTGTGTGTTAGTTTGTCACCGTGCTTCAGTTGATTTGATATTGTGTATTGGTTTACGTGTAATTATTCGAATGGTGAGAATCCTTTAGTGAGTATTGTTTGTTGGGTGATGATGATAGTATTGGACTGGATCGCCATGACAGTTTGATTAGTCTTTCTGATGATTGGATTTTTGATTGGACGTATTTTGATGATGATTGATATTAATATATTTTTCTTCGTTCTATTCTGGTTTCCATCCGTTTCCGGTTTGTCCGTGGTTGACATTTTGTCTCCGTTTCTGGTGCTGTGCGTTTGTGCGGCAGTTTATGATTGTGGTGTAGAAGAGATGTGGATCGCTTGCTAGTAGAATACGACGGGATAGGACAGTATATGCGGTACGGTGGAGTAGACGACAGTGCGTTGCGCGGCGTGGCGTAACGGTGCAGTGGAATGAAAGGGCGCCGAACGCAGTGGGATGAGATGGAATACATGCATTGTGGAAGAGCGCGCGCGGAGTTTTGAAGGTGAGTGTAATCGGTTAATATATTATGGGTTGTGTTTCTTGTTTTGTGATAGTATGTTATTTTGGTATTTGAATTGTTGTTGGTTGTGTTTGAATCAACCTTGTTGTGTTTGGAAGAGAGTTCACCGTAATTTTCGGTCCACTTGTGAGAACGCGGGAATTTCGAAGGTGTTGCGGATATGTCAGACTTCCCTACGTCTGTCACTTCAATGACATCTCATATCGATGCATCCCGCAAATCAGCCACTTCCAGCAGTGAATTTGGCCCAAGTCAGCGTGAAGGTTCCCAGGAAATGTATGATCATTTCAATCAACGCGTTCTGATATACGTTCGGCAGGTGAAACATTTGAAATGCAGACGAAAATAGAGCGATGGAGCAGACTCGTGTCAGTCTTGGATTTTATGCAGGGAACTCAGGAGCGACGCTTGCTTGCTGGGGTCACGTCGGACCCAGAGATTAAGCACACACGCCTAGAGGCACAAGTGTCATACGGACGCCGTAGGTTACTACAGTTACGACCTGAGTAATGCTTTGCTGGCATTCAGAAAAATCAAGGTTGGGCCACAGGGTTGTTCTTGCCAACCTACAGAGCAAAGGGTTCGCAGCGAGAAGCAATCAGGGGGGACCCACAAGAGCGTGTCATATTGGCGATCGAACCAGGAATAGCTTGGTTTGGAATGATAAAGAATGGGGTTTATATATGGGGTGGCGATAAACATGATGGTTGCCAGAAGTGGATGCTGCGCCGCTACACTACCTATGTGGGCGGAACGAGAAGTTTTCTGTTTCGAAGTGTGTCGGCACGAAACACACAGGCGTGATAGTCACCGTAATTCTGAATGTTTGTTTTATTGCACCTAATTTTGTCACAACCTGGACACCAACTTTGCGGTTCTCTCCCCTGATGAGTCTGACCGTATGTGAAATTTTAGAATACCACAGCTCGTCCCCCCCCCACTTAGGCCATAGTTCACCTGTACTGACTTGATCCTGGACATTTCCAACTTCCCTCACCACTGCTATGACCAATTCCTCAGGCGAAGATACTTCTCTGTTGTGCTTTGTGATTCCCTCTCTGTGGTCAATTTCTCATTCCTCAATCCGGACGAGAATGTCCTTCCCAAAGCGCTCTCAATGGATGAACTAAAATGTGCAGTCCAAAGTCAGGTCACACAGATAGTTCAGCTAAGGGCCACTGTCCGCATCCTTAGGGCTGGGTAAACCGGCCTGAGGAGGTTTGTTATCAAACCCCTCCCAGTATCCCAGGCCGATCAGGTGTGTAGAGCATCTGAGCAGCGAATTCTTGTGGTTGCCAAGAATATGCGGCACACCGAGAAATGCTCCAAGCGAATCTTCTTTTGGGGTAGCTTCCTAAACACGGATCGCCCCCAAGAAACCTATGTCCAGGTGTTTGACTGCCCGAATCTCTTTCTCCTATTCAAAGTTCGGTCCATTTGGCTAGTAAACAAAGACGCCAACCGGGCACATGGCACTTTGTTTGAAGTGGGCTCTATAGAGTCGGCCAAGTAAATAGTTTTCTCAGCTGCAAAGATCAAGGAGGAAATAAAAAGGCTCAACGGAATATCCATTGACAAGCCACTTCACCCAAGGCTCCGCAGTGAGAGGGCGAAGTCAGCAACCCAACAAAAGCTGATCTCAAGCCCAGAGAGCTGCCTGTAGTCCAGGTAACTAGCCTTTAGGATCGAGCTCCATGTCCAGCATCCTTTGCTTCCTACTCGCTCCGTCTCCCGCGGCGGAAAGTACTCCCAGTCGTAGACGTAGTGTCATTAAACATATGATGCCCACAAAACGCATCCCAGACCCAAACATTGCTAATAAGATGGTATTAACGGACGATACTAGCCCATGCTCGGGCCCAGACACCAACCTGCAACCTTTTCCCGCTGAAAGCCGCAGTGAGCAGGTAAATGCACCGGAAAATGTCTCTGGTGCCATCAGGCAAAACAGGATCACGAACGAGAAGACAAAGATCAGTGAATCACGCAGAGTGCACAAAGGTAAACCACAAAATGCAGCCCATCCTTTCGGAGACTGAAGGATGTAGACCGTCCGCCCGGTGTTGTTCCTCCCACCCCCCGGTTACTGAAAGTTAAAATTTACCAGTCCCCCCAACAGTCTACTTGCTCTCTAACCCCCAATATCTTCAGCTTCCGACGCCTCCAGAACCTCCTTTGCACCCCCCAACTCCCCCTCTTTCCCCCTCCTCAAACCCGAAATCAGCTGTCTCTGGCGATGCTGCAACAGCTCCAGAGCATGTGCTTTAGTATTTTTGCAGTGGTTGCCTGTGTGCTGAATAAGATTCCGGAGCTTCTACAGCTTGCAGCGGATCAGGAGCCACAGTTCATAGCCCTTGCAGAAACCCGGCCCTTCCCTGATATACTTGATGCCGAAATATCCTTTCTGGGCCTCTCAACAGTAAGGCGTGACTCCAGCAGAGGTCATGCCGGCGGGGTTATCATATACAACGGCAGCTCCATCCCTCCTCTCACCATAAGAACAAATGCCCTTTCATGCAATGATTGTTTGTGGGTTGTGTTTACGCCCCCCTGGGACAGACACCTTGCTGGTTGGTGTGGTCTGTTGCCCTCCCACAAGCAGTTCAACCAACATCGTTGGTCTCGAAGAATTATTAGGCTCCCTGAAAGGCTACACAGTCTTCACCCATTTGTAAGTCACTGGCGAACTCAACTCGCCCAGTATCGACAAGAAGAGAGCCGATGCCCCTGATGTCACCTTTGGTAAACCCCTCCTGGATCTTGTACACAAGAACTCATGGGTCAGAACTTAAGTATCCGACTAGATATCGCACAGGACATACTTCGTTCTTACCAGATTTGGTAACCACTAATGAATGGTTCTTAGTAGATGTGGTGCACTACTTGCTACATCCCGGCAAAAGTGACCATATTCACATCGAGTTCGATTATATTGTAAAGTGGGCATTTCTTCCCTCAGAAAGCAAAATTTTGCGATCCCTCTAAAGGACCAACTTCGACCAAATCAGAACATTTATTCGCTAAACCTTGACAACTCTGTTGATGAGACGGTTTAAGACACCTTTCAGCAACACGTAGCCAAATTCGCAACGGATCCCGAAATCAGAAGGTGGTTACTAGTGAAATTCTACGACACTAAATTGTCAAATGAACAATGACGCGGAACGGATACAAATCTCAATTATGCGATCACAAGGACTCGGGAAATGAGAACCGAATTGCGGCATGTAAGGAACGAGCACGTACGTCACGCAGGTCCAGAATGGAATATGACAGAGCAGCGCGCCGGACTTGAACAAACCAACGTTGGTTCGTAAAAACATACAGTGCGTAAGATGAGCCAATAGTTTAAGTGAGTGATGTTATTGAAACATAGAACAGCAGTGATTTTGGGGGGATTTTCCACGACCTGTCGTTACGCCGTTTACCAAACCCCTTTCAAAACTTAGCAGATTCAAAGGTTTGGAATAAGGGTACTGGTTCTTCCTACCCACCTAGACCGTGCTGTCAGTGCGCGTGCCCAATACCTTGTCATCAACGTTCTACTCAAGATCGCACTTGATCCGTTGGTCACACCGAGGCGAGGTTACACTTCATCGTCCTTAAACCTGCTGATCGATGGCGGGCGTGAAGTAGGAACACAGGTGCTGTCCTCAGGAGAGCCGGTTTGCCTGGGTAACGCGTGCTTGTGTGAGTGTGCATGCGTGTGGGTGTCACGGGTAAGGTCGCACTCTGATATACGGGCAAATAGTAAAAACCATCAGCTACGGAGATATCTTCCATAATATTAATGATAAACGAGAAACAGTCAGCCTTGCTGCTTGTTTTGATGGAAATCACAAAGTACAAACGTTTTTTATGTGTGATTTTTGTGCGTCTTGGTGTATCATAGAATCACAGCCACTACCACAAATGCAAAAGGCCTTCTGTAAAGTCAACAAAGAACAGTGAGCGCTGCAACGTTTCTGATGGAGGTCATGAAGTATAAACCTGTACCCTGAAAGTGTGTACGTGTCACGGCGTGTGATATTTCAATACGTCATTATGGCGAAAATGCTTCACACGTGGGAGACCACTTCAAAGACGGATGAGGGGCAGTTTACCGAGGTTCTGTGGTGTCGGCTTCTCCTTCTTCACTCTCGAGGGGGCTGATACTGCGTACATCGCAGATTAGCGCTCCGTTGACTGTCTTCATCCTCACAGTTCTTATCGTTCCGTTGGATCTATCGATGGTTTCCATAACCACGCCCAGAGGCTAGGTGCTGAAATGAGCTTGTTCGTCGGCGACCATCACTACGTCCCCAACCTTGAATTGTCTTTCTTTTGGTTAGCAACGTCTGTCGAGCTTGAAGAGCCGGTAGACACTCCCGCAGCGATCACCTCCAAAAACCTTAGCACGATAGCTTCCACACTTCCAACCATAAAGGTGGCTCCCACGAAGGTTTGTCGTTCCCTGGAAACCCGCCTCCGACCTTAACGTAAGAAGGTCGTTCGGGGTGGGGTCGCCGTTTGTCACTGGAACCAGTGGGCGTTTGTTAAGAATTTTCCGGTTTCGGTCATGACGGTGCTCAACGTTTCGTCGTTGGGCCGCTGGTGCTTAATGGTAGACAGAACCATTCAACTAATGGACCGGATCAGGCGTTCCTATACGCCACCGCAATGACTGGCATACGGAGGATTCAAGTGCCATTGTATACCATGGGCCACGATTTGGTTCTGCAGTTCGTCTGTGTTCCTGTTTTGGTGCCAACGTTGCAGTTCCCGATGAGCGCCCACAAAGTTTGACCTATTGTCGGAGTCAATATCTGCCAACATACCCCGTCGGTTGATCAAGTGTTGCAAGGCCCGGAAGATGTAGTCGGTTTTCATCTGATGCGTAACTTCCAAGTGCACCGCGCGCGAATTCATGCACGTCATGATACACCCGTATCGTTTTTCCAATCTATTTCAACACTCGATCCACAAGGGCCCAAAGTAGTCCAGCCCTGTGTAACTGAACGGCCACCAGCCCGGAGTCACTCCGCATTCTGACAGCGGGGCCATGTGTTGCTTGCCAGCCGCGGCGTTACGTCTCTTGCGGTGTACACAACGTCGGATGACGCGTTTTACAGTCTCCCTTCCTCCCAGTAACCAAAGGCGCTTTCCGGTGACGCCCGTCACGTGACTTTCCCCGGCATGTCCCTCCATGTCCTGGATGTGCTGACTCATCGGCTCCATCACAGGTTGCCGAGCCGGCAGAAGCATGGGATATTTCGTGGTAAAACTCAGGTGGGAGTTGGTCAACCTACCATCTACCCGTAGTAGTCCATTGATGAGTCTGGGGTTTAAATGCCTTAGGTCACCTCTCGTAGATGGTATTCTTCTGTCGATTGGTCCGGCTCCTTCCGCCCTCTCGAGTTCTCGGATGGAAGCCTCTTGAATAAATTGTGCTCCACGGCTAGCAGTTCATCAAGGCTTATCGGATCCACTCGTATCCGGCCGGAGGGGCGGACTCCTTTCATGACTAGCAGATGCCTCTTTAACCTGGCCAAACGAACAAGTGCACAGTGTCCTCATCCAGGAGGAAAATCTGACCAATCGTGACAAAATAAATGTCGCTTCGACGACTGTGGCCATCATCACTATGACTTTGATCTCCACCCCCAATTCCAAAGGGCATTTTAGTTCGTAAACGGGCTAGTCCTGTTGAGGCATTTGCAGGCATTTCTGTCCATTCGTCCACGTGTTCAGTTGCCGGGAGTCGGTCGTACCCGAGATCACAGATCGGCTGGGTTATTGCCAGTCTGACATGTCTCTGTCGGTTTACGGCCGTTTCGCCGTGGATGATCGTAAGTCGGTTAGCAACAAAAGTACTAAACCAGCTGTTGACTTCGGTAAAGTGGTACAGTACTATCGTCGAGTCCGTCCAAAACCTAGCTGACCAAAAGTGAAGTTCGAAACACCTCTTTACCGATTGTACCATCCTTACTGTTACCACCACTGCGCTCAGTACAAGGCGCGGGATCGAAACCGACTCCAGTCGATCTTCGCGGGCTCTGGCGACCAGTATCCTCGTGGCATGTTGTCCATCTCCCGTGCACTATCGTCCGTACACCACAGCTCCGTAACCGACTTCGGATGCGTCAGAAAAGGAGTGTAGTTCTCCCGTCTGTGTTGTATGACCAGGGGCAAATATCGTGGAATCCGTATGTCCCGTAGATTCTTTAAGGTGTTTAGAAATTCTTCCCAGTCCAACCGGCCTTCTCGGTCCGGTGGCTGGTCCCAGTCGACTTTCTTACGACAGAGCCGCTGCGGCAGAATCTTTCCGGGTAACAACCAGAGTGAGAGACAAATCCAAGTGGAGGGAACAAACTTAAGACAGCCGATAGTAGACCACGATGAGTTACTGGTTGCTTCGGAATGTTTGGCTCGAAAACAAAGTCGTCTGTTTCCGCATTCCACTGTATTCCTACAGTGCGTTCGGCAGGGAGCGGAGAGCCGTCCAGATCTCTAACCCTTTCGGCCCCCTCGTGATGCGGAATGACTTCGAGCACTTCCGAAGCGTCCGATATCCATCTTGTTAGATGGAAGCCGCCCTCTTCTAGCAATCATGTTAGGCCCCTGAAGTGCACTAGAGCCGAGTCTACATCATCGAGTGGCCCAAGACAGTCGACAATGTAGAAGTTTCTGCTGACACTACCTACTACCGACCAGTGGACCAAAGCCCCGTGTTGGATCGCTGATTTTCGAAGGGCGTAGTTCGCACAAAGCGGTGATGTTACCGCTCCGAAGAGGTGGATGGTCACCCTATAGTTTATCACTGCGTTGTCCCGGTTGTTCTTTTCCCACCACAGGAAAAGCAACACATCTCGTTCTTCTACAGTTATTTTCACCTGGTGAAACATTTCCCTGATGTCGGCTGACAAGACCATTCTACCCACCTCGGAAAGGCACAACAGTTCAATCAATGGTGTGATCCAATCAGGCCCCTGTAGCAGGCGACCATTCGACAACTTGCCCTGGAACCTGGCTGCACGGTCGAAAACCGCCCACAGTTTTTCGGGTTTCTTGGGGTTGAGAACCAGGCGGTGAGGAAAGTTACAGATCCCCTTCCAGCCGTCGAAGGTTACAGCCACCTTTTCAACATAACCGAAAGCCTCGTTTCGCTTCATTGCTTCTGCATATCGTTCCAACAGCTCTTTGACTTGAACGAAGCGTTCCTTCGGTTGTAATAGTCTTTGCAGAGCTTAGTTTCTGTTATCAACCCGGGGGCCAGCTGGTTTGCGCAATGAGAGGGGAAATTCGAAGTGTGTTTTAGGGCCTCTAGTTCCTTGCTGCACGGTTTGCAGAGCGAAGCGGTCCTCTTGTGACAATGCTAGTCTTTCGTCCCCGATGTTGTGGAATTCCTTTTCATACAGCCGTTGCAAATGATACTCTATAGGGAATGCTTCGGCCGATACGTAGTTTATGGAACCACGTTCCTTTACTAGACCATACAATATCTATCCTAGTGCTGTGCGTACGGCATAAGGTGCCCGGCGGTTGCCCACTCTCTGGTCAACTACCCAATGTGCCTCTGGCACGTCGCAGCCGATGAGGAGGTCCACTTCGTCGTCTTCCCAGTCTACGACGGTTACACCTTGCAGATGGGGCCACCTAGCTCAAATTGCGTTCACCGGCCTTGGTGCTCGCATTCGGAGATCAGCGCTACACCAGGTTGTATTGAGTGCTGTTATCGATATAGTTTTCACTCAGGTATCCTAGGAAATGCTTAAAATTACAGCTTCTCGGGGCATTTCGTAACCCGGAGAAATTCAGTGGATTTTTTCTCATCTGCAACTTCTGACCTGGCTTTAGTTTGCCGTTACTGTTCCCACTCACCCACAGTGTCTTTTTGATATTTCAAAACGCCTAGTGTAGTAAAGAACACTTCCAAAAATGCCCCATCCACTCATACCCCGGTTGCTGGGGAAAAACAGACCCATTCAAACTCCCGTGGCCTTAAAACAATGCTCGGTTGACCTCTGGGACTTTGTTGGCTTGGCGATAGGAAGAACGGCCGTTTTAGACCGAAGCGTCTCAGATATAAAATCTCAGCTTCTGAAGTTGGAAGATACGGCATCTAAACTCGCCCCTCTTCTGTGCATCACTGAACGCATCGAACATACTACCTTACAAAACCTGACAGAAACTGGCCGCTTTATCGACTGTGTTGCATCCACAGTTCTCATAGGAGTGAGGAACTCTCGTAAAGCAGTCCTGTTTAATGTCCCAGAGAGTATACCCCTCGAGCATGTCAGGCGTACATTGTTGAATGCCTGTGGTATGGCCCTCCCTCCTTGTCAAATATCAAGGCTGCGTAAGCGCGTTCAGCGCTGCAATTGCCCAATCCTTATGCGATTTGCAAGTGATCTATCTGCCAAAGGATTCATTAAAATAAGCAACACTATAGCTTCTAATTCCCTCTACAAAAACGTAAAAATAGACGAAGATAAAACCCCGCTTCAAAGGTAAATTACTAGATCTCCCTCGACTTTCCCCACTAGAAAGACGCTGATAGCCCTGAGCTTTCGACACAGACGGATGGTCGCTCCATCGCTTCTTCCCAAGTCCCTACCGCTTTATCCTCACAAGCGCCTTCCGCTTCTTCACAACCACCCGCTGACTCCTCATCTGCTCCCGCAGTGAACTCTTGTAAATCTGATCCCATTACTGTTGATCGAGACATTTCCTCTTCTACCCTCCTACTTCCCCCCAGTAAAAGACCCCAGTTATTGCCTCGCTCTCCTACTTCGTCGCATGTTGGGTACAACCCCAACTCTAGTTCGCCCCCTGTTCCCTCCGGTGATAAACTACTCGCCATACAGAGGAATAGGTCTACCAGTCTTCCCACCGTTCTCACAAACCCTTCCTTCACTCAGCTGTCTCCTCTTAAATCAACTCGCTTTTAACTTACCGAATCCAGTTTCGACCTAGAAAATATCCCTTGCTCCTATGCATCTGTGGTCACTACAAATCTATCACGTCCACTGCCTGAAGATGCCAAAATAGCGTCTCCACACGCAGTCCGCTCTGCCCCACGTCTTACTCCTCCCCTGACAACTATCTCTGCTGCTCCTGACACTGACTGCTGCATATTTATTGTCCCATCCGACTTACACTATCCCTCCCGTAACATGGAGCTTTATCTATCACCAAACAACCCCATTCCTCACACATTATGAACCCTGCCCTCTGCACCCCTCCCTTCAGTCAGTACAAAATTCCTACTGGCCGGTGTTTCTCAACTGCTCCTGATCACCCCCGTCTGATATCTATCCGCAAAATTCTACAGGTTTATCCCGTTTGCTCCGGCGTTTCCCCCTCCGTTGATGCCCAGTTCCTCTACCCCCAGCAGTCCCTCTGACTGCAACATTTACTCCAGCTTGGCTGGAAGCCACCCCATCTGAACCTCCACTAGCCTCAACATCAACATATTCCCCTTTGATCCTGATCTCCACTACTTCCGATCGCGACAGCCTGCCTTCTTCCAACTTACACTACCCCCCTGATGTGCTTAGGCCACGTCCCAAAAATGGGATATCCTTAGCCTTATTAAACTCGCGTTCTATTCTTGGCAAAATCCCACACCTCAAAATACTTGTCCTCACAAATAATTACGGCATTATCCTAGTAACGGAATTCTGGCTGTCTGAGAACACTCTCAAAGATCAAATATCTTTGGTAGGGTACAGTCTTCTAAGGACCAACAGACCGAACCGGCGTGGTGGTGGGCGCCTGGCCTACGTGAAGGAAATCTACACCACGACCCCTCTTTCACATACGGCGCTCAATTCTATTCCTGATTCACTATCAACCTCCAGGGCACTGTTCTTTACACTGGCTGCGTGCATCGCTCGCCGAATCCCCGCAGTTCCTTGTTTCCACTTCTCCTTAGGTCTTTCGAACACCTCTTTTTCCTTCCTTCTGGAAGCAAGCTTATTGCGGGTGACTTGAATCTCCCTCATGTTTGTTGGCCTACCCTCAAGGCTCCTCCAAATCTTATGGACCTGATCACTAGCATTCATCTTGGTGGCTGGACACAACATGTTGTCGAACCTGCCAGAAACGGTAATATACTAGATCTGGTTTTTACTCATAACATGCCTCTCATCGACGTGTCCGTATCACAAAACTTCCCCGGCAGTGACCATAAAATGGTTATCCGCCATCTGCCATCTAGTGGCCCACCTAATCCCGCACACCTCTCCAAAAATACATTCCTATGCAGAAAAAGGGTCTTGCTAATAATGTTTATTCGCCAAAAGACCGGGGCGAGTGTTTCCTCACCAATGACCCTCAGCTTGCTGTGGATATTTTCTACTCCTTTTCCGGCTGTCCGGAAAAATTCTCTAATACTTCTCAGGCTGTACCTAAAAAGAGGTTCCCTGTCCCGCCACTCCATAAGAAGTATCATAAACTTCTCAGAAAACTACGTAATTCAAACGACTTTTCGATTTTATTCGTCTCAGCCTTTTCCCCACACTTATTCAGCGACAAGATAATACGCGACCTCGTGACCAATAAGCTAAGCACTGAGTCATCCCAACAAGTCGCAACTTCATTCTATGTTGCATAAGTCTAGAAACTCTGACGTTAAGGCCGACTTCCAACTTCTGATTCTGGATAAAAACTCATCTATCACCTCCTCACCTTGTATAGCCGAAGACTTCAATGTATTCTTTGCTTCAGTCATGGCTCCATCTACTGTCGTTGCCCCTCCCCCATCTTCGCCACTTACTTACTCTGTCCTTTCTACGGTACCCTTCGGTGCCAGGGGTATTTCCAAGCTACTATCCAATAACAAACCCTTCCCTCGATTATGCCCCGATGGCCTACCATCAGTTGCTCCTGTCAATGGCGGGCCGGATCTCCCCGTGTCGCCGCTTAACCTTTTCAATTGTTCACTTATTAGTATCACCGTACCTGCTAATTGGAAGAGCTCCGCAATCGGTCCCATTCATGAAAAGGGATCTCCACATGAGGTATCCAATTGTTGCCCTATAAACTATGCCCCATTTTATCCAGAATAATGGAAAAAATAGCTGAAGATCACATTATTAACTATTTATTAACCTCAGCCTTATTAGTGGTAACCAACATGGATTTCTTCATTCACGGTCCTGCACGACTTGTCAGTATGGTTTTCTGAATCTCGTCACCGACTCCGCCGGAAGTGGGAAATCTGTTGTTCTTTATCTTGATCGTGTACCTCACCCCCACCTTTTAACAAAGCTACGATCATGTAGCATTATCGTTCCGCTACTTACGTGGTTCTCATTGTACTTATCCCATCGTTCACAGGTTGTCTTGATTAACGGGCATGCCTCTAACCCTAAGCCCGTTACTGGCGGTGTTATTCAGGGCAGCGTTTTAGGACCCCTTCTTAAAATTCTACATATAAATAATGTTTCCGACAATACTTAACGGCGCGCCGTTCTTTTTCGCGGACTTCAATGAGCTAGTCTAAAATTTTTCGCCATGCAACCTTAGTACTACTAACCCTAAAACCTCTGCTGACTTAGCCGCTCCTGATGAATGGTGCTTAACCTGAGGGATGAGATTCTCCGCCGACAAGTGTATTTTTCCTACTCACAAATGCCAGGTTCCTCCTGGTTCATTATGCATTGGCGGTTCACCCATCGACAGCCAGTCCTTAGTAAGAGACCATGATTTAAGTTATTCTTCCTCTTTCAACCTCTCCGAACATTCTGTCCTCCAAAAGGCGAAAGCTGAAAAGTTTCTTGGTCTTCTGTTCAGATCCTTTCAGCTTAGGGAGGGAATTCTTTACGTGTACAAAGTGCATGCCAGGCGCCTTCTTAAATATCGTCCTTTTATCTCCTCTTGTATGCGAAAATCCGACAGGATTATTATCGAATGTATTCAGAGAAGGTCCACAAAGCAGCTTATTAGTAGGTCGTCAAACCTAAACTACAAAGGACGATGTTTATCTCGCGCAAAATTGAATCTTTGTGGCTTCGTCGCATCGAACTGAACCTGATATTTCTGTATAAACTATTGACTAGACAATCCTATTCCTCCAAGCAGCTGTGCTTCTCCCCGAGGTACTGGATATTCATTCCGTAACAGACAGTATACTATTACCACACCCTTCAAGAGGACTGCCCTAGGCTCTTACTTCTTTCTCTTCACGTACTACAGAACCTGGAATACACTTCCTTTGCACATCAGATCTTTTCGGTCAAAGTATGCATTCGTGCATGTTATTGATAGATTCCCTCCTGTCCCAGCTGTTCTGCGCTTGTTCAACTTTCCCATAACCGAAAATCAAGCTTACGAGAAAGGCCTCAACTTTTAAGCCATTGCTATGCTTTCTTGCTTTACCTTACCTTCCTAAATAATTTACCGTTTTTGCATTCTGGATGTTCTGTAAGACCGCTTCTTCATAGACTTCGCCATCGACCTACTTGAAGCATGTCTGCGTCCACTCACGGGATCCTGCCAATTTCACTTTGAAATAAGTCCCTCCGGACAAGTTCGCACTTTTTGAGAGGCCACCGTAATACTCCTTACAGTCTGTCAATATGCCTCATCCGCTTCACGATTTATTGCCTTTGTTTGTTACATCACGTCTGCGGTCTTGAAACCAACCTCAAAAGCGCTACAGAAACAGCATCCGTAACTACGCCCTCGTTCTCTATATATATGTATATATGTATATGTATACATATAAATATACACACATTTACACTCATTATGTCCTGTGATTGTTAACACAGGCATGGTTAGTAACCCAACGCTCCTCGATATCTCTTAGCTTACGTCGCCTCTTTTCCACACCAGGTCCCACCACATATACTTTAATCCCCACCTCTGCGATTTTGAACTGGGAAATATAGTCTCATATCCCTCACTTAGCTTGGCTCACTAACTGAGCCCAACATCCAGTTATGACGTCACCAATTCTGCCCCTACCCTATTTCCCAGCTACGTTGCTCCCGTAATTTATCGCAGAGCTTAGTCTTTCCTTCTGCCGAAAGACTAGTCTCGGTGGAAAATTTACCTCTCCGTTGGATATCTTAGCTCATACTTATGCCTTTCCTTATTTATTCCCACGTTCTATGGCCTCGCTTTGTCTTAGGGATCAGCTGCATCAAAGAGCCCGTACTTACCTTTTGTTCCTCTTTCCGCTAACCTTTGATCCTCAGCTGGGTTATAGCCGGACTGTGTTTCACTACCTCATTTCCCTTTCCAGTGATCCTTATTGCCGGTCAACCACATCGGGCACTTTACTGACCACATCCCTGGCTGGTGCACCTGGATAATAATGCTGCACGGCCGCCTACCACTCGCTGTTCCCGTTGGCTCTGCTGTCCAAGTTCCCACAACCTGTCTAATTGGTCCTGGACCACATACCCCTATCGTGGTGTCTCAGCCCTCTGTACAACCATCAATGAACACTCAAGCCAATCCCAACGATGAGGGGCGTGGTCAGATCCCCCGCTTTGGCCGGCGCGCATCGGGTGTAACGAACGAATACTGAAAATCCTTCTAAATGTTCAACGTGCTTTGTGAATTTGACTATATTTAACATTATCTTGGAAAGCTCGCTCATACACCACACATTTTCACGTTTGTTTATCCATGTGGGACATTTGAATTTGGCCTTGAACCGTTTCTGACTGTCGTGCTTGAGCCACGGGGCTTTGGACCTTTGGGTTTTACTGTGAAGTCTATTTGGCCGCATACTTGATAATGATAATGATAATGGTTTATTTCGGATAACCCGAGGCATGCTGTAACGCAAGATCAAGCGGTACAATTGGACGTAGAGTCCGAATTCCAAGAGGTTGGTTAAGGTATGTGCACTCAATGTTGTACAGGAGAAAGTATTTAAGTCACTCTCTGTGGCGGCGCCCGGCAAATTTGAACTCAAGGTCGGGTGGCCAACCCGGTCAAGTCAGGGTCGAGCTGGTCGAAGGTAGCTGACTCTTCCTGAAACAGTACAAAAAGAAGTGCTATGCAACAAGAGAATCAAACAGAATTGACGAAAGTTTTGTTCACTTCGAGGGAAAAGAAGTTTCCGAGGGAGACATGAACCAGCTACAGCGCTTCGCGGAGTATGGCACGGCTTTGGATTGGAAATCAGACGATGAGAGGAATGAGTTTGCAGACAAAGAACAATCAAAATCTTTCGAAGATTTTCCTTGAAACGTTCAGCGACCAAATATCGGCTGAGTCCGTTAAATACCCAATGAAGGACTCATTTGTAGAGAGTGATTGCCTAGGTGATGGTAAAAGAAGTGACCGGACGCAAGCATGTAATCGTTGCGCACATTGTTAACGTTCATGAGGGGGGAATGTGATGCACCAAAATAGAAATGGGTACTGGGCGAGTATTTAAATGGCAGGTAAGTATTTACGTTTGATAATCGTTATCTAAGGGCCGAACATGATGACCGGAGAGATGCAAGAATGAAAATTGTCTGGGAGGATTTACCAAGATAGAATACCGGACATTGTGGTACGGAAGTGTATGGCAACAATAAATGTGATTTTTGCAAATATATTGATAACTTATAAAATAGAAGCGAGTTTTATCTCGGGGATTGGTTAAGTTTGCTAATAGGACAAGCGGGCAGTTTGGCAAGAATCATCGGGAAAAAAAGGATAGTGAACGGTAAGCCGAGTACGGAAACGGTCTTTCAACCCCGCGATAATTATGTGCTAGGGAAAGTAGATTTTTCTGGGCGTAAGAAGCGGTTAGTTAAGGTTGCGAAGATGGAGACAAGTTCGATGAAAAATAGGCGGTAACTGGGGGAGATAGTTCCATATTTGTAGCATTTCGGGTGAATGATTTTTTGCTGCGACCGGTGCTGGTGGGTGGAGCTGACCGTGCCCGGGACACCCAACCTGAAAACCGTTTTTGTTGACAGGTGCCACCCGCAATCCTATCTGCGTCCGCACATCGTTGCAGACGTCCTGCACGCCCGATGTGCGTCGGCCAAAGTGGTGGATCTGACCGCGGCCCGCACCGGCGGGCTTCGCTTGAGTGATATTGACGTTGTCACATAGAGATCGAATAATCCAGGAGGTTGCGAGGGGTCCTGGAGAGCATGGCCTGTGTGGCAGTGACGAAATGACGAGCAGGTATCGAGTTTTCAGCGGTAAATGTGGGCCAGGTATTATGCCAAGCCATCGAAGGGAAGCCATCATCAGCGGTTGTCTGGAAAAGCTGGGGTGCTCCCAGCTGAGGATCAGCGGTCAGTAGTAAAGAAAAACCTCTAGTATCTAGAAATTGGAACTAATTGGGGGATGGTTCGACTTTGCTAAACACAAGGTTTTACGCGAAAGATTAATGAAACTTGAGTGGTATTTACGGCGACTTGTGTGGTACGTAGGTCTCGTGGCCCCCGACTCAGACCCGCGTGTCAGTAACCCAAACCAACTTCGTACGCTCGCTCCTCCGAAGTGTATGGATCATTGTTTGATACGAGTGTCAGGACATCAAGCCGTTTGTTTAATTCCTCTTTGAATCTCGGCAAGTGGCTTATTGCACGGACATTTGGTGGAAGTTTATTCCACATTTGTGAATATTTAACAATGAAGAAATTGGACCGTAGGCTGGTTCTCGAGGACGGCACAGTGACCGAATGACTGCTGTGTCGTAACGAATACCTTAGGCTTAATGGGTCTCGTACCACAGGGGAGGCTTTGCAGGATCTATATTTTAATAGTGAGTGGAAAAAAGACAAGTTGTTCTTTATCCGTCGGAGCCAAAGGGGTTCGAGGTGTAGCAGGTCACAGCGTTGTTTATAGTTGAGACTAGACGAATATCCAACTATTTGTTTAGTAAAGGTGCGCTGGACATTTTCGATGGCGATCCTATCAGTCTGGCGCATGTTGGAGCCAACTATTGAACTATACTCTAGCAATGGTCTAACGTGTGTTGTATAGACACTGAGTTTACTTTCACGCAAACGGAATGTTTTGTGGACAAGTCCTATTAACCTGCGGGACCTAGCAATTTGAGTGTCTGTTTGCTCCGAGAAGTTGAACGAACAGGAGTAGTATATGCCCAGGTCGCGTACTGATGATTTGTTGGGGATCAGGTGACCACCTATACTAAACGTTTCGGGAGGGACATGACACTTGTATGTAAGAATGCAGCTTTTGTCCGCCGAGAACTTCATTAGACAATCGGTACACCACGAATTGAGCATCCGCAGGTCCTCAGATATTTTTGCTATAGTATTACCCAATGAATTATGGTCGAAGGTGTACAACAACTTTACATCATCAGCGAATAAAAAAGGAGTTCCATGACGAACCACGGTAAATATGTCATTTATGTACATGAGAAACAGCAACGGACCCAGTACACTACCTTGGATCACACCGCTGGTTACAGGGCTGGGTGTGGAAGTTGTGCCATCAACGTTTACCACTTGACTGCGCGAGGACAAGTACGATTCTAGCCAGGCATATAGTGGGTCAACAATGCCGAATGTCTTAGCCTTTGACAACAAACGAATGTGAGACACCCGGTCGAAGGCCTTAGACATGTCTAAAAAGACTGAGATCACTGCCTTACCATCATTGGCAGCTATCGTAATAAGGTTCAGAAAGTCAGTCATACAAGTTGCACAGGATCGATGTTTTAGGAAACCGTGCTGACCTTCACTTATAAGGTGGTTTTTAAGGAGGTGATCTGTTAGTTTAAGTTTTATTAATCTTTCCATAATCCTCGATACTACTGGGGTATGATTCACAGGCCGGTAGTTGGCCGGGTCCTCCCGTGTTCCCTTCTTATGAATTGGAATAATAACCGACGTTTTCCACTGTGTAGGATACCAACTAAAGCGCATAGACAAATTGAATAAATTCGATAAAAGAATTGGGATATCTGGGCCACCCAATTTAAAGATGGCCGATGGTAACGAGTCCGATCCGGGGTGGAAAGACATTTTGATATTTGAAATTAAAGGCTCGATTTCGGAGGGCAGGAATGTTACAGCAGAAAGTGGCTCATATGATGGTACTGGTGGATTGCAGAAAAATGGTGCTGTGTCACTAATTAAGGAAGAAGCAAAAAACGTGTTAAGCGCTTCTGCAATGTCCAGCGGTTTGTCGAGGCACGTGTTATTGAACGAGATAGAAGAGATAGATGAAGTTGTTTTGGGGTTCCTCGACTTCATCAGTTTTGCAAGAATCTCGACTTTCTTAGAATCACGTAAGGCCCTGAGTTCCTGTTGTACCATTTCACTCTCGGAGTACAGTTTTATCGTTTCAGCCAGACGATTCAACTGTATAAACAGCGAAAAGTCCCTTGTTTTAAGATAAACGCGTTGGAGTCTACTTAACTTCAAGTTGAGACGAGACAATTTATTGTCTTTAGGGCGGATTGACGACCCTTGTGACGGAGTTATTCGGTTGAGGCATCGTTCAAAGATGGAGTAAAGTTGATCTGCCGCCAGCTGGGGATCTGCACTTAAAAAAAAGGTGTCCCAATTTTGGCTCCGAATCAGAGAAGGTAGTATATTCCAGTTAGCCATATGATATGGTCTATGCGGGGGTGTCGGCTGTTTATCTTTTATGGGCACTGTGAAGCAGCAGTGGACAGTTGCGTGATCACTTCCGGGTAGGTTATTCTGAACTTTTGTTACAACCTGGGTTAATCCTATTGACAAGATTAAGTCAAGAATGTGGTCGCGTCTGGTTGGGGACGTGACGTGCTGCTTCCATCCTCCTAGGTGAATTGCATTCAAAAACTGTAGTAAATTGCGTGGTGCTGTGAGTGATGTCCAGCATATTGCTGGTGCATTAAAGTCACCAGCTATCAATTTTGGGCCTATTTTAAGATCACTAATCAGGTTGAGTGCCTCTATAATTTGCTTGAAACTATTAGGACTAGATCTAGGCGGACGGTATACGCAACCTAGTATCAGTTCTTGACGTTCAACTTCAACGTTCAGCCATACAGAGTCGACAATGCCGTCTAGGATAGGGTGCTGAAAGCTTGTCGCCCTGAGAGTTTCCTTTACATACACTAGACAGCTTCCACCACGTTGATGTGTTCTGCCTTTGCTGAAGGATTTGTAGCCGAGTACCTCAATATCCTCTACTAGATAGGAGTCCGATAACCAAGATTCCGTCACTAAAATGAAGTTATAGTCATTTGTTAGTGCAGCTGATCTTATGTATTGGATTTTGTTCCTAATAGATCGTGCATTGACCAATAGCAATGTGAAAAGTTCAGTGCTTCTGATGTCATCATTGATATTAGTACTTACCGTTTGTTGACTGCTGCGTTTAACCTGGAAAGAATCATCAGCGCAAGATGCAAGCCCGCCCAAGTTGTCATTAGCAAAGGGAGGACTTGGGTCTGCGTGTGGAATAATAAATGACAGGGTATTAGGTATTACACTACTATAGGGATGATTAGAACAATTCATAATGGGCATATCTAGGTTATGGGGCCATGTTGTGCCCACGGTACGTATGGAAAAAAATAGGCACTTTGGCTAGATATGGGGTACCCGCTGGTAGATGGTGGGATATGCGATGCGCTTGGATAGTTTAACGGAGGGGGAGGTAGGAAAGATGGAAATAATGGGAGATTAGGCTGGTGGGAAGGTTCCATTAGTGCGGAGTTAATCATGGACGCAATTCGTTCATCAAACCATCTATTTTTATTATGGGTATGGTCCCATTGTTGTTGCATCATCATCTTGGAAGCACTATTTTGTTTCATATGTTGAGAGATGCGAGGAAATCCCAAATGAGGGAAGTCGGTCGGTGCTGAATTCGGTTCAGAGAAGGTCCACAAAGCAGCTTATTAGTAGGTCGTCAAACCTAAACTACAAAGGACGATGTTTATCTCGCGCAAAATTGAATCTTTGTGGCTTCGTCGCATCGAACTGAACCTGATATTTCTGTATAAACTATTGACTAGACAATCCTATTCCTCCAAGCAGCTGTGCTTCTCCCCGAGGTACTGGATATTCATTCCGTAACAGACAGTATACTATTACCACACCCTTCAAGAGGACTGCCCTAGGCTCTTACTTCTTTCTCTTCACGTACTACAGAACCTGGAATACACTTCCTTTGCACATCAGATCTTTTCGGTCAAAGTATGCATTCGTGCATGTTATTGATAGATTCCCTCCTGTCCCAGCTGTTCTGCGCTTGTTCAACTTTCCCATAACCGAAAATCAAGCTTACGAGAAAGGCCTCAACTTTTAAGCCATTGCTATGCTTTCTTGCTTTACCTTACCTTCCTAAATAATTTACCGTTTTTGCATTCTGGATGTTCTGTAAGACCGCTTCTTCATAGACTTCGCCATCGACCTACTTGAAGCATGTCTGCGTCCACTCACGGGATCCTGCCAATTTCACTTTGAAATAAGTCCCTCCGGACAAGTTCGCACTTTTTGAGAGGCCACCGTAATACTCCTTACAGTCTGTCAATATGCCTCATCCGCTTCACGATTTATTGCCTTTGTTTGTTACATCACGTCTGCGGTCTTGAAACCAACCTCAAAAGCGCTACAGAAACAGCATCCGTAACTACGCCCTCGTTCTCTATATATATGTATATATGTATATGTATACATATAAATATACACACATTTACACTCATTATGTCCTGTGATTGTTAACACAGGCATGGTTAGTAACCCAACGCTCCTCGATATCTCTTAGCTTACGTCGCCTCTTTTCCACACCAGGTCCCACCACATATACTTTAATCCCCACCTCTGCGATTTTGAACTGGGAAATATAGTCTCATATCCCTCACTTAGCTTGGCTCACTAACTGAGCCCAACATCCAGTTATGACGTCACCAATTCTGCCCCTACCCTATTTCCCAGCTACGTTGCTCCCGTAATTTATCGCAGAGCTTAGTCTTTCCTTCTGCCGAAAGACTAGTCTCGGTGGAAAATTTACCTCTCCGTTGGATATCTTAGCTCATACTTATGCCTTTCCTTATTTATTCCCACGTTCTATGGCCTCGCTTTGTCTTAGGGATCAGCTGCATCAAAGAGCCCGTACTTACCTTTTGTTCCTCTTTCCGCTAACCTTTGATCCTCAGCTGGGTTATAGCCGGACTGTGTTTCACTACCTCATTTCCCTTTCCAGTGATCCTTATTGCCGGTCAACCACATCGGGCACTTTACTGACCACATCCCTGGCTGGTGCACCTGGATAATAATGCTGCACGGCCGCCTACCACTCGCTGTTCCCGTTGGCTCTGCTGTCCAAGTTCCCACAACCTGTCTAATTGGTCCTGGACCACATACCCCTATCGTGGTGTCTCAGCCCTCTGTACAACCATCAATGAACACTCAAGCCAATCCCAACGATGAGGGGCGTGGTCAGATCCCCGCTTTGGCCGGCGCGCATCGGGTGTAACGAACGAATACTGAAAATCCTTCTAAATGTTCAACGTGCTTTGTGAATTTGACTATATTTAACATTATCTTGGAAAGCTCGCTCATACACCACACATTTTCACGTTTGTTTATCCATGTGGGACATTTAAATTTGGCCTTGAACCGTTTCTGACTGTCGTGCTTGAGCCACGGGGCTTTGGACCTTTGGGTTTTACTGTGAAGTCTATTTGGCCGCATACTTGAGGTTCGTATATATTTGTATCCTTTGTGCATTTCAATTTAGTACCGTAGAAGCTACGAATCAATCTTGTTCTGGTTTTGGGATTCGTTTGAATTGGCTACGCGTTGCTCGATTTGCGAGATTTGACTTACAGTACTCAAGTGGAACCTGAACAAGAAAACCCATTGGAAATGCCCAGACGAGGAAGCAAGGACATTTTGAGACAACAGGAAATAACTCAGCAAGTCTCTGGGGATGGTTCGGGTGTTATTGATTCTCTAGATAATACTAAATTTACTAGCTCTGTCAGTGCCAGGTCATATATCTTTAACCGCGATGCGTTTGACGATATTAGTACTTATAGAATGAAAGTAATAGAATTAGAAAACGAGCTGCGGTTAGCCAGAAAGGAAGCAGAGCCCCTTACACAAGGAACTGGTCTCAGAGAGCCAGCAAAGAGTCCATGTAGTTCACAATGTCAACATCGAAAAGGCACTGTGATCGACGAATATAAACCCTTGAGACAGCCTGAAACTACCGGGGTTTTGGCTCTTGACCTGCCGAGAGTGGAGCTGTCCCACTTCGACGGGCACCCGGAGCAATATTCATGAAACAATTCGAAAATTTTGTTCAGTGCCAAGTTGCAGATCCTGGTCAAAGGTTTTTGTATTTATTACATTACTGTAGTGGGAGAGCCAAAAGTGCTATCGAAGGCTGCGCGATGCTTGATCCACCGATGGGGTACATCAGGGCGCGCAGAATCCTGAAAGATTTGTTTGGACAACCATTCAAGGTGGCTAGAAGCCTAATTGATAGTGTTTTATTGGAGGCGAAAAGAACTGAGGGCAAGGCTGAATCACTGTCGAGTTTGGTGATAAAAATGCAGAATTGCAGTATAGCACTGGAGCACTTAGGATACCAGTCTGATCTGAATGCATTGCACACACAGGAATGCATTGTCCGATGTCTATCTATTGATTTACAGAGCCGATGGGCAGAGGAAGCTGAAAAAATAAATATGCTTGAGCGGGAATCTACGTTCAACGATTTGACGGAGTTCATAGGTAGTCAATCCCGTATCGCCAACAGTCGATTTGGACAAATCGTACGCGAAAGTTGCAGACTGGCGCGAAGGGAACCAACATCTCAAATTGTGGAGAAGGACTGTAACCAAACCCAGTCTTTGGCTAACATGCACATGATAAGTCAAGAACCCGAGAGGTCAGCTGAATGCAAGCTATGCAACTCCCTGCATCGGTTACCAGATTGTCCGACCTTTCATGGGATGAGTGTACCCGATCGGTGGTGCGCAGTAAAAAGGATTGGCTCATGCTTTATTTGTTTGAACAACTCTCATCGAGCCTCTGAATGCAGCTTTATAGTGAAATGTAACCAGGACGGATGCTTGGGTAATCATCACTCGTTACTGCATGGCCTTCTCAACAATAGACCTATTCAGCCAGATGAACCCAAAATTGTCTGTTCAACGGGACATGATGATTTCAAACCGGCAAGATTAGGCATCGTACCTGTCGGTATCGTGACACCTAAAGGACTGAGGAGGGTCAATGCATTTTTGGACACGGGGTCGGATACCTCGCTGATTACTCGCGAGCTTGTAGAAGGCTGTGAACTAGTAGGCGAGCCTACCTCGCTCACTATCAGCACGATTGCAGGGGGTCATGTTAGCAATTCTAAGAGGCTGACCCTGCAGTTAACGTCTTTATCTGATGAGGGGACCGTAGAAATTCCGGAAGCTTTTGCAATAGACAGCTTGCCAATGAGACCAGTCGACTCTGTTAGATCGATCGCCAAGAGATGGTCTCATCTCAGGGACATAGAGTTCGAAGAAGTTTCTAGCCCCCACGTCGACATACTAATTGGATGCAATATACCAGAGGCTCACTGGGTGATTGAACAAAGCATAAGCAATCGAAAAGAACCATTCGCTACGCGAACGATACTAGGCTGGACACTTCTCGGACCCCTGACGAGCGAACTTCAACAATCAGCATCAATAAATTGCTCAAATGTTGCTGAGAGAAGTGCCTCTGTAGAACACGATCAGCCTTTCGATATTGAATCCAACGGTCCATCTCAGGAAAGCGAAGTTCACTCGAAGAATCAGTCGGCGCTTTCGATGGCAAATTCAAAGACGGGACTTCACAGTGGGCAACATGAAGTTGCTATACCCGAGAGACCACCGTCAAGTCACTTATTGAGAAAAGGAGAAGTTGCCCGGAGGCTTTTGAAATATCTCAAAAAAGGACACCAGCAGGTCACCCAAAGCAGCTTGGAATTTGCCGACCCAGTGACAGTGTACGGTACCTGGGTGGAACTGCATGGCCGGCGGCGAAACAAAGTACCCTTTGCCAAAACAAAAATTGCTGAGCTGAAGTCAGTATCCCTAAACGAGCTCAAAACGACTGCACTGGTATTGGGTTTTAAGGTAGCACGAATGCTAAAAGAGAACTGCACCACCGCCGAAATGAGCCTTGCCTATTGGACAGATCCTACAGTTGTGTTACATTACAGGAAACGGAAGAAACGAAGAACGTGTTCGAGACATCAGAGAGTTAATCCACTCGTAGCCGGAAACAGCGAGGAAAATGTTGATGATTCCAGCTCGAAACCACATACAAAAGACAAAGTAGCTCGCAGATCGCCTCGCTCCGAGTTACTCAGCACTTTATTGCATTTCATGCCCTACAATTAATCAGCTGGACCCATTTTTTCTGAAAGGTTGCAAATGTACTTAGTTCCAGTTTCTATCTAGCGTGCACATAGGCGAAGAGGAGAAATTCACCAGTATTTCACTTGAACAGTTCGGGTGAGGCATACTAGCTGCGAGCACATTGTGAAACTATTATTATCTTTAAAGAAGAACATTTATTTACATTTTATACAATATTGATTGTCACATATTTTGTGCACAGAAAAACTTTGAAATACTCTGATAGATGCCAGTATTCGATCAATCTCCGTGTTCATGTGTATTTCGATACTGTCCGCTGTACACTTGTTTTCGAAATTTATTCATAATCAGAAACCGGTTTTCATTCCTTTCGGAAGATTTGGTGCGTTAATTTTATGTAATTCCACTGGTTCGTGACCTGTCAATTTTACGCGATATCTCATTAGGCGTTGCACCTGCGTTCAACTTCTGCGCTCATGCTTGTAAACAAAATTAGTCTAACCAGTTGCTGCAATGGGTTACTGCTTGTGATGCATAGAATTATTTCGTGCGGCGAAACACTTCACTCTGCGAAGCCTTCATCTTCATCGTGCGTCTGACTATATGCGCCGGTCTCCTGATGAATATGTCAATCTCAAGTTGTGCAGCGGGATTTGGAATTGATTCCTTATGGATTGTGCGATGATGACTACGGCAAAAACCTGTTTCACGTTCAGATAACACAGGAAGTTAGTATCCACAGGCACTGACAATAAGTTAAAGGTAGATAGGGTGAGAATCATGTCCCCTTCCTGAACCTTAGACAACCATTTTCGCGGAAGGATTTTGGCCGGCGGTGTAACGAACGAATACTGAAAATCCTTCTAAATGTTCAACGTGCTTTGTGAATTTGACTATATTTAACATTATCTTGGAAAGCTCGCTCATACACCACACATTTTCACGTTTGTTTATTCATGTGAGACATTTGAATTTGGCCTTCAACCGTTTCTGACTGTCGTGCTTGAGCCACGGGGCTTTGGACCTTTGGGTTTTACTGTGAAGTCTATTTGGCCGCATACTTGAGGTTCGTATATATTTGTATCCTTTGTGCATTTCAATTTAGTACCGTAGAAGCTACGAATCAATCTTGTTCTGGTTTTGGGATTCGTTTGAATTGGCTACGCGTTGCTCGATTTGCGAGATTTGACTTACATCGGGCATGCAGACCATTAGCAACGATGTGCGAGCGCACTATGGCTGGTGGATTACACCTCCTGTGATCACATCACGAAGTGTTTTTTCAGGTTGGGTATCCAGCGCACGGTCAGCCCCACCCACTAGCACCGGTTGTGGATTGCACGCTCCAACTCTGCTTGTCCTAACGCATTCATCCCTGTCCGTTGCGGACCGCATGCTCCTATCATTCTTCCGCCACGCTTCGCTCACCTATCGTTCTTGTCAGCACTCCTATCACTTCCCTTCCGTGTCGTTTTACCTCTGTATGCATACCCATCCAATGTTTTGTTACAATCTTTTCTCACAATGACGACCCTCAGTGCACGATGTTATTCTCGCTCTATCCATTTTATTCTGCTCAAGCCCGAAGTACGTTCTTCTCCACCGACTTCGCCCTTATCGGCTCTTAATCAGTATTCACTTGGTACCTCCATATACTCATAAAGCCCACTGATAGCATGCCTCACTAGCTACCATTTTGCGATATCCCTTTTCGTCTATTTTATACCTTCCACCATTACGCACTAGACGCACCCGTAACCATGACCAATCAACATATAAGAACCCGCCGTTCCAACCTTTGTATGTTTTACGACCAAATTTATTATCTTTTCACCACCTGACTATTTTTCATGTCTGAATCCGTAATTCTTCCGTGGACCTTCCCCTTAGGCGGCGCACCGATTAGCGACTTCCGGCTCAATCCATTTGTGTAATGGCACGCAACTCTCCAGTTCCATTCTCCCAACTCCGACACACAACTATTGCTCGTGCATTTTTGTTCCATCACAGGCTTCCCGTCCGGGCTCCTTTCTTCTTCTCGGTCTTCGTTCTGTGTCATCTGCAGTGAAACGACCTAATTGATCACCTCTTACCTGGTTTTCTTTGGTCAACACTCTCGTTTGCTTCGCACACTGCACGCCACAGGCATCTTCATTGTGCCTTCAGGCTGCGATGATTTTCCGCGTTTCACCTAGTGTAAAATCATCGCAACGTCATCATTCTCACCTACAGTTTTAGACCATGTGATCTGCCATTACCTGATATTTCCGATCCTCCACTTCCTTATTTCTCTCCCACGTTGTTTGCTGTTACAACCGATGCATCTTCTCACCGCAGTTCTTCTAACCTCCAAGTTACCCTTCCTCACTTCTCCAACCACCCCGTACCTCCATTCGCTCTGCGTTCTTCAGCTACTTTCACGGCCATCTTCTTGCTGCATAATGTACGTCCATTTAATAACGCTTCACCCATGTTTGGCCGTCACCACATGCCACACCTGCAATAATCGGACTGTTAGATTCACTCTTACCTGTGTTCATCGATCCTTTCCCTCACATTCCCCGTTCATCAACTTCTGCTCACAGCCATCACTTCTATGCTTCCAAAGTTGGCTCTCTTTTGCCGTTGATCCCCGATGTTCGTCTGCCGTAAGCAAATTCATCAGGGTTTATTCAGGCTAGTTCCGTATCATTCGACCCAACCCTGCCTGTCTCTTCCAGGCACTGCCACTTCCGTGCTCCGTCCCTCCACTGCTAATTGCCCCTGCTCTGATATATATATATATATATGCATATTTTTTGTCTCCACATACTTTCTCTGCTTCCTCCAGTTCTTCACCGGCCAGCTCTCCTGCCACCATGCCACCGCCCCTCTTGATATGCGTCCATTTTGTCTATAACTGCGCCTCACATTTACCGTATCCCGATCCTTCCGCGGCATTGCTTCCATATGACTCACTCTTCACGCCTTGCATTGCTAGCTCCCTGTTTTCAAATTGACACCGTCCATTTATTGCAATAAGGCATAGCTCATGGCTACCTAGTCCCAAGCTATACAACTCAATAATTTATTCTTCCTTTCCTCCCCACTTTTTTCCTTTATTCTTCGTCGCTTCTCGTAACGATGGTTCCTCATGCCGATTTTAAGTCCTCTTCATTTAAATCTACCAAGTTCCGTTCTCCTCCACTTGGCTCAGCCAAAAGCTCTATATGACCTTGACCTTCAAATTTGCCGCGCCCAAGTTTCAATCCATTCCAGCGTTCACTTAAACTCTCTCCATCACCACCTGGTGTGCATAAATTTTCCTCTATCTAATCTCCCCTCACTTTCCCCAACCCCCGTTTGTCTTGCGTATTTCTGAATTTTTCATGAATTTTGTCCGTCAGTTTTGTGGCTTGTAAAATGTTGATCATGCGTAAGGTATGCTTCGGGCGTCCCCGAAATAAACGATTATTGTTATCAAAAATGCCTTCGTTGATTGGATTTGCTCGTTAGTGTCTAAGAAGATGAGATGTAACCCCAACCGACCGACAGTCATTACTTGTGTTCCGCCCCACCGTGCTCACCGCTAACGATTTCGCGCTATTAGCGAGCCGGCGCTTGTCGGCAAACCGCTCATTCACCAGGGTTGTGTCTGATCCACTGCCGATGAAGGCCAACGCTTCGACCACCCCAGTTAGGGTCATCACTCCCGCGGCAACTACTCCTAGGCGCACTGGTTTACTGGCAGACCGCGACGTTGAACAAATTGCGCTGAGCTTGATGTTCTCCTCTGGTGTGGTTTCTCTCGACTGGTGTAACAATCGATGGTGTCTTCCCGCGCAACCCTCGTGGCCACATCAGGTTCTTGTTAGACAGGCTGCCGCCCGGTGCATGGTGTTGGGGCGTATGAAGCACTCTCCTGTCGTCCTCGCCATTTCCCAACGTTCGTCTATTGTGGCGTTGATTTAATTCGGGCATTCTAGTAGCCCATGGCTAGCGTCACAGGACCCGCAGCTTCGATGCGCTATAGCCTAGTGTGGGATGGTGTGTGCATTGGTCCGAAGCTGGTATTTCGGGTGTTCCCGAGCAGTGGTTTCAGCCCGGCTAGTACTAGGTTTGTTTACTTGGTTACTGTCCCGGATGAGTCGGCCAAATCTGCTGTCGGCTATCTTGCTTCGCCTGTCCAGGTATTCGGTCAAGTCTTCGACGTTAGCATCACGATCGTCTCGGTTTATACGTTCCGCCTCTTCCACCCACCGACCCTGTAGTTCGGGAGAGAGGTAACGGACTATGCTCCCCAAGGTATGCATTGCACCGAGGTCAGCCCCGTAACCTAAATGATTGAGGGCTATTTAGCAGTTCTGCATTTTGATCACTGGGTCCACCATTGTACAGACGTCGCCCTTGGTTCTTTTGGCCGCTAACATCACGCCCTCTATTGGATTACGGGCCGCCTTGAATGGCTGGCCAAACAGGTCCCTCAAAATATCCCTTGCCCGTGTGTAGTCTTGTCCCGGGTCGAGCATGGTACACCCATCGGTAGCTTCTCTTTATGGGCCTCGGCAGCAATGAGTAAGGTAGAGAAGCCTTTGCCCGGGGTCGGTTGTCGTGTTTTCGACGAGTGTCGAACTGTCGGATGAACTTGCAGTGATGTTCAGATCACCCGTCGAAAACTGTCAGTTCTGCTCTTAGCAGATCAATCGTTGGCTGTGCTGATTTTTTGTATTCGACGGCCGGATGAGTCGCAGTCGTTGGCTTTTTTCTCAAGCTCGTTCTGTCTACACTTCTCTTCTGCTTCCTGAGCCTGTCACCCAGCCGATAACGGTTTCTGTTCTAGGTATAATATTCTTAGCCCAAATAGATCGACATTCTTGCAATCCATATTACCCTCAGTAAAACATGAGCTAGCACTAACAGGACTAGGTGACCTAGCATCAAAAGTACCCAAACCCTCCCCAGTGACTTGCCGTATTACTTCCTGTCTAGATTTCAATTGCTTCGATCCCTTTTCTGGCATGTTGCGTATTTTCTCGCTTCAAATTGATCAACTTGGTATTTTGAGACACCGTTGAGCAACACGTAGCCAAATTCGCAACGGATCCCGAAATCAGAAGGCGGTTACTAGTGAAATTCTACGACACTAAATTGTCAAATGAACAATGACGCGAAACAGATACAAACCTCAATTATGCGATCACAAGGACTCGGAAAATGAGAACCGAATTGCGGCATGCAAGGAACGAGCACGTACGTCACGCAGGTCCAGAATGGAATATGACAGAGCAGCGCGCCGGACTTGAACAAACCAACGTTGGTTCGTAAAAACATACAGTGTGTAAAATGAGCCAATAGTTTAGGTGAGTGACGTTAATGAAACGCAAAACAGCAGTGATTTTGGGGGGATTTTCTACAACCGTTCGTTACAGATGGCACAGGATCTAAGATAGTTGATCCCCTTAGCTGATATGCTATTTGTCCCCGGAATTCGTCGTCCACGGACCGGTAAGCGGACCTTCCCTCAGCTCATTAGGCCTGTTCTATACAAATGCTCTCGCCTATTTGCTAGATATAAAGCCATATGCCTTGTCCGCAAAACGTGCAAAGACAAGGTTATGTCCTATCAAAAAGCAGTCCAACGATATGTACTTGCTCGAGCACTGGCCAATGAGGCATCTTTCTTTCAGTACATGCACCGTGCAGGGGGCACAGCTTCGAAGCCATCTGCTGCCAGGGCCCATGCCGGATCCCCAATTACTTCTCTAGCCAAGAGGTCTAGGCATTCAGCTCTCAATTTCGTACGGTTTTTAGATCAATACCGATGTCATCCTACCCGATGTCTTTGGTCACTACCCTCAGCCGTATCTCTATTCTCATTGGTGCAGTTGCGAACATTCCCTCGGGCTCAACCAGTATTGATCTGTGGGTCCTGACTTAATCCACACCCGCCTTTTCAGGGAAACCACGGGCACATTAGCAGCTCCCTATACATCTCTTTTTCGGCAGTGTGTTAACAATTGAGTTTTCCCTAGCAGCTGGAAAAAAGCTATCATCGCACCCATCTATAAGAACGGCAGTAGGCACTTTTCCTCTAGCTACAAACCCATAAATCCATCTAGCGTGGACATAAATATTTTCCAGCGAATTCTTAATAGTGCGGTTCTTTTCCACCTGCACAGAAATAGGATCCTCACCCCGTCTTAACATGGGTTTCATCCTGGAAGATCATGCATCACCGATACGCTTACTGTCATGGATTTTCAGACGAAAGCATACCGCAATGGCTAGCCCTCACATGCTATATTCATCGATTTTGCTAAGGACTCCGACAAGGTCCCCCAAGACTCTCTTCTTTATAAGCTGCAAGCATACGGAAATACAGGCTCCATGTTGGACGTCCTACGCAGCTTCCCCACCGACTACACCTTAGTGGTTAGGGTAGAAAACGTCTTGCCCCTACCATCCCCAGTAACAACTGGGGTCCCACAAGGGTCGATCCTGGGCCCGCTCCCTTTATTGATCTACATACACTATCTCCAAAAAGCCCATCCTGCACACAAAACCGTGTGTGCATACGATGTCACCCACTAGAGTTCACGCGGTGAAAACGGGAAAATGGTAGCTGATGGAATAAAAGCTAGTCCGGGAATCGGAAAACCCTGGTGAAGGATGACAAATGCGTGCACATGTTGTAAAGTCCAGCCACCGGAACGTTCGAGCGACGCGTAGCAACCAATTTCGATACATTTCAAAACAAAGTCGATTCCAAATGGCCACGGTACTATATACAACAAATTAATTTTACAATATTCAAACTTCAATAATGTTCATTCTGGGTTCTTACGTTCTCAGTTGAACAACAAATCAACAATTGCGGCTAAACCACGGCAAAAGGTTATATGCAGATGAGTTTGCCGAAAACAGTCACAACGAAGTTCAAGCTGAGTGATTCACGCTCGAGACAATGGTGGGAGTCCGGTTTAAGATAAAGATTGAACGCAATAAAACAAACAATCAGAATTCCGGCAAAGATAGTTCATACGAATGAAAAGTGTCGTTTGTAACACGGATGCTAATGCATGGAACGGGGTACCCTGAACTCCTCCACGCCTGTCCCCAAAATCGACTCGGATTTTCTTGTGGTCGGCCACATGCATCCGCCCGCCCTGCGGTTCCCCATTACCTAGCACTGGTCACCGTCAGCAGCAGTTTCCTTTCGGACCAGTGGATCAACCCTCGGTGGTCCCTCCCGGTTCGGCAGATCCGAAGACCAGCCTCCCACTTGAGGAAAGTTGGCCTCTGAACTTACACCACCAGTGTCCTGTTCACATTCAATAAGACAAATCTTTCTAATATCACGGAGCACTAATACATCATTAGTTCACACTTTTGCCGTTTGTACCAAGCCATCTTCCGAAACTGAGATGTTTTCGATGATTCTTACCGGCCACCGGCCATGCTGCAAAGCCTCCGAAACTAGTAGCACTACGTCACCCGATCTAAAGTTGTGTTCTCGAGTTATCCACTTCTGCTGCTGTTGTAATAGTGGGAGATATTCCCCGATCCATCTCTTCCAAAACGCAGATGTTAGGTAGTTTACCTGCCTCCACTGACAAACCATTCTATCTCGCAACGAATCCGTCGGAATATCTAGTGGGTTCGCCCTCAGGGTAAGTAGGTCATTGGGCGTGAGTACTGGCAGATCACGACAGTCCGAGGTCAGGGGCACTGGCGGTCGTCCGTTTACTATCCGCTCATTTCGGTAAGAAATGTCAACAATATTTCGTCAGTCATTGGCTGTTCCTCACAAACTGAAAGAAGTACTCCTCTAACCGAGCGCACCATGATCTTCCATATGCCACCACGGTGACTAGCATGTGGGGGATTACAGTGCCACTGCAAGCTCCGTTGCAACAATCTATCAGCACTCGTATCACTATAACAGTTTCCCATTAGGTTCTTCAATTCCCTTCAAGCCCCAACAAAGTTTGTACCGTTACCACTAGAAATCTCGGACGGTGCCCCTCTCCTCGACATGAAACGCAGCAATATCATAATGAATGAATCCGTGCTTATAGAATAAGAAACTTCAATATGTACCGCAAGCATCTGGAGGCAGGTGGAGATGCATTCATATCAATTTTCCATGCTTCGTCCATGTTTAACTGCAAACGGCCAAAAATAATCTATTTTGACGTACTTGAACGGAAACCAACCTTGTTGGACTCTAATGGCTGGTAGAGAAGCCATCATCTGTTTGCCTATGACTGCTAAATGCTTCCGGCATTTCCAACATCCTCCAAGTACTCGATTGACGGCAGCTCTCTTCTGTACAATCCAAAATTTTTTGCGAAGTTCCGCGAGTAACTAAGAAGGTCCTGCGTGTACTTCCATTGCGTGATACCATCGGATAATCGAGTCTCGAATCGGGTGAGTCTTGGGTAATATCATCGGATGTTTCACACTCTGAAGCTGACTGGAGTAGTTCAGTTGCATCTCCGTTATTTCCGAATTTCAAGTGGTAGCCCCATTTACTGTCAAAATCGAAAGTACGGTCGGGGATGCCTTCAGGCCCACCAGCTCCATAATGTCATTTTGTATTAGAGTCACATCAGACCCGCTGTCCAGCAGAGCGTAGGTCTCCACAGAACCCACCGGTCCGTCTACTTGCACTGGTAGCACACCTAAACTGACACGACATTCTGGTCTAAGAGTAGCCGCACAATTATTGGTCCACTGTCCAGGCCTTTTTGCATTGTTCGTACCCAGCTTATCCAGCTGCAGCCCTTGTGTTGTATCCTGCGTGACTCGATCGGTACATTGCTTCTGTGCACCATGCAGTAGAGGGTAGTGCCGTCTCTGGAAACCTGATTTTGAACGTTTTGGAAACGGGATAGTTGCTGGACAGATGTCCACACCTGAGACACAAAAACTAGCCTTGATTTCTTTAACCAATGCGCAACGACCGGGTTTATCACGAGACGGAAGTCGCTGACATTATTCAAGTGCGTTTATTCCATTGCATACCGAGCACCTATTAGCTGCGACCAACAAAGTACTACCCTGATTTGGCGTGAACCGTGTCGCTTCTAGATACGGGTTTTGTGCATAATTACTCCAACTGGATGACCGCGAATACCCCTGAGCCTTGCTATTGGCAGCCAGTTTGCCAAACCTACGTCGAGCAATCCGCGCCTCACGGGACGCTAAGTGCTACAGATCTTGGAACCTGGGTTCATCTCCCCTTCTCAAGGTATCATCAACGGTTCTAGCCCACGAATCCTGGAGACGCGTTGGTAGCGCTCGAGTGGTCCGTTCCATGGTCTGCAATGAGTTGAGATCTGGCATGCAATTCATCTGCGTGGGGGCGACTTTACAGTTCAGCACTTTCAAAGACAACTTGGTCATGGCATCCGAACCTACCACCAGAGGCTTCAAACCTTGCATTTCTCTAGCCCTACTGTATGCCAGTGTTGGAGGCAACATAGCACATTTGACAATCGCATCCCTTGCTCGTCCCTTGCAGTAATGCATCAAATAAAGTAAGCGCTGGCCATCGTCTCGAATTCGACTTTCGACGTAATATTCGAACTTTTTCACAAACCTCAGTACGTTGACAAGCAGCCCGCGAATGACTCCAGTTCCACCCTGGGTAAGTCCAAACGACAATCCACTGCAAGTTACGCCACTGGAACCAAGCTTGTTGTTCGTGGTGCATTGTTTTGCACGTAGAAATCATCTAGGTTGCGAGAAAGACGCTCACTGACCATTAACCCACCCTTGACTTCATTTCTGTTGACTGAGTTTTGTTCTTCTTCAGCGAATGCCAAACGCAGTTTCGCCATTTCCGTCTCATTTCGCACCTGGAGCAGCTTACGTAGCTTATCTAACTCTATTTGTTCTGCGACCTGCTTCTCCTTCAACTCAGCTAACAACAGATCAGCTTTAGCTCTATGGGAAACCTGGCTAACCCCAGGGCAACCTGACATACCAGAGCCTGAGCAAGAAACATGACCAACACCTACGGGCAAAAGGGTTTGGTTCACTTTCGGGATGTTGTTCTTTGATTCGGAACGGTTTGCCGAATTTCTGCGTAACTTCATGTCTCGGCGGTTGCCAAGGCTATTGAGCACTGTAAATTCTAGCCACCGGAACGTTCGAGCGACGCGTAGCAACCAATTTCGATACATTTCAAAACAAAGTCGATTCCAAATGGCCACGGTACTATATACAACAAATTAATTTTACAATATTCAAACTTCAATAATGTTCATTCTGGGTTCTTACGTTCTCAGTTGAACAACAAATCAACAATTGCGGCTAAACCACGGCAAAAGGTTATATGCAGATGAGTTTGCCGAAAACAGTCACAACGAAGTTCAAGCTGAGTGATTCACGCTCGAGACAATGGTGGGAGTCCGGTTTAAGATAAAGATTGAACGCAATAAAACAAACAATCAGAATTCCGGCAAAGATAGTTCATACGAATGAAAAGTGTCGTTTGTAACACGGATGCTAATGCATGGAACGGGGTACCCTGAACTCCTCCACGCCTGTCCCCAAAATCGACTCGGATTTTCTTGTGGTCGGCCACATGCATCCGCCCGCCCTGCGGTTCCCTATTACCTAGCACTGGTCACCGTCAGCAGCAGTTTCCTTTCGGACCGGTGGATCAACCCTCGGTGGTCCCTCCCGGTTCGGCAGATCCGAAGACCAGCCTCCCACTTGAGGAAAGTTGGCCTCTGAACTTACACCACCAGTGTCCTGTTCACATTCAATAAGACAAATCTTTCTAATATCACGGAGCACTAATACATCATTAGTTCACACTTTTGCCGTTTGTACCAAGCCATCTTCCGAAACTGAGATGTTTTCGATGATTCTTACCGGCCACCGGCCATGCTGCAAAGCCTCCGAAACTAGTAGCACTACGTCACCCGATCTAAAGTTGTGTTCTCGAGTTATCCACTTCTGCTGCTGTTGTAATAGTGGGAGATATTCCCCGATCCATCTCTTCCAAAACGCAGATGTTAGGTAGTTTACCTGCCTCCACTGACAAACCATTCTATCTCGCAACGAATCCGTCGGAATATCTAGTGGGTTCGCCCTCAGGGTAAGTAGGTCATTGGGCGTGAGTACTGGCAGATCACGACAGTCCGAGGTCAGGGGCACTGGCGGTCGTCCGTTTACTATCCGCTCATTTCGGTAAGAAATGTCAACAATATTTCGTCAGTCATTGGCTGTTCCTCACAAACTGAAAGAAGTACTCCTCTAACCGAGCGCACCATGATCTTCCATATGCCACCACGGTGACTAGCATGTGGGGGATTACAGTGCCACTGCAAGCTCCGTTGCAACAATCTATCAGCACTCGTATCACTATAACAGTTTCCCATTAGGTTCTTCAATTCCCTTCAAGCCCCAACAAAGTTTGTACCGTTACCACTAGAAATCTCGGACGGTGCCCCTCTCCTCGACATGAAACGCAGCAATATCATAATGAATGAATCCGTGCTTATAGAATAAGAAACTTCAATATGTACCGCAAGCATCTGGAGGCAGGTGGAGATGCATTCATATCAATTTTCCATGCTTCGTCCATGTTTAACTGCAAACGGCCAAAAATAATCTATTTTGACGTACTTGAACGGAAACCAACCTTGTTGGACTCTAATGGCTGGTAGAGAAGCCATCATCTGTTTGCCTATGACTGCTAAATGCTTCCGGCATTTCCAACATCCTCCAAGTACTCGATTGACGGCAGCTCTCTTCTGTACAATCCAAAATTTTTTGCGAAGTTCCGCGAGTAACTAAGAAGGTCCTGCGTGTACTTCCATTGCGTGATACCATCGGATAATCGAGTCTCGAATCGGGTGAGTCTTGGGTAATATCATCGGATGTTTCACACTCTGAAGCTGACTGGAGTAGTTCAGTTGCACCTCCGTTATTTCCGAATTTCAAGTGGTAGCCCCATTTACTGTCAAAATCGAAAGTACGGTCGGGGATGCCTTCAGGCCCACCAGCTCCATAATGTCATTTTGTATTAGAGTCACATCAGACCCGCTGTCCAGCAGAGCGTAGGTCTCCACAGAACCCACCGGTCCGTCTACTTGCACTGGTAGCACACCTAAACTGACACGACATTCTGGTCTAAGAGTAGCCGCACAATTATTGGTCCACTGTCCAGGCCTCTTTGCATTGTTCGTACCCAGCTTATCCAGCTGCAGCCCTTGTGTTGTATCCTGCGTGACTCGATCGGTACATTGCTTCTGTGCACCATGCAGTAGAGGGTAGTGCCGTCTCTGGAAACCTGATTTTGAACGTTTTGGAAACGGGATAGTTGCTGGACAGATGTCCACACCTGAGACACAAAAACTAGCCTTGATTTCTTTAACCAATGCGCAACGACCGGGTTTATCACGAGACGGAAGTCGCTGACATTATTCAAGTGCGTTTATTCCATTGCATACCGAGCACCTATTAGCTGCGACCAACAAAGTACTACCCTGATTTGGCGTGAACCGTGTCGCTTCTAGATACGGGTTTTGTGCATAATTACTCCAACTGGATGACCGCGAATACCCCTGAGCCTTGCTATTGGCAGCCAGTTTGCCAAACCTACGTCGAGCAATCCGCGCCTCACGGGACGCTAAGTGCTACAGATCTTGGAACCTGGGTTCATCTCCCCTTCTCAAGGTATCATCAACGGTTCTAGCCCACGAATCCTGGAGACGCGTTGGTAGCGCTCGAGTGGTCCGTTCCATGGTCTGCAATGAGTTGAGATCTGGCATGCAATTCATCTGCGTGGGGGCGACTTTACAGTTCAGCACTTTCAAAGACAACTTGGTCATGGCATCCGAACCTACCACCAGAGGCTTCAAACCTTGCATTTCTCTAGCCCTACTGTATGCCAGTGTTGGAGGCAACATAGCACATTTGACAATCGCATCCCTTGCTCGTCCCTTGCAGTAATGCATCAAATAAAGTAAGCGCTGGCCATCGTCTCGAATTCGACTTTCGACGTAATATTCGAACTTTTTCACAAACCTCAGTACGTTGACAAGCAGCCCGCGAATGACTCCAGTTCCACCCTGGGTAAGTCCAAACGACAATCCACTGCAAGTTACGCCACTGGAACCAAGCTTGTTGTTCGTGGTGCATTGTTTTGCACGTAGAAATCATCTAGGTTGCGAGAAAGACGCTCACTGACCATTAACCCACCCTTGACTTCATTTCTGTTGACTGAGTTTTGTTCTTCTTCAGCGAATGCCAAACGCAGTTTCGCCATTTCCGTCTCATTTCGCACCTGGAGCAGCTTACGTAGCTTATCTAACTCTATTTGTTCTGCGACCTGCTTCTCCTTCAACTCAGCTAACAACAGATCAGCTTTAGCTCTATGGGAAACCTGGCTAACCCCAGGGCAACCTGACATACCAGAGCCTGAGCAAGAAACATGACCAACACCTACGGGCAAAAGGGTTTGGTTCACTTTCGGGATGTTGTTCTTTGATTCGGAACGGTTTGCCGAATTTCTGCGTAACTTCATGTCTCGGCGGTTGCCAAGGCTATTGAGCACTGTAAATTCTAGCCACCGGAACGTTCGAGCGACGCGTAGCAACCAATTTCGATACATTTCAAAACAAAGTCGATTCCAAATGGCCACGGTACTATATACAACAAATTAATTTTACAATATTCAAACTTCAATAATGTTCATTCTGGGTTCTTACGTTCTCAGTTGAACAACAAATCAACAATTGCGGCTAAACCACGGCAAAAGGTTATATGCAGATGAGTTTGCCGAAAACAGTCACAACGAAGTTCAAGCTGAGTGATTCACGCTCGAGACAATGGTGGGAGTCCGGTTTAAGATAAAGATTGAACGCAATAAAACAAACAATCAGAATTCCGGCAAAGATAGTTCATACGAATGAAAAGTGTCGTTTGTAACACGGATGCTAATGCATGGAACGGGGTACCCTGAACTCCTCCACGCCTGTCCCCAAAATCGACTCGGATTTTCTTGTGGTCGGCCACATGCATCCGCCCGCCCTGCGGTTCCCCATTACCTAGCACTGGTCACCGTCAGCAGCGGTTTCCTTTCGGACCAGTGGATCAACCCTCGGTGGTCCCTCCCGGTTCGGCAGATCCGAAGACCAGCCTCCCACTTGAGGAAAGTTGGCCTCTGAACTTACACCACCAGTGTCCTGTTCACATTCAATAAGACAAATCTTTCTAATATCACGGAGCACTAATACATCATTAGTTCACACTTTTGCCGTTTGTACCAAGCCATCTTCCGAAACTGAGATGTTTTCGATGATTCTTACCGGCCACCGGCCATGCTGCAAAGCCTCCGAAACTAGTAGCACTACGTCACCCGATCTAAAGTTGTGTTCTCGAGTTATCCACTTCTGCTGCTGTTGTAATAGTGGGAGATATTCCCCGATCCATCTCTTCCAAAACGCAGATGTTAGGTAGTTTACCTGCCTCCACTGACAAACCATTCTATCTCGCAACGAATCCGTCGGAATATCTAGTGGGTTCGCCCTCAGGGTAAGTAGGTCATTGGGCGTGAGTACTGGCAGATCACGACAGTCCGAGGTCAGGGGCACTGGCGGTCGTCCGTTTACTATCCGCTCATTTCGGTAAGAAATGTCAACAATATTTCGTCAGTCATTGGCTGTTCCTCACAAACTGAAAGAAGTACTCCTCTAACCGAGCGCACCATGATCTTCCATATGCCACCACGGTGACTAGCATGTGGGGGATTACAGTGCCACTGCAAGCTCCGTTGCAACAATCTATCAGCACTCGTATCACTATAACAGTTTCCCATTAGGTTCTTCAATTCCCTTCAAGCCCCAACAAAGTTTGTACCGTTACCACTAGAAATCTCGGACGGTGCCCCTCTCCTCGACATGAAACGCAGCAATATCATAATGAATGAATCCGTGCTTATAGAATAAGAAACTTCAATATGTACCGCAAGCATCTGGAGGCAGGTGGAGATGCATTCATATCAATTTTCCATGCTTCGTCCATGTTTAACTGCAAACGGCCAAAAATAATCTATTTTGACGTACTTGAACGGAAACCAACCTTGTTGGACTCTAATGGCTGGTAGAGAAGCCATCATCTGTTTGCCTATGACTGCTAAATGCTTCCGGCATTTCCAACATCCTCCAAGTACTCGATTGACGGCAGCTCTCTTCTGTACAATCCAAAATTTTTTGCGAAGTTCCGCGAGTAACTAAGAAGGTCCTGCGTGTACTTCCATTGCGTGATACCATCGGATAATCGAGTCTCGAATCGGGTGAGTCTTGGGTAATATCATCGGATGTTTCACACTCTGAAGCTGACTGGAGTAGTTCAGTTGCACCTCCGTTATTTCCGAATTTCAAGTGGTAGCCCCATTTACTGTCAAAATCGAAAGTACGGTCGGGGATGCCTTCAGGCCCACCAGCTCCATAATGTCATTTTGTATTAGAGTCACATCAGACCCGCTGTCCAGCAGAGCGTAGGTCTCCACAGAACCCACCGGTCCGTCTACTTGCACTGGTAGCACACCTAAACTGACACGACATTCTGGTCTAAGAGTAGCCGCACAATTATTGGTCCACTGTCCAGGCCTTTTTGCATTGTTCGTACCCAGCTTATCCAGCTGCAGCCCTTGTGTTGTATCCTGCGTGACTCGATCGGTACATTGCTTCTGTGCACCATGCAGTAGAGGGTAGTGCCGTCTCTGGAAACCTGATTTTGAACGTTTTGGAAACGGGATAGTTGCTGGACAGATGTCCACACCTGAGACACAAAAACTAGCCTTGATTTCTTTAACCAATGCGCAACGACCGGGTTTATCACGAGACGGAAGTCGCTGACATTATTCAAGTGCGTTTATTCCATTGCATACCGAGCACCTATTAGCTGCGACCAACAAAGTACTACCCTGATTTGGCGTGAACCGTGTCGCTTCTAGATACGGGTTTTGTGCATAATTACTCCAACTGGATGACCGCGAATACCCCTGAGCCTTGCTATTGGCAGCCAGTTTGCCAAACCTACGTCGAGCAATCCGCGCCTCACGGGACGCTAAGTGCTACAGATCTTGGAACCTGGGTTCATCTCCCCTTCTCAAGGTATCATCAACGGTTCTAGCCCACGAATCCTGGAGACGCGTTGGTAGCGCTCGAGTGGTCCGTTCCATGGTCTGCAATGAGTTGAGATCTGGCATGCAATTCATCTGCGTGGGGGCGACTTTACAGTTCAGCACTTTCAAAGACAACTTGGTCATGGCATCCGAACCTACCACCAGAGGCTTCAAACCTTGCATTTCTCTAGCCCTACTGTATGCCAGTGTTGGAGGCAACATAGCACATTTGACAATCGCATCCCTTGCTCGTCCCTTGCAGTAATGCATCAAATAAAGTAAGCGCTGGCCATCGTCTCGAATTCGACTTTCGACGTAATATTCGAACTTTTTCACAAACCTCAGTACGTTGACAAGCAGCCCGCGAATGACTCCAGTTCCACCCTGGGTAAGTCCAAACGACAATCCACTGCAAGTTACGCCACTGGAACCAAGCTTGTTGTTCGTGGTGCATTGTTTTGCACGTAGAAATCATCTAGGTTGCGAGAAAGACGCTCACTGACCATTAACCCACCCTTGACTTCATTTCTGTTGACTGAGTTTTGTTCTTCTTCAGCGAATGCCAAACGCAGTTTCGCCATTTCCGTCTCATTTCGCACCTGGAGCAGCTTACGTAGCTTATCTAACTCTATTTGTTCTGCGACCTGCTTCTCCTTCAACTCAGCTAACAACAGATCAGCTTTAGCTCTATGGGAAACCTGGCTAACCCCAGGGCAACCTGACATACCAGAGCCTGAGCAAGAAACATGACCAACACCTACGGGCAAAAGGGTTTGGTTCACTTTCGGGATGTTGTTCTTTGATTCGGAACGGTTTGCCGAATTTCTGCGTAACTTCATGTCTCGGCGGTTGCCAAGGCTATTGAGCACTGTAAATTCTAGCCACCGGAACGTTCGAGCGACGCGTAGCAACCAATTTCGATACATTTCAAAACAAAGTCGATTCCAAATGGCCACGGTACTATATACAACAAATTAATTTTACAATATTCAAACTTCAATAATGTTCATTCTGGGTTCTTACGTTCTCAGTTGAACAACAAATCAACAATTGCGGCTAAACCACGGCAAAAGGTTATATGCAGATGAGTTTGCCGAAAACAGTCACAACGAAGTTCAAGCTGAGTGATTCACGCTCGAGACAATGGTGGGAGTCCGGTTTAAGATAAAGATTGAACGCAATAAAACAAACAATTAGAATTTCGGCAGAGATAGTTCATACGAATGAAAAGTGTCGTTTGTAACACGGATGCTAATGCATGGAACGGGGTACCCTGAACTCCTCCACGCCTGTCCCCAAAATCGACTCGGATTTTCTTGTGGTCGGCCACATGCATCCGCCCGCCCTGCGGTTCCCCATTACCTAGCACTGGTCACCGTCAGCAGCAGTTTCCTTTCGGACCAGTGGATCAACCCTCGGTGGTCCCTCCCGGTTCGGCAGATCCGAAGACCAGCCTCCCACTTGAGGAAAGTTGGCCTCTGAACTTACACCACCAGTGTCCTGTTCACATTCAATAAGACAAATCTTTCTAATATCACGGAGCACTAATACATCATTAGTTCACACTTTTGCCGTTTGTACCAAGCCATCTTCCGAAACTGAGATGTTTTCGATGATTCTTACCGGCCACCGGCCATGCTGCAAAGCCTCCGAAACTAGTAGCACTACGTCACCCGATCTAAAGTTGTGTTCTCGAGTTATCCACTTCTGCTGCTGTTGTAATAGTGGGAGATATTCCCCGATCCATCTCTTCCAAAACGCAGATGTTAGGTAGTTTACCTGCCTCCACTGACAAACCATTCTATCTCGCAACGAATCCGTCGGAATATCTAGTGGGTTCGCCCTCAGGGTAAGTAGGTCATTGGGCGTGAGTACTGGCAGATCACGACAGTCCGAGGTCAGGGGCACTGGCGGTCGTCCGTTTACTATCCGCTCATTTCGGTAAGAAATGTCAACAATATTTCGTCAGTCATTGGCTGTTCCTCACAAACTGAAAGAAGTACTCCTCTAACCGAGCGCACCATGATCTTCCATATGCCACCACGGTGACTAGCATGTGGGGGATTACAGTGCCACTGCAAGCTCCGTTGCAACAATCTATCAGCACTCGTATCACTATAACAGTTTCCCATTAGGTTCTTCAATTCCCTTTAAGCCCCAACAAAGTTTGTACCGTTACCACTAGAAATCTCGGACGGTGCCCCTCTCCTCGACATGAAACGCAGCAATATCATAATGAATGAATCCGTGCTTATAGAATAAGAAACTTCAATATGTACCGCAAGCATCTGGAGGCAGGTGGAGATGCATTCATATCAATTTTCCATGCTTCGTCCATGTTTAACTGCAAACGGCCAAAAATAATCTATTTTGACGTACTTGAACGGAAACCAACCTTGTTGGACTCTAATGGCTGGTAGAGAAGCCATCATCTGTTTGCCTATGACTGCTAAATGCTTCCGGCATTTCCAACATCCTCCAAGTACTCGATTGACGGCAGCTCTCTTCTGTACAATCCAAAATTTTTTGCGAAGTTCCGCGAGTAACTAAGAAGGTCCTGCGTGTACTTCCATTGCGTGATACCATCGGATAATCGAGTCTCGAATCGGGTGAGTCTTGGGTAATATCATCGGATGTTTCACACTCTGAAGCTGACTGGAGTAGTTCAGTTGCACCTCCGTTATTTCCGAATTTCAAGTGGTAGCCCCATTTACTGTCAAAATCGAAAGTACGGTCGGGGATGCCTTCAGGCCCACCAGCTCCATAATGTCATTTTGTATTAGAGTCACATCAGACCCGCTGTCCAGCAGAGCGTAGGTCTCCACAGAACCCACCGGTCCGTCTACTTGCACTGGTAGCACACCTAAACTGACACGACATTCTGGTCTAAGAGTAGCCGCACAATTATTGGTCCACTGTCCAGGCCTTTTTGCATTGTTCGTACCCAGCTTATCCAGCTGCAGCCCTTGTGTTGTATCCTGCGTGACTCGATCGGTACATTGCTTCTGTGCACCATGCAGTAGAGGGTAGTGCCGTCTCTGGAAACCTGATTTTGAACGTTTTGGAAACGGGATAGTTGCTGGACAGATGTCCACACCTGAGACACAAAAACTAGCCTTGATTTCTTTAACCAATGCGCAACGACCGGGTTTATCACGAGACGGAAGTCGCTGACATTATTCAAGTGCGTTTATTCCATTGCATACCGAGCACCTATTAGCTGCGACCAACAAAGTACTACCCTGATTTGGCGTGAACCGTGTCGCTTCTAGATACGGGTTTTGTGCATAATTACTCCAACTGGATGACCGCGAATACCCCTGAGCCTTGCTATTGGCAGCCAGTTTGCCAAACCTACGTCGAGCAATCCGCGCCTCACGGGACGCTAAGTGCTACAGATCTTGGAACCTGGGTTCATCTCCCCTTCTCAAGGTATCATCAACGGTTCTAGCCCACGAATCCTGGAGACGCGTTGGTAGCGCTCGAGTGGTCCGTTCCATGGTCTGCAATGAGTTGAGATCTGGCATGCAATTCATCTGCGTGGGGGCGACTTTACAGTTCAGCACTTTCAAAGACAACTTGGTCATGGCATCCGAACCTACCACCAGAGGCTTCAAACCTTGCATTTCTCTAGCCCTACTGTATGCCAGTGTTGGAGGCAACATAGCACATTTGACAATCGCATCCCTTGCTCGTCCCTTGCAGTAATGCATCAAATAAAGTAAGCGCTGGCCATCGTCTCGAATTCGACTTTCGACGTAATATTCGAACTTTTTCACAAACCTCAGTACGTTGACAAGCAGCCCGCGAATGACTCCAGTTCCACCCTGGGTAAGTCCAAACGACAATCCACTGCAAGTTACGCCACTGGAACCAAGCTTGTTGTTCGTGGTGCATTGTTTTGCACGTAGAAATCATCTAGGTTGCGAGAAAGACGCTCACTGACCATTAACCCACCCTTGACTTCATTTCTGTTGACTGAGTTTTGTTCTTCTTCAGCGAATGCCAAACGCAGTTTCGCCATTTCCGTCTCATTTCGCACCTGGAGAAGCTTACGTAGCTTATCTAACTCTATTTGTTCTGCGACCTGCTTCTCCTTCAACTCAGCTAACAACAGATCAGCTTTAGCTCTATGGGAAACCTGGCTAACCCCAGGGCAACCTGACATACCAGAGCCTGAGCAAGAAACATGACCAACACCTACGGGCAAAAGGGTTTGGTTCACCTTCGGGATGTTGTTCTTTGATTCGGAACGGTTTGCCGAATTTCTGCGTAACTTCATGTCTCGGCGGTTGCCAAGGCTATTGAGCACTGTAAATTCTAGCCACCGGAACGTTCGAGCGACGCGTAGCAACCAATTTCGATACATTTCAAAACAAAGTCGATTCCAAATGGCCACGGTACTATATACAACAAATTAATTTTACAATATTCAAACTTCAATAATGTTCATTCTGGGTTCTTACGTTCTAAATTGAACAACAAATCAACAAATGCGGCTAAACCACGGCAAAAGGTTATATGCAGATGAGTTTGCCGAAAACAGTCACAACGAAGTTCAAGCTGAGTGATTCACGCTCGAGACAATGGTGGGAGACCGGTTTAAGATAAAGATTGAACGCAATAAAACAAACAATCAGAATTCCGGCAAAGATAGTTCATACGAATGAAAAGTGTCGTTTGTAACACGGATGCTAATGCATGGAACGGGGTATCCTGAACTCCTTTACATATGTCTTTCACTAGTGATGCGGGTCACAATTTGCCCATCACCAGAGCAGCCACACTGCCCAGGCTTGGTGAACACAAAGCGCTCGGTTTCTGGTTAGATTTTAACCTGTCCTTCTCTCATCATCAGCAACCTGCGAGCAATTCTGCATTAGAGTCCTACTTATGATTCGATGTTCTTTCCCGCGCATCCCCAGGGATGATTTCTCCCTAATTTTCTACATGTATATCCGACCTTAGCTGGAGTACGGCAGTCAGATAGTGCGCTTTCGTCTTGCCCTAGGTAGTGAGATTCTAGAAAGGGTTCAGAGGGCCTCAGCCAAAGCAGTATTGTGTCTATCCCACCTGCCTTATCCCGTCCGCCTCTCCCTCATCAACTGCTATCTTGTTGGATCAGGACGCGCAAGAGGTGATCTGTTTTTGATGTTTCACCTTTTGGGATCAGAACAAAGCGATTACTCACTCTCCGGCTGTCCGGCCTCTTCTGTCCATGGTCACAGCCGAAGGGTTTTTAAGCCAAGACCACATACTTCTCTACGAACTAACTATTTCAGCCACAGGTTTGTTACTCTGTGGAAGGCGTTTGAGGGGGATTTTTCTCTCACAGAACGGGACTATTTTCAAGAAAACGTTAGACCTCAAACTGAGTCTTTCCCAGTATGTCCTTGCACAAAAACGTGTAACATATATCATTTATTGCATTTCCTTTCCGCTGTGTTCATAGTTGCCCCACCCCCATCCCGCCTAAGCCACTGTACGTAGTAGGAAACGGCATGATTTTTTCTGCATATTTCGTTTTTGTTACCACAACCGCCCCGCCCCCAATTTCCCTCACACTCGTTTCAGTTCATTGAATACGACAGACGATCAAAGATTTCCTCGAGAACCGAGACGATTTGGCTCATAGCCTCGGACTAGTGTAGGAAAACAGAATTTCAAATCCTCAAACATTTGTTCAGTTTGAGGCGTAAGAGCTCAGCAGGAACACTGTTGAGGTTTGGCTATTGTGAAATTGCTTAATTTGTTTATAGTACAGTAGCTATTTTGAATCGAGTGTTTTGAATTGTGTCAAAGTCGGTCGCAACGCGTCGCTCAGACGCTTTCTGACTGGCATGTACAGTACCCATTATCTTTGGCATTCGCTGACAAATGAAACCACGCCTCAACTTGGCAAACCGTCGCGAATCAAAGGACCATCCCTTGCAGGTGAATTGAACCCTTTTGCTCGTGGGCGTTGGTCATATTTCTTGCATACCACGTTTTTCTAGGGTTAGTTTCGTTTCCCATCTAGCTGGGGCTAATCCATTGCTAGCTAAACTGGATTGAATGCAGGATGCGTAGCAGTTGAATTCGGATAGGCAAATTGAAATGTTAAAGATGAGTATAACGATCGGTTATGTAAAATCCTTGCATAAACAATGCGATCGCATTTTTCCATGACACCAACCGCCCACACACACTACCTGCGTGTTTCTATACACGGTATAAATTCATGAAAAAATGCTTAATTTAACTCGTCCAGCGCGCTGCTCTGTCATATTCCATTCTGGACCTGCGTGACGTACGTGCTCGTTCCTTGCATGCCGCAATTCGGTTCTCATTTTCCGAGTCCTTGTGATCGCATAATTGAGGTTTGTATCTGTTTCGCGTCATTGTTCATTTGACAATTTAGTGTCGTAGAATTTCACTAGTAACCGCCTTCTGATTTCGGGATCCGTTGCGAATTTGGCTACGTGTTGCTCAACGGTGTCTCAAAATACCAAGTTGATCAATTTGAAGCGAGAAAGTACGCAACATGCCAGAAAAGGGATCGAAGCAATTGAAATCTAGACAGGAAGTAATACGGCAAGTCACTGGGGAGGGTTTGGGTACTTTTGATGCTAGGTCACCTAGTCCTGTTAGTGCTAGCTCATGTTTTACTGAGGGTAATATGGATTGCAAGAATGTCGATCTATTTGGGCTAAGAATATTATACCTAGAACAGAAACCGTTATCGGCTGGGTGACAGGCTCAGGAAGCAGAAGAGAAGTGTAGACAGAACGAGCTTGAGAAAAAAGCCAACGACTGCGACCCATCCGGCCGTCGAATACAAAAAATCAGCACAGCCAACGATTGATCTGCTAAGAGCAGAACTGACAGTTTTCGACGGGTGATCTGAACATCACTGCAAGTTCATCCGACAGTTCGACACTCGTCGAAAACACGACAACCGACCCCGGGCAAAGGCTTCTCTACCTTACTCATTGCTGCCGAGGCCCATAAAGAGAAGCTACCGATGGGTGTACCATGCTCGACCCGGGACAAGACTACACACGGGCAAGGGATATTTTGAGGGACCTGTTTGGCCAGCCATTCAAGGCGGCCCGTAATCCAATAGAGGGCGTGATGTTAGCGGCCAAAAGAACCAAGGGCGACGTCTGTACAATGGTGGACCCAGTGATCAAAATGCAGAACTGCTAAATAGCCCTCAATCATTTAGGTTACGGGGCTGACCTCGGTGCAATGCATACCTTGGGGAGCATAGTCCGTTACCTCTCTCCCGAACTACAGGGTCGGTGGGTGGAAGAGGCGGAACGTATAAACCGAGACGATCGTGATGCTAACGTCGAAGACTTGACCGAATACCTGGACAGGCGAAGCAAGATAGCCGACAGCAGATTTGGCCGACTCATCCGGGACAGTAACCAAGTAAACAAACCCAGTACTAGCCGGGCTGAAACCACTGCTCGGGAACACCCGAAATACCAGCTTCGGACCAATGCACACACCATCCCACACTAGGCTATAGCGCATCGAAGCTGCGGGTCCTGTGACGCTAGCCATGGGCTACTAGAATGCCCGAATTAAATCAACGCCACAATAGACGAACGTTGGGAAATGGCGAGGACGACAGGAGAGTGCTTCATACGCCCCAACACCATGCACCGGGCGGCAGCCTGTCTAACAAGAACCTGATGTGGCCACGAGGGTTGCGCGGGAAGACACCATCGATTGTTACACCAGTCGAGAGAAACCACACCAGAGGAGAACATCAAGCTCAGCGCAATTTGTTCAACGTCGCGGTCTGCCAGTAAACCAGTGCGCCTAGGAGTAGTTGCCGCGGGAGTGATGACCCTAACTGGGGTGGTCGAAGCGTTGGCCTTCATCGGCAGTGGATCAGACACAACCCTGGTGAATGAGCGGTTTGCCGACAAGCGCCGGCTCGCTAATAGCGCGAAATCGTTAGCGGTGAGCACGGTGGGGCGGAACACAAGTAATGACTGTCGGTCGGTTGGGGTTACATCTCATCTTCTTAGACACTAACGAGCAAATCCAATCAACGAAGGCATTTTTGATAACAATAATCGTTTATTTCGGGGACGCCCGAAGCATACCTTACGCATGATCAACATTTTACGAGCCACAAAACTGACGGACAAAATTCATGAAAAATTCAGAAATACGCAAGACAAACGGGGGTTGGGGAAAGTGAGGGGAGATTAGATAGAGGAAAATTTATGCACACCAGGTGGTGATGGAGAGAGTTTAAGTGAACGCTGGAATGGATTGAAACTTGGGCGCGGCAAATTTGAAGGTCAAGGTCATATAGAGCTTTTGGCTGAGCCAAGTGGAGGAGAACGGAACTTGGTAGATTTAAATGAAGAGGACTTAAAATCGGCATGAGGAACCATCGTTACGAGAAGCGACGAAGAATAAAGGAAAAAAGTGGGGAGGAAAGGAAGAATAAATTATTGAGTTGTATAGCTTGGGACTAGGTAGCCATGAGCTATGCCTTATTGCAATAAATGGACGGTGTCAATTTGAAAACAGGGAGCTAGCAATGCAAGGCGTGAAGAGTGAGTCATATGGAAGCAATGCCGCGGAAGGATCGGGATACGGTAAATGTGAGGCGCAGTTATAGACAAAATGGACGCATATCAAGAGGGGCGGTGGCATGGTGGCAGGAGAGCTGGCCGGTGAAGAACTGGAGGAAGCAGAGAAAGTATGTGGAGACAAAAAATATGCATATATATATATATATCAGAGCAGGGGCAATTAGCAGTGGAGGGACGGAGCACGGAAGTGGCAGTGCCTGGAAGAGACAGGCAGGGTTGGGTCGAATGATACGGAACTAGCCTGAATAAACCCTGATGAATTTGCTTACGGCAGACGAACATCGGGGATCAACGGCAAAAGAGAGCCAACTTTGGAAGCATAGAAGTGATGGCTGTGAGCAGAAGTTGATGAACGGGGAATGTGAGGGAAAGGATCGATGAACACAGGTAAGAGTGAATCTAACAGTCCGATTATTGCAGGTGTGGCATGTGGTGACGGCCAAACATGGGTGAAGCGTTATTAAATGGACGTACATTATGCAGCAAGAAGATGGCCGTGAAAGTAGCTGAAGAACGCAGAGCGAATGGAGGTACGGGGTGGTTGGAGAAGTGAGGAAGGGTAACTTGGAGGTTAGAAGAACTGCGGTGAGAAGATGCATCGGTTGTAACAGCAAACAACGTGGGAGAGAAATAAGGAAGTGGAGGATCGGAAATATCAGGTAATGGCAGATCACATGGTCTAAAACTGTAGGTGAGAATGATGACGTTGCGATGATTTTACACTAGGTGAAACGCGGAAAATCATCGCAGCCTGAAGGCACAATGAAGATGCCTGTGGCGTGCAGTGTGCGAAGCAAACGAGAGTGTTGACCAAAGAAAACCAGGTAAGAGGTGATCAATTAGGTCGTTTCACTGCAGATGACACAGAACGAAGACCGAGAAGAAGAAAGGAGCCCGGACGGGAAGCCTGTGATGGAACAAAAATGCACGAGCAATAGTTGTGTGTCGGAGTTGGGAGAATGGAACTGGAGAGTTGCGTGCCATTACACAAATGGATTGAGCCGGAAGTCGCTAATCGGTGCGCCGCCTAAGGGGAAGGTCCACGGAAGAATTACGGATTCAGACATGAAAAATAGTCAGGTGGTGAAAAGATAATAAATTTGGTCGTAAAACATACAAAGGTTGGAACGGCGGGTTCTTATATGTTGATTGGTCATGGTTACGGGTGCGTCTAGTGCGTAATGGTGGAAGGTATAAAATAGACGAAAAGGGATATCGCAAAATGGTAGCTAGTGAGGCATGCTATCAGTGGGCTTTATGAGTATATGGAGGTACCAAGTGAATACTGATTAAGAGCCGATAAGGGCGAAGTCGGTGGAGAAGAACGTACTTCGGGCTTGAGCAGAATAAAATGGATAGAGCGAGAATAACATCGTGCACTGAGGGTCGTCATTGTGAGAAAAGATTGGAACAAAACATTGGATGGGTATGCATACAGAGGTAAAACGACACGGAAGGGAAGTGATAGGAGTGCTGACAAGAACGATAGGTGAGCGAAGCGTGGCGGAAGAATGATAGGAGCATGCGGTCCGCAACGGACAGGGATGAATGCGTTAGGACAAGCAGAGTTGGAGCGTGCAATCCACAACCGGTGCTAGTGGGTGGGGCTGACCGTGCGCTGGATACCCAACCTGAAAAAACACTTCGTGATGTGATCACAGGAGGTGTAATCCACCAGCCATAGTGCGCTCGCACATCGTTGCAGATGGTCTGCATGCCCGATGCGCGCCGGCCAAAGCGGGGGATCTGACCACGCCCCTCATCGTTGGGATTGGCTTGAGTGTTCATTGATGGTTGTACAGAGGGCTGAGACATCACGATAGGGGTATGTGGTCCAGGACCAATTAGACAGGTTGTGGGAACTTGGACAGCAGAGCCAACGGGAACAGCGAGTGGTAGGCGGCCGTGCAGCATTATTATCCAGGTGCACCAGCCAGGGATGTGGTCAGTAAAGTGCCCGATGTGGTTGACCGGCAATAAGGATCACTGGAAAGGGAAATGAGGTAGTGAAACACAGTCCGGCTATAACCCAGCTGAGGATCAAAGGTTAGCGGAAAGAGGAACAAAAGGTAAGTACGGGCTCTTTGATGCAGCTGATCCCTAAGACAAAGCGAGGCCATAGAACGTGGGAATAAATAAGGAAAGGCATAAGTATGAGCTAAGATATCCAACGGAGAGGTAAATTTTCCACCGAGACTAGTCTTTCGGCAGAAGGAAAGACTAAGCTCTGCGATAAATTACGGGAGCAACGTAGCTGGGAAATAGGGTAGGGGCAGAATTGGTGACGTCATAACTGGATGTTGGGCTCAGTTAGTGAGCCAAGCTAAGTGAGGGATATGAGACTATATTTCCCAGTTCAAAATCGCAGAGGTGGGGATTAAAGTATATGTGGTGGGACCTGGTGTGGAAAAGAGGCGACGTAAGCTAAGAGATATCGAGGAGCGTTGGGTTACTAACCATGCCTGTGTTAACAATCACAGGACATAATGAGTGTAAATGTGTGTATATTTATATGTATACATATACATATATACATATATATAGAGAACGAGGGCGTAGTTACGGATGCTGTTTCTGTAGCGCTTTTGAGGTTGGTTTCAAGACCGCAGACGTGATGTAACAAATAAAGGCAATAAATCGTGAAGCGGATGAGGCATATTGACAGACTGTAAGGAGTATTACGGTGGCCTCCCAAAAAGTGCGAACTCGTCCGGAGGGACTTATTTCAAAGTGAAATTGGCAGGATCCCGTGAGTGGACGCAGACATGCTTCAAGTAGGTCGATGGCGAAGTCTATGGAGAAGCGGTCTTACAGAACATCCAGAATGCAAAAACGGTAAATTATTTAGGAAGGTAAGGTAAAGCAAGAAAGCATAGCAATGGCTTAAAAGTTGAGGCCTTTCTCGTAAGCTTGATTTTCGGTTATGGGAAAGTTGAACAAGCGCAGAACAGCTGGGACAGGAGGGAATCTATCAATAACATGCACGAATGCATACTTTGACCGAAAAGATCTGATGTGCAAAGGAATTGTATTCCAGGTTCTGTAGTACGTGAAGAGAAAGAAGTAAGAGCCTAGGGCAGTCCTCTTGAAGGGTGTGGTAATAGTATACTGTCTGTTACGGAATGAATATCCAGTACATCGGGGAGAAGCACAGCTGCTTGGGGGAATAGGATTGTCTAGTCAATAGTTTATACAGAAATATCAGGTTCAGTTCGATGCGACGAAGCCACAAAGATTCAATTTTGCGCGAGATAAACATCGTCCTTTGTAGTTTAGGTTTGACGACCTACTAATAAGCTGCTTTGTGGACCTTCTCTGAATACATTCGATAATAATCCTGTCGGATTTTCGCATACAAGAGGAGATAAAAGGACGATATTTAAGAAGGCGCCTGGCATGCACTTTGTACACGTAAAGAATTCCCTCCCTAAGCTGAAAGGATCTGAACAGAAGACCAAGAAACTTTTCAGCTTTCGCCTTTTGGAGGACAGAATGTTCGGAGAGGTTGAAAGAGGAAGAATAACTTAAATCATGGTCTCTTACTAAGGACTGGCTGTCGATGGGTGAACCGCCAATGCATAATGAACCAGGAGGAACCTGGCATTTGTGAGTAAGAAAAATACACTTGTCGGCGGAGAATCTCATCCCTCAGGTTAAGCACCATTCATCAGGAGCGGCTAAGTCAGCAGAGGTTTTGGGGTTAGTAGTACTAAGGTTGCATGGCGAAAAATTTTAGACTAGCTCATTGAAGTCCACGAAAAAGAACGGCGCGCCGTTAAGTATTGTCGGAAACATACTATTTATATGTAGAATTGTAAGAAGGGGTCCTAAAACGCTGCCCTGAATAACACCGCCAGTAACGGGCTTAGGGTTAGAGGCATGCCCGTTAATCAAGACAACCTGTGAACGATGGGATAAGTACAATGAGAACCACGTAAGTAGCGGAACGATAATGCCACATGATCGTAGCTTTGTTAAAAGGTGGGGGTGAGGTACACGATCAAGATAAAGAACAACAGATTTCCCACTTCCGGCGGAGTCGGTGACGAGATTCAGAAAACCATACTGACAAGTCGTGCAGGACCGTGAATGAAGAAATCCATGTTGGTTACCACTAATAAGGCTGAGGTTAATAAATAGTTAATAATGTGATCTTCAGCTATTTTTTCCATTATTCTGGATAAAATGGGGCATAGTTTATAGGGCAACAATTGGATACCTCATGTGGAGATCCCTTTTCATGAATGGGACCGATTGCGGAGCTCTTCCAATTAGCAGGTACGGTGATACTAATAAGTGAACCCTACCAAAGATATTTGATCTTTGAGAGTGTTCTCAGACAGCCAGAATTCCGTTACTAGGATAATGCCGTAATTATTTGTGAGGACAAGTATTTTGAGGTGTGGGATTTTGCCAAGAATAGAACGCGAGTTTAATAAGGCTAAGGATATCCCATTTTTGGGACGTGGCCTAAGCACATCAGGGGGGTAGTGTAAGTTGGAAGAAGGCAGGCTGTCGCGATCAGAAGTAGTGGAGATCAGGATCAAAGGGGAATATGTTGATGTTGAGGCTAGTGGAGGTTCAGATGGGGTGGCTTCCAGCCAAGCTGGAGTAAATGTTGCAGTCAGAGGGACTGCTGGGGGTAGAGGAACTGGGCATCAACGGAGGGGGAAACGCCGGAGCAAACGGGATAAACCTGTAGAATTTTGCGGATAGATATCAGACGGGGGTGATCAGGAGCAGTTGAGAAACACCGGCCAGTAGGAATTTTGTACTGACTGAAGGGAGGGGTGCAGAGGGCAGGGTTCATAATGTGTGAGGAATAGGGTTGTTTGGTGATAGATAAAGCTCCATGTTACGGGAGGGATAGTGTAAGTCGGATGGGACAATAAATATGCAGCAGTCAGTGTCAGGAGCAGCAGAGATAGTTGTCAGGGGAGGAGTAAGACGTGGGGCAGAGCGGACTGCGTGTGGAGACGCTATTTTGGCATCTTCAGGCAGTGGACGTGATAGATTTGTAGTGACCACAGATGCATAGGAGCAAGGGATATTTTCTAGGTCGAAACTGGATTCGGTAAGTTAAAAGCGAGTTGATTTAAGAGGAGACAGCTGAGTGAAGGAAGGGTTTGTGAGAACGGTGGGAAGACTGGTAGACCTATTCCTCTGTATGGCGAGTAGTTTATCACCGGAGGGAACAGGGGGCGAACTAGAGTTGGGGTTGTACCCAACATGCGACGAAGTAGGAGAGCGAGGCAATAACTGGGGTCTTTTACTGGGGGGAAGTAGGAGGGTAGAAGAGGAAATGTCTCGATCAACAGTAATGGGATCAGATTTACAAGAGTTCACTGCGGGAGCAGATGAGGAGTCAGCGGGTGGTTGTGAAGAAGCGGAAGGCGCTTGTGAGGATAAAGCGGTAGGGACTTGGGAAGAAGCGATGGAGCGACCATCCGTCTGTGTCGAAAGCTCAGGGCTATCAGCGTCTTTCTAGTGGGGAAAGTCGAGGGAGATCTAGTAATTTACCTTTGAAGCGGGGTTTTATCTTCGTCTATTTTTACGTTTTTGTAGAGGGAATTAGAAGCTATAGTGTTGCTTATTTTAATGAATCCTTTGGCAGATAGATCACTTGCAAATCGCATAAGGATTGGGCAATTGCAGCGCTGAACGCACTTACGCAGCCTTGATATTTGACAAGGAGGGAGGGCCATACCACAGGCATTCAACAATGTACGCCTGACATGCTCGAGGGGTATACTCTCTGGGACATTAAACAGGACTGCTTTACGAGAGTTCCTCACTCCTATGAGAACTGTGGATGCAACACAGTCGATAAAGCGGCCAGTTTCTGTCAGGTTTTGTAAGGTAGTATGTTCGATGCGTTCAGTGATGCACAGAAGAGGGGCGAGTTTAGATGCCGTATCTTCCAACTTCAGAAGCTGAGATTTTATATCTGAGACGCTTCGGTCTAAAACGGCCGTTCTTCCTATCGCCAAGCCAACAAAGTCCCAGAGGTCAACCGAGCATTGTTTTAAGGCCACGGGAGTTTGAATGGGTCTGTTTTTCCCCAGCAACCGGGGTATGAGTGGATGGGGCATTTTTGGAAGTGTTCTTTACTACACTAGGCGTTTTGAAATATCAAAAAGACACTGTGGGTGAGTGGGAACAGTAACGGCAAACTAAAGCCAGGTCAGAAGTTGCAGATGAGAAAAAATCCACTGAATTTCTCTGGGTTACGAAATGCCCCGAGAAGCTGTAATTTTAAGCATTTCCTAGGATACCGGAGTGAAAACTATATCGATAACAGCACTCAATACAACCTGGTGTAGCGCTGATCTCCGAATGCGAGCACCAAGGCCGGTGAACGCAATTTGAGCTAGGTGGCCCCATCTGCAAGGTGTAACCGTCGTAGACTGGGAAGACGACGAAGTGGACCTCCTCATCGGCTGCGACGTGCCAGAGGCACATTGGGTAGTTGACCAGAGAGTGGGCAACCGCCGGGCACCTTATGCCGTACGCACAGCACTAGGATAGATATTGTATGGTCCAGTAGGGGAACGTGGTTCCATAAACTACGTATCAGCCGGAGCATTCCACATAGAGTATCATTTGCAACGGCTGTATGAAAAGGAATTCCACAACATCGGGGACGAAAGACTAGCATTGTCACAAGAGGACCGCTTCGCTCTGCAAACCGTGCAGCAAGGAACTAGAGGCCCTAAAACACACTTCGAATTTCCCCTCTCATTGCGCAAACCAGCTGGCCCCCGGGTTGATAACAGAAACTAAGCTCTGCAAAGACTACTACAACTGAAAGAATGCTTTGTAACGAACGTTTGAGCAATGCGTAGCCCAATTCGCAACGGATCCCGAAGTCAAAAGACGATTGTCCGTGATATTCTACGATACTAAATTATTACATGAACAATGACATAAACAATATACAAACCTCAATAAAACGATCACAATGACTCAGCAAAGAGAAACCGAATTGCAGCTTGTGATCGAGGAGCACGTGCGTCACGCAGGTCCTGAACAAGGATGTGCCAAAGTAGAGCTCCGGACGCGAACAAACAAGTATTGGTCCATAGAAACAAACAGTTCGTAAATACATGTCAATAATGTAAGCAAGCGAGTGATGTGAGGAAAAACACTGAATTGCAAGGGTTTTAGGGGATTTTCCACGGCCGGTCGTTACACTGATGGTAAGCGAGGTAAGCTCGCCGACTAGTTCACAGCCTTCTACATGCTCGCGAGTAATCAGCAAGATATCCGACCCGGTGTCTAAAAATGTATTGACCCTCCTCAGTCCTTTAGGTGCCACGATGCCGACAGATACGATGCCTAATATTTCCGGTTTGAAATCATCATGTCCCGTTGAACAGACGATTCTGGATTCATTCGGCTGAATGGGCCTATTGTTGAGGGGGCAATGTAGTAACGAGTGATGATTAACCAAGCATCCGTCCTGGTTACATTTCACTCTTAAGCTGCATTCAGAGGCTCGAAGAGAGTTGTTCAAACAAACAAAGCATGCGCCAATCCTTTTTACTGCGCACCATCGATCAGATACACTCATCCCATGAAAGTTCGGACAATCTGGTAACTGATGCAGGAAGCTGCATAGCTTGCATTCAGTTGACCTCTCGGGTTCTCGACTTATCATATGCATGTTAGCCAAAGAGTGGATCCGGTTACAGTCCTTCCCCACAATTTGAGCAGAGGTTGGTTCCGTTCACGCCAGCCTGCAACTTTCGCATGCAATTTGTCCAAGTCTGCTGTTAGCTATACGGGATTGACTACCTATGAACTCCGTCAAATCGTTGAACGTAGATTCCCGCTCAAGCGTATTTATTTTTTCAGCTTCCCCTGCCCATCGGCTCTGTAAATCAATAGGTAGACATCGGACAATGCATTCCTGTGTGTGCCATGCATTCAGATCAGACTGGAATCCTAAGTGCTCCAGTGCTATACTGCAATTCTGCATTTTTATCACCAAATTTGACAGTAAGTCGGCCTTACCCCCAGTCCTTTTGCCTCCAATAAAACACCATCAATCAGGCCGCCAGCCACCTTGAATGGTTGTCCAAGCAAATCTTTCAGGATTCTGCGTGCCCTGATGTACCCCATTGGTGGATCAAGCATCGCGCAGCCTTCGGTAACACTTTTGGCCCTCCCACGACAGTAATGTAATAAATACAGGAACCTTTGACCAGGATCTGCAACTTGGCACTGAACAAAATTTCCGAATTGTTTCATGAATAAACAGCATTTCTCGGGGTGCCCGTTGAATGGGGAAAGCTCCACTCTCGGTGGGTCAAACGCCAAAGCCTCTGTAGTTTCAGGCTGTCTCAAGGGTTTATATTCGTCGGTCACAGTGCTGTTTCGATGTTGACATCGTGAACTACATGGACTCTTTGCTGGCTCTCTGAGACCAGTTCCTCGTTTAAGAGGCTCCGCTCACTTTCTGGCTGACCGCAGCTCGTTCTCTAATTCTATCACTCTCATTCTATAAGTGCCAGTATCGGCAAACTCATCGCGATTAGAAATATATGAACTGGCACTGACAGAACTAGTAGACTTAGCATTATCTAGAGAATCAATAACACCCAAACCATCCCCAGCGACTTGCCGAGTTAATTTCTCTGGTCTCAAAAGGCCTGCGCTTCCTTGCCTGGGCAGTTCCAATGAGTTTTCGTGTCCAGGTTCCACTTGAGCACTGTAAATCAATTCTCGCAAATCCAGCAACGAGTAGCCAATTCAAACGAACACAAAAACCAGAACAAGACCGACTCGTAGTTTCTACGGTACTAAATTGGTATTCACAAAGGATGCAAATATATACAAACCTCGATTATATGGCCAAATAGACTTCACAGTAAAACCCAAGGGTTCAAAGCCCCGTAGCCCAAGCACGACAATCAGAAACGGTTCAAGGCCAAATTCAAACGTCTAACACGGATAAACAAGCGTGAAAAAGTGTGGTGTATGAGCAAGCTTTTCAAGGCAATGGTAAATATAGTCAAATTCACAAAGCACGCTGAACATTTGGAAGGATTTTCAGTATTTGTCCTTTATTTGCGTGACACAGTATCATCCGCTTTTTAGGTAGAGACCTGTTCCCGCATAAAACAGAGAGTTTCTGTCGCTGTTTGGGTGCCATGGCCGCCGAGCTTGATGTCGGACACCCATTGTTTTAGCGGATGTTCTTCCGACATATTGAGTCTCCCCAGTATGGCGTCCCGAGGTCTATAGCACGGGTTCTCTTCCGGTGGGTTGAACACAAAGTCATTAGCCACGGCAGCCAGAGTCGGTAGGAAGTGCCCCACTGGCTAAGTAAATTTGGTAGATTTTCCTGTTATGTGGGCCAATCAAAATTGTGCTTCTACTCGAACCAGCCAAAACTTCCGGTCCGCTAGTGAGAACGCGGGAATTTCGTGGGTTTTGAGGATATGTCAGACTTTCCTACGCCTGCCACTTCAATTACATCTAATATCGATGCATCCTGCAAATCAGCCACTTCCAGCAGTGAATTGGGCCCAAGTCAGTGTGAAGGTTTCCAACAAAAGTATGATCATTTCAATCAACGGGTTCTGAAAAACTTTCAGCAGGTGAAACATTTGAAAAGCAGACGAAAATAGAGCGATGGAACAGACTCATGTTAGTCTTGGATTTTATGCAGGGAACTCAGGAGCGAAGCTTGCTTGCTGGGGTCATGTCGGACCCAGAGATTAAGCACTCACGCCTAGCGGCACAAGTGTCTTACGGACGCAGTAGGTCACACTATGTAGTCCTAAGGGTCACACTAAGACTAAGCAAGGCGCCGAAGGAAATCGTGCTACGTCGGCGCTGTGGGAGAATCAACATAGGTGAACTAAGGAGGGCGGCGGAGGAAATTCAGTGGGCACCGAGACACACAAACGCCTCCGTAGAGGAACGCCGGGAGACCATCAAGATGGGGCTACTCGAACTTACAGATGAGTTCGCACCCCTGAGGGTGGCTAGCAGTAGAAATCTACCCTCATGGTGGAAGTCAAAAGTCCGCAAGGCCATAGTTATTCGTAGGCAACGATGGGCGGCGTACAAGCTGTACATAACTCAGGGTGCATGGAATGGCTATAAGATGGCTAGGAACAGGGCTCAAGAGATCCAAAGAGTGGAGAAATATGCTTTCGAGCGTCGGTTAGCTGCGTCGGTCCGCACAAACCCAAAGCAATTCTACGCATACTTGCAATCTCACAAACGTGAGAGAGAGTGTAGCAACTTTGGAAGGAGCACAGGGACGACTAGCTCTAAACGGCGAAGACAAGGCTGACATGCTCTTGGCATTCTTCAAAAGCATATATCGACCAGAAAATAGTTTGAAGGAAAGAATGGAGGGCCCACAGGCGCCTCCAATACCCGGACTCACCGTAGATGAAGGAGAAGTGTACGCGGAGTTGCAAACGTTGAATAGAAATAAAGCAGCAGGCTCAGACGGGATTCATCCAGCAATCGTTCAGCCTCTGGCCGAGGTCCTGAAGGCTCCGGTGACGAAGCTGTATGAAACGTCACTTGGAGAGTGAATTGTGCCGGAAGACTGGAGGAGAGCAACAGTGGTAGGCATTTGCAAGAGTGGACCCCTGCAAAAGGCCGAAAATTACCGGCCGGTTAGCTTGACTTCAGTACTGTGTAAGTGCCTGGAGCGAATAGTCAGGAAACAGATCTCTGGGCATTTGGTTCAACACAACCTCACGTCAAATGCTCAGCATGGGTTTGTGGCAGGATGATCCTGTCTGACGAATCTCCTGCTGTTCCTCCAGGCGTCTGGACGAAGGGCAATCGATTGCGGTCTGCTACTTGGACTTCAGCAAGACGTTTGATTCTGTGAACCACAGATTTCTGGACGGCAAACTGCAGTCTATGGGAATTGTTGGAAAGGCAAGACAATGGATAAATAGTTTATTAGCAGGGTGAACCCTTAGTGTTAAGGTGGGGAGTCATGTTTCAAAACCGGAAGGTGCAACAAGTGGGGTGCCACAGGGCTCGGTGCTCGGCCCATTGCTCTTCCTCATCTTCATCAGTGACCTGGCACGAGGGCTTACAAACCCCACCTTTATGTTTGCCGATGACGTCAAGACAGCTGGAGTAGATATAGAACTTGACGTGTTGGCAGTACAAAACTGGGCACGCAAATGGGACCTTCCATTAAACCTCACCAAGTGACAATGCTTGACCACAAATACAGGGGCTTGTGAGAATGGTGTGGGTTCATTGCAAGTGGTCTCGCAGGTCAAAGACTTGGGCGTTATAACGGACAACAGCTTTAAGCCGTCGAAGCAGTGCTCGGCAGCAGCCAATATGGCCAGGAGAGAACTCTTTCGAGTTAGATCCATTGTCTTGTAGATAGCCGGAGATCTTCGTTCCCATACATCATGCCATAGTTAGGCTGCATATGGAGTACTGCGTGCAGGCCCGGGCACCGTACTACCAGAAAGATATCGACTGTCTGGAGAAGGTTCAAGGGCTAGCCACTAGAATGGTGGCTGGACAAAGGGGGTTTAACTACACAGAGCGTCTCCGTGCCCTAGACCTGTTCTCAATGGAAAGACGGCGCATTCGCGGGGATTTAATAGAAACCTTCTAGGTAATGAAAGGACTGTCAGGAATAAAACGAGAAGACATTTTCTCTCTGATCCCCGAGAGAGATAAAAGGGGGCATAGCCTTAGATTACAAAAGAAGCATTAGAGGCTCCAAATTAGGGCGAAGTACTTCTCAAATAGAGTGGTACCCTATTGGAATAAGCTCCTGGAGGAGGTCATGAATACCACAACAGTGAAGGCTTTTAAGAAAACAGTAGACCTGTGTTGGGTGGCAGTATATCCCGAGTTATGTTAAGCAGCCTTTAGGGTCAGATGCAATTTACTTATTGTTTCCACCTTACTCTGCCAGGGCTGATACTGCACAAAATTTCTGTCTTTCAGAAAAAGAAAATCACGCAGTGTTGGGTGCTGCGGAAGCGAGCCGACAACACAACTATCTAGACACAGGATTAGCTCTAGCCACACCAAGTCATGTGCAAACTGAACTGAACTGAACTACAGTTACGACTTGAGTAATGCTTTGCTGGCAGTCAGAAAAATCAAGGTTGGGCCACAGGGTTGTTCTTGCCAGCCTACAGAGCAAAGAGTTCGCAGCGAGAAGCGATCAAGGAGGACCCACAAGAGCGTGTCATATTGGCGATCGAACCAGGAATAGCTTGGTTTGGAATGATAAAGAATGGGGTTTATATATGGGGTGGCGATAAACACGATGGTTGCCAGAAGTGAATGCTGCCCCGCTACACTGCCTGTGAGGGCGGAACGAGAAGTTTTCTGTTTTGAAGCGTGTCGGCATGAAACACTCAGGCGTGATAGTCACCGTAATTCCGAATGTTTGTTTTATTGCACTAAATCTTGTCACAAGCCGGACCTTCGCTGGTCCGTGGTGCGTGTGTAATGGCCAGGCTGTAAGCCGCCATATTGTTGTTCCAGTAATGTAAGTGTTGGTGCCGTTGATACACTTACTGAGCCTCGGCTCATGGAGTTTTTCCCTTTTGTGCTTTTGCAGATCAACCACGCTCACCCCCCGGCGGAAGATCACTGCTGCTTGCGTGTTACAAATTTGGTGCCGCGACCCGGGACCGGAGGTTATGGGAGGCCTTGGTGATTGACCTGAAAATGGCCGTACAGATAATTGTGCTCTGTGAAGTGTGACACGGTCTTAATGTGGCCCAGTTGAGGTCTTTTGAATTGGCCTGCACGGAGTAATAAAGCGGAAGGCCCGATTGGTTGTGTAGTTTTGAGGTACTGCGTAATCGCAGTGAACCTGTAAAATGGCCTGCCCAAGGCGTGGTCCCAGGGAACTGAGTACTCCTGTGGTGTGATGGCGGAGTAAGTAACACTGTGGACAGTGTTCTTTCGTTGAGGGGGAGCGGTGTAATGGCCAGGCTGTAAGCCGCCATATTGTTGTTCCAGTAATGTAAGTGTTGGTGCCGTTGATACACTTACTGAGCCTCGGCTCATGGAGTTTTTCCCTTTTGTGCTTTTGCAGATCAACCACGCTCACCCCCCGGCGGAAGATCACTGCTGCTTGCGTGTTACACGTGTGTAAAGCCCAGCCGGGAGAAGACGATTCGATCAGATAGAAATTCATCCAATAAATGTAGCACAGATTCAGTGTCCAGCAGTAACACTGTTTTTAGTTGTCCTCGAGGCCCACCAGGTCGATTCCTTCCGATTAAGCGACCGTCTTCAAATTTCGTAACAAAACACCACGCCCTCAGCAGACCGATCCAGGACGTGCCGTTCTTGTTCCGCTTTATCCCCCCCGGGGTATCCTCGCGTCGCCAACTGCTTTAGCTCCCGAGCAATAGACCGTTCATCTTCCCCTGGGAGCTGTCGCTTCTGATGCAGCTGCAGCTAGTCTCGATACTCCACCGGGTGACCTGGAGCGTCCAGGAACTTCCGAATACGTTTGAAAATGAGATCACAATCACCATCTTTGAACACGTCCGGCTTGTCGACGACATCATATGCCTCCCCAACTAAGAGGCTCATAATAACATCCTCTTGTTGATCGCTATTGAACCACTTAATATACCGCCGTACCTGGCTCTCCCATCTGTTATAACTGCCACCAACGCTAAACTTCTCGGGAGCACTTAGAGTCGGTATCTGTTGCGTTCTCTGAATTCTGCACTCCGCCAGGTCTCGCGTGACCTCTTCCACAGGCGTATCCACCGATCTGCACCTCTGCGACGAACTGTCTTTCGCCTCAACCACGTTAGAATACTTTACTGGCTTTTTCGACATTGTCGGTCCCGGGTAGCGGCACTAGTTGTAACGCTCAGCAGGAAGAAGACGATTCGATCAAAATGGAAATTTATCCAATAAGAGTGGCACACTACAAATGCGATTAAAGTAAGAGAAGAAATGTACATTACGATTCGGTCTCCAGCAGTAACACTGTCTTTAGTTATCTTCGGGGTCCACCAGGTCGATGCCTTCCGGTTAAGTGACCGTCCTCAGACTCCGTAACACACGTGTAACAGATGGGAGAGCCAGGTACGTCGGTATATTAGGTGGTTCAATAGTAGCCAACAAGAGGATGTTATCATGAGTCTCTTAGTTGGAGAGGCGTATGATATCGTCGACGAGTCAGATGTGTTCAGGGACGGCGACTGCGACCTCATCTTCAAACGCATTCGGAAGTTTCTGGACGCTCCAGGTCACCCCAGCTGCAGCTGCATCAGAGGCGACAGCTCCCAGGGGAAGATGAACGATCTATTGCTCGGGAGCTAAAGCAGTTGGCGATGCAAGGATACCCCGAGGAGGACAAGGCTTAACAAGAACGGCACGTTTTAAATCGCTCTGTTGAAGGCGTGTCCAATAAGTCGGTAAAGAGGAAAATTTACAGAATTGTCAGAGGCGGTAGCAGCAGCGAAAGAAGAAGAAAGAATCGAGAAAGTGCTATCTTAGTCGACCAGGGATCAGAAGTGCCGTCCAGCGGCAACGGGCCCACGCGTCAAGGGGATCATGGTATCCGGGACTGAGAGCCAACAGAAGCTGGAGGGGACGCCGCGCCAACTTATGGTCTACCTTCAACTACCAGGGATTCGGTTCACGTGGTCAGTACCGCGGGGTGGTGAACCGGCCGGCGGTACAAAACACTGCATCGGTAGTCGAAGACATTCAGGCACCGGACTCGAGGCAGTCACCGTCACAACCAGGTGGGTCTATCATACCAGTTGTGTCTGTGCTCGCCAATTGTTCTGATACTTTTTCAACCTTGATTCGAGTTAACGATGCTATGTGCTTTAGTTGATGCTGGAGCCACCCGCGGCCTTATCAATGTGGCTGCAATATCCCACCTGGGTGCAGTGTGTCTGGAACCTTGCGAGTTTTCACTGACTGGTGTAGACGGTGGGAAACTGATCACCGTGGGAGTTGCATCGTTCTTGGTGGAATTTGGAGGGCTAGTCAAGTTGCAGCCGTTTGTAGTTGTTCGAGACATCTATGATGCGATTGTAGAAAAGGACATCTTGTAGATCTTCGAGTGCATCATAGATGTCCCAAGAAAGAGACTTTATTTTGGTTATCATACGAGAGAGTGCGGTCACAGGAAGTTAGATATCTATTCCGTTGGGTTTTTTGAGAGCGATCGCAGGCGACGGTTCCAAGAACTGGTAGAAAATAATGAATCCATGGAGAGGAACGAAAGGTCTTATCTACTTTTTCATGTGGGATGGCGAAAAGTTAGGAAGGACCAACGTGATTAAACATCGTATCGATACAGGGGATGCTGAACCAATTAAATTGCCCCTCAAAAGAATACCAGTATATTATTGGGCAGAAGTACATCAAATGGTGGAGGATATGCTGAAAATATTGTTATACAACCGCCCCACTCCGCATGGGCGTCGCCGGTAGCACTGGTAAAAGAGAACGACGGCAAGCTAAGGCTGTGTGTAGATTACCGCCGGTTAAGCGCAATCACTAGGAAGGACTCGTACCCGATGCCAGTGATGGAAAATTTGTTTGATTCCTCGGGAGGTGCGCGGTATTTTGCCACACTTGATCTAGCCTCGGGATATTGGCAAGTAAAGATTGAGCCCGGGGATAGAGAAGCGGCGGCTTTTGCTATTCCATCGGGCTTGTACGATTTTCAGACCGTGCCGTTTGGATTGACTAATGCTCCCGCCACATTTTAAAGGTTCCGTCCAAATGCCTTGTCTATATCGATGACGTGCTGATCCATGGGAAGACCGTGGAAGAACACCTTACGAATTTAGAATTAGTGTTAGAATGGATCAAGGATGCGGGGTTATAATTGAACCCATCCAAGTGTCGGTTTTTCCGGAGAAAAGTCAGCTTCTTGGGTCATATAGTTTCACACCATGGAATAAAAACTGATGCTAGCAAAAAGGATCAGGTCCTGAATTGGCCAAAATCCCGTTCCGTTCTCGAAGTACGAAACTTCTTGGGCCTTGCCTCATATTACCACCGAAGTATATGGGATTTCGCCGCGCATGCGTCACCGCTAAATGATCTTTTGAATAAAGATAGTAATTTCGGCTGCGATGACCAGTGTGATAAAGCCGGTTTGTCCGTGGTTGACATTTTGTCTCCGTTTCTGGTGCTGTGCGTTTGTGCGGCAGTTTATGATTGTGGTGTGGAAGAGATGTGGATCGCTTGCTAGTAGAATACGACGGGATAGGACAGTATATGCGGTACGGTGGAGTAGACGACAGTGCGTTGCGCGGCGTGGCATAACGGTGCAGTGGAATGAAAGGGCGCCGAACGCAGTGGGATGAGATGGAATACATGCATTGTGGAAGAGCGCGCGCGGAGTTTTGAAGGTGAGTGTAATCGGTTAATATATTATGGGTTGTGTTTCTTGTTTTGTGATAGTATGTTATTTTGGTATTTGAATTGTTGTTGGTTGTGTTTGAATCATCGTTGTTGTGTGTGTTCCATGCTGGTGGCACAGACGATGAGTATAGTACAAGGGGAGGATTCGAATGATGTAATCGCGATGCGTCCGTGTTTCTGACCGGTGACTTTCGCACGTTCTGATATAATGGAGGAAAAGGACGAGGTTGAGGAGGAAGTGTGTATGAGGTTTCGACGTCCATCGGTGTGTGTGTGTGTGTGTGTTTGTGTGCGCGCTTGTGTGCTTGTTCGTTTGCTCGCTTACACATGCTAGTGCAGTGGTGTGTGGGTCGTTCACTTGTTATAGCGGATTTGTGTGTATTACTGGTAGGTGACTTGTGTATTTTGTGTATGGTTTTCTGATATGATGTGATATGATATGATATTTATTCTTCTATCTCCTGTTTTTGCAATTAGGAATGTTGTGAATGGAGAATGTATATTGTTCAATGATGTGGTTGGTGTTGGGCATGGGTTTTCGACCCACTCTCGGTGTGTACGTGTCGGTTTGATGAATGTTGTGTGTTGTGTGTTGTGTGTTGTAGAAGCAGTTGGCGAACGTGTCGGTGTGTGTTGCGCATCAGTGGGAGTAAGTGTGAGTGTCAGTGGGAGCGGCAGCGTTAGTGGTTAGGTGAGAAACGTTTTTTGTATGTTTGTGTGATATTGTGTTTATTGTTGTATAGTGTTGTTTTCAGTTTTGATTGATTCGTGGTGTCCTGACTTTGACAACTTGCGTTAGATTTCTGTTCGGCAAGCTGTAATGGTTAGGTATATTGATCGATTTCGGAACTGAAGCATCGTGTGTGTATGTTGGTATTGATTTTCCAAATGTGAGCACGATGTCCGAATTCCGTGTATAGATGATTCTGGACGATGTTTTTTTTAATTTTTTAATTTAATGTTTGTTATCCGTATGGGGACGTATTATTTGGCCGTTTTTACTGGGCAAGATTGAGATAGATATTTGTTTGTCTTGATCTAATCTGAGCGGCCTAAATTACAAATGTTGGCTGTTGTTAATCCAGTTCCGATGTTCTACAGAATCAGTCCTTTTCATGAGCATCCGAGAGTGGTATTTGAAACAGGGTGAATGTGGGATGATGTTGATGGTGATTGAGTTATTGTTGGTATTGGTGTTTGTCACTTTGGCCTGGTAGTTAGTGAGCGTTTGTTTGTTTGTTTTTTCAATTACTTATTTATATATTTGGTAATCTAACCGATGTGTGTGTGTGTGTGCGTGTGTGTGTGTGGTTGGTTGGTTGGTTGGTTACTTGGTTAAAAGAATGGGGCGTTGTTAGTCCTTGTGGTTCTCTTGTTCTCTTTTTTTTCTCTCTCTCTCTCTATTTGTCTGTCTGTGTGTCTTTGTGCTTATCCGTATTATTTGTGTGTGGTATGTTTGTGTTCGTGTATGTGCGAAAGAGCAAAAGAGAGTCGAATGCTGTGTTGAATGTCATGCGAGCTATTTGTCGACTCACAGTTGGAAGGTTGAGGCAAGTATGGTTATTTATCTGAGCCTAATTTGGTTGACGCACATAATTGACGATGGTGATCCGGGTGAGCGTGTTTATGCATTGTGTTGTGTTGTGTTGTGTATGGTTGCCGCGGATGGGCGATGAGCACAAAGTGGATTTTTCTCGCACACTGTTCTCGATGCGCTAGTTTCGTTTAGCTCGTCGAAGTAGAAGTGCGCATAGTGGACACGGTTCGCGGTGTTTGCTAGAGCGGTTAGAGTTGACATTTCCCTCTCTCTCTTACCAAGTAGAAAAACACCGGAGATTGATATGGATACCTATTTGTGCATTTTGATGCTGGGATTTTGTGTGTTGTTGGTTTTCGGTTGTGAACGTGTGTGCACGTGATGTTATGTGGTGTATTTGGTTAGTTGATTGTTTGACTGGTTGGTTTGATGAATGGATGGGTGGATGAATGAATGAATGAATGAATAATGTGAATTTGAATTTGTGTGTTAGTTTGTCACCGTGCTTCAGTTGATTTGATATTGTGTATTGGTTTACGTGTAATTATTCGAATGGTGAGAATCCTTTAGTGAGTATTGTTTGTTGGGTGATGATGATAGTATTGGACTGGATCGCCATGACAGTTTGATTAGTCTTTCTGATGATTGGATTTTTGATTGGACGTATTTTGATGATGATTGATATTAATATATTTTTCTTCGTTCTATTCTGGTTTCCATCCGTTTCCGGTTTGTCCGTGGTTGACATTTTGTCTCCGTTTCTGGTGCTGTGCGTTTGTGCGGCAGTTTATGATTGTGGTGTGGAAGAGATGTGGATCGCTTGCTAGTAGAATACGACGGGATAGGACAGTATATGCGGTACGGTGGAGTAGACGACAGTGCGTTGCGCGGCGTGGCATAACGGTGCAGTGGAATGAAAGGGCGCCGAACGCAGTGGGATGAGATGGAATACATGCATTGTGGAAGAGCGCGCGCGGAGTTTTGAAGGTGAGTGTAATCGGTTAATATATTATGGGTTGTGTTTCTTGTTTTGTGATAGCATGTTATTTTGGTATTTGAATTGTTGTTGGTTGTGTTTGAATCATCGTTGTTGTGTGTGTTCCATGCTGGTGGCACAGACGATGAGTATAGTACAAGGGGAGGATTCGAATGATGTAATCGCGATGCGTCCGTGTTTCTGACCGGTGACTTTCGCACGTTCTGATATAATGGAGGAAAAGGACGAGGTTGAGGAGGAAGTGTGTATGAGGTTTCGACGTCCATCGGTGTGTGTGTGTGTGTGTGTTTGTGTGCGCGCTTGTGTGCTTGTTCGTTTGCTCGCTTACACATGCTAGTGCAGTGGTGTGTGGGTCGTTCACTTGTTATAGCGGATTTGTGTGTATTACTGGTAGGTGACTTGTGTATTTTGTGTATGGTTTTCTGATATGATGTGATATGACATGATATTTATTCTTCTATCTCCTGTTTTTGCAATTAGGAATGTTGTGAATGGAGAATGTATATTGTTCAATGATGTGGTTGGTGTTGGGCATGGGTTTTCGACCCACTCTCGGTGTGTACGTGTCGGTTTGATGAATGTTGTGTGTTGTGTGTTGTGTGTTGTAGAAGCAGTTGGCGAACGTGTCGGTGTGTGTTGCGCATCAGTGGGAGTAAGTGTGAGTGTCAGTGGGAGCGGCAGCGTTAGTGGTTAGGTGAGAAACGTTTTTTGTATGTTTGTGTGATATTGTGTTTATTGTTGTATAGTGTTGTTTTCAGTTTTGATTGATTCGTGGTGTCCTGACTGTGACAACTTGCGTTAGATTTCTGTTCGGCAAGCTGTAATGGTTAGGTATATTGATCGATTTCGGAACTGAAGCATCGTGTGTGTATGTTGGTATTGATTTTCCAAATGTGAGCACGATGTCCGAATTCCGTGTATAGATGATTCTGGACGATGTTTTTTTTTAATTTTTTAATTTAATGTTTGTTATCCGTATGGGGACGTATTATTTGGCCGTTTTTACTGGGCAAGATTGAGATAGATATTTGTTTGTCTTGATCTAATCTGAGCGGCCTAAATTACAAATGTTGGCTGTTGTTAATCCAGTTCCGATGCTCTACAGAATCAGTCCTTTTCATGAGCATCCGAGAGTGGTATTTGAAACAGGGTGAATGTGGGATGATGTTGATGGTGATTGAGTTATTGTTGGTATTGGTGTTTGTCACTTTGGCCTGGTAGTTAGTGAGCGTTTGTTTGTTTGTTTTTTCAATTACTTATTTATATATTTGGTAATCTAACCGATGTGTGTGTGTGTGCGTGTGTGTGTGTGGTTGGTTGGTTGGTTGGTTACTTGGTTAAAAGAATGGGGCGTTGTTAGTCCTTGTGGTTCTCTTGTTCTCTTTTTTTTTCTCTCTCTCTCTCTATTTGTCTGTCTGTGTGTCTTTGTGCTTATCCGTATTATTTGTGTGTGGTATGTTTGTGTTCGTGTATGTGCGAAAGAGCAAAAGAGAGTCGAATGCTGTGTTGAATGTCATGCGAGCTATTTGTCGACTCACAGTTGGAAGGTTGAGGCAAGTATGGTTATTTATCTGAGCCTAATTTGGTTGACGCACATAATTGACGATGGTGATCCGGGTGAGCGTGTTTATGCATTGTGTTGTGTTGTGTTGTGTATGGTTGCCGCGGATGGGCGATGAGCACAAAGTGGATTTTTCTCGCACACTGTTCTCGATGCGCTAGTTTCGTTTAGCTCGTCGAAGTAGAAGTGCGCATAGTGGACACGGTTCGCGGTGTTTGCTAGAACGGTTAGAGTTGACATTTCCCTCTCTCTCTTACCAAGTAGAAAAACACCGGAGATTGATATGGATACCTATTTGTGCATTTTGATGCTGGGATTTTGTGTGTTGTTGGTTTTCGGTTGTGAACGTGTGTGCACGTGATGTTATGTGGTGTATTTGGTTAGTTGATTGTTTGACTGGTTGGTTTGATGAATGGATGGGTGGATGAATGAATGAATGAATGAATAATGTGAATTTGAATTTGTGTGTTAGTTTGTCACCGTGCTTCAGTTGATTTGATATTGTGTATTGGTTTACGTGTAATTATTCGAATGGTGAGAATCCTTTAGTGAGTATTGTTTGTTGGGTGATGATGATAGTATTGGACTGGATCGCCATGACAGTTTGATTAGTCTTTCTGATGATTGGATTTTTGATTGGACGTATTTTGATGATGATTGATATTAATATATTTTTCTTCGTTCTATTCTGGTTTCCATCCGTTTCCGGTTTGTCCGTGGTTGACATTTTGTCTCCGTTTCTGGTGCTGTGCGTTTGTGCGGCAGTTTATGATTGTGGTGTGGAAGAGATGTGGATCGCTTGCTAGTAGAATACGACGGGATAGGACAGTATATGCGGTACGGTGGAGTAGACGACAGTGCGTTGCGCGGCGTGGCATAACGGTGCAGTGGAATGAAAGGGCGCCGAACGCAGTGGGATGAGATGGAATACATGCATTGTGGAAGAGCGCGCGCGGAGTTTTGAAGGTGAGTGTAATCGGTTAATATATTATGGGTTGTGTTTCTTGTTTTGTGATAGTATGTTATTTTGGTATTTGAATTGTTGTTGGTTGTGTTTGAATCATCGTTGTTGTGTGTGTTCCATGCTGGTGGCACAGACGATGAGTATAGTACAAGGGGAGGATTCGAATGATGTAATCGCGATGCGTCCGTGTTTCTGACCGGTGACTTTCGCACGTTCTGATATAATGGAGGAAAAGGACGAGGTTGAGGAGGAAGTGTGTATGAGGTTTCGACGTCCATCGGTGTGTGTGTGTGTGTGTGTTTGTGTGCGCGCTTGTGTGCTTGTTCGTTTGCTCGCTTACACATGCTAGTGCAGTGGTGTGTGGGTCGTTCACTTGTTATAGCGGATTTGTGTGTATTACTGGTAGGTGACTTGTGTATTTTGTGTATGGTTTTCTGATATGATGTGATATGATATGATATTTATTCTTCTATCTCCTGTTTTTGCAATTAGGAATGTTGTGAATGGAGAATGTATATTGTTCAATGATGTGGTTGGTGTTGGGCATGGGTTTTCGACCCACTCTCGGTGTGTACGTGTCGGTTTGATGAATGTTGTGTGTTGTGTGTTGTGTGTTGTAGAAGCAGTTGGCGAACGTGTCGGTGTGTGTTGCGCATCAGTGGGAGTAAGTGTGAGTGTCAGTGGGAGCGGCAGCGTTAGTGGTTAGGTGAGAAACGTTTTTTGTATGTTTGTGTGATATTGTGTTTATTGTTGTATAGTGTTGTTTTCAGTTTTGATTGATTCGTGGTGTCCTGACTGTGACAACTTGCGTTAGATTTCTGTTCGGCAAGCTGTAATGGTTAGGTATATTGATCGATTTCGGAACTGAAGCATCGTGTGTGTATGTTGGTATTGATTTTCCAAATGTGAGCACGATGTCCGAATTCCGTGTATAGATGATTCTGGACGATGTTTTTTTTTTTTAATTTTTTAATTTAATGTTTGTTATCCGTATGGGGACGTATTATTTGGCCGTTTTTACTGGACAAAATTGAGATAGATATTTGTTTGTCTTGATCTAATCTGAGCGGCCTAAATTATGAATGTTGGCTGTTGTTAATCCAGTTCCGATGTTCTACAGAATCAGTCCTTTTCATGAGCATCCGAGAGTGGTATTTGAAACAGGGTGAATGTGGGATGATGTTGATGGTGATTGAGTTATTGTTGGTATTGGTGTTTGTCACTTTGGCCTGGTAGTTAGTGAGCGTTTGTTTGTTTGTTTTTTCAATTACTTATTTATATATTTGGTAATCTAACCGATGTGTGTGTGTGTGCGTGTGTGTGTGTGGTTGGTTGGTTGGTTGGTTACTTGGTTAAAAGAATGGGGCGTTGTTAGTCCTTGTGGTTCTCTTGTTCTCTTTTTTTCTCTCTCTCTCTCTCTATTTGTCTGTCTGTGTGTCTTTGTGCTTATCCGTATTATTTGTGTGTGTGGTATGTTTGTGTTCGTGTATGTGCGAAAGAGCAAAAGAGAGTTGAATGCTGTGTTGAATGTCATGCGAGCTATTTGTCGACTCACAGTTGGAAGGTTGAGGCAAGTATGGTTATTTATCTGAGCCTAATTTGGTTGACGCACATAATTGACGATGGTGATCCGGGTGAGCGTGTTTATGCATTGTGTTGTGTTGTGTTGTGTATGGTTGCCGCGGATGGGCGATGAGCACAAAGTGGATTTTTCTCGCACACTGTTCTCGATGCGCTAGTTTCGTTTAGCTCGTCGAAGTAGAAGTGCGCATAGTGGACACGGTTCGCGGTGTTTGCTAGAGCGGTTAGAGTTGACATTTCCCTCTCTCTCTTACCAAGTAGAAAAACACCGGAGATTGATATGGATACCTATTTGTGCATTTTGATGCTGGGATTTTGTGTGTTGTTGGTTTTCGGTTGTGAACGTGTGTGCACGTGATGTTATGTGGTGTATTTGGTTAGTTGATTGTTTGACTGGTTGGTTTGATGAATGGATGGGTGGATGAATGAATGAATGAATGAATAATGTGAATTTGAATTTGTGTGTTAGTTTGTCACCGTGCTTCAGTTGATTTGATATTGTGTATTGGTTTACGTGTAATTATTCGAATGGTGAGAATCCTTTAGTGAGTATTGTTTGTTGGGTGATGATGATAGTATTGGACTGGATCGCCATGACAGTTTGATTAGTCTTTCTGATGATTGGATTTTTGATTGGACGTATTTTGATGATGATTGATATTAATATATTTTTCTTCGTTCTATTCTGGTTTCCATCCGTTTCCGGTTTGTCCGTGGTTGACATTTTGTCTCCGTTTCTGGTGCTGTGCGTTTGTGCGGCAGTTTATGATTGTGGTGTGGAAGAGATGTGGATCGCTTGCTAGTAGAATACGACGGGATAGGACAGTATATGCGGTACGGTGGAGTAGACGACAGTGCGTTGCGCGGTGTGGCATAACGGTGCAGTGGAATGAAAGGGCGCCGAACGCAGTGGGATGAGATGGAATACATGCATTGTGGAAGAGCGCGCGCGGAGTTTTGAAGGTGAGTGTAATCGGTTAATATATTATGGGTTGTGTTTCTTGTTTTGTGATAGTATGTTATTTTGGTATTTGAATTGTTGTTGGTTGTGTTTGAATCATCGTTGTTGTGTGTGTTCCATGCTGGTGGCACAGACGATGAGTATAGTACAAGGGGAGGATTCGAATGATGTAATCGCGATGCGTCCGTGTTTCTGACCGGTGACTTTCGCACGTTCTGATATAATGGAGGAAAAGGACGAGGTTGAGGAGGAAGTGTGTATGAGGTTTCGACGTCCATCGGTGTGTGTGTGTGTGTGTGTTTGTGTGCGCGCTTGTTCGCTTGTTCGTTTGCTCGCTTACACATGCTAGTGCAGTTGTGTGTGGGTCGTTCACTTGTTATAGCGGATTTGTGTGTATTACTGGTAGGTGACTTGTGTATTTTGTGTATAGTTTTCTGATATGATGTGATATGATATGATATTTATTCTTCTATCTCCTGTTTTTGCAATTAGGAATGTTGTGAATGGAGAATGTATATTGTTCAATGATGTGGTTGGTGTTGGGCATGGGTTTTCGACCCACTCTCGGTGTGTACGTGTCGGTTTGATGAATGTTGTGTGTTGTGTGTTGTAGAAGCAGTTGGCGAACGTGTCGGTGTGTGTTGCGCATCAGTGGGAGTAAGTGTGAGTGTCAGTGGGAGCGGCAGCGTTAGTGGTTAGGTGAGAAACGTTTTTTGTATGTTTGTGTGATATTGTGTTTATTGTTGTATAGTGTTGTTTTCAGTTTTGATTGATTCGTGGTGTCCTGACTTTGACAACTTGCGTTAGATTTCTGTTCGGCAAGCTGTAATGGTTAGGTATATTGATCGATTTCGGAACTGAAGCATCGTGTGTGTATGTTGGTATTGATTTTCCAAATGTGAGCACGATGTCCGAATTCCGTGTATAGATGATTCTGGACGATGTTTTTTTTTAATTTTTTAATTTAATGTTTGTTGTCCGTATGGGGACGTATTATTTGGCCGTTTTTACTGGGCAAGATTGAGATAGATATTTGTTTGTCTTGATCTAATCTGAGCGGCCTAAATTATGAATGTTGGCTGTTGTTAATCCAGTTCCGATGTTCTACAGAATCAGTCCTTTTCATGAGCATCCGAGAGTGGTATTTGAAACAGGGTGAATGTGGGATGATGTTGATGGTGATTGAGTTATTGTTGGTATTGGTGTTTGTCACTTTGGCCTGGTAGTTAGTGAGCGTTTGTTTGTTTGTTTTTTCAATTACTTATTTATATATTTGGTAATCTAACCGATGTGTGTGTGTGTGTGTGGTTGGTTGGTTGGTTGGTTACTTGGTTAAAAGAATGGGGCGTTGTTAGTCCTTGTGGTTCTCTTGTTCTCTTTTTTTTTCTCTCTCTCTCTCTATTTGTCTGTCTGTGTGTCTTTGTGCTTATCCGTATTATTTGTGTGTGGTATGTTTGTGTTCGTGTATGTGCGAAAGAGCAAAAGAGAGTCGAATGCTGTGTTGAATGTCATGCGAGCTATTTGTCGACTCACAGTTGGAAGGTTGAGGCAAGTATGGTTATTTATCTGAGCCTAATTTGGTTGACGCACATAATTGACGATGGTGATCCGGGTGAGCGTGTTTATGCATTGTGTTGTGTTGTGTTGTGTATGGTTGCCGCGGATGGGCGATGAGCACAAAGTGGATTTTTCTCGCACACTGTTCTCGATGCGCTAGTTTCGTTTAGCTCGTCGAAGTAGAAGTGCGCATAGTGGACACGGTTCGCGGTGTTTGCTAGAGCGGTTAGAGTTGACATTTCCCTCTCTCTCTTACCGAGTAGAAAAACACCGGAGATTGATATGGATACCTATTTGTGCATTTTGATGCTGGGATTTTGTGTGTTGTTGGTTTTCGGTTGTGAACGTGTGTGCACGTGATGTTATGTGGTGTATTTGGTTAGTTGATTGTTTGACTGGTTGGTTTGATGAATGGATGGGTGGATGAATGAATGAATGAATGAATAATGTGAATTTGAATTTGTGTGTTAGTTTGTCACCGTGCTTCAGTTGATTTGATATTGTGTATTGGTTTACGTGTAATTATTCGAATGGTGAGAATCCTTTAGTGAGTATTGTTTGTTGGGTGATGATGATAGTATTGGACTGGATCGCCATGACAGTTTGATTAGTCTTTCTGATGATTGGATTTTTGATTGGACGTATTTTGATGATGATTGATATTAATATATTTTTCTTCGTTCTATTCTGGTTTCCATCCGTTTCCGGTTTGTCCGTGGTTGACATTTTGTCTCCGTTTCTGGTGCTGTGCGTTTGTGCGGCAGTTTATGATTGTGGTGTGGAAGAGATGTGGATCGCTTGCTAGTAGAATACGACGGGATAGGACAGTATATGCGGTACGGTGGAGTAGACGACAGTGCGTTGCGCGGCGTGGCATAACGGTGCAGTGGAATGAAAGGGCGCCGAACGCAGTGGGATGAGATGGAATACATGCATTGTGGAAGAGTGCGCGCTGAGTTTTGAAGGTGAGTGTAATCGGTTAATATATTATGGGTTGTGTTTCTTGTTTTGTGATAGTATGTTATTTTGGTATTTGAATTGTTGTTGGTTGTGTTTGAATCATCGTTGTTGTGTGTGTTCCATGCTGGTGGCACAGACGATGAGTATAGTACAAGGGGAGGATTCGAATGATGTAATCGCGATGCGTCCGTGTTTCTGACCGGTGACTTTCGCACGTTCTGATATAATGGAGGAAAAGGACGAGGTTGAGGAGGAAGTGTGTATGAGGTTTCGACGTCCATCGGTGTGTGTGTGTGTGTGTGTGTGTTTCTGTGTATGTTTGTGTGCGCGCTTGTTTGCTTGTTCGTTTGCTCGCTTACATATGCCAGTGCAGTGGTGTGTGAGTCGTTCACTTGTTATAGCGTATTTGTGTGTATTACTGGTAGGTGACTTGTGTATTTTGTGTATAGTTTTCTGATATGATATGATATGATATTTATTCTTCTATCTCCTGTTTTTGCAATTAGGAATGTTGTGAATGGAGAATGTATATTGTTCAATGATGGTTGGTGTTGGGCATGGGTTTTCGACCCACTCTCGGTGTGTACGTGTCGGTTTGATGAATGTTGTGTGTTGTGTGTTGTGTGTTGTAGAAGCAGTTGGCGAACGTGTCGGTGTGTGTTGCGCATCAGTGGGAGTAAGTGTGAGTGTCAGTGGGAGCGGCAGCGTTAGTGGTTAGGTGAGAAACGTTTTTTGTATGTTTGTGTGATATTGTGTTTATTGTTGTATAGTGTTGTTTTCAGTTTTGATTGATTCGTGGTGTCCTGACTTTGACAACTTGCGTTAGATTTCTGTTCGGCAAGCTGTAATGGTTAGGTATATTGATCGATTTCGGAACTGAAGCATCGTGTGTGTATGTTGGTATTGATTTTCCAAATGTGAGCACGATGTCCGAATTCCGTGTATAGATGATTCTGGACGATGTTTTTTTTAATTTTTTAATTTAATGTTTGTTGTCCGTATGGGGACGTATTATTTGGCCGTTTTTACTGGGCAAGATTGAGATAGATATTTGTTTGTCTTGATCTAATCTGAGCGGCCTAAATTATGAATGTTGGCTGTTGTTAATCCAGTTCCGATGTTCTACAGAATCAGTCCTTTTCATGAGCATCCGAGAGTGGTATTTGAAACAGGGTGAATGTGGGATGATGTTGATGGTGATTGAGTTATTGTTGGTATTGGTGTTTGTCACTTTGGCCTGGTAGTTAGTGAGCGTTTGTTTGTTTGTTTTTTCAATTACTTATTTATATATTTGGTAATCTAACCGATGTGTGTGTGTGTGTGTGTGTGTGGTTGGTTGGTTACTTGGTTAAAAGAATGGGGCGTTGTTAGTCCTTGTGGTTCTCTTGTTCTCTTTTTTTTTTCTCTCTCTCTCTCTATTTAGCTGTCTGTGTCTTTGTGCTTATCCGTATTATTTGTGTGTGGTATGTTTGTGTTCGTGTATGTGCGAAAGAGCAAAAGAGAGTCGAATGCCGTGTTGAATGTCATGCGAGCTATTTGTCGACTCACAGTTGGAAGGTTGAGGCAAGTATGGTTATTTATCTGAGCCTAATTTGGTTGACGCACATAATTGACGATGGTGATCCGGGTGAGCGTGTTTATGCATTGTGTTGTGTTGTGTTGTGTATGGTTGCCGCGGATGGGCGATGAGCACAAAGTGGATTTTTCTCGCACACTGTTCTCGATGCGCTAGTTTCGTTTAGCTCGTCGAAGTAGAAGTGCGCATAGTGGACACGGTTCGCGGTGTTTGCTAGAGCGGTTAGAGTTGACATTTCCCTCTCTCTCTTACCGAGTAGAAAAACACCGGAGATTGATATGGATACCTATTTGTGCATTTTGATGCTGGGATTTTGTGTGTTGTTGGTTTTCGGTTGTGAACGTGTGTGCACGTGATGTTATGTGGTGTATTTGGTTAGTTGATTGTTTGACTGGTTGGTTTGATGAATGGATGGGTGGATGAATGAATGAATGAATGAATGAATGAATGAATAATGTGAATTTGAATTTGTGTGTTAGTTTGTCACCGTGCTTCAGTTGATTTGATATTGTGTATTGGTTTACGTGTAATTATTCGAATGGTGAGAATCCTTTAGTGAGTATTGTTTGTTGGGTGATGATGATAGTATTGGACTGGATCGCCATGACAGTTTGATTAGTCTTTCTGATGATTGGATTTTTGATTGGACGTATTTTGATGATGATTGATATTAATATATTTTTCTTCGTTCTATTCTGGTTTCCATCCGTTTCCGGTTTGTCCGTGGTTGACATTTTGTCTCCGTTTCTGGTGCTGTGCGTTTGTGCGGCAGTTTATGATTGTGGTGTGGAAGAGATGTGGATCGCTTGCTAGTAGAATACGACGGGATAGGACAGTATATGCGGTACGGTGGAGTAGACGACAGTGCGTTGCGCGGCGTGGCATAACGGTGCAGTGGAATGAAAGAGCGCCGAACGCAGTGGGATGAGATGGAATACATGCATTGTGGAAGAGCGCGCGCGGAGTTTTGAAGGTGAGTGTAATCGGTTAATATATTATGGGTTGTGTTTCTTGTTTTGTGATAGTATGTTATTTTGGTATTTGAATTGTTGTTGGTTGTGTTTGAATCATCGTTGTTGTGTGTGTTCCATGCTGGTGGCACAGACGATGAGTATAGTACAAGGGGAGGATTCGAATGATGTAATCGCGACGCGTCCGTGTTTCTGACCGGTGACTTTCGCACGTTCTGATATAATGGAGGAAAAGGACGAGGTTGAGGAGGAAGTGTGTATGAGGTTTCGACGTCCATCGGTGTGTGTGTGTGTGTGTGTGTGTGTGTGTGTGTTTCTGTGTATGTTTGTGTGCGCGCTTGTTTGCTTGTTCGTTTGCTCGCTTACATATGCCAGTGCAGTGGTGTGTGGGTCGTTCACTTGTTATAGCGGATTTGTGTGTATTACTGGTAGGTGACTTGTGTATTTTGTGTATAGTTTTCTGATATGATATGATATGATATTTATTCTTCTATCTCCTGTTTTTGCAATTAGGAATATTGTGAATGGAGAATGTATATTGTTCAATGATGTGGTTGGTGTTGGGCATGGGTTTTCGACCCACTCTCGGTGTGTACGTGTCGGTTTGATGAATGTTGTGTGTTGTGTGTTGTGTGTTGTAGAAGCAGTTGGCGAACGTGTCGGTGTGTGTTGCGCATCAGTGGGAGTAAGTGTGAGTGTCAGTGGGAGCGGCAGCGTTAGTGGTTAGGTGAGAAACGTTTTTTGTATGTTTGTGTGATATTGTGTTTATTGTTGTATAGTGTTGTTTTCAGTTTTGATTGATTCGTGGTGTCCTGACTTTGACAACTTGCGTTAGATTTCTGTTCGGCAAGCTGTAATGGTTAGGTATATTGATCGATTTCGGAACTGAAGCATCGTGTGTGTATGTTGGTATTGATTTTCCAAATGTGAGCACGATGTCCGAATTCCGTGTATAGATGATTCTGGACGATGTTTTTTTTTAATTTTTTAATTTAATGTTTGTTGTCCGTATGGGGACGTATTATTTGGCCGTTTTTACTGGGCAAGATTGAGATAGATATTTGTTTGTCTTGATCTAATCTGAGCGGCCTAAATTATGAATGTTGGCTGTTGTTAATCCAGTTCCGATGTTCTACAGAATCAGTCCTTTTCATGAGCATCCGAGAGTGGTATTTGAAACAGGGTGAATGTGGGATGATGTTGATGGTGATTGAGTTATTGTTGGTATTGGTGTTTGTCACTTTGGCCTGGTAGTTAGTGAGCGTTTGTTTGTTTGTTTTTTCAATTACTTATTTATATATTTGGTAATCTAATCGATGTGTGTGTGTGTGTGTGTGTGTGTGGTTGGTTGGTTACTTGGTTAAAAGAATGGGGCGTTGTTAGTCCTTGTGGTTCTCTTGTTCTCTTTTTTTTTTTTTTTCTCTCTCTCTCTCTATTTAGCTGTCTGTGTCTTTGTGCTTATCCGTATTATTTGTGTGTGGTATGTTTGTGTTCGTGTATGTGCGAAAGAGCAAAAGAGAGTCGAATGCTGTGTTGAATGTCATGCGAGCTATTTGTCGACTCACAGTTGGAAGGTTGAGGCAAGTATGGTTATTTATCTGAGCCTAATTTGGTTGACGCACATAATTGACGATGGTGATCCGGGTGAGCGTGTTTATGCATTGTGTTGTGTTGTGTTGTGTATGGTTGCCGCGGATGGGCGATGAGCACAAAGTGGATTTTTCTCGCACACTGTTCTCGATGCGCTAGTTTCGTTTAGCTCGTCGAAGTAGAAGTGCGCATAGTGGACACGGTTCGCGGTGTTTGCTAGAGCGGTTAGAGTTGACATTTCCCTCTCTCTTACCGAGTAGAAAAACACCGGAGATTGATATGGATACCGATTTGTGCATTTTGATGCTGGGATTTTGTGTGTTGTTGGTTTTCGGTTGTGAACGTGTGTGCACGTGATGTTATGTGGTGTATTTGGTTAGTGAATTTGAATTTGTGTGTTGGTTTGTCACCGTGCTTCAGTTGATTTGATATTGTGTATTGGTTTACGTGTAATTATTCGAATGGTGAGAATCCTTTAGTGAGTATTGTTTGTTGGGTGATGATGATAGTATTGGACTGGATCGCCATGACAGTTTGATTAGTCTTTCTGATGATTGGATTTTTGATTGGACGTATTTTGATGATGATTGATATTAATATATTTTTCTTCGTTCTATTCTGGTTTCCATCCGTTTCCGGTTTGTCCGTGGTTGACATTTTGTCTCCGTTTCTGGTGCTGTGCGGCAGTTTATGATTGTGGTGTGGAAGAGATGTGGATCGCTTGCTAGTAGAATACGACGGGATAGGACAGTATATGCGGTACGGTGGAGTAGACGACAGTGCGTTGCGCGGCGTGGCATAACGGTGCAGTGGAATGAAAGGGCGCCGAACGCAGTGGGATGAGATGGAATACATGCATTGTGGAAGAGCGCGCGCGGAGTTTTGAAGGTGGGTGTAATCGGTTAATATATTATGGGTTGTGTTTCTTGTTTTGTGATAGTATGTTATTTTGGTATTTGAATTGTTGTTGGTTGTGTTTGAATCATCGTTGTTGTGTGTGTTCCATGCTGGTGGCACAGACGATGAGTATAGTACAAGGGGAGGATTCGAATGATGTAATCGCGATGCGTCCGTGTTTCTGACCGGTGACTTTCGCACGTTCTGATATAATGGAGGAAAAGGACGAGGTTGAGGAGGAAGTGTGTATGAGGTTTCGACGTCCATCGGTGTGTGTTTGTGTGTTTGTGTGCGCGCTTGTTTGCTTGTTCGTTTGCTCGCTTACACATGCCAGTGCAGGGGTGTGTGGGTCGTTCACTTGTTATAGCGGATTTGTGTGTATTACTGGCAGGTGACTTGTGTATTTTGTGTATAGTTTTCTGATATGATGTGATATGATATGATATTTATTCTTCTATCTCCTGTTTTTGCAATTAGGAATATTGTGAATGGAGAATGTATATTGTTCAATGATGTGGTTGGTGTTGGGCATAGGTTTTCGACCCACTCTCGGTGTGTACGTGTCGGTTTGATGAATGTTGTGTGTTGTGTGTTGTGTGTTGTAGAAGCAGTTGGCGAACGTGTCGGTGTGTGTTGCGCATCAGTGGGAGTAAGTGTGAGTGTCAGTGGGAGCGGCAGCGTTAGTGGTTAGGTGAGAAACGTTTTTTGTATGTTTGTGTGATATTGTGTTTATTGTTGTATAGTGTTGTTTTCAGTTTTGATTGATTCGTGGTGTCCTGACTTTGACAACTTGCGTTCGATTTCTGTTCGGCAAGCTGTAATGGTTAGGTATATTGATCGATTTCGGAACTGAAGCATCGTGTGTGTATGTTGGTATTGATTTTCCAAATGTGAGCACGATGTCCGAATTCCGTGTATAGATGATTCTGGACGATGTTTTTTTTATTTTTTAATTTAATGTTTGTTGTCCGTATGGGGACGTATTATTTGGCCGTTTTTACTGGGCAAGATTGAGATAGATATTTGTTTGTCTTGATCTAATCTGAGCGGCCTAAATTATGAATGTTGGCTGTTGTTAATCCAGTTCCGATGTTCTACAGAATCAGTCCTTTTCATGAGCAGCCGAGAGTGGTATTTGAAACAGGGTGAATGTGGGATGATGTTGATGGTGATTGAGTTATTGTTGGTATTGGTGTTTGTCACTTTGGCCTGGTAGTTAGTGAGCGTTTGTTTGTTTGTTTTTTCAATTACTTATTTATATATTTGGTAATCTAACCGATGTGTGTGTGTGTGTGTGGTTGGTTGGTTGGTTACTGGGTTAAAAGAATGGGGCGTTGTTAGTCCTTGTGGTTCTCTTGTTCTCTTCTTTTTTTTCTCTCTCTCTCTCTCTATTTGTCTGTCTGTGTGTCTTTGTGCTTATCCGTATTATTTGTGTGTGGTATGTTTGTGTTCGTGTATGTGCGAAAGAGCAAAAGAGAGTCGAATGCTGTGTTGAATGTCATGCGAGCTATTTGTCGACTCACAGTTGGAAGGTTGAGGCAAGTATGGTTGTTTATGTGAGCCTAATTTGGTTGACGCACGTCATTGACGATGGTGATCCGGCTGAGCGTGTTTATGCATTGTGTTGTGTTGTGTTGTGTTGTGTATGGTTGACGCGGATGGGCGATGAGCACAAAGTGGATTTTTCTCGCACACTGTTCTCGATGCGCTAGTTTCGTTTAGTTCGTCGAAGTAGAAGTGCGCATAGTGGACACGGTTCGCGGTGTTTGCTAGAGCGGTAAGAGTTGGCATTTCCCTCTCTCTTACCGAGTAGAAAAACACCGGAGATTGATATGGATACCGATTTGTGCATTTTGATGCTGGGATTTTGTGTGTTGTTGGTTTTCGGTTGTGAACGTGTGTGCACGTGATGTTATGTGGTGTATTTGGTTAGTTGATTGTTTGACTGGTTGGTTTGATGAATGGATGGGTGGATGAATGAATGAATGAATGAATAATGTGAATTTGAATTTGTGTGTTAGTTTGTCACCGTGCTTCAGTTGATTTGATATTGTGTATTGGTTTACGTGTAATTATTCGAATGGTGAGAATCCTTTAGTGAGTATTGTTTGTTGGGTGATGATGATAGTATTGGACTGGATCGCCATGACAGTTTGATTAGTCTTTCTGATGATTGGATTTTTGATTGGACGTATTTTGATGATGATTGATATTAATATATTTTTCTTCGTTCTATTCTGGTTTCCATCCGTTTCCGGTTTGTCCGTGGTTGACATTTTGTCTCCGTTTCTGGTGCTGTGCGTTTGTGCGGCAGTTTATGATTGTGGTGTGGAAGAGATGTGGATCGCTTGCTAGTAGAATACGACGGGATAGGACAGTATATGCGGTACGGTGGAGTAGACGACAGTGCGTTGCGCGGCGTGGCATAACGGTGCAGTGGAATGAAAGGGCGCCGAACGCAGTGGGATGAGATGGAATACATGCATTGTGGAAGAGCGCGCGCGGAGTTTTGAAGGTGGGTGTAATCGGTTAATATATTATGGGTTGTGTTTCTTGTTTTGTGATAGTATGTTATTTTGGTATTTGAATTGTTGTTGGTTGTGTTTGAATCATCGTTGTTGTGTGTGTTCCATGCTGGTGGCACAGACGATGAGTATAGTACAAGGGGAGGATTCGAATGATGTAATCGCGATGCGTCCGTGTTTCTGACCGGTGACTTTCGCACGTTCTGATATAATGGAGGAAAAGGACGAGGTTGAGGAGGAAGTGTGTATGAGGTTTCGACGTCCATCGGTGTGTGTGTTTGTGTGCGCGCTTGTTTGCTTGTTCGTTTGCTCGCTTACACATGCCAGTGCAGTGGTGTGTGGGTCGTTCACTTGTTATAGCGGATTTGTGTGTATTACTGGCAGGTGACTTGTGTATTTTGTGTATAGTTTTCTGATATGATGTGATATGATATGATATTTATTCTTCTATCTCCTGTTTTTGCAATTAGGAATATTGTGAATGGAGAATGTATATTGTTCAATGATGTGGTTGGTGTTGGGCATAGGTTTTCGACCCACTCTCGGTGTGTACGTGTCGGTTTGATGAATGTTGTGTGTTGTGTGTTGTGTGTTGTAGAAGCAGTTGGCGAACGTGTCGGTGTGTGTTGCGCATCGGTGGGAGTGAGTGTCAGTGGGAGCGGCAGCGTTAGTGGTTAGGTGAGAAACGTTTTTTGTATGTTTGTGTGATATCGTGTTTATTGTTGTATAGTGTTGTTTTCAGTTTTGATTGATTCGTGGTGTCCTGACTTTGACAACTTGCGTTTGATTTCTGTTCGGCAAGCTGTAATGGTTAGGTATATTGATCGATTTCGGAACTGAAGCATCGTGTGTGTATGTTGGTATTGATTTTCCAAATGTGAGCACGATGTCCGAATTCCGTGTATAGATGATTCTGGACGATGTTTTTTTTATTTTTTAATTTAATGTTTGTTGTCCGTATGGGGACGTATTATTTGGCCGTTTTTACTGGGCAAGATTGAGATAGATATTTGTTTGTCTTGATCTAATCTGAGCGGCCTAAATTATGAATGTTGGCTGTTGTTAATCCAGTTCCGATGTTCTACAGAATCAGTCCTTTTCATGAGCAGCCGAGAGTGGTATTTGAAACAGGGTGAATGTGGGATGATGTTGATGGTGATTGAGTTATTGTTGGTATTGGTGTTTGTCACTTTGGCCTGGTAGTTAGTGAGCGTTTGTTTGTTTGTTTTTTCAATTACTTATTTATATATTTGGTAATCTAACCGATGTGTGTGTGTGTGTGTGGTTGGTTGGTTGGTTACTGGGTTAAAAGAATGGGGCGTTGTTAGTCCTTGTGGTTCTCTTGTTCTCTTCTTTTTTTTCTCTCTCTCTCTCTCTATTTGTCTGTCTGTGTGTCTTTGTGCTTATCCGTATTATTTGTGTGTGGTATGTTTGTGTTCGTGTATGTGCGAAAGAGCAAAAGAGAGTCGAATGCTGTGTTGAATGTCATGCGAGCTATTTGTCGACTCACAGTTGGAAGGTTGAGGCAAGTATGGTTGTTTATGTGAGCCTAATTTGGTTGACGCACGTCATTGACGATGGTGATCCGGCTGAGCGTGTTTATGCATTGTGTTGTGTTGTGTTGTGTTGTGTATGGTTGACGCGGATGGGCGATGAGCACAAAGTGGATTTTTCTCGCACACTGTTCTCGATGCGCTAGTTTCGTTTAGTTCGTCGAAGTAGAAGTGCGCATAGTGGACACGGTTCGCGGTGTTTGCTAGAGCGGTAAGAGTTGGCATTTCCCTCTCTCTTACCGAGTAGAAAAACACCGGAGATTGATATGGATACCGATTTGTGCATTTTGATGCTGGGATTTTGTGTGTTGTTGGTTTTCGGTTGTGAACGTGTGTGCACGTGATGTTATGTGGTGTATTTGGTTAGTTGATTGTTTGACTGGTTGGTTTGATGAATGGATGGGTGGATGAATGAATGAATGAATGAATAATGTGAATTTGAATTTGTGTGTTAGTTTGTCACCGTGCTTCAGTTGATTTGATATTGTGTATTGGTTTACGTGTAATTATTCGAATGGTGAGAATCCTTTAGTGAGTATTGTTTGTTGGGTGATGATGATAGTATTGGACTGGATCGCCATGACAGTTTGATTAGTCTTTCTGATGATTGGATTTTTGATTGGACGTATTTTGATGATGATTGATATTAATATATTTTTCTTCGTTCTATTCTGGTTTCCATCCGTTTCCGGTTTGTCCGTGGTTGACATTTTGTCTCCGTTTCTGGTGCTGTGCGTTTGTGCGGCAGTTTATGATTGTGGTGTGGAAGAGATGTGGATCGCTTGCTAGTAGAATACGACGGGATAGGACAGTATATGCGGTACGGTGGAGTAGACGACAGTGCGTTGCGCGGCGTGGCATAACGGTGCAGTGGAATGAAAGGGCGCCGAACGCAGTGGGATGAGATGGAATACATGCATTGTGGAAGAGCGCGCGCGGAGTTTTGAAGGTGGGTGTAATCGGTTAATATATTATGGGTTGTGTTTCTTGTTTTGTGATAGTATGTTATTTTGGTATTTGAATTGTTGTTGGTTGTGTTTGAATCATCGTTGTTGTGTGTGTTCCATGCTGGTGGCACAGACGATGAGTATAGTACAAGGGGAGGATTCGAATGATGTAATCGCGATGCGTCCGTGTTTCTGACCGGTGACTTTCGCACGTTCTGATATAATGGAGGAAAAGGACGAGGTTGAGGAGGAAGTGTGTATGAGGTTTCGACGTCCATCGGTGTGTGTGTTTGTGTGCGCGCTTGTTTGCTTGTTCGTTTGCTCGCTTACACATGCCAGTGCAGTGGTGTGTGGGTCGTTCACTTGTTATAGCGGATTTGTGTGTATTACTGGCAGGTGACTTGTGTATTTTGTGTATAGTTTTCTGATATGATGTGATATGATATGATATTTATTCTTCTATCTCCTGTTTTTGCAATTAGGAATATTGTGAATGGAGAATGTATATTGTTCAATGATGTGGTTGGTGTTGGGCATAGGTTTTCGACCCACTCTCGGTGTGTACGTGTCGGTTTGATGAATGTTGTGTGTTGTGTGTTGTGTGTTGTAGAAGCAGTTGGCGAACGTGTCGGTGTGTGTTGCGCATCAGTGGGAGTAAGTGTGAGTGTCAGTGGGAGCGGCAGCGTTAGTGGTTAGGTGAGAAACGTTTTTTGTATGTTTGTGTGATATCGTGTTTATTGTTGTATAGTGTTGTTTTCAGTTTTGATTGATTCGTGGTGTCCTGACTTTGACAACTTGCGTTTGATTTCTGTTCGGCAAGCTGTAATGGTTAGGTATATTGATCGATTTCGGAACTGAAGCATCGTGTGTGTATGTTGGTATTGATTTTCCAAATGTGAGCACGATGTCCGAATTCCGTGTATAGATGATTCTGGACGATGTTTTTTTTTATTTTTTAATTTAATGTTTGTTGTCCGTATGGGGACGTATTATTTGGCCGTTTTTACTGGGCAAGATTGAGATAGATATTTGTTTGTCTTGATCTAATCTGAGCGGCCTAAATTATGAATGTTGGCTGTTGTTAATCCAGTTCCGATGTTCTACAGAATCAGTCCTTTTCATGAGCATCCGAGAGTGGTATTTGAAACAGGGTGAATGTGGGATGATGTTGATGGTGATTGAGTTATTGTTGGTATTGGTGTTTGTCACTTTGGCCTGGTAGTTAGTGAGCGTTTGTTTGTTTGTTTTTTCAATTACTTATTTATATATTTGGTAATCTAACCGATGTGTGTGTGTGTGTGGTTGGTTGGTTGGTTACTGGGTTAAAAGAATGGGGCGTTGTTAGTCCTTGTGGTTCTCTTGTTCTCTTTTTTTTTTTTTCTCTCTCTCTCTCTCTATTTGTCTGTCTGTGTGTCTTTGTGCTTATCCGTATTATTTGTGTGTGGTATGTTTGTGTTCGTGTATGTGCGAAAGAGCAAAAGAGAGTCGAATGCAGTGTTGAATGTCATGCGAGCTATTTGTCGACTCACAGTTGGAAGGTTGAGGCAAGTATGGTTATTTATGTGAGCCTAATTTGGTTGACGCACGTCATTGACGATGGTGATCCGGGTGAGCGTGTTTATGCATTGTGTTGTGTTGTGTTGTGTTGTGTATGGTTGACGCGGATGGGCGATGAGCACAAAGTGGATTTTTCTCGCACACTGTTCTCGATGCGCTAGTTTCGTTTAGTTCGTCGAAGTAGAAGTGCGCATAGTGGACACGGTTCGCGGTGTTTGCTAGAGCGGTAAGAGTTGGCATTTCCCTCTCTCTTACCGAGTAGAAAAACACCGGAGATTGATATGGATACCGATTTGTGCATTTTGATGCTGGGATTTTGTGTGTTGTTGGTTTTCGGTTGTGAACGTGTGTGCACGTGATGTTATGTGGTGTATTTGGTTAGTGAATTTGAATTTGTGTGTTGGTTTGTCACCGTGCTTCAGTTGATTTGATATTGTGTATTGGTTTACGTGTAATTATTCGAATGGTGAGAATCCTTTAGTGAGTATTGTTTGTTGGGTGATGATGATAGTATTGGACTGGATCGCCATGACAGTTTGATTAGTCTTTCTGATGATTGGATTTTTGATTGGACGTATTTTGATGATGATTGATATTAATATATTTTTCTTCGTTCTATTCTGGTTTCCATCCGTTTCCGGTTTGTCCGTGGTTGACATTTTGTCTCCGTTTCTGGTGCTGTGCGTTTGTGCGGCAGTTTATGATTGTGGTGTGGAAGAGATGTGGATCGCTTGCTAGTAGAATACGACGGGATAGGACAGTATATGCGGTACGGTGGAGTAGACGACAGTGCGTTGCGCGGCGTGGCATAACGGTGCAGTGGAATGAAAGGGCGCCGAACGCAGTGGGATGAGATGGAATACATGCATTGTGGAAGAGCGCGCGCGGAGTTTTGAAGGTGAGTGTAATCGGTTAATATATTATGGGTTGTGTTTCTTGTTTTGTGATAGTATGTTATTTTGGTATTTGAATTGTTGTTGGTTGTGTTTGAATCATCGTTGTTGTGTGTGTTCCATGCTGGTGGCACAGACGATGAGTATAGTACAAGGGGAGGATTCGAATGATGTAATCGCGATGCGTCCGTGTTTCTGACCGGTGACTTTCGCACGTTCTGATATAATGGAGGAAAAGGACGAGGTTGAGGAGGAAGTGTGTATGAGGTTTCGACGTCCATCGGTGTGTGTGTTTGTGTGCGCGCTTGTTTGCTTGTTCGTTTGCTCGCTTACACATGCCAGTGCAGTGGTGTGTGAGTCGTTCACTTGTTATAGCGGATTTGTGTGTATTACTGGCAGGTGACTTGTGTATTTTGTGTATAGTTTTCTGATATGATGTGATATGATATGATATTTATTCTTCTATCTCCTGTTTTTGCAATTAGGAATATTGTGAATGGAGAATGTATATTGTTCAATGATGTGGTTGGTGTTGGGCATAGATTTTCGACCCACTCTCGGTGTGTACGTGTCGGTTTGATGAATGTTGTGTGTTGTGTGTTGTGTGTTGTAGAAGCAGTTGGCGAACGTGTCGGTGTGTGTTGCGCATCAGTGGGAGTAAGTGTGAGTGTCAGTGGGAGCGGCAGCGTTAGTGGTTAGGTGAGAAACGTTTTTTGTATGTTTGTGTGATATCGTGTTTATTGTTGTATAGTGTTGTTTTCAGTTTTGATTGATTCGTGGTGTCCTGACTTTGACAACTTGCGTTTGATTTCTGTTCGGCAAGCTGTAATGGTTAGGTATATTGATCGATTTCGGAACTGAAGCATCGTGTGTGTATGTTGGTATTGATTTTCCAAATGTGAGCACGATGTCCGAATTCCGTGTATAGATGATTCTGGACGATGTTTTTTTTTATTTTTTAATTTAATGTTTGTTGTCCGTATGGGGACGTATTATTTGGCCGTTTTTACTGGGCAAGATTGAGATAGATATTTGTTTGTCTTGATCTAATCTGAGCGGCCTAAATTATGAATGTTGGCTGTTGTTAATCCAGTTCCGATGTTCTACAGAATCAGTCCTTTTCATGAGCAGCCGAGAGTGGTATTTGAAACAGGGTGAATGTGGGATGATGTTGATGGTGATTGAGTTATTGTTGGTATTGGTGTTTGTCACTTTGGCCTGGTAGTTAGTGAGCGTTTGTTTGTTTGTTTTTTCAATTACTTATTTATATATTTGGTAATGTAACCCATGTGTGTGTGTGTGTGTGTGTGGTTGGTTGGTTGGTTACTGGGTTAAAAGAATGGGGCGTTGTTAGTCCTTGTGGTTCTCTTGTTCTCTTTTTTTTTTTCTCTCTCTCTCTCTATTTGTCTGTCTGTGTGTCTTTGTGCTTATCCGTATTATTTGTGTGTGGTATGTTTGTGTTCGTGTATGTGCGAAAGAGCAAAAGAGAGTCGAATGCAGTGTTGAATGTCATGCGAGCTATTTGTCGACTCACAGTTGGAAGGTTGAGGCAAGTATGGTTATTTATGTGAGCCTAATTTGGTTGACGCACGTCATTGACGATGGTGATCCGGCTGAGCGTGTTTATGCATTGTGTTGTGTTGTGTTGTGTTGTGTTGTGTATGGTTGACGCGGATGGGCGATGAGCACAAAGTGGATTTTTCTCGCACACTGTTCTCGATGCGCTAGTTTCGTTTAGTTCGTCGAAGTAGAAGTGCGCATAGTGGACACGGTTCGCGGTGTTTGCTAGAGCGGTAAGAGTTGGCATTTCCCTCTCTCTTACCGAGTAGAAAAACACCGGAGATTGATATGGATACCGATTTGTGCATTTTGATGCTGGGATTTTGTGTGTTGTTGGTTTTCGGTTGTGAACGTGTGTGCACGTGATGTTATGTGGTGTATTTGGTTAGTGAATTTGAATTTGCGTGTTGGTTTGTCACCGTGCTTCAGTTGATTTGATATTGTGTATTGGTTTACGTGTAATTATTCGAATGGTGAGAATCCTTTAGTGAGTATTGTTTGTTGGGTGATGATGATAGTATTGGACTGGATCGCCATGACAGTTTGATTAGTCTTTCTGATGATTGGATTTTTGATTGGACGTATTTTGATGATGATTGATATTAATATATTTTTCTTCGTTCTATTCTGGTTTCCATCCGTTTCCGGTTTGTCCGTGGTTGACATTTTGTCTCCGTTTCTGGTGCTGTGCGGCAGTTTATGATTGTGGTGTGGAAGAGATGTGGATCGCTTGCTAGTAGAATACGACGGGATAGGACAGTATATGCGGTACGGTGGAGTAGACGACAGTGCGTTGCGCGGCGTGGCATAACGGTGCAGTGGAATGAAAGGGCGCCGAACGCAGTGGGATGAGATGGAATACATGCATTGTGGAAGAGCGCGCGCGGAGTTTTGAAGGTGAGTGTAATCGGTTAATATATTATGGGTTGTGTTTCTTGTTTTGTGATAGTATGTTATTTTGGTATTTGAATTGTTGTTGGTTGTGTTTGAATCATCGTTGTTGTGTGTGTTCCATGCTGGTGGCACAGACGATGAGTATAGTACAAGGGGAGGATTCGAATGATGTAATCGCGATGCGTCCGTGTTTCTGACCGGTGACTTTCGCACGTTCTGATATAATGGAGGAAAAGGACGAGGTTGAGGAGGAAGTGTGTATGAGGTTTCGACGTCCATCGGTGTGTGTGTTTGTGTGCGCGCTTGTTTGCTTGTTCGTTTGCTCGCTTACACATGCCAGTGCAGTGGTGTGTGAGTCGTTCACTTGTTATAGCGGATTTGTGTGTATTACTGGCAGGTGACTTGTGTATTTTGTGTATAGTTTTCTGATATGATGTGATATGATATGATATTTATTCTTCTATCTCCTGTTTTTGCAATTAGGAATATTGTGAATGGAGAATGTATATTGTTCAATGATGTGGTTGGTGTTGGGCATAGATTTTCGACCCACTCTCGGTGTGTACGTGTCGGTTTGATGAATGTTGTGTGTTGTGTGTTGTGTGTTGTAGAAGCAGTTGGCGAACGTGTCGGTGTGTGTTGCGCATCAGTGGGAGTAAGTGTGAGTGTCAGTGGGAGCGGCAGCGTTAGTGGTTAGGTGAGAAACGTTTTTTGTATGTTTGTGTGATATCGTGTTTATTGTTGTATAGTGTTGTTTTCAGTTTTGATTGATTCGTGGTGTCCTGACTTTGACAACTTGCGTTTGATTTCTGTTCGGCAAGCTGTAATGGTTAGGTATATTGATCGATTTCGGAACTGAAGCATCGTGTGTGTATGTTGGTATTGATTTTCCAAATGTGAGCACGATGTCCGAATTCCGTGTATAGATGATTCTGGACGATGTTTTTTTTTATTTTTTAATTTAATGTTTGTTGTCCGTATGGGGACGTATTATTTGGCCGTTTTTACTGGGCAAGATTGAGATAGATATTTGTTTGTCTTGATCTAATCTGAGCGGCCTAAATTATGAATGTTGGCTGTTGTTAATCCAGTTCCGATGTTCTACAGAATCAGTCCTTTTCATGAGCAGCCGAGAGTGGTATTTGAAACAGGGTGAATGTGGGATGATGTTGATGGTGATTGAGTTATTGTTGGTATTGGTGTTTGTCACTTTGGCCTGGTAGTTAGTGAGCGTTTGTTTGTTTGTTTTTTCAATTACTTATTTATATATTTGGTAATGTAACCCATGTGTGTGTGTGTGTGTGTGGTTGGTTGGTTGGTTACTGGGTTAAAAGAATGGGGCGTTGTTAGTCCTTGTGGTTCTCTTGTTCTCTTTTTTTTTTTCTCTCTCTCTCTCTATTTGTCTGTCTGTGTGTCTTTGTGCTTATCCGTATTATTTGTGTGTGGTATGTTTGTGTTCGTGTATGTGCGAAAGAGCAAAAGAGAGTCGAATGCAGTGTTGAATGTCATGCGAGCTATTTGTCGACTCACAGTTGGAAGGTTGAGGCAAGTATGGTTATTTATGTGAGCCTAATTTGGTTGACGCACGTCATTGACGATGGTGATCCGGGTGAGCGTGTTTATGCATTGTGTTGTGTTGTGTTGTGTTGTGTTGTGTATGGTTGACGCGGATGGGCGATGAGCACAAAGTGGATTTTTCTCGCACACTGTTCTCGATGCGCTAGTTTCGTTTAGTTCGTCGAAGTAGAAGTGCGCATAGTGGACACGGTTCGCGGTGTTTGCTAGAGCGGTAAGAGTTGGCATTTCCCTCTCTCTTACCGAGTAGAAAAACACCGGAGATTGATATGGATACCGATTTGTGCATTTTGATGCTGGGATTTTGTGTGTTGTTGGTTTTCGGTTGTGAACGTGTGTGCACGTGATGTTATGTGGTGTATTTGGTTAGTGAATTTGAATTTGCGTGTTGGTTTGTCACCGTGCTTCAGTTGATTTGATATTGTGTATTGGTTTACGTGTAATTATTCGAATGGTGAGAATCCTTTAGTGAGTATTGTTTGTTGGGTGATGATGATAGTATTGGACTGGATCGCCATGACAGTTTGATTAGTCTTTCTGATGATTGGATTTTTGATTGGACGTATTTTGATGATGATTGATATTAATATATTTTTCTTCGTTCTATTCTGGTTTCCATCCGTTTCCGGTTTGTCCGTGGTTGACATTTTGTCTCCGTTTCTGGTGCTGTGCGTTTGTGCGGCAGTTTATGATTGTGGTGTAGAAGAGATGTGGATCGCTTGCTAGTAGAATACGACGGGATAGGACAGTATATGCGGTACGGTGGAGTAGACGACAGTGCGTTGCGCGGCGTGGCATAACGGTGCAGTGGAATGAAAGGGCGCCGAACGCAGTGGGATGAGATGGAATACATGCATTGTGGAAGAGCGCGCGCGGAGTTTTGAAGGTGAGTGTAATCGGTTAATATATTATGGGTTGTGTTTCTTGTTTTGTGATAGTATGTTATTTTGGTATTTGAATTGTTGTTGGTTGTGTTTGAATCATCGTTGTTGTGTGTGTTCCATGCTGGTGGCACAGACGATGAGTATAGTACAAGGGGAGGATTCGAATGATGTAATCGCGATGCGTCCGTGTTTCTGACCGGTGACTTTCGCACGTTCTGATATAATGGAGGAAAAGGACGAGGTTGAGGAGGAAGTGTGTATGAGGTTTCGACGTCCATCGGTGTGTGTGTTTGTGTGCGCGCTTGTTTGCTTGTTCGTTTGCTCGCTTACACATGCCAGTGCAGTGGTGTGTGGGTCGTTCACTTGTTATAGCGGATTTGTGTGTATTACTGGCAGGTGACTTGTGTATTTTGTGTATAGTTTTCTGATATGATGTGATATGATATGATATTTATTCTTCTATCTCCTGTTTTTGCAATTAGGAATATTGTGAATGGAGAATGTATATTGTTCAATGATGTGGTTGGTGTTGGGCATAGGTTTTCGACCCACTCTCGGTGTGTACGTGTCGGTTTGATGAATGTTGTGTGTTGTGTGTTGTGTGTTGTAGAAGCAGTTGGCGAACGTGTCGGTGTGTGTTGCGCATCGGTGGGAGTGAGTGTCAGTGGGAGCGGCAGCGTTAGTGGTTAGGTGAGAAACGTTTTTTGTATGTTTGTGTGATATCGTGTTTATTGTTGTATAGTGTTGTTTTCAGTTTTGATTGATTCGTGGTGTCCTGACTTTGACAACTTGCGTTTGATTTCTGTTCGGCAAGCTGTAATGGTTAGGTATATTGATCGATTTCGGAACTGAAGCATCGTGTGTGTATGTTGGTATTGATTTTCCAAATGTGAGCACGATGTCCGAATTCCGTGTATAGATGATTCTGGACGATGTCTTTTTTTATTTTTTAATTTAATGTTTGTTGTCCGTATGGGGACGTATTATTTGGCCGTTTTTACTGGGCAAGATTGAGATAGATATTTGTTTGTCTTGATCTAATCTGAGCGGCCTAAATTATGAATGTTGGCTGTTGTTAATCCAGTTCCGATGTTCTACAGAATCAGTCCTTTTCATGAGCAGCCGAGAGTGGTATTTGAAACAGGGTGAATGTGGGATGATGTTGATGGTGATTGAGTTATTGTTGGTATTGGTGTTTGTCACTTTGGCCTGGTAGTTAGTGAGCGTTTGTTTGTTTGTTTTTTCAATTACTTATTTATATATTTGGTAATCTAACCGATGTGTGTGTGTGTGTGTGGTTGGTTGGTTGGTTACTGGGTTAAAAGAATGGGGCGTTGTTAGTCCTTGTGGTTCTCTTGTTCTCTTCTTTTTTTTCTCTCTCTCTCTCTCTATTTGTCTGTCTGTGTGTCTTTGTGCTTATCCGTATTATTTGTGTGTGGTATGTTTGTGTTCGTGTATGTGCGAAAGAGCAAAAGAGAGTCGAATGCAGTGTTGAATGTCATGCGAGCTATTTGTCGACTCACAGTTGGAAGGTTGAGGCAAGTATGGTTGTTTATGTGAGCCTAATTTGGTTGACGCACGTCATTGACGATGGTGATCCGGCTGAGCGTGTTTATGCATTGTGTTGTGTTGTGTTGTGTATGGTTGACGCGGATGGGCGATGAGCACAAAGTGGATTTTTCTCGCACACTGTTCTCGATGCGCTAGTTTCGTTTAGTTCGTCGAAGTAGAAGTGCGCATAGTGGACACGGTTCGCGGTGTTTGCTAGAGCGGTAAGAGTTGGCATTTCCCTCTCTCTTACCGAGTAGAAAAACACCGGAGATTGATATGGATACCGATTTGTGCATTTTGATGCTGGGATTTTGTGTGTTGTTGGTTTTCGGTTGTGAACGTGTGTGCACGTGATGTTATGTGGTGTATTTGGTTAGTGAATTTGAATTTGCGTGTTGGTTTGTCACCGTGCTTCAGTTGATTTGATATTGTGTATTGGTTTACGTGTAATTATTCGAATGGTGAGAATCCTTTAGTGAGTATTGTTTGTTGGGTGATGATGATAGTATTGGACTGGATCGTCATGACAGTTTGATTAGTCTTTCTGATGATTGGATTTTTGATTGGACGTATTTTGATGATGATTGATATTAATATATTTTTCTTCGTTCTATTCTGGTTTCCATCCGTTTCCGGTTTGTCCGTGGTTGACATTTTGTCTCCGTTTCTGGTGCTGTGCGTTTGTGCGGCAGTTTATGATTGTGGTGTAGAAGAGATGTGGATCGCTTGCTAGTAGAATACGACGGGATAGGACAGTATATGCGGTACGGTGGAGTAGACGACAGTGCGTTGCGCGGCGTGGCATAACGGTGCAGTGGAATGAAAGGGCGCCGAACGCAGTGGGATGAGATGGAATACATGCATTGTGGAAGAGCGCGCGCGGAGTTTTGAAGGTGAGTGTAATCGGTTAATATATTATGGGTTGTGTTTCTTGTTTTGTGATAGTATGTTATTTTGGTATTTGAATTGTTGTTGGTTGTGTTTGAATCATCGTTGTTGTGTGTGTTCCATGCTGGTGGCACAGACGATGAGTATAGTACAAGGGGAGGATTCGAATGATGTAATCGCGATGCGTCCGTGTTTCTGACCGGTGACTTTCGCACGTTCTGATATAATGGAGGAAAAGGACGAGGTTGAGGAGGAAGTGTGTATGAGGTTTCGACGTCCATCGGTGTGTGTGTTTGTGTGCGCGCTTGTTTGCTTGTTCGTTTGCTCGCTTACACATGCCAGTGCAGTGGTGTGTGGGTCGTTCACTTGTTATAGCGGATTTGTGTGTATTACTGGCAGGTGACTTGTGTATTTTGTGTATAGTTTTCTGATATGATGTGATATGATATGATATTTATTCTTCTATCTCCTGTTTTTGCAATTAGGAATATTGTGAATGGAGAATGTATATTGTTCAATGATGTGGTTGGTGTTGCGCATAGGTTTTCGACCCACTCTCGGTGTGTACGTGTCGGTTTGATGAATGTTGTGTGTTGTGTGTTGTGTGTTGTAGAAGCAGTTGGCGAACGTGTCGGTGTGTGTTGCGCATCGGTGGGAGTGAGTGTCAGTGGGAGCGGCAGCGTTAGTGGTTAGGTGAGAAACGTTTTTTGTATGTTTGTGTGATATCGTGTTTATTGTTGTATAGTGTTGTTTTCAGTTTTGATTGATTCGTGGTGTCCTGACTTTGACAACTTGCGTTTGATTTCTGTTCGGCAAGCTGTAATGGTTAGGTATATTGATCGATTTCGGAACTGAAGCATCGTGTGTGTATGTTGGTATTGATTTTCCAAATGTGAGCACGATGTCCGAATTCCGTGTATAGATGATTCTGGACGATGTCTTTTTTTATTTTTTAATTTAATGTTTGTTGTCCGTATGGGGACGTATTATTTGGCCGTTTTTACTGGGCAAGATTGAGATAGATATTTGTTTGTCTTGATCTAATCTGAGCGGCCTAAATTATGAATGTTGGCTGTTGTTAATCCAGTTCCGATGTTCTACAGAATCAGTCCTTTTCATGAGCAGCCGAGAGTGGTATTTGAAACAGGGTGAATGTGGGATGATGTTGATGGTGATTGAGTTATTGTTGGTATTGGTGTTTGTCACTTTGGCCTGGTAGTTAGTGAGCGTTTGTTTGTTTGTTTTTTCAATTACTTATTTATATATTTGGTAATCTAACCGATGTGTGTGTGTGTGTGTGGTTGGTTGGTTGGTTACTGGGTTAAAAGAATGGGGCGTTGTTAGTCCTTGTGGTTCTCTTGTTCTCTTCTTTTTTTTTCTCTCTCTCTCTCTCTATTTGTCTGTCTGTGTGTCTTTGTGCTTATCCGTATTATTTGTGTGTGGTATGTTTGTGTTCGTGTATGTGCGAAAGAGCAAAAGAGAGTCGAATGCAGTGTTGAATGTCATGCGAGCTATTTGTCGACTCACAGTTGGAAGGTTGAGGCAAGTATGGTTGTTTATGTGAGCCTAATTTGGTTGACACACGTCATTGACGATGGTGATCCGGGTGAGCGTGTTTATGCATTGTGTTGTGTTGTGTTGTGTTGTGTTGTGTATGGTTGACGCGGATGGGCGATGAGCACAAAGTGGATTTTTCTCGCACACTGTTCTCGATGCGCTAGTTTCGTTTAGTTCGTCGAAGTAGAAGTGCGCATAGTGGACACGGTTCGCGGTGTTTGCTAGAGCGGTAAGAGTTGGCATTTCCCTCTCTCTTACCGAGTAGAAAAACACCGGAGATTGATATGGATACCGATTTGTGCATTTTGATGCTGGGATTTTGTGTGTTGTTGGTTTTCGGTTGTGAACGTGTGTGCACGTGATGTTATGTGGTGTATTTGGTTAGTGAATTTGAATTTGCGTGTTGGTTTGTCACCGTGCTTCAGTTGATTTGATATTGTGTATTGGTTTACGTGTAATTATTCGAATGGTGAGAATCCTTTAGTGAGTATTGTTTGTTGGGTGATGATGATAGTATTGGACTGGATCGTCATGACAGTTTGATTAGTCTTTCTGATGATTGGATTTTTGATTGGACGTATTTTGATGATGATTGATATTAATATATTTTTCTTCGTTCTATTCTGGTTTCCATCCGTTTCCGGTTTGTCCGTGGTTGACATTTTGTCTCCGTTTCTGGTGCTGTGCGTTTGTGCGGCAGTTTATGATTGTGGTGTAGAAGAGATGTGGATCGCTTGCTAGTAGAATACGACGGGATAGGACAGTATATGCGGTACGGTGGAGTAGACGACAGTGCGTTGCGCGGCGTGGCATAACGGTGCAGTGGAATGAAAGGGCGCCGAACGCAATGGGATGAGATGGAATACATGCATTGTGGAAGAGCGCGCGCGGAGTTTTGAAGGTGAGTGTAATCGGTTAATATATTATGGGTTGTGTTTCTTGTTTTGTGATAGTATGTTATTTTGGTATTTGAATTGTTGTTGGTTGTGTTTGAATCATCGTTGTTGTGTGTGTTCCATGCTGGTGGCACAGACGATGAGTATAGTACAAGGGGAGGATTCGAATGATGTAATCGCGATGCGTCCGTGTTTCTGACCGGTGACTTTCGCACGTTCTGATATAATGGAGGAAAAGGACGAGGTTGAGGAGGAAGTGTGTATGAGGTTTCGACGTCCATCGGTGTGTGTGTTTGTGTGCGCGCTTGTTTGCTTGTTCGTTTGCTCGCTTACACATGCCAGTGCAGTGGTGTGTGGGTCGTTCACTTGTTATAGCGGATTTGTGTGTATTACTGGCAGGTGACTTGTGTATTTTGTGTATAGTTTTCTGATATGATGTGATATGATATGATATTTATTCTTCTATCTCCTGTTTTTGCAATTAGGAATATTGTGAATGGAGAATGTATATTGTTCAATGATGTGGTTGGTGTTGGGCATAGGTTTTCGACCCACTCTCGGTGTGTACGTGTCGGTTTGATGAATGTTGTGTGTTGTGTGTTGTGTGTTGTAGAAGCAGTTGGCGAACGTGTCGGTGTGTGTTGCGCATCGGTGGGAGTGAGTGTCAGTGGGAGCGGCAGCGTTAGTGGTTAGGTGAGAAACGTTTTTTGTATGTTTGTGTGATATCGTGTTTATTGTTGTATAGTGTTGTTTTCAGTTTTGATTGATTCGTGGTGTCCTGACTTTGACAACTTGCGTTTGATTTCTGTTCGGCAAGCTGTAATGGTTAGGTATATTGATCGATTTCGGAACTGAAGCATCGTGTGTGTATGTTGGTATTGATTTTCCAAATGTGAGCACGATGTCCGAATTCCGTGTATAGATGATTCTGGACGATGTCTTTTTTTATTTTTTAATTTAATGTTTGTTGTCCGTATGGGGACGTATTATTTGGCCGTTTTTACTGGGCAAGATTGAGATAGATATTTGTTTGTCTTGATCTAATCTGAGCGGCCTAAATTATGAATGTTGGCTGTTGTTAATCCAGTTCCGATGTTCTACAGAATCAGTCCTTTTCATGAGCAGCCGAGAGTGGTATTTGAAACAGGGTGAATGTGGGATGATGTTGATGGTGATTGAGTTATTGTTGGTATTGGTGTTTGTCACTTTGGCCTGGTAGTTAGTGAGCGTTTGTTTGTTTGTTTTTTCAATTACTTATTTATATATTTGGTAATCTAACCGATGTGTGTGTGTGTGTGTGGTTGGTTGGTTGGTTACTGGGTTAAAAGAATGGGGCGTTGTTAGTCCTTGTGGTTCTCTTGTTCTCTTTTTTTTTTCTCTCTCTCTCTCTCTCTATTTGTCTGTCTGTGTGTCTTTGTGCTTATCCGTATTATTTGTGTGTGGTATGTTTGTGTTCGTGTATGTGCGAAAGAGCAAAAGAGAGTCGAATGCAGTGTTGAATGTCATGCGAGCTATTTGTCGACTCACAGTTGGAAGGTTGAGGCAAGTATGGTTGTTTATCTGAGCCTAATTTGGTTGACGCACATAATTGACGATGGTGATCCGGGTGAGCGTGTTTATGCATTGTGTTGTGTTGTGTTGTGTATGGTTGCCGCGGATGGGCGATGAGCACAAAGTGGATTTTTCTCGCACACTGTTCTCGATGCGCTAGTTTCGTTTAGTTCGTCGAAGTAGAAGTGCGCATAGTGGACACGGTTCGCGGTGTTTGCTAGAGCGGTAAGAGTTGGCATTTCCCTCTCTCTTACCGAGTAGAAAAACACCGGAGATTGATATGGATACCGATTTGTGCATTTTGATGCTGGGATTTTGTGTGTTGTTGGTTTTCGGTTGTGAACGTGTGTGCACGTGATGTTATGTGGTGTATTTGGTTAGTGAATTTGAATTTGCGTGTTGGTTTGTCACCGTGCTTCAGTTGATTTGATATTGTGTATTGGTTTACGTGTAATTATTCGAATGGTGAGAATCCTTTAGTGAGTATTGTTTGTTGGGTGATGATGATAGTATTGGACTGGATCGTCATGACAGTTTGATTAGTCTTTCTGATGATTGGATTTTTGATTGGACGTATTTTGATGATGATTGATATTAATATATTTTTCTTCGTTCTATTCTGGTTTCCATCCGTTTCCGGTTTGTCCGTGGTTGACATTTTGTCTCCGTTTCTGGTGCTGTGCGTTTGTGCGGCAGTTTATGATTGTGGTGTAGAAGAGATGTGGATCGCTTGCTAGTAGAATACGACGGGATAGGACAGTATATGCGGTACGGTGGAGTAGACGACAGTGCGTTGCGCGGCGTGGCATAACGGTGCAGTGGAATGAAAGGGCGCCGAACGCAGTGGGATGAGATGGAATACATGCATTGTGGAAGAGCGCGCGCGGAGTTTTGAAGGTGAGTGTAATCGGTTAATATATTATGGGTTGTGTTTCTTGTTTTGTGATAGTATGTTATTTTGGTATTTGAATTGTTGTTGGTTGTGTTTGAATCATCGTTGTTGTGTGTGTTCCATGCTGGTGGCACAGACGATGAGTATAGTACAAGGGGAGGATTCGAATGATGTAATCGCGATGCGTCCGTGTTTCTGACCGGTGACTTTCGCACGTTCTGATATAATGGAGGAAAAGGACGAGGTTGAGGAGGAAGTGTGTATGAGGTTTCGACGTCCATCGGTGTGTGTGTTTGTGTGCGCGCTTGTTTGCTTGTTCGTTTGCTCGCTTACACATGCCAGTGCAGTGGTGTGTGGGTCGTTCACTTGTTATAGCGGATTTGTGTGTATTACTGGCAGGTGACTTGTGTATTTTGTGTATAGTTTTCTGATATGATGTGATATGATATGATATTTATTCTTCTATCTCCTGTTTTTGCAATTAGGAATATTGTGAATGGAGAATGTATATTGTTCAATGATGTGGTTGGTGTTGGGCATAGGTTTTCGACCCACTCTCGGTGTGTACGTGTCGGTTTGATGAATGTTGTGTGTTGTGTGTTGTGTGTTGTAGAAGCAGTTGGCGAACGTGTCGGTGTGTGTTGCGCATCGGTGGGAGTGAGTGTCAGTGGGAGCGGCAGCGTTAGTGGTTAGGTGAGAAACGTTTTTTGTATGTTTGTGTGATATCGTGTTTATTGTTGTATAGTGTTGTTTTCAGTTTTGATTGATTCGTGGTGTCCTGACTTTGACAACTTGCGTTTGATTTCTGTTCGGCAAGCTGTAATGGTTAGGTATATTGATCGATTTCGGAACTAAAGCATCGTGTGTGTATGTTGGTATTGATTTTCCAAATGTGAGCACGATGTCCGAATTCCGTGTATAGATGATTCTGGACGATGTTTTTTTAATTTTTTAATTTAATGTTTGTTGTCCGTATGGGGACGTATTATTTGGCCGTTTTTACTGGGCAAGATTGAGATAGATATTTGTTTGTCTTGATCTAATCTGAGCGGCCTAAATTATGAATGTTGGCTGTTGTTAATCCAGTTCCGATGTTCTACAGAATCAGTCCTTTTCATGAGCAGCCGAGAGTGGTATTTGAAACAGGGTGAATGTGGGATGATGTTGATGGTGATTGAGTTATTGTTGGTATTGGTGTTTGTCACTTTGGCCTGGTAGTTAGTGAGCGTTTGTTTGTTTGTTTTTTCAATTACTTATTTATATATTTGGTAATCTAACCGATGTGTGTGTGTGTGTGGTTGGTTGGTTGGTTACTGGGTTAAAAGAATGGGGCGTTGTTAGTCCTTGTGGTTCTCTTGTTCTCTTCTTTTTTTTCTTCTCTCTCTCTCTATTTGTCTGTCTGTGTGTCTTTGTGCTTATCCGTATTATTTGTGTGTGGTATGTTTGTGTTCGTGTATGTGCGAAAGAGCAAAAGAGAGTCGAATGCAGTGTTGAATGTCATGCGAGCTATTTGTCGACTCACAGTTGGAAGGTTGAGGCAAGTATGGTTGTTTATGTGAGCCTAATTTGGTTGACGCACGTCATTGACGATGGTGATCCGGCTGAGCGTGTTTATGCATTGTGTTGTGTTGTGTTGTGTATGGTTGCCGCGGATGGGCGATGAGCACAAAGTGGATTTTTCTCGCACACTGTTCTCGATGCGCTAGTTTCGTTTAGTTCGTCGAAGTAGAAGTGCGCATAGTGGACACGGTTCGCGGTGTTTGCTAGAGCGGTTAGAGTTGACATTTCCCTCTCTCTCTTACCGAGTAGAAAAACACCGGAGATTGATATGGATACCGATTTGTGCATTTTGATGCTGGGATTTTGTGTGTTGTTGGTTTTCGGTTGTGAACGTGTGTGCACGTGATGTTATGTGGTGTATTTGGTTAGTGAATTTGAATTTGCGTGTTGGTTTGTCACCGTGCTTCAGTTGATTTGATATTGTGTATTGGTTTACGTGTAATTATTCGAATGGTGAGAATCCTTTAGTGAGTATTGTTTGTTGGGTGATGATGATAGTATTGGACTGGATCGTCATGACAGTTTGATTAGTCTTTCTGATGATTGGATTTTTGATTGGACGTATTTTGATGATGATTGATATTAATATATATTTCTTCGTTCTATTCTGGTTTCCATCCGTTTCCGGTTTGTCCGTGGTTGACATTTTGTCTCCGTTTCTGGTGCTGTGCGTTTGTGCGGCAGTTTATGATTGTGGTGTAGAAGAGATGTGGATCGCTTGCTAGTAGAATACGACGGGATAGGACAGTATATGCGGTACGGTGGAGTAGACGACAGTGCGTTGCGCGGCGTGGCATAACGGTGCAGTGGAATGAAAGGGCGCCGAACGCAGTGGGATGAGATGGAATACATGCATTGTGGAAGAGCGCGCGCGGAGTTTTGAAGGTGAGTGTAATCGGTTAATATATTATGGGTTGTGTTTCTTGTTTTGTGATAGTATGTTATTTTGGTATTTGAATTGTTGTTGGTTGTGTTTGAATCATCGTTGTTGTGTGTGTTCCATGCTGGTGGCACAGACGATGAGTATAGTACAAGGGGAGGATTCGAATGATGTAATCGCGATGCGTCCGTGTTTCTGACCGGTGACTTTCGCACGTTCTGATATAATGGAGGAAAAGGACGAGGTTGAGGAGGAAGTGTGTATGAGGTTTCGACGTCCATCGGTGTGTGTGTTTGTGTGCGCGCTTGTTTGCTTGTTCGTTTGCTCGCTTACACATGCCAGTGCAGTGGTGTGTGGGTCGTTCACTTGTTATAGCGGATTTGTGTGTATTACTGGCAGGTGACTTGTGTATTTTGTGTATAGTTTTCTGATATGATGTGATATGATATGATATTTATTCTTCTATCTCCTGTTTTTGCAATTAGGAATGTTGTGAATGGAGAATGTATATTGTTCAATGATGTGGTTGGTGTTGGGCATAGGTTTTCGACCCACTCTCGGTGTGTACGTGTCGGTTTGATGAATGTTGTGTGTTGTGTGTTGTGTGTTGTAGAAGCAGTTGGCGAACGTGTCGGTGTGTGTTGCGCATCGGTGGGAGTGAGTGTCAGTGGGAGCGGCAGCGTTAGTGGTTAGGTGAGAAACGTTTTTTGTATGTTTGTGTGATATTGTGTTTATTGTTGTATAGTGTTGTTTTCAGTTTTGATTGATTCGTGGTGTCCTGACTTTGACAACTTGCGTTTGATTTCTGTTCGGCAAGCTGTAATGGTTAGGTATATTGATCGATTTCGGAACTGAAGCATCGTGTGTGTATGTTGGTATTGATTTTCCAAATGTGAGCACGATGTCCGAATTCCGTGTATAGATGATTCTGGACGATGTTTTTTTTATTTTTTAATTTAATGTTTGTTGTCCGTATGGGGACGTATTATTTGGCCGTTTTTACTGGGCAAGATTGAGATAGATATTTGTTTGTCTTGATCTAATCTGAGCGGCCTAAATTATGAATGTTGGCTGTTGTTAATCCAGTTCCGATGTTCTACAGAATCAGTCCTTTTCATGAGCAGCCGAGAGTGGTATTTGAAACAGGGTGAATGTGGGATGATGTTGATGGTGATTGAGTTATTGTTGGTATTGGTGTTTGTCACTTTGGCCTGGTAGTTAGTGAGCGTTTGTTTGTTTGTTTTTTCAATTACTTATTTATATATTTGGTAATCTAACCGATGTGTGTGTGTGTGTGGTTGGTTGGTTGGTTACTGGGTTAAAAGAATGGGGCGTTGTTAGTCCTTGTGGTTCTCTTGTTCTCTTCTTTTTTTTCTTCTCTCTCTCTCTCTCTATTTGTCTGTCTGTGTGTCTTTGTGCTTATCCGTATTATTTGTGTGTGGTATGTTTGTGTTCGTGTATGTGCGAAAGAGCAAAAGAGAGTCGAATGCAGTGTTGAATGTCATGCGAGCTATTTGTCGACTCACAGTTGGAAGGTTGAGGCAAGTATGGTTGTTTATGTGAGCCTAATTTGGTTGACGCACGTCATTGACGATGGTGATCCGGCTGAGCGTGTTTATGCATTGTGTTGTGTTGTGTTGTGTTGTGTTGTGTTGTGTATGGTTGACGCGGATGGGCGATGAGCACAAAGTGGATTTTTCTCGCACACTGTTCTCGACGCGCTAGTTTCGTTTAGTTCGTCGAAGTAGAAGTGCGCATAGTGGACACGGTTCGCGGTGTTTGCTAGAGCGGTTAGAGTTGACATTTCCCTCTCTCTCTTACCGAGTAGAAAAACACCGGAGATTGATATGGATACCGATTTGTGCATTTTGATGCTGGGATTTTGTGTGTTGTTGGTTTTCGGTTGTGAACGTGTGTGCACGTGATGTTATGTGGTGTATTTGGTTAGTGAATTTGAATTTGCGTGTTGGTTTGTCACCGTGCTTCAGTTGATTTGATATTGTGTATTGGTTTACGTGTAATTATTCGAATGGTGAGAATCCTTTAGTGAGTATTGTTTGTTGGGTGATGATGATAGTATTGGACTGGATCGCCATGACAGTTTGATTAGTCTTTCTGATGATTGGATTTTTGATTGGACGTATTTTGATGATGATTGATATTAATATATTTTTCTTCGTTCTATTCTGGTTTCCATCCGTTTCCGGTTTGTCCGTGGTTGACATTTTGTCTCCGTTTCTGGTGCTGTGCGTTTGTGCGGCAGTTTATGATTGTGGTGTAGAAGAGATGTGGATCGCTTGCTAGTAGAATACGACGGGATAGGACAGTATATGCGGTACGGTGGAGTAGACGACAGTGCGTTGCGCGGCGTGGCATAACGGTGCAGTGGAATGAAAGGGCGCCGAACGCAGTGGGATGAGATGGAATACATGCATTGTGGAAGAGCGCGCGCGGAGTTTTGAAGGTGAGTGTAATCGGTTAATATATTATGGGTTGTGTTTCTTGTTTTGTGATAGTATGTTATTTTTGTATTTGAATTGTTGTTGGTTGTGTTTGAATCATCGTTGTTGTGTGTGTTCCATGCTGGTGGCACAGACGATGAGTATAGTACAAGGGGAGGATTCGAATGATGTAATCGCGATGCGTCCGTGTTTCTGACCGGTGACTTTCGCACGTTCTGATATAATGGAGGAAAAGGACGAGGTTGAGGAGGAAGTGTGTATGAGGTTTCGACGTCCATCGGTGTGTGTGTTTGTGTGCGCGCTTGTTTGCTTGTTCGTTTGCTCGCTTACACATGCCAGTGCAGTGGTGTGTGGGTCGTTCACTTGTTATAGCGGATTTGTGTGTATTACTGGCAGGTGACTTGTGTATTTTGTGTATAGTTTTCTGATATGATGTGATATGATATGATATTTATTCTTCTATCTCCTGTTTTTGCAATTAGGAATGTTGTGAATGGAGAATGTATATTGTTCAATGATGTGGTTGGTGTTGGGCATAGGTTTTCGACCCACTCTCGGTGTGTACGTGTCGGTTTGATGAATGTTGTGTGTTGTGTGTTGTGTGTTGTAGAAGCAGTTGGCGAACGTGTCGGTGTGTGTTGCGCATCGGTGGGAGTGAGTGTCAGTGGGAGCGGCAGCGTTAGTGGTTAGGTGAGAAACGTTTTTTGTATGTTTGTGTGATATCGTGTTTATTGTTGTATAGTGTTGTTTTCAGTTTTGATTGATTCGTGGTGTCCTGACTTTGACAACTTGCGTTCGATTTCTGTTCGGCAAGCTGTAATGGTTAGGTATATTGATCGATTTCGGAACTGAAGCATCGTGTGTGTATGTTGGTATTGATTTTCCAAATGTGAGCACGATGTCCGAATTCCGTGTATAGATGATTCTGGACGATGTTTTTTTTATTTTTTAATTTAATGTTTGTTGTCCGTATGGGGACGTATTATTTGGCCGTTTTTACTGGGCAAGATTGAGATAGATATTTGTTTGTCTTGATCTAATCTGAGCGGCCTAAATTATGAATGTTGGCTGTTGTTAATCCAGTTCCGATGTTCTACAGAATCAGTCCTTTTCATGAGCAGCCGAGAGTGGTATTTGAAACAGGGTGAATGTGGGATGATGTTGATGGTGATTGAGTTATTGTTGGTATTGGTGTTTGTCACTTTGGCCTGGTAGTTAGTGAGCGTTTGTTTGTTTGTTTTTTCAATTACTTATTTATATATTTGGTAATCTAACCGATGTGTGTGTGTGTGTGTGGTTGGTTGGTTACTGGGTTAAAAGAATGGGGCGTTGTTAGTCCTTGTGGTTCTCTTGTTCTCTTCTTTTTTTTTCTCTCTCTCTCTCTCTATTTGTCTGTCTGTGTGTCTTTGTGCTTATCCGTATTATTTGTGTGTGGTATGTTTGTGTTCGTGTATGTGCGAAAGAGCAAAAGAGAGTCGAATGCTGTGTTGAATGTCATGCGAGCTATTTGTCGACTCACAGTTGGAAGGTTGAGGCAAGTATGGTTGTTTATGTGAGCCTAATTTGGTTGACGCACGTCATTGACGATGGTGATCCGGCTGAGCGTGTTTATGCATTGTGTTGTGTTGTGTTGTGTTGTGTTGTGTTGTGTATGGTTGCCGCGGATGGGCGATGAGCACAAAGTGGATTTTTCTCGCACACTGTTCTCGATGCGCTAGTTTCGTTTAGTTCGTCGAAGTAGAAGTGCGCATAGTGGACACGGTTCGCGGTGTTTGCTAGAGCGGTTAGAGTTGGCATTTCCCTCTCTCTCTTACCGAGTAGAAAAACACCGGAGATTGATATGGATACCGATTTGTGCATTTTGATGCTGGGATTTTGTGTGTTGTTGGTTTTCGGTTGTGAACGTGTGTGCACGTGATGTTATGTGGTGTATTTGGTTAGTGAATTTGAATTTGCGTGTTGGTTTGTCACCGTGCTTCAGTTGATTTGATATTGTGTATTGGTTTACGTGTAATTATTCGAATGGTGAGAATCCTTTAGTGAGTATTGTTTGTTGGGTGATGATGATAGTATTGGACTGGATCGCCATGACAGTTTGATTAGTCTTTCTGATGATTGGATTTTTGATTGGACGTATTTTGATGATGATTGATATTAATATATATTTCTTCGTTCTATTCTGGTTTCCATCCGTTTCCGGTTTGTCCGTGGTTGACATTTTGTCTCCGTTTCTGGTGCTGTGCGTTTGTGCGGCAGTTTATGATTGTGGTGTAGAAGAGATGTGGATCGCTTGCTAGTAGAATACGACGGGATAGGACAGTATATGCGGTACGGTGGAGTAGACGACAGTGCGTTGCGCGGCGTGGCATAACGGTGCAGTGGAATGAAAGGGCGCCGAACGCAGTGGGATGAGATGGAATACATGCATTGTGGAAGAGCGCGCGCGGAGTTTTGAAGGTGAGTGTAATCGGTTAATATATTATGGGTTGTGTTTCTTGTTTTGTGATAGTATGTTATTTTTGTATTTGAATTGTTGTTGGTTGTGTTTGAATCATCGTTGTTGTGTGTGTTCCATGCTGGTGGCACAGACGATGAGTATAGTACAAGGGGAGGATTCGAATGATGTAATCGCGATGCGTCCGTGTTTCTGACCGGTGACTTTCGCACGTTCTGATATAATGGAGGAAAAGGACGAGGTTGAGGAGGAAGTGTGTATGAGGTTTCGACGTCCATCGGTGTGTGTGTTTGTGTGCGCGCTTGTTTGCTTGTTCGTTTGCTCGCTTACACATGCCAGTGCAGTGGTGTGTGGGTCGTTCACTTGTTATAGCGGATTTGTGTGTATTACTGGCAGGTGACTTGTGTATTTTGTGTATAGTTTTCTGATATGATGTGATATGATATGATATTTATTCTTCTATCTCCTGTTTTTGCAATTAGGAATGTTGTGAATGGAGAATGTATATTGTTCAATGATGTGGTTGGTGTTGGGCATAGGTTTTCGACCCACTCTCGGTGTGTACGTGTCGGTTTGATGAATGTTGTGTGTTGTGTGTTGTGTGTTGTAGAAGCAGTTGGCGAACGTGTCGGTGTGTGTTGCGCATCGGTGGGAGTGAGTGTCAGTGGGAGCGGCAGCGTTAGTGGTTAGGTGAGAAACGTTTTTTGTATGTTTGTGTGATATCGTGTTTATTGTTGTATAGTGTTGTTTTCAGTTTTGATTGATTCGTGGTGTCCTGACTTTGACAACTTGCGTTCGATTTCTGTTCGGCAAGCTGTAATGGTTAGGTATATTGATCGATTTCGGAACTGAAGCATCGTGTGTGTATGTTGGTATTGATTTTCCAAATGTGAGCACGATGTCCGAATTCCGTGTATAGATGATTCTGGACGATGTTTTTTTTATTTTTTAATTTAATGTTTGTTGTCCGTATGGGGACGTATTATTTGGCCGTTTTTACTGGGCAAGATTGAGATAGATATTTGTTTGTCTTGATCTAATCTGAGCGGCCTAAATTATGAATGTTGGCTGTTGTTAATCCAGTTCCGATGTTCTACAGAATCAGTCCTTTTCATGAGCAGCCGAGAGTGGTATTTGAAACAGGGTGAATGTGGGATGATGTTGATGGTGATTGAGTTATTGTTGGTATTGGTGTTTGTCACTTTGGCCTGGTAGTTAGTGAGCGTTTGTTTGTTTGTTTTTTCAATTACTTATTTATATATTTGGTAATCTAACCGATGTGTGTGTGTGTGTGTGGTTGGTTGGTTACTGGGTTAAAAGAATGGGGCGTTGTTAGTCCTTGTGGTTCTCTTGTTCTCTTCTTTTTTTTTCTCTCTCTCTCTCTCTATTTGTCTGTCTGTGTGTCTTTGTGCTTATCCGTATTATTTGTGTGTGGTATGTTTGTGTTCGTGTATGTGCGAAAGAGCAAAAGAGAGTCGAATGCTGTGTTGAATGTCATGCGAGCTATTTGTCGACTCACAGTTGGAAGGTTGAGGCAAGTATGGTTGTTTATGTGAGCCTAATTTGGTTGACGCACGTCATTGACGATGGTGATCCGGGTGAGCGTGTTTATGCATTGTGTTGTGTTGTGTTGTGTTGTGTTGTGTATGGTTGCCGCGGATGGGCGATGAGCACAAAGTGGATTTTTCTCGCACACTGTTCTCGATGCGCTAGTTTCGTTTAGTTCGTCGAAGTAGAAGTGCGCATAGTGGACACGGTTCGCGGTGTTTGCTAGAGCGGTTAGAGTTGGCATTTCCCTCTCTCTCTTACCGAGTAGAAAAACACCGGAGATTGATATGGATACCGATTTGTGCATTTTGATGCTGGGATTTTGTGTGTTGTTGGTTTTCGGTTGTGAACGTGTGTGCACGTGATGTTATGTGGTGTATTTGGTTAGTGAATTTGAATTTGCGTGTTGGTTTGTCACCGTGCTTCAGTTGATTTGATATTGTGTATTGGTTTACGTGTAATTATTCGAATGGTGAGAATCCTTTAGTGAGTATTGTTTGTTGGGTGATGATGATAGTATTGGACTGGATCGCCATGACAGTTTGATTAGTCTTTCTGATGATTGGATTTTTGATTGGACGTATTTTGATGATGATTGATATTAATATATATTTCTTCGTTCTATTCTGGTTTCCATCCGTTTCCGGTTTGTCCGTGGTTGACATTTTGTCTCCGTTTCTGGTGCTGTGCGTTTGTGCGGCAGTTTATGATTGTGGTGTAGAAGAGATGTGGATCGCTTGCTAGTAGAATACGACGGGATAGGACAGTATATGCGGTACGGTGGAGTAGACGACAGTGCGTTGCGCGGCGTGGCATAACGGTGCAGTGGAATGAAAGGGCGCCGAACGCAGTGGGATGAGATGGAATACATGCATTGTGGAAGAGCGCGCGCGGAGTTTTGAAGGTGAGTGTAATCGGTTAATATATTATGGGTTGTGTTTCTTGTTTTGTGATAGTATGTTATTTTTGTATTTGAATTGTTGTTGGTTGTGTTTGAATCATCGTTGTTGTGTGTGTTCCATGCTGGTGGCACAGACGATGAGTATAGTACAAGGGGAGGATTCGAATGATGTAATCGCGATGCGTCCGTGTTTCTGACCGGTGACTTTCGCACGTTCTGATATAATGGAGGAAAAGGACGAGGTTGAGGAGGAAGTGTGTATGAGGTTTCGACGTCCATCGGTGTGTGTGTTTGTGTGCGCGCTTGTTTGCTTGTTCGTTTGCTCGCTTACACATGCCAGTGCAGTGGTGTGTGGGTCGTTCACTTGTTATAGCGGATTTGTGTGTATTACTGGCAGGTGACTTGTGTATTTTGTGTATAGTTTTCTGATATGATGTGATATGATATGATATTTATTCTTCTATCTCCTGTTTTTGCAATTAGGAATATTGTGAATGGAGAATGTATATTGTTCAATGATGTGGTTGGTGTTGGGCATAGGTTTTCGACCCACTCTCGGTGTGTACGTGTCGGTTTGATGAATGTTGTGTGTTGTGTGTTGTGTGTTGTAGAAGCAGTTGGCGAACGTGTCGGTGTGTGTTGCGCATCGGTGGGAGTGAGTGTCAGTGGGAGCGGCAGCGTTAGTGGTTAGGTGAGAAACGTTTTTTGTATGTTTGTGTGATATCGTGTTTATTGTTGTATAGTGTTGTTTTCAGTTTTGATTGATTCGTGGTGTCCTGACTTTGACAACTTGCGTTCGATTTCTGTTCGGCAAGCTGTAATGGTTAGGTATATTGATCGATTTCGGAACTGAAGCATCGTGTGTGTATGTTGGTATTGATTTTCCAAATGTGAGCACGATGTCCGAATTCCGTGTATAGATGATTCTGGACGATGTTTTTTTTTATTTTTTAATTTAATGTTTGTTGTCCGTATGGGGACGTATTATTTGGCCGTTTTTACTGGGCAAGATTGAGATAGATATTTGTTTGTCTTGATCTAATCTGAGCGGCCTAAATTATGAATGTTGGCTGTTGTTAATCCAGTTCCGATGTTCTACAGAATCAGTCCTTTTCATGAGCAGCCGAGAGTGGTATTTGAAACAGGGTGAATGTGGGATGATGTTGATGGTGATTGAGTTATTGTTGGTATTGGTGTTTGTCACTTTGGCCTGGTAGTTAGTGAGCGTTTGTTTGTTTGTTTTTTCAATTACTTATTTATATATTTGGTAATCTAACCGATGTGTGTGTGTGTGTGTGGTTGGTTGGTTGGTTACTGGGTTAAAAGAATGGGGCGTTGTTAGTCCTTGTGGTTCTCTTGTTCTCTTCTTTTTTTTTCTCTCTCTCTCTCTATTTGTCTGTCTGTGTGTCTTTGTGCTTATCCGTATTATTTGTGTGTGGTATGTTTGTGTTCGTGTATGTGCGAAAGAGCAAAAGAGAGTCGAATGCAGTGTTGAATGTCATGCGAGCTATTTGTCGACTCACAGTTGGAAGGTTGAGGCAAGTATGGTTGTTTATCTGAGCCTAATTTGGTTGACGCACGTCATTGACGATGGTGATCCGGGTGAGCGTGTTTATGCATTGTGTTGTGTTGTGTTGTGTTGTGTTGTGTATGGTTGACGCGGATGGGCGATGAGCACAAAGTGGATTTTTCTCGCACACTGTTCTCGATGCGCTAGTTTCGTTTAGTTCGTCGAAGTAGAAGTGCGCATAGTGGACACGGTTCGCGGTGTTTGCTAGAGCGGTTAGAGTTGGCATTTCCCTCTCTCTCTTACCGAGTAGAAAAACACCGGAGATTGATATGGATACCGATTTGTGCATTTTGATGCTGGGATTTTGTGTGTTGTTGGTTTTCGGTTGTGAACGTGTGTGCACGTGATGTTATGTGGTGTATTTGGTTAGTGAATTTGAATTTGCGTGTTGGTTTGTCACCGTGCTTCAGTTGATTTGATATTGTGTATTGGTTTACGTGTAATTATTCGAATGGTGAGAATCCTTTAGTGAGTATTGTTTGTTGGGTGATGATGATAGTATTGGACTGGATCGCCATGACAGTTTGATTAGTCTTTCTGATGATTGGATTTTTGATTGGACGTATTTTGATGATGATTGATATTAATATATTTTTCTTCGTTCTATTCTGGTTTCCATCCGTTTCCGGTTTGTCCGTGGTTGACATTTTGTCTCCGTTTCTGGTGCTGTGCGTTTGTGCGGCAGTTTATGATTGTGGTGTAGAAGAGATGTGGATCGCTTGCTAGTAGAATACGACGGGATAGGACAGTATATGCGGTACGGTGGAGTAGACGACAGTGCGTTGCGCGGCGTGGCATAACGGTGCAGTGGAATGAAAGGGCGCCGAACGCAGTGGGATGAGATGGAATACATGCATTGTGGAAGAGCGCGCGCGGAGTTTTGAAGGTGAGTGTAATCGGTTAATATATTATGGGTTGTGTTTCTTGTTTTGTGATAGTATGTTATTTTTGTATTTGAATTGTTGTTGGTTGTGTTTGAATCATCGTTGTTGTGTGTGTTCCATGCTGGTGGCACAGACGATGAGTATAGTACAAGGGGAGGATTCGAATGATGTAATCGCGATGCGTCCGTGTTTCTGACCGGTGACTTTCGCACGTTCTGATATAATGGAGGAAAAGGACGAGGTTGAGGAGGAAGTGTGTATGAGGTTTCGACGTCCATCGGTGTGTGTGTTTGGGTGCGCGCTTGTTTGCTTGTTCGTTTGCTCGCTTACACATGCCAGTGCAGTGGTGTGTGGGTCGTTCACTTGTTATAGCGGATTTGTGTGTATTACTGGCAGGTGACTTGTGTATTTTGTGTATAGTTTTCTGATATGATGTGATATGATATGATATTTATTCTTCTATCTCCTGTTTTTGCAATTAGGAATATTGTGAATGGAGAATGTATATTGTTCAATGATGTGGTTGGTGTTGGGCATAGGTTTTCGACCCACTCTCGGTGTGTACGTGTCGGTTTGATGAATGTTGTGTGTTGTGTGTTGTGTGTTGTAGAAGCAGTTGGCGAACGTGTCGGTGTGTGTTGCGCATCGGTGGGAGTGAGTGTCAGTGGGAGCGGCAGCGTTAGTGGTTAGGTGAGAAACGTTTTTTGTATGTTTGTGTGATATCGTGTTTATTGTTGTATAGTGTTGTTTTCAGTTTTGATTGATTCGTGGTGTCCTGACTTTGACAACTTGCGTTCGATTTCTGTTCGGCAAGCTGTAATGGTTAGGTATATTGATCGATTTCGGAACTGAAGCATCGTGTGTGTATGTTGGTATTGATTTTCCAAATGTGAGCACGATGTCCGAATTCCGTGTATAGATGATTCTGGACGATGTTTTTTTTATTTTTTAATTTAATGTTTGTTGTCCGTATGGGGACGTATTATTTGGCCGTTTTTACTGGGCAAGATTGAGATAGATATTTGTTTGTCTTGATCTAATCTGAGCGGCCTAAATTATGAATGTTGGCTGTTGTTAATCCAGTTCCGATGTTCTACAGAATCAGTCCTTTTCATGAGCAGCCGAGAGTGGTATTTGAAACAGGGTGAATGTGGGATGATGTTGATGGTGATTGAGTTATTGTTGGTATTGGTGTTTGTCACTTTGGCCTGGTAGTTAGTGAGCGTTTGTTTGTTTGTTTTTTCAATTACTTATTTATATATTTGGTAATCTAACCGATGTGTGTGTGTGTGTGTGTGGTTGGTTGGTTGGTTACTGGGTTAAAAGAATGGGGCGTTGTTAGTCCTTGTGGTTCTCTTGTTCTCTTTTTTTTTTTTCTCTCTCTCTCTCTATTTGTCTGTCTGTGTGTCTTTGTGCTTATCCGTATTATTTGTGTGTGGTATGTTTGTGTTCGTGTATGTGCGAAAGAGCAAAAGAGAGTCGAATGCAGTGTTGAATGTCATGCGAGCTATTTGTCGACTCACAGTTGGAAGGTTGAGGCAAGTATGGTTGTTTATCTGAGCCTAATTTGGTTGACGCACATAATTGACGATAGTGATCCGGGTGAGCGTGTTTATGCATTGTGTTGTGTTGTGTTGTGTATGGTTGCCGCGGATGGGCGATGAGCACAAAGTGGATTTTTCTCGCACACTGTTCTCGATGCGCTAGTTTCGTTTAGTTCGTCGAAGTAGAAGTGCGCATAGTGGACACGGTTCGCGGTGTTTGCTAGAGCGGTTAGAGTTGGCATTTCCCTCTCTCTCTTACCGAGTAGAAAAACACCGGAGATTGATATGGATACCGATTTGTGCATTTTGATGCTGGGATTTTGTGTGTTGTTGGTTTTCGGTTGTGAACGTGTGTGCACGTGATGTTATGTGGTGTATTTGGTTAGTGAATTTGAATTTGTGTGTTGGTTTGTCACCGTGCTTCAGTTGATTTGATATTGTGTATTGGTTTACGTGTAATTATTCGAATGGTGAGAATCCTTTAGTGAGTATTGTTTGTTGGGTGATGATGATAGTATTGGACTGGATCGCCATGACAGTTTGATTAGTCTTTCTGATGATTGGATTTTTGATTGGACGTATTTTGATGATGATTGATATTAATATATTTTTCTTCGTTCTATTCTGGTTTCCATCCGTTTCCGGTTTGTCCGTGGTTGACATTTTGTCTCCGTTTCTGGTGCTGTGCGTTTGTGCGGCAGTTTATGATTGTGGTGTAGAAGAGATGTGGATCGCTTGCTAGTAGAATACGACGGGATAGGACAGTATATGCGGTACGGTGGAGTAGACGACAGTGCGTTGCGCGGCGTGGCATAACGGTGCAGTGGAATGAAAGGGCGCCGAACGCAGTGGGATGAGATGGAATACATGCATTGTGGAAGAGCGCGCGCGGAGTTTTGAAGGTGAGTGTAATCGGTTAATATATTATGGGTTGTGTTTCTTGTTTTGTGATAGTATGTTATTTTTGTATTTGAATTGTTGTTGGTTGTGTTTGAATCATCGTTGTTGTGTGTGTTCCATGCTGGTGGCACAGACGATGAGTATAGTACAAGGGGAGGATTCGAATGATGTAATCGCGATGCGTCCGTGTTTCTGACCGGTGACTTTCGCACGTTCTGATATAATGGAGGAAAAGGACGAGGTTGAGGAGGAAGTGTGTATGAGGTTTCGACGTCCATCGGTGTGTGTGTTTGGGTGCGCGCTTGTTTGCTTGTTCGTTTGCTCGCTTACACATGCCAGTGCAGTGGTGTGTGGGTCGTTCACTTGTTATAGCGGATTTGTGTGTATTACTGGCAGGTGACTTGTGTATTTTGTGTATAGTTTTCTGATATGATGTGATATGATATGATATTTATTCTTCTATCTCCTGTTTTTGCAATTAGGAATATTGTGAATGGAGAATGTATATTGTTCAATGATGTGGTTGGTGTTGGGCATAGGTTTTCGACCCACTCTCGGTGTGTACGTGTCGGTTTGATGAATGTTGTGTGTTGTGTGTTGTGTGTTGTAGAAGCAGTTGGCGAACGTGTCGGTGTGTGTTGCGCATCGGTGGGAGTGAGTGTCAGTGGGAGCGGCAGCGTTAGTGGTTAGGTGAGAAACGTTTTTTGTATGTTTGTGTGATATCGTGTTTATTGTTGTATAGTGTTGTTTTCAGTTTTGATTGATTCGTGGTGTCCTGACTTTGACAACTTGCGTTCGATTTCTGTTCGGCAAGCTGTAATGGTTAGGTATATTGATCGATTTCGGAACTGAAGCATCGTGTGTGTATGTTGGTATTGATTTTCCAAATGTGAGCACGATGTCCGAATTCCGTGTATAGATGATTCTGGACGATGTTTTTTTTAATTTTTTAATTTAATGTTTGTTGTCCGTATGGGGACGTATTATTTGGCCGTTTTTACTGGGCAAGATTGAGATAGATATTTGTTTGTCTTGATCTAATCTGAGCGGCCTAAATTATGAATGTTGGCTGTTGTTAATCCAGTTCCGATGTTCTACAGAATCAGTCCTTTTCATGAGCAGCCGAGAGTGGTATTTGAAACAGGGTGAATGTGGGATGATGTTGATGGTGATTGAGTTATTGTTGGTATTGGTGTTTGTCACTTTGGCCTGGTAGTTAGTGAGCGTTTGTTTGTTTGTTTTTTCAATTACTTATTTATATATTTGGTAATCTAACCGATGTGTGTGTGTGTGTGTGTGTGTGGTTGGTTGGTTGGTTACTGGGTTAAAAGAATGGGGCGTTGTTAGTCCTTGTGGTTCTCTTGTTCTCTTTTTTTTTTTTCTCTCTCTCTCTCTATTTGTCTGTCTGTGTGTCTTTGTGCTTATCCGTATTATTTGTGTGTGGTATGTTTGTGTTCGTGTATGTGCGAAAGAGCAAAAGAGAGTCGAATGCAGTGTTGAATGTCATGCGAGCTATTTGTCGACTCACAGTTGGAAGGTTGAGGCAAGTATGGTTGTTTATCTGAGCCTAATTTGGTTGACGCACATAATTGACGATGGTGATCCGGGTGAGCGTGTTTATGCATTGTGTTGTGTTGTGTTGTGTATGGTTGCCGCGGATGGGCGATGAGCACAAAGTGGATTTTTCTCGCACACTGTTCTCGATGCGCTAGTTTCGTTTAGTTCGTCGAAGTAGAAGTGCGCATAGTGGACACGGTTCGCGGTGTTTGCTAGAGCGGTTAGAGTTGGCATTTCCCTCTCTCTCTTACCGAGTAGAAAAACACCGGAGATTGATATGGATACCGATTTGTGCATTTTGATGCTGGGATTTTGTGTGTTGTTGGTTTTCGGTTGTGAACGTGTGTGCACGTGATGTTATGTGGTGTATTTGGTTAGTGAATTTGAATTTGTGTGTTGGTTTGTCACCGTGCTTCAGTTGATTTGATATTGTGTATTGGTTTACGTGTAATTATTCGAATGGTGAGAATCCTTTAGTGAGTATTGTTTGTTGGGTGATGATGATAGTATTGGACTGGATCGCCATGACAGTTTGATTAGTCTTTCTGATGATTGGATTTTTGATTGGACGTATTTTGATGATGATTGATATTAATATATTTTTCTTCGTTCTATTCTGGTTTCCATCCGTTTCCGGTTTGTCCGTGGTTGACATTTTGTCTCCGTTTCTGGTGCTGTGCGTTTGTGCGGCAGTTTATGATTGTGGTGTAGAAGAGATGTGGATCGCTTGCTAGTAGAATACGACGGGATAGGACAGTATATGCGGTACGGTGGAGTAGACGACAGTGCGTTGCGCGGCGTGGCATAACGGTGCAGTGGAATGAAAGGGCGCCGAACGCAGTGGGATGAGATGGAATACATGCATTGTGGAAGAGCGCGCGCGGAGTTTTGAAGGTGAGTGTAATCGGTTAATATATTATGGGTTGTGTTTCTTGTTTTGTGATAGTATGTTATTTTTGTATTTGAATTGTTGTTGGTTGTGTTTGAATCATCGTTGTTGTGTGTGTTCCATGCTGGTGGCACAGACGATGAGTATAGTACAAGGGGAGGATTCGAATGATGTAATCGCGATGCGTCCGTGTTTCTGACCGGTGACTTTCGCACGTTCTGATATAATGGAGGAAAAGGACGAGGTTGAGGAGGAAGTGTGTATGAGGTTTCGACGTCCATCGGTGTGTGTGTTTGGGTGCGCGCTTGTTTGCTTGTTCGTTTGCTCGCTTACACATGCCAGTGCAGTGGTGTGTGGGTCGTTCACTTGTTATAGCGGATTTGTGTGTATTACTGGCAGGTGACTTGTGTATTTTGTGTATAGTTTTCTGATATGATGTGATATGATATGATATTTATTCTTCTATCTCCTGTTTTTGCAATTAGGAATATTGTGAATGGAGAATGTATATTGTTCAATGATGTGGTTGGTGTTGGGCATAGGTTTTCGACCCACTCTCGGTGTGTACGTGTCGGTTTGATGAATGTTGTGTGTTGTGTGTTGTGTGTTGTAGAAGCAGTTGGCGAACGTGTCGGTGTGTGTTGCGCATCGGTGGGAGTGAGTGTCAGTGGGAGCGGCAGCGTTAGTGGTTAGGTGAGAAACGTTTTTTGTATGTTTGTGTGATATCGTGTTTATTGTTGTATAGTGTTGTTTTCAGTTTTGATTGATTCGTGGTGTCCTGACTTTGACAACTTGCGTTCGATTTCTGTTCGGCAAGCTGTAATGGTTAGGTATATTGATCGATTTCGGAACTGAAGCATCGTGTGTGTATGTTGGTATTGATTTTCCAAATGTGAGCACGATGTCCGAATTCCGTGTATAGATGATTCTGGACGATGTTTTTTTTTATTTTTTAATTTAATGTTTGTTGTCCGTATGGGGACGTATTATTTGGCCGTTTTTACTGGGCAAGATTGAGATAGATATTTGTTTGTCTTGATCTAATCTGAGCGGCCTAAATTATGAATGTTGGCTGTTGTTAATCCAGTTCCGATGTTCTACAGAATCAGTCCTTTTCATGAGCAGCCGAGAGTGGTATTTGAAACAGGGTGAATGTGGGATGATGTTGATGGTGATTGAGTTATTGTTGGTATTGGTGTTTGTCACTTTGGCCTGGTAGTTAGTGAGCGTTTGTTTGTTTGTTTTTTCAATTACTTATTTATATATTTGGTAATCTAACCGATGTGTGTGTGTGTGTGGTTGGTTGGTTGGTTACTGGGTTAAAAGAATGGGGCGTTGTTAGTCCTTGTGGTTCTCTTGTTCTCTTTTTTTTTTTTCTCTCTCTCTCTCTATTTGTCTGTCTGTGTGTCTTTGTGCTTATCCGTATTATTTGTGTGTGGTATGTTTGTGTTCGTGTATGTGCGAAAGAGCAAAAGAGAGTCGAATGCAGTGTTGAATGTCATGCGAGCTATTTGTCGACTCACAGTTGGAAGGTTGAGGCAAGTATGGTTGTTTATCTGAGCCTAATTTGGTTGACGCACATAATTGACGATAGTGATCCGGGTGAGCGTGTTTATGCATTGTGTTGTGTTGTGTTGTGTATGGTTGCCGCGGATGGGCGATGAGCACAAAGTGGATTTTTCTCGCACACTGTTCTCGATGCGCTAGTTTCGTTTAGTTCGTCGAAGTAGAAGTGCGCATAGTGGACACGGTTCGCGGTGTTTGCTAGAGCGGTTAGAGTTGGCATTTCCCTCTCTCTCTTACCGAGTAGAAAAACACCGGAGATTGATATGGATACCGATTTGTGCATTTTGATGCTGGGATTTTGTGTGTTGTTGGTTTTCGGTTGTGAACGTGTGTGCACGTGATGTTATGTGGTGTATTTGGTTAGTGAATTTGAATTTGCGTGTTGGTTTGTCACCGTGCTTCAGTTGATTTGATATTGTGTATTGGTTTACGTGTAATTATTCGAATGGTGAGAATCCTTTAGTGAGTATTGTTTGTTGGGTGATGATGATAGTATTGGACTGGATCGCCATGACAGTTTGATTAGTCTTTCTGATGATTGGATTTTTGATTGGACGTATTTTGATGATGATTGATATTAATATATTTTTCTTCGTTTTATTCTGGTTTCCATCCGTTTCCGGTTTGTCCGTGGTTGACATTTTGTCTCCGTTTCTGGTGCTGTGCGTTTGTGCGGCAGTTTATGATTGTGGTGTAGAAGAGATGTGGATCGCTTGCTAGTAGAATACGACGGGATAGGACAGTATATGCGGTACGGTGGAGTAGACGACAGTGCGTTGCGCGGCGTGGCATAACGGTGCAGTGGAATGAAAGGGCGCCGAACGCAGTGGGATGAGATGGAATACATGCATTGTGGAAGAGCGCGCGCGGAGTTTTGAAGGTGAGTGTAATCGGTTAATATATTATGGGTTGTGTTTCTTGTTTTGTGATAGTATGTTATTTTTGTATTTGAATTGTTGTTGGTTGTGTTTGAATCATCGTTGTTGTGTGTGTTCCATGCTGGTGGCACAGACGATGAGTATAGTACAAGGGGAGGATTCGAATGATGTAATCGCGATGCGTCCGTGTTTCTGACCGGTGACTTTCGCACGTTCTGATATAATGGAGGAAAAGGACGAGGTTGAGGAGGAAGTGTGTATGAGGTTTCGACGTCCATCGGTGTGTGTGTTTGGGTGCGCGCTTGTTTGCTTGTTCGTTTGCTCGCTTACACATGCCAGTGCAGTGGTGTGTGAGTCGTTCACTTGTTATAGCGGATTTGTGTGTATTACTGGCAGGTGACTTGTGTATTTTGTGTATAGTTTTCTGATATGATGTGATATGATATGATATTTATTCTTCTATCTCCTGTTTTTGCAATTAGGAATATTGTGAATGGAGAATGTATATTGTTCAATGATGTGGTTGGTGTTGGGCATAGGTTTTCGACCCACTCTCGGTGTGTACGTGTCGGTTTGATGAATGTTGTGTGTTGTGTGTTGTGTGTTGTAGAAGCAGTTGGCGAACGTGTCGGTGTGTGTTGCGCATCGGTGGGAGTGAGTGTCAGTGGGAGCGGCAGCGTTAGTGGTTAGGTGAGAAACGTTTTTTGTATGTTTGTGTGATATCGTGTTTATTGTTGTATAGTGTTGTTTTCAGTTTTGATTGATTCGTGGTGTCCTGACTTTGACAACTTGCGTTCGATTTCTGTTCGGCAAGCTGTAATGGTTAGGTATATTGATCGATTTCGGAACTGAAGCATCGTGTGTGTATGTTGGTATTGATTTTCCAAATGTGAGCACGATGTCCGAATTCCGTGTATAGATGATTCTG